>JALIGW010000003.1:164431035-165631035 GCA_023053685.1 Diadophis punctatus similis
TAACAACTGAGGCAAGAAAGGTCATAAACTGGGGCAAAACTTACTTAACAAATGTCTCAGTTAACAACAGAAATCTTGGGCTCAATTGTGGTCATAAGTCGAGGACTACCTGTATATGTTTAAAGCTAAAGCCCATGATAATAGTGAAGTATATATGATAGGGGAAAGGTAAACGTAGTGGAACCAAAATATTTTTACCTTTATTATAGTATATATTTTTATTTTAAAAAAGTAAATAAGAAGAAAAAAACTAACACAAATGAATACAAAGTACAGAGGAAAAAATCAAAGAAAAAACAAAAATGTAAGAAAAGAAGAAAAGTTGAAGAAAAATAAAAAAGAAAGATGTAAAGAAATAAAAAAATTAGAGTAAAAACACATCAACACGTAAATTAGTCAGAACATTCCTAGGTAGTTTGGAAACTTAATTCCCATGGTATAGAGTCAGTAGTGGGTTCCTACCGGTGCGCTCTCCGCCTTTCTTCGCCGCCGAGCCGAAGACGCTGGCGGCGTTTGCGGCGGGGGCTTCCCCCGCCCGCTTTCCCGGGACGCCGGGATGCCGCCATTTGCATTCTTCTGCACTCTGCGCAAGCAGAAGAACGCAAATGGCGGCATCCCGGCGTCCCAGGAAAGCGGGCGGGGGAAGCCCCCGCCGCAAACGCCGCCAGCATCTTCGGCTCGGCGGCGAAGAAAGGCGGAGAGCGCACCGGTAGGAACACACTACTGTATAGAGTCATATATTATGGGAAAAAATATTTATCTCCATTTCTGGATAACAGAAGCTAATACAGAGGCCAATGAATTTTTGTACAGATCAGCTAAAAGTATTGATTTCTCCATTACCATTCCAAAATTATGCCACTCCAATCAGAAATTATGACAGTAAGAAAGCTTACATTTCAAGGACTGAAATAAAACAAGTAAACAAAATTGTCCTATATTTGAAGAAACACTTGATGAAAAGGTAGATCTGCTGATTCTTAATTCACACTCTGGTCATTTGACATAAATAAATGCTATAGTCATATACTGAAAGAGAAATAAAGGGTGAACTAGGTGTATAAAGTTTGATCATGCAAATATTATCCGAGTGCTTAAATTTAATGATGGTATAACACATACACACATACACAAACATATATCAATACTGACATATAATCCATAGTTTAACTTAATTCTACTTTTAACATTGTGCACTGCTATAACAGTGGTGAAATCCAATTTTTTTTCCTACCAGTTCTGTGGGCGTGGCTTGGTGGGTGTGGTGTGGCTTGGTGGGCATGGCTTGGTGGGCGTGGCAGGAGAAGGATACTGCAAAATCTCCATTCCCTCCCCACTCCTGGGGAAAAGATATTGCAAAATCTCCATTCCCACCCCTCTCTGGGGCCAGCCAGAGGTGATATTTGCCAGTTCTCCGGACTACTCAAAATTTCCGCTACCGGTTCTCCGAACTACTCAAAATTTTCACTACCGGTTCTCCAGAACCTGTCAGAACCTTCTGGATTTCACCCCTGTCAGCTATAACCATAAAGATAGCTGTTAAACTACCATTTTAGGCTGTCTGTCTGTCTGTCTTATGCTATAAAATAATGTCTCCTCTTTAAGAGATACTACTTGCCATATATTATTATAATAGAATCAAGAGACTTTATTAGTACATAGCAAAATTAATGAATTTGTAATCACATCTTCTCTTAAAGTGTTACGTTTTTCAGGTACAAAATACACTAAAGAAAATAATAAATGTACAGTATTCCTTCATCCTTGAAGATAAACTTTCTAAAAAAAAAGTATGCATCAGCTTTCTTCAGTAAAATCCAAAAACAACCAAATGTTAGCTAATTTAAAAAAATAAACATGTAAAATTACCCCGATGAAAGAAATTTGCATTCTAAATATAGCCAAATTGTGGCCTTAAAGTACATCATGGCCTTGATTGGGCATCCATATCATTTATATGGTGATGTTCCTGTGCTAATTGAGGCATATCATTAACTTTTAATAATCTCCTAAGAAAATGAAAACATCTGAATTACATTAAAAGCAAAGCTGGAAGTAGGAAGTATTTTTCTGAAGAAATTAAATCCAGAAAATCTGTACACACATCATAATTCTGAGATTTCTTTTTTCTTTAAACACATCAAAACTGAGCTTTGTTTTTATTGCACAAAGTGTTATTTCATATGAGATTCTTATTTAACTGAGAACGCCTTTGTGTCCAGCTGAGCATGTTTTCTGCAGATTTATTCTTTAATATCTCCCTTTTCCAAAAAAGACGTTAATGTGTAGTATGTTCAAAAGAAATATATGCCCAATAAAGTAAGGTGTTTATATCTTGATGGAACTGAATAAAATCATCTTTTACAGTGAGGATATTCAGGCTGTTATAATCACAAGACTTAACATTGTGCTCTATGATTCTTAGCAAGTTAATGACTTTGTAAATTGTTTGTTCAAATCTGATTAAATCCCAACATTTATTTGAGAATTTCTTTATTGTGGGCAATAAAATTTAAGATGAATCCATTTTAATTTAAGTTTTGTATTCTTTTACTGAGGTTTTACAGAATGGGAAGCATAGAACTATGGTCAACAGTTTAATTATTTAATTATCCCTGGTTTCATCTTAGTTAACTTCATGTTGGATGAAACTTACCTAGTGACATATATCCTATGCATATATCCTAGCTATAGAAAGCCAATTACAGAGCCGGTTGGTGTAGTGGTTAAGACATCAAGATAGAATGTAGGAGACTGTGCTTCTTGTCCTACCATAGGCACAAAGCCAGATGGGTGATTTGGGGCCGGTTACTTTCTCTCAACCCTAGGAAGTAGGCAAGGGCGTACCACTCCCAAAATCTTGCCAGGAAAACTGCAGGGATTGATCCATGCAGTCACCAAGAATCAAGGCTGACTCAAAGGCAAGAGAGAGAGAGAGAGAGAGAGAGAGAGAGAGAGAGAGAGAGAGAGAGAGAGAGAGAGAGAGAGAGAGAGAGAGAGAGAGAGAGAGAGCATAAATAGAATAAAGACTGATGGAAGGCTGTAATTTGCAAAGATAAGAATGCTCAACATCAGCAAAGAAAAGAAGATCATTAAGTAAAATGTCAATAGCCATGTATAGCCTATTGAGGCAGTTACAGATTCATGAAATAAATGCTGACCAGCTTATGGACAAGCCAAAAGATCCAATCAAAGTCCCAAATATTTACAAAATGATTGTCTTATGGCAGAATGTACTCTAAGGAACGGGTAAGTTATAACCACTGGATGAGAAAATGGAGCCATACAATTGTGAACATGCAGCAGTAAGATACACAAAGGTGGCAAAATAATTGGAACAATAACAGACTTGTCCTCAACTATCCAGACAACCAGGATGGAGCATGGCATCATCTGATGCACAGAACCAGTAAGGACATTCAATTAATCTTTGTGTGACAAATGATGATGACCAAACTTGAGATAGAACTTGGCTTTGTGCCTATGGTGTCACTGTATATCATAACTTTATTAAAAATATCAACGAAAAATTATTGTGCTATAATGGTAAATGTTTCTCTAGTCACACTGAACTGCTGATGGATTTGGAATACAAATTCTGCAGTAATGCAGGGATGTATTAATAAATGTTTGCTTCTGATTCAGAAATTGATGTTTTGATAAAAATGCTCTATTAAATATTGCACAAAACATAATTTGTTCATCAAAGAAGATAATCCAAATCCAAATTTATTTGTATCTAGTCTAATTATGTTTATTATGGTCTTACAAAAGTTGCTGAGTTAGAACTCCCAGTATTAGACTCCCCATTAGTCATGTTAATTCAGCAATATTTGATGACCTCATTCTTTCAAATTTAAACTTGCCAGTTGTTTATTTAATCTAATTATTATATTAAAATAATTATTAGTAATATTAGTTATACTTTTATTATATCTGCATGTAACTGTGCATATGTATATTTTATTTTATTATTATATTTTATTATAAGATACGTTACGTTACGTTACGTTACATTACATTACGTTACGTTACGTCACGTCACGTCACGTCACGTCACGTCACGTCACGACACGTCACGTTACGTTATGTTATGTTATGTTATGTTACGTTATATACCAGATTGCACCTCTTTATAACAGCCATTTTACGCTCCTGGGGTAGGGAAAATACACACACACACACACATACACACACACACACACACACACACACACACACACACACACACACATTCAGTCTGCAGCTCTTTAAATAGCATATACAGTAGCACCAGAATGCACAAAAGCATGTGTGTGTTTGTGTATGTGTGTGTATGTGCGCGTGCTTTTGTGTATTCTGAAACATCATTTTCAAATTGTTTTTTAAATACTGCACAGTCATAATATACAAATTTTAATCCCCATATTTAAGTTGTGCAGTAAATGCAAAGTTGTGTTTGCCCATAACTTTTCTCTGAGATGAATATAATGTTCAGTGAGAAATTATAGTATTTATATTTAATTCAGAAGTAATAGGTATTTATTAATTCCTTTGCAACATCCATTAAAATTATGATACATTAAAAAATCAATTTCAAGTTATGAAATGATATATCCCTGCTTCTTGGGCATTGCAACCTAGAAACTGACATAAGAGAGAAAATCCATTATCCAGTATTCAGTATCTATGAATCTATTCATGTCTAGCCTGGTTGTTTGATATATTTGACTTCTCTATAGTACTATTCTTTAGGTATCTCTGGGCCAACAAAGGAAAAGTACTGGAAAGTGTTTTAAGAGTTTTCATGAAATTCTTTCTTGTTGCTAAGGGAACCCAGTTTTCCTGCTTATGAATATTCAAAAAATAATAATCCCTGGGACATATTTCAATGTCGTGCGACTCATATGGAAAAAGACAGAGAGAAATTGGAGCAGGGATGAACTTCATTAAATGTGTATTGACATACATGGAATGAAACAAAGGATACCTATAAATATTACATGCACAGTTTAGTTTGGTCCCAGAGCCTTTTGTCATGCAGATTGTAAATTAAATTATAAAAATTAATAGCAATGTTTTAAAAATTTTGGATAATCACCCATAGGGTCATACTTCTCTAATATGACTGTTCTTATTTTGGGAATACAAACTCTAAAATCGAGCATATATTAATTTTCAAACAAAACAGTATTACATATAAACATCTAAGTGGGACAAGTTAATACAGATTTTTCAAACTAGACAACTTTAAGATGTGTGAACCATGCTAGCTGGGGAATTTTGGGAGTTGAAGTCTACACATCTTAAGGTTGCCAAGTTTGAAAAATACTTGTCTAACATAAAGCAAAGCAAATTTGCCAAAGCACATTTACTGCATATTGAATATAGAATGTACTAACTGGATATCCCTGTTTCACTATGAAACTATATGATCAGGCTTGATAAATTGACACTTAAAGCTTGAAAATTAATGAGTAGTTACGATCAGCCTCTCCTCTCCCCTTCTCTCCCTCAGGCTTGCCTCCACAGAAGCCTCTCCTCTCCCCTTCTCTCCCTCAGGCTTGACCCACAGAAGCCTCTCCTATCTTATCCCCTTCTCTCCCTTTCAGGTGGGGAGGGGAAGTAGAATGTCTAACTCCTTAGCATGGAGTAGCATGTCTAAACTCCCAGCCAGCAGGCCGGATGAGTCACGCACTGACCATGCCCACTGGCATTTGGAACAGAATTCTTTTCAGGTGGGGAGGGGGAGTAGAACATCTAACTCCTTAGCATCAGAGCGTGTTAATTACTGTATAAGAATTACTAATGATCTGATGGTCATTTTGAAAAATCGCGAGGGAGGCAGAGGCAGAAGGCAGATCCGAACGGGTGGGCGCAGGCTGGCAGGTGAGCGAGGGAGGCAGAGGCAGAAGGCAGATCCGAACGGGCGGGCGCAGGCTGGCAGGTGAGCGAGGGAGGCAGAGGCAGAAGGCAGATCCGAACGGGCGGGCGCAGGCTGGCGGATGAGCGAGGGAGGAAGAGGCAGAAGGCAGATGCGAACGGGCGGGCGCAGGCTGGCGGATGAGCGAGGGAGGCAGAGGCAGAAGGCAGATCCCAACGGGCGGGCGCAGGCTGGCGGATGAGCGAGGGAGGCAGAGGCAGAAGGCAGATCCGAACAGGCGGGCGCAGGCTGGCAGGTGAGCGAGGGAGGAAGAGGCAGAAGGCAGATCCGAACGGGCGGGCACAGGCTGGCGGATGAGCGAGGGAGGCAGAGGCAGAAGGCAGATCCCAATGGGCGGGCGCCACCTCTCTCGCTCACCCGCCGGCCTGCGCCCGCCCGTTTGGATCTGCCTTCTGCCACTTGGCTGGGATCTTGGGGATCCGGCCTCTCTGTGGGATGATGCAGGGGAGGACCAAGGCGCAGAGCCCCGCGTCTCTGCCCGGCTAAGCCAGACTCAGCATTGCCTGCCCTGGCTTTGCCTTCCACCCGCCGCCTGCTTTCCCTAAGGTAAGCCGAGGTGCGCGCCAGAGCCAAGGCAGGAAGCAGGGCGCCGGTTCTTCCAGGCGCCGTGATCAGCCGGCTGGCTGCTGCTGGCGATGACCCGGCGAGAGGAGGAGGAGGAAGATCAGAGTCCTCAGACCAGCAGAGCTCGCACCCTCGCCCAGCACCGCTGCAATCAGTGCCTTGGCACTCGGACTGGCAAGAGCCTCTCCTCTTCCCCCCCACCCGCCCTGAAAAGTTGCAAGGGAGGGGAGGAGGGGAAGGACGAGGCCCCCTCCTCCTCCCTTCCTTCGGGCTGACAAGGGGGCGGGGCAGCCCGAACTCCTGCTGCTGCGCTTGTTTGCCTTGGCAAATGGGAACAGAGGTTGGATCCGCCCAGAAATGAAGAAGCGGAGCGGAGAAGAAGGCAACAGCCCCACTTTGGATTCGGAGCCAGTAGGTTTAGATGTCAGAAGGGGGGGGGAGGTTTAGCAAAAGGACCGTGCAGGAAAAGGGGGACCATGTGTCACGACCATGTGACAGCCTGGAAATAGTATTAAAATGGCCGCGGCTCCTGTTCGTGAACCGAGGCGGAGTTCATGAACCGGAGCATATTTTTATGCACTTTTCTGTTCGTGAACCGAATTGTTCGTGAACAGAAGCGTTCGTGAACCGAGGTATCACTGTATATTGTAAATTAATTAATTATTAATCCTTTCTCTAATTTTGTAAACTTTTAAAATTGTTATTATTATTGGATTGTTGGTCTAGCTTCTAACTTTCTTCAAGACATTTAAAGCTACCAAACTTTCAGAGGCAGTTAAAGGATTCAAAACAACAAAGACACATTACGAAGGCTTTAACTGTACATACCTCCATTGAATAGTTTTGGTAAATTGTATTACTTTTCAATATTTCAAAACTTTTGAAAATATTATAATAATATCCACCCATGGTAGTAGTTGCTATTGTTTCTTTTCCTGACATTTTAAAATAAGGATTATTCCAAAGCATTTCCTACTCAAGAGATCTAAATCAAATTTTAATTTGTTATCCAACAACACCAAAATAGGTATAACTACTTTAAAATTTTGAAAATATCACAAAAATCCTAATGTACCTAGAACCCAATAGTTTAAACTGTTCAAAGTTATGATAATGTTGAAAAAGTAGATTTACAGCTGGTGCTTGAAGTTGCAACTGTCACAGAATCCTACAATGTCATGTGATTGGGATTCAGGCACTTGACAACCAGCACACATTCACAATGCTTGCAGCATCCCACAGTCACTTGATCACCGTTGGCAACCTTCATAGTCAGCTTCCAACAGCAGAGTCAATGGGGAAGCCAGCAGCAAGTTGCCAGTTATGGTCATGTGATGTCTCACTTATGCATAGTGATTTGCTGAATAATTGCAGCCAGACCTGAAATTGTGACTAAGTATGGTGATGTGACCTTTCACTTTACCGCTGCATCACTTAGAGTGGCTGGTCTCGGTCGTGGTTTGTAATAAGGATTATCTGTACTTGCCAGAAATTCCACATAGTAACTGTCCACTAGGTCCATAGTAGTACAATTACTGCTATCAACTGAAGTTAATGGCATAATTGAATCAGGAAAATTAAAGCCTCTGTTATCTTATGAGAGACATAAGATAATCTTATGAGAGACATAGTTTTTTAAAAAGATTTCCATAGGATCTTACAATGTTACAAATTAAAGATTAACTTATCTAATTGTTTAACATATCTGAGTGCAATCAACATGGCTATTATTCTTCACATATATATCAAACTTAAAACCCCATTTTCATTTTTACTATATTTACTCTTCCTTGGGGACTCACAGGAAATTTTGTCTACTTCTTAATGCCCCTATTTATTTTTCTAGGGAGAATTATCCCAAGTATGTAATAGAATCTAGATGGAAAACAAAAGTCATTTGTATGAATTTCTAGGCATACCTTATTATCAACTGAAAAAATACTTACAGTATGTTTAATTCCTGTTATCCAAGAAGCCTAAATATCATCAAAGTATCATATTAAGCATGCCAGAGGTTAATTTGCCAACACCAAGTTAAATATTAAAGTAGACAAGGAGTACTTTTGATGCATTTTGTATAACATCTTAATTAATAGATGTTATTCTACCAATAGAAAAGATGTTATTCTACTAATATAAGAGATCCTATTGGCAATTACCCCCAAAAAACTTTAGAATAATTTTTTTATCGAAGAATTAAATTTTCTAGAAACCCATTTTTTCATAATTTGTTCCCAACCTTAAGGTTTTCTTTGCATCTTGTAAAGCTATTGTGACTGATTATTATCTGAATACAATGCTAAAATATCTCCAATCTTCTAATATTGTCAGAGGATTTACATCCTTTCATGAAGCCACAATGTGCTGGGTGAATTATTGAAAGCAATATCTTCTATAATAGTTGTTACAAGTTAACTGTCAGAACTTTGACATCTATATTTAACAAGGATATCAGAATATAATTTGCTCAGGTTCTGGCATCCTTTCCTATTCTCAAAATGATCAAAATATAAACCTCAGAATATGATGAGGGTAAGGACCTTTTTTCAGATATCTTATTATATTCTATTACTACATAGTTTATCATTTAGGAGCCAAACTTTCCTTATATTTTTATACCACTCATTAGGGACCCCATTTAGCATAGGAGCTTCTGCAGATTGCATTGCTTCACTAGTTTCAAATATCTGCTCAGAATTAAAGGTATAGTTAAACACCATGAATGCATACAACATTTTTGAAAGACTGTTTAAAAGAGCCACCCTTCTTTTCAGCTGATATATCCTCTTGTGAGACATAAATACAATAGACCCAGTAGTGGGTTCTAAAACCCGTTGCTATTGGTTTACGCGTGCACGCATCCCGGACGGGTGGGCGGAGCATCTTGGGAGGGTGGGTGGGCAGAGCATCCCAGGTGGGTGGGTGGAGCAGCCCGGGTGGGTGGGCAGAGCCTCCCGCCTCCGCCGCTACCGGTTCCCAGAACCGGGTCGAACCAGGAGCAACATTGTACTCCCTATCAACTGTCCTTGTAATATCTCTGATTATAGGTATTGTGTTGCTTTGTTAAATTATTTCAACCAAGAAGCCAAGACACTCCCTTGTCCCCATGTAATTGCTTAATACACTTTAATTAATATTCTACATTCATATAATTGATCAAGCTCCAGTAAAACAGCTCTAAAGTCAGAATGCATGATACAGTTCCAAAACATAATTTCCAGCATGAAAATTCAGACTTCAATTGATGAAAGCTGATTGGATAATCTCTTAGTTGCAAAAACAAAGAATTAGTACTGCAGTTTTAAAAAAATCTACAGCATATAATGCTTTAGTGCAGTTGTCTCTTTTCCCTAAGTTGTTTTGTTAAATAGGTATGCACATTCTGCTCTGCCACTCACAAAAGTCAGTCATGCTCAGTTTTCTATGAGCTGCTTTCAAATATTATATTTTTCCTGGCCTTCTATCTTGTATTCTGATACAACTGCTTTTGCTGCATAAAGATCCACATTACACTGAGTTTACGGGCTGGCTTTAAAGAAACAACTAAAGCAGCAGTTTTGTTGTTTTTCTACTGAAGGGATATTAGATATAGACTTAGGTGGCATTTTAATCATTCCTTCCTTCTCATTTCACAGGTTCTTGAAAAATAATTATCATCCTCTGTTAGGGAACTCAGAATTCTCCACAAAATACATTCTTGAGAGAGGTGATATTAGTCTAATGCAGGGGTGTCAAAGTCAAGGCCAGCGGGCCGGATCTGGCCCACAGGGTGCTTACATCTGGCCCATGGGGCTGCCCTGATGGGCCAGCTCAGTAGGGCCGAGCTTCATTTTCACTGGCAGAGGGTTGCAGGAGGCTGTCGCAGCTGAAAATGGAGCTCGGGAGCCTGTTTTCGCTGGCAGAGTGCTCGGGCCAACCCAGGCGCCGACACGAGTAATGTTGAGCTGGCCACGCCCACCATGGCCACGCCCACCCAGCCCCCCGAGGTCAAACATAACCCTGATGCGGCCCTCAATGAAATCAAGTTTGACAAACCTGGTCTAATGAATATCATGATGCAGTTCTGACTAACACAGCAATATGAGTGAAAAGGAGCCAGGTTTTTGCTTGCAAGCAATGAAGATGTGCTTCTGCAGCATTTGAGTATGTCTGGTGACATTGTTAGGCTGGCCTTGTCCCACAATGGCATCATGATGCAGGTGTGTAAAGGAAGGACTAATGCAGTGATATCAGTGCTTTGCCATCCATGGTGCTTTAATGTATTTATTCTATGAGGATCAAATAGTACCATTAAAGCTCTTGAGGAATTCTAAGGGAATGGTAATGGGAATAGACCTCACTTCATTTATTCTTCTGAATAAATCATCTGCTTCAAGCCTCTTAAGGTGCAGCTACATGGTTGCCCATTGGTCTCTGGGTGCAATTCAAGGTGTTGATCATCATCTTTAAAGCCCTACATGGCTTAGGTCCAGGTTATCTCCGGGACCGCATCCTACCTCATACTTCCCTTCGACCAGTTAGGTCCCACAGAGTGGGTCTCCTCCGGGTCCCGTCAGCCAAACAATGTCGGCTGGCGGGGCCTAGGGGGAGGGCCTTCTCTGTAGGGGCCCCTGTTCTCTGGAACCAACTACCCCCAGAGATCCGAATTATCCCCACCTTGCTGGCCTTCCGAAAAGCCATTAAGACATGGCTCTTCCTGCAGGCGGGGTGATTTTGAGACAACTTTCCCCCATGTATGCATGGTTTTGTATGTCTTTTTTAAAACTCTTTTTAAATTGTTTTTAATAATTTTATTGTTTAGTTGTTCCTTAAAATGTTGTACGCCGCCCTGAGTCCTCAGAGAGTAGGGCGGCATAGAAGAACACTAAATAAATAAATAAATAAATAAATAAATAAATAAATAAATAAATAAATAAATAAATAAATAAATAAATAAATAAATAAATAAATAATGAATGAATGAATGAATAAATAAATAGATAGATAAATAAATAAATAAATAAATAAATAAATAAATAAATAAATAAATAAATAAATAAATAAATAAATAAATAAATAAATAAATAAATGGTTTGACAAGGCATTTAATATTTTTGTTGTGTGGTGAACGCCTACCTCTTTGCCCAAGCCTTAGCCTAATGTTCAGGGATACAATGGTGTTTTGAGTGGTTCACTGGAGGGATAATTATACTAGATGTCATGCATTTATTTTATTTGCTATACATTTACCTTGTAACTGCTGGTGCTGCAGAATTTTCAAAATGATTTTGCTTGCAATAAACATAAATATCGCAGTGAGTTCTAAACTATGAAGTAAATTGTAACTAGTTGCAAAATGTTGCCAAACCAGTTGTGGTTAATTGATTCATCAGTCAATTGATTCAGCAATCAAATGAGTGATTGATTGATTATTCACTGAATCAATTAAATGGATTCAGCAAGCAAATAAAGAGGAAGAAGACGGAAATATTTTAGTCAGGACACCATATTTTTATTTATTTATTTATAAAATGTATTGGCTTTCCATCTTACCACAGGGTAACATTTTTTTGATGGAGATGCAGATATATGTTTAATGTTAATGTTATGTTTGTGTGTTTACATCATAAAAATATAATAAATATATAAATGTATTTATTTATTATTAAATTTATATCTTGCCTTTATTTTGTACAGTTTAAAGCTGTATACTTATAGCTGAATGTTTATTGCTCCCCACCTATTAAATGAAATAGGTTGACTGCACTGTTCTGCTGATGGGAAAATGTTTCAAATCTTTCCTTTGAAGCAGGATTATTTTTATTTGCCAGAAGTATTTGGCTGACTGATTGAAGATGCTACAAATATATCCTTGGAAATGAATTGTCAGCATTTGATGAATTCTACTTTTCATATATCAGCAAGAGCAGAAAGTTACATATGGCATGTTCTTGTTTTCTATAAAATGCACATTCACCGATAACTTTTTAAACTATTACTTTATCAACATCAATTTTATTCAACGTATTAAAAAACCTCTTAGAAGCTTGTGAGATTGAGTTTAACTTTTTTATCCTAGTACAGTGATGGCGAACCTTTTTTTCCTCGGGTGCCGAAAGCTTGTGTGTGCACGCTATCACACACGCGCGAATGCCCACACCCATAATTCATTGCCTGGGTTGGGCGAAAACAGCTTCCCCTGTCCCCCCGGAAGCCCTCTGGAGGCCAGAAATGGCCCATTTCCCAACTTCCAGTGGGCCCAGTAGGCTTCCCTGGAGCCTGGGGAGGGCGAAAACGCCTCTCCCACCCCCCTGGAGGCCCTCCGGAAGCCGAAAACGCCCTCCCAGAGCCTCCGTGTGAGCTGAAAATCAGCTGGCTGGCATGCACATGCACGTTGGAGCTAAGCTAGGGCAATGGCTCGCGTGCTGGCAGATATGGCTTCGCGTGCCACCTGTGGCACGCGTGCCATAGGTTCGCCATCACTGTCCTAGTAGTACCACATATTCTAAATAATTACATGCTCTAATAATATCAGATTTTTTAAAAAGCTGTATTACGCTGAATTTTACATAGGCATAAATAGGAGGCATTATTGTATTACTATTTCATTCAATAAAGTTTGAACAGCAGCAGTATTATTCACACAAAGTTTGCTCTATCTACTATCAATAGTTTTCTAAAGAATATCTATCAATCTTAAGTGTCTGTCCTAGTATTATTTCATTGTGTGAGACTACAAGACACATCGATTACTTCAATATATTCAACTATGGTGGGGGGGGGGGGAAAGTGTTCAAACATGCAATTGGCTCTTTCCTTATGTTCACTTACATGCATCAGTTATTTTTCCATATGAACAGATAGTACAGAAACAACAAACTATACCTTTTGTTTTCAAAATGTTATAAAAATAGGACAAAATTCCCATTCAGAAGTCAGAAAATCAGAAAGAGATTCAGTTTATATTATGGTAGTTTGGTTTTTTAAAAAAAATTTTAATACCCACATGGACCATCAAGAATAGTCCCTAAATTTAACTGCTTACCGATAACATATAAAGCAGGAAACACCCCTCAAAATCTGTCACTTGCATGCAGTCCTAATAACTTATTTCTTATGCTTTGAACTCTCTCAATATTACATTTCCAAAATCTGTCAAAAATTGCCAATTTATATCGGTCTTTAAATTAAAATTCTGACAATATGTGTTAAACTTCTATACCTATCTTCTGTCAAGTTCCCATGAAAAAGTCTAAAACACCAGCCAAAAATGTCAGCCTCAATCTCAAGTGAGATCTCCTTCTAAAATCCAGATGTTCAGTGGTAAAGTATTATGACTGTATATGAAATAGGAGTCCCAGGAGCATCCCACAGATGTGATCCAATTTGTTTCAGAATATTATAGTTAAAAGCCAACAGACATCTTGATATTATACGTATATATGTAAGCCTATGCATGTAGCATAAACATTCTATTGTTATTCTTGTGGCAAGATTTTATAGCTGTTATAGACTTGCTTTTATGGAGTTTTATACAATTTCTCTCTCCCTTTCCTTCTCTCTCTCTGCCCCCCCATGTGTGTGTGTGTGTAAAGACAAATAAATCATAACGTGCATCAGTTGATTGTAGTAACTTTGTGTAAAAGACAGATATCTTACCTTAGAACAGTTCTGAATGATCTAATTCTAAAGCACAGACTTAAATATTCTTTTCATAAGTTAAAGGTAAAAACTGTTGCAGTTTGCAAACTCCTGCTCCCACCTAAAAATTTAGAAGGCATCTAAAGACAAAACAAATTTTTGTAATATTATTTTTTAAAAAAAAAAACCTCAGACATAAAATGAACGATGTGAAAAAGTACCCCACAGCTTTACTTAACATTATTACAAAGATTGGGGTTGGGAAGAAATTCCAAGAAACTGTTAGTCTCAGCAAGCTATGGAAAAAGATTTCCTTCTCTTTGGTGTTATGAGGCATGATGTTTTTATCTTGAATCAGTAGTACAAGAATTGTAATAAGGATTGCAGAATTATGATGATTAACTCAAATTCCAGGTTCATAATGAAAAAAAATAGCATTTAGTGAGGACAAATCTTTAAAAGCCTGTAAACGCTGCTACCATGGCTCATTAAATATAAAATCTCAATCAAAATCCCTGATATGACTGCTCCAAATAATCCAGAAATTGTGGGCAACAGCAAATCATGAGTTATGACCCCAGCTTGTTAGAACATTTTGGGGTTCTTGTCTAAATCTGAAACTAACCAGGAATGGATAATGTATCCATTTCCAGGTACTTTAAAATTTCTATTCCTATCAGCCAAACAAACAATATTTGTGATGGTTAATGAAAAGAATTGAAATGAAGAACATCTAAAGGATGTTTGCATATATTTCCCACTCCTAAAGTGACCAACTAGAAGAGAAAGAAATCACTATCTGCCATTTCTTCTGGCAACAGAAGCTGAGCAGGAGTAAATGATTGTGCCAAGATGTAGATCACTCATGGCTGATTTGAATTAATGTAATGTGTAAACCTGGGTAAAAAGAGGACACAGACTGATGGAACAGCAGCCAGGCAGACTCTATACAAACAACACAGCTGAATTCGAAGAAATCCAGATAGTGAGAAGATGGAAATATGCATTTTACAAACAATGGCTTTTATTTTACATAATTCTTGCCTGGTTCTTTATTGGTTGTAATTACTATTTGAAATGTTGGAGCACCATGTTCGCAAGGAATTATATTCAAATGACAAAGCAATTTAATATTATCTTTTATAACTTGCTGTATAAATACATAATTAAAGCTCTTTGTTTCAATGTGTGTCACAACCCATTCTTTGGAAGAGTAAGTACAATATAATAATTGTATCACTGCCATTTGTTCATATTGAAATATACCAGGGGTGGGTTCCAACTTACCTCGCTGCCGGTTCGCTTCCTCCCGCGCCATGTGACTGTGCCTCATGGATGTATGCGCAAAGCGCACGCATTCATGTGCAATGCAAAAAACGCTGAAATTTTTAAAAACCTGCCGAAAACAAAATGGCGATGCATGCGCAGAAACTTGGCTTCTGCGCATGCACAGAAGAAAAAAATTGGAAAAAATTGAGAAAAAAGATGGCGGCGCCCACGGACTGGCACCGACCTATCTGGGTCAGTGACATCATCGTGATGTCACCAGCGGGTTGCTACCGGTTCAGGCGAACCGGTCCAAACCGGGAGGAACCCACCTCTGAAATATACATGGATAAGGTTTCTTAGATCTAGCACTAGAGAACAAAAAACCAAGGTGCAAGATGGCTACCCAATTTCAACTAGTCTGGATACCGGGAAAAGAAATGGCAGCAAGTCTATGAATTAACTTCTTTCTAATCACTGGTGCTTTTGATCTTGTATAGATTTAGGTTTAAATTCTTGCAGTGAAACAGATCAGTGGAATCACTGATATTCATATTCATATTTCCTTTCCAAATCTGAGGAAAACAGCTTTATAATGGTGAGTGGTTAGGATATTCATCTGCATCCAGTATTTTATTATTTCTTTATCCCCAAGCAAAAGATGTAAGAATGTATTATGCTTAGATATACAGTACTATTGGGAGCAGAATTTTCAGTGCTAAACGAGGCAGTTGTTGAATTGCCCCAATTTAACAACTCTTTTTTGCCATGTTGTTAAGTGAATCATGTGGTTGTTAAGGAAATCCAGCTTCCCACATTAACTTTGCTTGTCAGAAGTCGACTGGGAAGGTCACCAATACCAATGACCTGACCCTGAGACTCAGCAACCATGGTAAATACATCCTCATTGCCAGATGCCCACATTTTTATCATGGGCATGCTGCGATGGTCGTAAGTGCGAGGACTGGTTGTAAGTCATTTTTTTCAATGCTGTTGTAACTTCAAACAATTGCTAAGTCAATGGTTGCAAGTCAAGAACTACCTGTAATCATTGTTTTCAAAAAAATATGCTGTGAATTATAATTTAAATTATGGGTAAAAGCATTTGGAAATCAGTACAACCTATTATGTGCAGACCACCTTAATGAACAAACCAAAAAGTTTTCTAAAGTAATTCATCAAACAGGGTTTACTTCTGAAGAGCAGTCAGATGCCTAAGCAATAAAATGGACCATTAAGTATTCATCCTAAATCAAGCTAGGTGTATAGTAGCAAGAATTGATGAAATACCAGATAATTAGCAAATGGCAGCAGCTGCATGTAAAACATTAACACTGCAACATTTTGATTGTGATAGAGTCCAGACAGTTTTCATTGTACAACTAATAAAAATCTTGAATGTTGAGAGAATCCCTCAAACCAGGATTTGTAGCATTTGTAAATTTGTAGCCGAAGACATATTCCATGCTAAAAAGGGGAATAAAAAATAAATCAGTGTTCAATCGATTTTCAAAAGTTATAGGCTGACAGCTAACCACATCTGGAATATTGTATTCTATCCTGATTCTATAGCACCTTCTCTGCTATATTGTAATCATCTGTTGTTTATAGGATGAACAGATGCATCCGGTTAGTTGTGTTACAAACAGGATGCTGGACTGGACTCAGCAGGACAATTTAATATGTTTTTATGCTCTTTCTGGTGCTAGAAATTGGAATCTAAATGCTTAAAAGAAAAAAAACGTGTCTAATTAGCACATAATATCTCAATTGCATGTTCTCATCATCCAGAAAAGGAAAGATGTTTATTAGTTATAAATCAGCTTCTAACTAATGATAATTAGCATGTGGCCACTCCAATCTAATCTGCATAATCAAAACTGATCTTTGAAAACTCAAGTTAATTTAAAAACAACCATACAAATATTTTTTCCTAAATAGGCTAAGATAGATCTGCATAGCTTCTCCTCCGAGTTTTGGAGGTCCCTAGGCCTGTTAGACTTAAGGAAATCAGTGATGGCTTAGCTTTCTCCATAGTGGGTGGCGCTAGCCTCCAAGATTGGGATGACCTCATCCATCAGCCAATCAGGACTGAGTCTGATCTCATATAAAAGCTGTCACTGTGCCATAATCCCCCTCTTTCGACTCAGTCCTAGGCCTAGGATTGTTTCTCCCCAACTTCGCAGTTTCTACACCTTCTACTGGTTCCTGATCAGATCAACTATCAATTATTTTCATTGTCTGTGAGTGAGTTCCCACCTGTCCTGTCCATCGGGGGTGTTGGGACTTTTTGGACAGGCTTCGGCCTAGTCCACAGCCTGCCTCCACCTTAGGTGGTTAGCTGCCATCCTCACAGCGCGGCCTGGCATTCCTGTTTTTCATCACCTGTCACAGAAGCTCTCCGCTTGGGTGACCAGCAGCCAGGGTGGCTATTGCCACTTCCCGCAGGAGAGAGGCCCTTACTCGGGGGTTCCGCAGAAGCCTAGCGCTTGAGCGGCCTGGGCCTCCCTTCCTCAGCGCTCCCCTCGTTGAGCCCGCAGTTCTCTGCCTGCCCTTGGGAGCGTTCCTCAGTGAGGGCGAGCGTTGGAGGTCCACTCGGCGGCTAATCGGCCTGCGGTACCACCCCTCCTCACTGAGGACTAAATTGGCATCCTCCGGCTTCCTCCGTGGCCTGAATTGCCCTTGGTTGGGTCGGGGCCTAATTGGGGCCTTATCGGGAGGTTCTGCGGCCTAATCGGCAGTAGCACCGGCTGCGCAGGCCACACCCTTCCCTTTGATACATTTGGCGCCCGGAGGAGTGAGCACCCGCCCCTCAGCTGCTTGCCTGGCTCAGAGCTTTGCGCAGCCTCAGTCCTTCGGCCCAACTTCCGGGTCTCGGAGCTTCGCGCAGCCGCAGTTCGTCGGCCGACTTCCGGGTCCTCGGGCCGACGTGGGACTTCCCCGGCCTCCTACGCAGCCGCTTGCGCACCCCCGGTGTCACTAGGGACTTCCCTGTGACGCGCGGCCTCTCCAGCTGGTCCGCGGCTCTCCAATTGAAGCGAACCTTCGCCGCGGCTTTTTTCCTTGCCGCCTGAGCTGCGCCGGCCTTCCACGGCAACGACAGCCGCCTGGAGCGCCTGCTAACGCCGCTGCCGTGCTGCTGAGCCCCTTCCTCACATAAAGGCAGGCACATCTCGGCGAGGGACACCGGACTTCATAGGGCCGTAAAAGTGCCCATTTCTACGGCTGACTGGACCCTCTAGCCTCTCAATGGCAGAAAAGGCCACCTCGGGCAGGAATAAGCCCAGGCAGGCCAGGGAGCGGGAGGGCGGGTCTGGACAGCCCCCCCAACCAACGAACCATCGCGACCGCTCCCCCCTTAGGCCTGGCTCAGATAAAGCCAAGGCCCCCTCCAAGGGCACCCATGCCAAGGACAAGGCCCCCAAGGTCTCGGAGCGCTCCACGCTGCCCCCTGCTGTCGCGGCCTCCCCAGCGCACCATGAGCCCTCGCAGAGGGACCGGCGCTCTTCGGGCACCCTCTCGCTGGACAATCCGGACTTGTGCCTCGGGGAGGATGACATCTGGGAGGACCCCAGGCCGGGTTCCAGTGCAGCCACAGCTCACCCTCCCTCTGCCTCACAGCAATTCTACACCCCTGAGGTGCAGGCCCTGATCCAGGCTGCCATCGCGCAAGGCATAGAGGCAGGCATGAAGCATGTGGCCGCCGCTGCGCCACCTCCAGCCAGCGCCACACTGTTGCCTCAACCCCGCCCTCCAGCCGCCCCAGCCACTGAGCCAAGTCCTGTGGCTGACGCTGACCCTGGCTCGCCCTTGTCACTCCATGGGCAGGACACTCAGGTACAGGACTTGGAGCTTTCAGAAGACGAAGATCTCGCACCTGAGGCCCCAGTGGTCACCGGATTATTCAATCCGGCGCTATTCAAATCACTGCTCCACAAGGCCAGGGCAACGGCCAAGTTTTCCTCCAAGGAACAGACGCCCGCCGGGGACGAACCTGAGGATCCTCTTTTTGAGGAAACCACCTCACAACTGGAAGTGGTGCCGACTCCCAAACTGTTTGTGGAGTCAGTGCTCAAGCAGTGGGCTTCTCCAACTGCTGGCATCACCCCCTCTGCAGCGGACAAGCGATTCTTTAATGTTTCCACAGCTCTGGCTCAACATCTGCCAGTTCCTCCGGTGGAACCGGCCATCAAGGCTCTGTACTCGCCCGCACAGATGCCTGGGGACTCTGAGGAGTTGCTCCGCCCAGAGGACAGACGCACGGAACAGGACCTGCAGAAAACTCACCAAGCGGCCGCTTGGGCCGTTAAGACTTCTGCAACGGCTTCGTTCTTCTGTCGGACATCCATTCGGTGGCTAAAGGCTCTGCAGGAGCACCTGCCTCCCTCTGACGTCCGAGCGAGGCAAGACATCAACAAGTTCATCGCCGCCTCACAGTTCACCTCGGACGCAACGCTTCAGGCCACCCGATTTGCTGCCAGAGCCATGGGAACGTCGATGGTGGCGCGCAGAATGCACTGGCTGAGGAGCTGGCCCGCTGACTGTCGCCACAAATGGCGGCTAGCTGGGGCCCCAGTGGCAAACAAGTCGCTCTTTGGTGAGGCCCTTGATCCCTACCTAATCGAGACTAAGGACAAACGCAAGGTCTTGCCAAACTCCACCAGGAAGGCACAGGCCAAGCCCCAGAGCCCTGCCCCGACGTTCCCCAGGCGCCAATACAGGGCGCCTTCCTATAACCAAAACAGGTCGCGGGCCTCGCCCCGTCAGACTCAGGGCCAGGATAGGGCTAATACCAACCAGCAATCCAAGCGCCCTTTTCGGAAGGCAGGCGGTCGCTCCTTCCGCCGCTACAAGTAGTGGACCCAGCTTCTCCCATTGGGGGTCGCCTGCGTTTTTTCGCTAGGCGGTGGGAGGAGATTACTACGGACGCTTGGGTCCCCGAGACCCTGTCACTTGGACTCGCTTTAGATCTCCTCTCCACCCCCCCGGATTCCTTCATGAGGTGCTCCCAGTCCTCCAACCCGCAGAAGCAGGCCCAGATGCTTGAAGCCATCCAGCATCTGCTGGAGATTGAGGCCATCCAGCGGGTCCCGGAGGACCAACGGGGGCAAGGATTCTATTCCAATTTGTTCCTCGTGGAGAAATCGTCGGGTGGGTGGAGAGCGGTCTTAGACCTCAAGCGCCTTAATAAGTTCTTGGTGTACAAGAAATTTAAGATGCATACTCTACAGTCCATATTGGACGGCATTCGTAAGGGTGACTTTATGTGCTCTATCGACCTCACTGAGGCATATTTGCATGTCCCGATTCGGCCTTCCCACCAAAGGTTCCTTCGGTTCTCGTATGACAATGAACATTACCAGTATTCGGCCCTGCCATTCGGCCTCTCCTCGGCACCCAGGGTCTTTACAAAGATTCTGGCCGCCCTTGCAGCTCACTTGAGGGCAGTGCCGATTCGAATACAGTGTTATCTCGATGACATTTTAATTCAGTCGTCCTCCCTGACCCGGGCGGAGCTGGACCTGCAGACCACCATAGACGTTCTGCAATACCATGGCTTCTCCCTCAACCTGGAGAAGAGCCACTTGATTCCCTCCACTCGCATCACTCATTTGGGGGCTATTGAGGACTCTCTGGAGTGCAGGGTGTACCTGTCGGAGGAAAGACAACTCAGCCTTTCTTCTCTGACCCAACAGGTCCTTGGGCAGGGGCGGGTTCCGCTGAACCTCCGGTCCTCCCTGTTGGGAAAGATGATATCCGCTATACATATAACACCTTGGGCACAACTGCACTCCAGAGACCTACAATGGTTTCTTTTGCCGTTTCAGCGGGCGAACAAGTCCAACTCATCGGCCAAAGTCCAGCTCCCGACGGCGGTCCGGCGGTCCCTGCATTGGTGGCGGTCACCGGCGATCAGCAAGGGTTCCAGCTTCCTCGAGCCTCGCCGGGTGACGGTGACATCGGATGCCAGCCTCTACGGGTGGGGCGCTCACACACCGTCTCACGTGGCACAGGGCACCTGGACCGCAGCGGAGTCGACAGCCAGCATCAACCTCCTGGAGCTACGAGCGGCGTCTCTGGGCCTCCGGCAATTCCAGCATCTCCTAACGGGACAACATGTCCTCCTGTTGACGGACAACATAACCACCAAAGCCCATGTCAACAGGCAAGGTGGGACTGTCTCGCGCCGCCTGCTATCCGAGGCCAAGGAATTGGGCCTCTGGGCGGAACGGCACCTCCTCTCTCTCCGGGCGGAGCACATCTCGGGGGTGTCGAACCGCACAGCGGACTGGCTCAGCCGCCACGACGTCGACACGGCAGAGTGGGCCCTGCACCCAGACATTTTTCGGGAGCTGACTGCCCGGTTTGGCAACCCGGTGGCCAACCTCTTTGTGACCCCGCTGAATGCCAAGCTCCCGCGCTTCATCACGCGGTATCGGACACCCGGCGCGATGGACACAGATGCCCTCCGTTGCCCGTGGCCGAGGGGCCTACTCTACGCATTCCCGCCCCTTCCACTCATTCCCCGAGTTATCAGGAAGATGCTAGACGAGCAGGCGGAACTGATCCTATTGGCCCCCCATTGGCCGCGACGGGCATGGTTCGCGGACCTCAAGTCGCTCTCGACCGGCCCATCCTGGAGTATCCCGCAGACCACATCGTCGCTCTCCCAGGGGTCAGTTCAGCACCCGGACCCGCAGTGGCTCCAACTGACCGCCTGGCGCTTGAGCGGCGCACCCTAACTCTTCGCGGGGTTCCCGAGAGCATTATCCAAACTCTGCTCTCCTCACGCCGGGCCTCCACCATCCGCAACTACAACTCCACCTGGCGGACGTTTCACGATTGGTGTGTCGGCGCCGGCTTTAACCCGATCGACCTTTCGGTCATACAGGTCCTCCAATTTCTGCAAGCGGGCCTCAACAGGGGTCTTTCGCCCAGCACCTTGCGGAGACAGGTGGCAGCGCTCTCAACGGTCCTTTCCTGCCACTCTTCTGCGCCTCTGTCGACGCATCCCTTAGTCGTTCGCTTCTTGAAGGCGGCGGTCAATATCTCGCCCCCAGTGGTACACAGGTACCCCACCTGGGACCTGCAGAGGGTTCTTTTGGCACTGACCGAGGCCCCCTATGAGCCCCTCCGGACAATTTCGCTGCAGCACCTTACACATAAGGTTGCCTTTTTGGTAGCGATCACTTCAGCCCGGAGAATCTCCGAACTGGCAGCCCTCTCCGTCCGGGACGATCTCTGTATTTTTCATCCAGACCGGGTGGTGCTTCGCCTTGACCCCACATTCCTGCCCAAGGTCAATACATACTTCCACAGGGCGCAGGAAGTGGTTCTTCCTTCCTTCTGCTCTCCACCTACAACGCCGACCGAGCGCAAATGGCACGCTGTCGATGTCCGGCGGGCGATAAAAATCTACAATGTCCGCACGGCGGCATTCCGCCGCTCAGAGTCCTTGTTCGTGGGATTCCACGCCTCGTCCATGGGTCGCAAGGCTTCAGCAGCGATGATCGGTCGCTGGATCCGCGCAGTCATCGCGGACGTTTACCGGCAACAGGACCTGCCTCGTCCGCCACGTCTGACGGCGCACTCGACACGCAGTGCCGCCACTACGGCAGCTTGGACTACTAATGCCTCCTTGGAGGAACTCTGCCGGGCGGCGACGTGGTCTTCCCCGTTGCCCTTTATCAGACATTATAAAGTAGACTCCTTTGCCTCGGCTGAGGCGGACTTTGGGCGCAGGGTCTTGCAGACCATAGGGTCGCCTGATGGGGTCTCAGGCTACGGTGACAACCCTCCCTAGGGGACGATACGGCTTTGGTATGTTCCAATCTTGGAGGCTAGCGCCACCCACTATGGAGAAAGGGCGTTGTTACTTACCTGAATGCCCATTCTCGTAGGGTGGCGCTAGCCTCCAAGTCCCTCCCTTGTGGGTGTTGTACATACTGAAGGTGTGCGTGGGGGAAAAACTATGGGTCTGACCTACTCCTTCGTCTCAAGAGGGGGATTATGGCACAGTGACAGCTTTTATATGAGGTCAGACTCAGTCCTGATTGGCTGATGGATGAGGTCATCCCAATCTTGGAGGCTAGCGCCACCCTACGAGAATGGGCGTTCAGGTAAGTAACAACGCCCTTTTTCTCCTCAGGCACCAGGAAAAGGATGTTGATTAAGCCATTGTGCTCTGACTCATGGAGACAAGTTTTAGTAGGCCTGAATGTTGTTTGAGTGGTTTTTAAAACTATTTTGGTTTTAAATCATTAAAACTATATTATAGTTTTGATTTTTGTTTGTCACCCAGAGTTCCTCCTTGTAAATAGACATCTATATTTAAATAACTATATCAACAACTTTCAAATGTTAGAATAGAGTAGGACAGGAGCCCAGATTGCATTGTGAAGTACAGCACATTTCTTTCCCATTTTGTGCCCACTGTACTGGAATCCAATTCTTTCCTTTCCTTTCCTTTCCTTTCCTTTCCTTTCCTTTCCTTTCCTTTCCTTTCCTTTCCTTTCCTTTCCTTTCCTTTCCTTTCCTTTCCTTCCCTTTCCCTTCCCTTTCCCTTCCCTTCTTTCCTTTCCTTTCCTTTCCTTTCCTTCCCTTCCCTTTCCCTTCCCTTTCCCTTCCCTTCTTTCCTTTCCTTTCCTTTCCTTCTTTCCTTTCCTTTCCTTCTTTCCTTTCCTTTCCTTTCCTTCCCTTCCCTTCCCTTCTTTTCTTCTCTTTCCTTTCCTTCCTTCTTTCCTTCCCTTTCCTTTCCTTTCCTTTTGCGGGTTTTTTTGCTTTAATCATTATTGCACCAGATCACCAATAGTGAAAGTTTTTTTAAAAAGAAGAAGAAAAAGAAGGGATTGGCATAAGCGTTAAATGAAAGAAATGTGGGAAATGGGTCTGAAAGCCTCCATGTGTACGAACAACTGATCAAGCAAAGGAAAACAATGAGGACTATTGAGGAACAAATCCAGCCATTCAATGAAAAGTAAAACACATCTTTGTAGCCTGCCTCCACAGGGTCCAGCCAGTAAGGCTTGCCTTCTCCACACTGATGAAAAGAGCAAGAAGCAAAAAACCAAATAGGTCCTACATTGGCTCCAGGTTGCACTGAACATCAACTGAACCCCATTGTTGAACCACTGGAAATCAGCTTCAGGAACAGGCCAGGAGACAAGCAGCAAAGGACTGCAGTGCAGAATTGCTCTCTGACTGAATTCAAACTTTTATCATTTAAAAGGGGCGTTGTACTTACCAGATACGCCCTTTCTCGTAGGGTGGAGCTAGCCTCCAAGGAGAGAATGGGGAAAAAACACCTTTAGCCAATCAGGGCTGAGTCTGAAAAGGTATAAATAGCACCCTCTGTGCCACTAGCCCCCCTCTTCGAGACTCAGTCCGACAGCCAGAAAACAGATGTGTGCTTCTCACCTCCTTGAGGACTTCTCCATATTTAAATTTCATCTCGCAGTGAGTTCCTTCCTGCCCTTAACGAGCTCCCCAAGTGTTCCCTACACCCACCTGGGTTGAAGACAGTCTCGGACGACAGTCAAGCTGGTGCTCAGAGGCAGATTTGGGTGCCAACCCAACTGCTACTACATTCCCCAGCCGTGACTTTCACTCCAATTTGCTAAAATTTGGCTGTGTGGGAAACAGGAAAATATTTCCTAGCTCAGAATGGTCTGTTTTGACTGGAACCCACACTTGATGTTTGATCAAGCAGAGGTATCTTCCGTCAGCTTCTATGTGATCCTTTTAATTTGTGATTGAATGTGTAATATTTAATTTATAAATGATTTATAATTAATTACATATACATTATTGGTAATCATTGAGCTAAGATCCTTCTGCAAAGATATTTTAAAGGCAAGTGCAAAAAAAACTTTTCACAGAGCATACTAGTTTGGTTCAATATCAGATATTGGTGTAATAAAAGCATGACACAAATGACCACACAGAGTTTACCTGGGGGAAAAAGGCAATATTTGCAACAAACAGCGGAGCTTAACATCAATAGATCTATTTACAACCTGGGAATTTAATTTTCAAAAAACTATAGACTTATTTAAGAGTAATTAGTCATGGAAAAATATAATGGCAGATATTTGAAAATGGAGAAAGTTACATTTGTCTTGGTTAGGAAAATTCCCAGCAGTAAAAATAATTTAGGAATATTGATTTTTTTAAAATCAAGAACTCCAGAAAAAACAATTACTGCCAACCTGCCTTCCATTGAGGACCTGTATACTGCACGACTCAAAAAGAGAGCTGTGAAAATATTTACAGACCTCTGACATCCCGGACACAAACTGTTTCAACTCCTACCCTCAAAACGACGCTATAGAGCACTATACACCAAGACAACTAGACACAAGAACAGTTTTTCCCCGAACGCCATCACTCTGCTAAACAAATAATTCCCTCACCACTGTCAAACTATTCACTAAAGCTGCATTACTATTACTATTAGTCTTCTCATCGCTCCTATACCCATCTCCTCCCACTTATAGCAATAGCACTTAGACTTATATACCATTTCATAGTGCTTTACAGCCCTCTCTAAGCGGTTTACAGAGTTCAGCATATTGCCCCCAACAATCTGGGTCCTCATTTTACCGACCTCAGAAGGATGGAAGGCTGAGTCAACCTTGAGCCTGGTGAGATTTGAACAGCTGAACTGCTGAACTAGCAGTCACTGAAGTAGTTGCAGTGCTGCTTTTAACCACTGCGCCACCTCGGCTCCTATGACTGTATGACTGTAACTTGTTGCTTGTATCCTTACAATTTATATTAATATTGATTGTTTCTTGATTGCTTATTTGTACCCTATGACAATCATTAAGTGTTGTACCTCATGATTCTTGACAAATGTATCTTTTCTTTTATGTACACTGAGAGCATATGCACCAAAGACAAATTCCTTGTGTGTCCAATCACACTTGGCCAATAAAGAATTCTATTCTAGTCTAAAAGAATTGATTTTCTATTGCAATGACTTGAAGACAAAATATTTTAAAAAGTGACAGGAGCACTTCCCAAGATTATTTCTTTGGAATACTCATTCTACCTTTCTGCAACTCTAGTTCTCTCCTTTCTCTTTTCTTTTCTTTTTCTTTTTGATTGTGATGTGACTTTTTATTTGTATGTTTTACAAAAAATTAATACAACTATAATAAGAATCACATCTTGGTTTCAGTATCTCCAAGCAACATAGTCAAAAAGGAATTAAAAAATTAAAAAAAATACATAGAGATCAACAGAATAAAACTATATATAATACAAAACTCAGAATATCTGTTGGGATTTACTTGCAAGCTGTTATTGAAGTAGAATTCAGAAGCCAAGGATATTGTTTCTAAAGTGGATTTTCCATGAAAAGTTGTGATTTTTTTTACCTAGCAAAATGGCAAGATTCTATAACCTCCAGAATGCATCAAATCAATCAAGTTTCAATACACAATAGCTATGTAATAATAAAGTAAAATCCCGATTCCTCTCTGTAGTGTGATAGTTTATCAACCTATGAGTACCTATATGATAAGTTCCATTGCTATTATTCATTAATTGAAACATATATTTGTAAATTGGACAAGTAGCCAACTTTGTAGCAGCAATTTAGCACAAGTATTTATTTCTCCTTAACTAGGAAAAGGGAAAAGTCTGGTTTCAGTACACATTTCTAATTCTCAGTACTGTTTATGATATTAGTTTTCTTAGAGTTTCCTAACATTACCGTTATAATTTCTACTTTTCTTGAACAAGGAGCTTTCTAAAAAAGCAAAATACATAAGGAAAATGGTTGAATCTAAAAATCTGAATCTAGTTTAACCAAATTTCAAATCTATGTAAATTTTTCATCTCAGTTCTAGCTTTTACTGTCCTGTGTGTCTATAGAACAAGTGAATGTATTGGTTGCCATCCAATAACCATGACAACTTCATCTCCTAGGTGACTGAAAAAGAAAGAGATGACAAAGGCTGAGTTATTCCATGAATGCATAGCAAGCTTTTGTCAAGCAACAGAGAATCCTTCCTGATGTTTTTAATTGAGAATGGAGACAATTTATTGTGGTAATAGATACAACTCTTACTATCATTTTTTGTTGATTCAGATTGTCAATAAGGCTTTGCAAGGCCCTTTTGACAAAACCTGACACAAAAGCATGATTCTCTTATCTTATTCCAATTGGAGAGAACCATAATGATAACCATAAGAGGCATAAGGGGCGTGCATAAGTGCACCATTGTGCCTACCGTCCCTGTCCTACTGTCCTATTGCCTAATTTACCTGTATCTACTTTGTTAATGTTTATGTTTATACCAATACCTACTATCTTGTACTTCTTTGACAAACAAATTAAATAAATAAATAATAAACAAATAATAAATAAATAAATAAATAAATAAATAAATAAATAAACAAACAAATAAATAAATAAATAAATAAATAAACTAGAGCAGGGGTCTCCAACCTTGGCAACTTTAAGACTGGCTGAGGAATTCTGGGAGTCGAAGTCCACAAGTCTTAAAGTTGCCAAGGTTGGAGAACCCTGAACTAGAGCACACATTTTTGCCCTAATGCTTTATGTCTTTACTTTTATTACGATATTCCCTGTAAATGGACACTCATAAGAAGCAGACCAAAATTAACTTTTAAAAATGGACATTAGTTTAAAAGAATGATCAATAGCATGCCCGTTTTATTGTAACAGCTTTTGAACTGATCTTTTAATAAGATATTTCATCAAAGAAATAAAGATGTTTTCAATCTGAGATTGGCTCCAAGCAGTTCTTCCCAGTCAGACTGAAACTTGCAAATGGATAGATATAAAGTGAGGGATAAGGATATTCTTTACCTAAAACCATTTAACACTATGAGATTAAGCAAACATAACTTTATTCAAACAGTTGAAACAAGTCCTATTTGCCCAAGGTCTTGTTTTCAGCTGTATTGTCATTTAATTCAGCTCCAGTCAACAAGATAAGTCCCAAAGGTGCTTTTTCTGGAGGCAACTGGACATTCTTGCTTTTTCTTTGAAGACATTTCACTTCTCATCAAAGAAGCTACTCCAGCTCCGACAGGATAGTGGGGGATGGATTTGCATCCTTTTAGAAGGTTGTTGAAGCACTTGGAGGTTTATCTGTGTCCTCAGGGTCACCTGAGTAGTGCTACTGGTTCCTGTAGTGTGCATTTTTTTTCTTCCTCTAAAATTCAAATGTCTGCAAGGAATATAAATCCTTCCATTCCCCACTATCCTGTCAGAGCTGAAGAAGCTTCTTGGATGAGAAGCGAAACGTCTTCAAAGAAAAAACAAGAAAATCCAGTTGTCTCCAGAAAAAGCACTTTTGGGACAACCATGACCTGGATGACTGAGAATCTCTACAGACAATCAACAAGATAATTACTGAGAACTTTGGTTTCAGGGTTGATATGGGAGGACTGCAGTAACAATGTAAATAAAAGTAATATCAGGAATATTTAAAAGAGACAGTGATAAGACAACTTCTAAAGAAGCCATATCTGGACCCAGAGAATGAAAACTACTATAGGCCAGAGACCAAAGTTCCCCTCTTAAGTAAGGTACTTGAGTGGATAGTAGCTTCAGGCACTCTTGGATGAAACTAATTTTCTGGAACCATTATTTTAGGTCTGGCTATGGAACTGCCTTGATTACTCTGTGGATAACCAATGCTCAGAAAAAGATAAGGAAAATGCAATACTGTTGGTCCTCTTGAATTTCTCAGTGGTTTTAATAGTGGCTATTATGTTCTCCTGGATAAACATTCAGATGGGAGGCTAGGGCAATGTACTATGCTGGTTTCACATATGGGGGAATTTTCCTTCTGCCTCATGATAATATCCCCTATACTCTTTAACATCTACATGAAACTGCTGATAGAATTCATTCAGGGAAGTGGACTGTGGTACCATCAATATGCAGATGATACCCAGCTCTACTTCTCCTTTTCATCTAAAGCAGCGGTTCCCAATCTGGGGGTCAGGACCCCTTTGGGGGTCGAACGCCCATTTCCCAGAGGTTGCCCCGGCATCCTCAGCTCCCCTCCCCACTGCCACAAGCCTGGCCATATTGTGCCCCACAACCCGCGCCCCCACCGCAACCTACCCCACAACTGCGAGTTGGGTTCTTTTACCCTCTGCGCATGCACAAAGCGTTCTGCATGTGCAGAGGGCAAAAGAACTCAAATGGTGGCATCCAGGCAGGCGGGGCAAGTGGGCGGGGGAAGCCCCACGCCACGACCGCCACCAGCTCCATCGGTTCTGCGACAACCAACAGGCAAGAATGAACCGGGAGCATTTCATCCCTGAGAAAGGCGTGCATGACTTTGGCGCGGCCGGGACAGGCGGCTGCCCGGAGAGAGCCATACCCTTCACCCCGAACGCTACAGCTAGACAGGAGAGACTGTGCGAAGGGGGTGGCTCTCTCCAGGCAGCCGCCTGTCCCGGCCCTGCTGAAGTCGTGCACGCCTTTCACGACAGGGCTCGAAAAGCTCTCAGAGGCAACACGCGAAGCGAGCAGAGACCAGATCTGGAGACTTCGCCCGGACGCCACCATTTGG
Organism: Diadophis punctatus similis; assembly: GCA_023053685.1. Classification (NCBI taxonomy): domain Eukaryota; kingdom Metazoa; phylum Chordata; class Lepidosauria; order Squamata; family Dipsadidae; genus Diadophis; species Diadophis punctatus. Next base: position 164,460,973 of record JALIGW010000003.1, read on the forward strand.
GTACTTTTACCCTCTGCGCATGCACAGCACACTTTGCGCATGCGCAGAGGGTAAAAGAACCCAAATGGCGGCGGCAGGGTGGGTCACGGTGGGGGCGTGGGGCGGGCGTGGGTCGCAGCTTTAGGAAGGTTTGAAACCGCTGATCTAAAGAGAGACAATTGGTGGGAGGCATTTGGAGTTCTGAAGCAGTGCTCAGGATAGCAATGAACAGGATGAGGCCCAATAAATCAAGACCCAATCCAAAAAAAGACATACTGTTTGTGGGGAACCAGTTGATCATATAGTGCCTGCCCGGGAAGTCAGAGGCCTTAAAGGAGCAGGTTTGCAATTTGGGAGTGTTTCTAAATCCATTACTGTCATTAGAAGCCCAGATAGCCTCAATGGTATGAAGTTGTCTTTTATCAGCTTTTATCTTCAACAAGCAGCTTGAAGATCTATTAGTGGGGCCAGAGAAAAGAAAGCATTCAAGGATGTCATTGAGAATTTTCTTGACAACTACAGATGACCACACTACATTCAGCAGATTGACACACTTCTTACAACATACAAGAACATGAAGCGCAACATTCCATTGAAGACTCGTTTTCTGCACTGAAACTCGGAATTCTTTCCCAAACAACTAGGTGCAGTCAGTGACAGACATGGTGAAAGTTTTCACCAGGACATTGCCACAATATGGAAAATATCTCATATTTCTCAAGACTCCTATGTGATACAGTCATTATGAATTTATATTTGTAGTCAGTCTGAAGGGATCTATCATAATCACCAAAAACAAAGTTCAAAAAGCAAAACTTTTGGGGTGAAAGTTGCCGAGGAAATTCAAAGCAGCTGTAATGGGCATCCTCATGCCTCATTTGCCATAGGCTTCACAATGTTCTAATCTGCTGCAATGTTGTGGCACTCTCGGAATGTCAAAATGGTGGTTTGATCATAGTGGCCCCAAGGCTGTGCCTTCCTAGCACAAGAGTGGTGGAAGATGCAATAGAATGCCAGTACTCTCCTTTACCTGGCACTAGTTTAATATGGATAGTCCTCAACTTAAGACCACAATTGAGCCCAACATTTCTGTTGTTAAGTGAAACATTTGTTAAGTGTGTTTTATGACTTGATAAGTTGGTAACCCGGTTGTTAAATGAACCTGGCTTGTGAGAAGGTCGCAAAAGATGATCACATGACCTTGTGACACATCAACCATCATAAATATGGTAATGTTCCTGTTGCCAAGGAACTTATTAAAGTTTGTTGCAAAATCAAAACCAGAAACGCACACAGATGACTGATTCAGCTGGATTCAATAACTTCTTTATAAACATAAAATATATATTTATTTACAATACCATTAGCAGATTATTTCTTCAATCAGTTACAGGTAAACACAAGCAGGAGAGTTAGTTTCATTTCAGCAGAGTTCAGAGTGGAAGAGTACAGAGTGGAGACTGGAGCCACACACAGCCTTAAGCTTAAGTTCCAGTTGCGATTCTCTGCACAGACTCAGAAGTGGTTAGCTCCTATTGGCTGATTCAGTTGCTATGCCTATTCATTGGCTAACCTTGTTAACATGGCTCTCCCAGTCATGAATATTCTAACAGAACTGAATTTTGTTCACATGATCATGGGAATGCAGCAACGGTCGTAACTGTAAAAAACAGTCATAAGTCACATTTTTCAGTACCATGTTAACTTTGAATGGTCACTAAATGAACTGTTGTAAGTCAAGGGTACTGTACTGAAGAGCACTGTTCCAAATGAAGCACAGTCTTACCCTGAATCTGGAGGCTTCTCAAGAATGTTTGAAATAGTTCAATTAAATATCAGTTCAGTTCTTAAATTAAATATATAAAATAAATAAATATAAATTATCTAAATATATCATGTACCAATTTATATTCTATCAGGGCACGCAGGAAGTTAAATGCACACTGAGTTCAAATCTAGTTCTGATAATTTTTTAACTGAAAAACTAGAATTATTTCAAATATATCGGTATTATATAAATACTTTTTAAATGCTAAAAAACCAAGATTTTTCAAGTCATTTTTCTTTTATGCATGTATCTGTAAAGAAAAAATTAACTTTAAAATAGATGTGATTCTTGCCAAGGGACATGATTATAATTTCACATTAATGTTCTCCAACATGTTCTCCATGCTTTAATGCAACTCAAATTATTTTTAGAAGCAAAGATTATGCAATCAAATAAGACAAACAGGTGCTCCAAAAGGAGAAAACTAAAATGGGTCATGTATCTTGATTATCCTGCTCAGCATATCAAACCAAAGGGAAATTAACAAGACCCTGAAGATGTTCTATACAATGGATGCATCCCACCCAAAGACAGTTCTGGATAGGTAATGTTTTGTCTGAGCTTTGTTTTGTGGAAACTTTCTTTATTGCACACCTTTAAGTATTTCTTAAATGATTCGAGTTGCTGTGCCACTTCAATCAAGGTGGCCGAGGGAGGCAATCAGACCCGCTCTGAAAATTCTGCCGCGCAAACCATACTGAGGTGAAGCACTGCTTTGAAGCAAAGCAATCCCACTTCACACACTGTGGAAAAGCATTGTGCAGTGTACTGCAAGGATGAATGGGTTGTTGTCCAGATTTTGCTGAACTACAGTTCACACACATCTCTCACCCTGAACTTATGGGAATTATGCTTAAGCTGCAATTATGTTCCTCAGCCCCACAAAACAACTCAAGTTTCCTGAGGAGGGTTCCAAAACCAACGCATTTCAACAGAATCAAAAGAAAAGGCTGAATAAGTCTCCTTGTTTTCAACAACATTGAGCGTTACCTTTTCTTCTTATATAGGCAAGAATTATCAAATAAAAATAGTGATATTGTTAAAGTGGCTGGCCAGAATGCCTTTTATCAAGAATATTGATTAACCATATTCCTGAAAGATTGACTGCTGTTTCATCCATGGGAGTACAAAAACATTGAATGTTTTAAATGAGAGAAGTTATTGGAAAATGATCTGTCTTACCCTCCTTATCTTTTGGTTGCTATGGGAAGAGGCTTATATAATATGTGAGTATAAAGCAGAGGTTTTAAATTCAGACCCGTGAGCTGCATGCAGCCCTCCAAATTATCTTTGTGTTCTGCAACAATACTTAGAGAAAGGAATGAACCTACAGTCCTGCAAAAGGCAACTATGCTTCTTGCCCACTTATTCTAGTGAGAGACTATCTGCTGAAAATGGGGCAGCAGTGTGCTGATGTAAGCAACTTGGGGCTGAGTCTCCTGATAATGGGAGAACATATTCAAGGCTAGGGCACTGACTGTGCTCCTTAGAATTTCTGAGTTCAATATCTCTAGGCCGAGAAGAATACATGGCTTCATATATGGGCAAATATAACCTGAGGAACACATCACGGGTGAAATCCAGCAAGTTCTGACAGGTTCTGGAGAACCGGTAGCAGAAATTTTGAGCAGTTCGGAGAACTGGTAATGGAAATTTTGAGTAGTTCGGAGAACCGGCAAATACCACCTCTGGCTGGCCCCAGAGTGGGGTGGGAATGGAGATTTTGCAATATCCTTCCCCCAGGAGTGGGGAGGGAATGGGGAAGTTTCAGTATCCTTCCCCTAGGAGTGGGGTGGGAATGGAGATTTTGCAGTATCCTTCCCCTGGAGTGGGGTGGGAATGGAGATTTTGCAGTATCCTTCCCCTGTCACACCCACCAAGCCATGCCCACCAAGCCACATCTATAGAACTGGTAGTAAAAAAAATTGGATTTCACCACTGGAACACATACACTTATAGTAGCGCATCTAGCCACCATCACAGCCAGGGTCAGGCCTAGTATTTCTTATTTCCCTGTTCCCCTATTACTACTTCAGCTCCTCCTTGCTACCAGCAACAGCTAAACATGACTTATTCCAATGGGGTCTCTATGCTTGTCTTGCTCTCTCATTCTCCCAGGAGGCCTGTAGTAGAGCAGAGGTCCTACATAGGAAAGCAGTGACAAGATCCAGTGAAGGGCCACGATCAAGGCTCAGTTCCAATAAGAGAGGAAGGGTGCCTGGAGTTTCAGCACTTCCTCATTACTCTGAGGTTCCCAGAACTATCTTCTGTATAACCTGTGCCTCTGCTGCTCCGTCCTTTCCACATACCACACCTCACTCTAATATCAAAAGTAACCCAAACTATCACTGTGTAGCTATCATTGCCACCTAAGTGAAAAAGCAAAAATAAGTTGTTTTGCAATAGTTTTTCAAACTTTCATGAATTTAGGTTTAAGTGCATACCTTATTTTGTTTCAGTTTCCTCATTTTTATTTCCCTAGACACTTCTGTATAAATGTATGAAAGGGCTTCGGTATTACGGCTCCTGGACTAATAAATTAGTCCTCACGTGGCGTTCATGACAATCTGAACTTGAATTTTCTGATATAAAGGAATTTAAAAGTAATTTGGAAACGAACAGAAAAAGAAGACAGTTCTGTGCTAGAAGTATTTTGGAATTCAGAATGTAACTTTCTGGGAATTTGCTGCTGATGTTGGTACATATGTTGCTCTGCTCCATATTGCAAACTAATTGTAACTAATAGTGCACTAGTTAAAAAAAAGAATGGAACCAAACTAAACAAATAATACTTTCAAACAACACTTCTGAATTTGGATCACACACTTCAGCTTTTAAGTTATGAATAAAACATTTTAGATCCGCCAGTTTTCTTTCTACAAAGCAAGTATTTTTGTATCTGGTCACATCCACCATGCCATCCTTCTGTGAATTGGCATGAGTTCCCCACGGAAGCTATCTTGTGAAAAGGCAAAGAGGTTGAAGCCTCCAGAGAAGGTAGATGTATGCAGACAAAAGAAACTGGCACAGTAACTGTAATGAAGGATGAGGTTAACCTCAGATAAAGTTGCACTTTCCCTGATTTTAGTATTTCTATTTAGTTTGGAGGCTTTGCCTTCAAACTGGGATACTGTTGGTAGTGGTGGTGATGATGATGTGAAAATAGTATTTTGAAAAACCAGAATTGGTGTTGCTGGGTTTTGTCTATGTTCCCATAATATCTAACAGCTTGCTTGCTGGCTTGCTTGCCTTTGAATTACAGTAATATATGTTCAATATATGAAATATTGTCATATATCAAGCTGAGCGTTGCAATGCATATCACTGATAGATTCTCCTGGGTAGACTTTTATTGGAAGAATTTACACTGAACTTTCCACCACTGAGAAGAAAAAGAACACAAAGAATTATAAATCAGAATTGCATTTCATAACTCTTTCTCTTCCCTGAGCACCACTGCTGGCAATAATATGATCCAGGTTGATATTTTAAAAGTTACTAGACTTCTCTTTGTACTTATTGTGTATCTGGCTTGCTATTATATTACAAGGTTCCCAATCCCAACTTCATTCCTCTTTAATGGACCTTGCTTTCTGCTATATTCCCTTTCCTATTATACTGATATTAAATAGATATTAAAATTGACACTGGAGAATAATATTCATTTTCATCTCCTGAATAACAGTTTAAAGCATTTGGGCCTCTAGAAGATTGTTAAATGCAAGCCAGCAATATTTTTCACATATAGCAAATAATTATTTTTCAGTTTTCAGAAATTAGGCATTGTTTTTTTTTAATTTAGAAAATCTACCATATTTTTCAGAGTATAAGACGCATCTTTTTCCTCCCTAAAAGAGGCTGAAAATTTTGGTGTGTCTTATACTCTGAATGTAGCTTTTTCAAAGCTTTTTTCCCAGCCCTAACGAGGTGCTAACGATCTTACCAGCTTGCAGAATTTTTTTTATTCCTACTACCTCCGAAGTAGTTTTTCCAGCCCTAAGTCTTTGCAGGCTTGTTTTTATTCCTACTCCCTTCGAAGAGTATTTTTTACAGCCCTAACCAGGGGATAAAACAATGTGCTGAAGCTGAACAGACTAAGGACGCTAGCCAGATGAATACCTGGTAGGTAGATTTTTTCCCCTATTTTCCTCCCCCAAAATTAAGGTGTGTCTTATACTCCGGTGCATCTTATACTCCGAAAAATACAGTATATTGCCGCTTACTTGCGCATGGCGACTCATAGTTGACAGATTAGTAGAAAAAAGTTTCCCCATCATTATTTTGTTGACTCATTGCTCATATTTTGCAGATTCAGTGGAAGAAATATCATTGCATAAAACATTACAATAGCATTCTGACATTTTTGTGTGTGTTTATACAACATCACAACACAGAATTGTTTCTATTTCTAAGAAAATGCAATAAGCCTTGTTTATTTCAATGAAACTTTAAAATATTCTGTAGACTTTAAAAAATCAAATTAAAAAGAAGTTATAACATGAACTACACATTTAATGTATGGGCCTAAATTGGAGAAGGGTAATTCATTGTTTCCAAACTGGATGCAGAATCTGCAATCCTGGGTTTTTTTTGTTTTTAAGGTCCACAGATCACTGGTGACATTTAGAGAGAAACTATAACAAAATGGAGTTAAGTTTTCTTGCTGGGTTTTTTTTGGGGGGGGGGCATAAAAGAAAATTAAAGTCATAGACACAATTCATCTTAAAAGGAAAATAAAATCTACAAATCCAATCCACCAAAAACACAACTGTAAAGTCCTCCAGAATCAAACAAAACAAGGGAATAAATGCGGATATGTTCTTGATTCCAAATTGTATCCCTGCAGTTTTCTTGAAACAGTAAAGAAGAGGCTTGCTGTTGCTTTCATCTGCAATCTTCCCCCCCCCCCCAATTTTTTTAGTCTTAGCAATGACCCTACAATTTCCATCCAGCTACAGCACACTTTCGAGCTTTTACATGAACTAGGTGGCTTGCTGAGGCAAACAAAAGCAAGTCCATAGCAAATTATAAATAAACAGCCATTTGACCAGAGCCAATAACTAAAATTGTTTTTCTGTTTGAATACATGATTTCTGCATCTTGGATCAAGGCTGTGGAAAGATTATCATGGTGATCCACTCTTGTGCTTCAGAATGTACTCTTTCAGTGTTGCAAATGGTTGATGTCCAGAAGGAATGAACAAAGGGTTGGTTGTCAGAGGTGAGCCTGTTTTCCCTGCTTATTCTCTGCATACACATAGTTCCTCATATCTCTGAAAGGATATGGTCTGTGGCATAGAAAAAGGAATTCTCTGTCATTGGTTATCCTGAACAAAAAGTTGTTTGCTAATCTCTCATGGCTAAATATCACAGGGGCAGCCCAGGGAACATAATCTTGGCATCAGATCACTGATTACTGGGATTTAGAATTAGAGAATTAAATTCCTATTTTAGCCCAGACTTTGTTTCCTATTAGAGAGGGGGGGATATGTATTTTTAAAATGGCCAATTGTAAAGTTTTTCAAAAACCTGTGCCAAAGATGACAAATAACTCATAAAGTACTTTTTACAATCAAAATGCTGCTGATATAAGTTGCTACACAATGTATATCGGAGCCAAGCGTCTCACCTTGGACACTGAATGTGCCAAATTAAAAACTCAGCACTTGGCAGAATACTCCATCATTATTATTAGCTACATTCATACTAAACTTGCCTGTTCATTTGGCTCTTTAACATTTGCCAAAATTCATTGTCTATATTTTATGAGGCTTTAAATAATTGTGCAATATCATTCATGGCTGATAAATGAGCCATTAAAATGCAAGAATAAACACTGAATAGGAAAAAAGATAATTAATCATGCATGTCATTCAAGGTGTTTGGTAACTAGCAAATGGAAAGACTGAAAATGTTTTCTTTCTGATCACCTCACATCTTTAATTTCTCCACCGTCCATATACAGATAGTACTTCTGCTTCTAAGAGGGAAGACAAGCTAACTAGGAGAAAACTTCATATTTGAAATATGAAGTCCTGCCTGATCATTATTAGCTTTTCTCTTTTGTACATTTCAATATTAAAGTGCAAGAGTGTTTTATCCATATTAATATCTTAGGTATAATCATGTACAAAAGCAGGTTCAGTAAGGACATAAGAGCAAATATGCAAAATGTTGACATGGTATCCATAAACAGATGTTGTTTTAATCCTCAACATTAAACAGTAATACTCTTTCTTTACGCTACTTGCATATGATATTGAGAGATACCATGAACGTCTATGACTATAAATAATTCTGCCTTTCAAAGAGGCATATTTTAAAGTAATTTTAAACCGCACAGTTGATAATGATGGGAAATAGATAGGCATGAAACCTAACCATAATCTTTCCATGATAAGGAAGCAGAGATCAATACCATAAAGATTTCACCTACCTTATTAGCTCGTTCAGATCAAAATAACTGCAATAATAAAATAATAGTAATACAATAATAAAAGCCCTGATAATTCTAAAAGTAATAGTCCTGATAATCCATTGCTTTTTAAAATCATATGCTTTTGAACCTGAAGAGTACAAATAAAAATAACTTGAAATGTTCACGGCTAACCCAAACATAATCCTGCAACTTTTATTTGTTCAAAGCAGTAGAATCTACAGTATGAATCTCATAAATTGGATGCAACAGTAATAAATGTGTGTGTTTACCAAAAGCTTTATACTTCAGAGGAGAAAGAATATCATTTTAGAATCAGCAAGGCAAATATGCAAGTGAACAAGATTTTTTTTTCAAAACATTAATTTCTAGATATATTATATAATCACTATTTTTTTTAAAAAAAAACACCATGATTTCGTCTTTGGTTTTTCCAATACTGAAAATGTATAAATACAGAACATAAAGTTTCCATCAAGTCAAATTCAGCTCAGAAGAACTCAGTTACAGGCCCGCCGGATAAGGAGTTATATCTGATAGGATCCAGTGATAGCTGACAAACCTTTTTTTGCCATGGCCTCCACTCAGTGGAACATCATCTCCCCTGAGGTCAGATTGGCCTCATCTTAGCTGACCTTCTAGAGCAGGGGTGTCAAACTGGCGGCCCCCAGGCCAGATGCGTTATGCACAGACCACGCCCACCCCAGCTCCATGAATGGAAAAAACGTCATGAAATGTCCCTTGATGGCAACGTGATGCGGTGAGTTTGACACCCGTGTTCTAGCCATTCCTTAAAACTTCATTGTGTCAACAGAGCTGGGGGTCACAAGGAAATGGTAAGCTGTTGAGATAGCTCCATTGTTCATAATCTGACATTTTCTCTTAGCCTTCTTATAACCATCATTTTTTGTACTTTTTATATGCTTTTTAAAACAATTTTATGGTCTGTTTGCATGCCACTCAGACTCACATTATGTGAGATTGGCAGAATATACATACATACATACATACATACATACATACATACATACATACATACATACTAAGTAAATAAATAAACTCCCATATAGTATTCTGGGTACAGAAGTGGGTTTCCATTGTCTTTTTCTGGGATTTTTTTTTACTTCCAATCTAATCTACTTCCAGTCTAATCTACAGCCCTAATCTTCATATATCCCATTCAAGAACTAGCAAAACCTGATCATGCATGAAGATAAGCCAGCCAAGCATTGTCACCTGTTCCTACTTGAGTGAGGAAGCCTTTCAAGAAATATATATATACAGTATATTACTCTGTCCTTTTAAGTCTGTCTTTTACTGTTGCTTTTTGGATTTTATAGTTCCTTATCTGTAAGCAGTCTAGAGTCATTTCAGTAGTGAGATGGGCAGCATATACATGTATAAATATAAATAAATAAAATAACAATATTGCAAAACAACAACAACAACCAAAAATTACACTAACAATAGCAGCAGTCATGAACCTAAGACCTCAGGAGTCTATTGAGTTAGACTACCAACCACTGATTTATTAGTTGCTTTACATATTGGAGAAAATTATCATGCATTACTGCTCTTATAGGAGATGTGACTACTAGGACTTGAGGACAATCATGCAGTTATGTACAGTTCCATTCTAGGATATAGTAGGGGATAATTTCAAGTCCTCACAATAAATCTACATAGAAAATAAAACTGTGAGAAGACTATTTTGTGACTCTGATGAAAGTCTTCAAATTCAGTCTTTATAACACAGTATTAACATAAATATATATATATTGCATGGAACCAATTATGCCACAGAGCATAATCATTAAGAGTGAAGAAAATGGTTCAAAATGTAGATGCAAATATACCCAATACATTTATCAATCGTCTAGAAAAAATACTTGATTAAATCCCTCAGTTAAGAGTAGATTAAGAGTAGATAATGAGTCCTATTGTCTAATTTTACCTATACATACTTTTGCTTTTGTTTATGTTTATATCATACCTTTTATCTTGTACACGTGTTGACAAAATAAATAAAATAAATAAATAAATAAATAAATAAAATAGATTGATTCTAGTAAAGACTGGGTAGTATCTGCTGATAAATAGCCTGAATAAATAACTATTCATCTCTCCTGAAAGATTATAATATATTATTGTATACTATCTTATAAATTTTTTTTATTTTAAAAAGTATATCTAATCTGAAACACATTTTTTCCTTTACACCAAACTCATGGCAATTTTTAAGTTATCTCAACATATGAGACAGTAAAGGGAGGGAAAGGATGATTGAAATAATATCCTGTCATCAACCCTTCAGTCAGTCCCTTCAACTCTCTCACACCTAAAAACCTAAAGTACTCATAGTGGTATGAAATTTATGTCCATTCCCGACTGCATTTGTTATGTAAAGTGCAATTTTTGCAATGGATATGTGTCTTTTGTATTCTATTGTACTAATTTTCACATCTATCTATAGCTTATAACACCTGTTAAGTAATTGTCCACCCTAATGTAAGCAATTGGGCAGGAACAGGGATGAATATAGTTAACTACCTTTATTCCAGTGGTGGGTTGCTGCCGGTTCGGATCGGTTCTTTAGAACCGGTAGTGGAAATTTACCTCTGCTTGCCGAACCGGCAGCAATGACCGGTGGGCAAAACGCACACTTCCGTCATGATGTAAACTGGTAGGAAAGGTATTATTTATTATTTTATTTATTTGTGAGATTTATATACCGCCTCACAGTGCAAGTACTCTCTAAGCGGTTTACACCATTAAGCAATGTATATTTATATTGCCCCCAACAATCTGGGTCCTCATTTTACCTACCTCGGAAGGATGGAAGGCTGAGTCAACCTTGAGCCGGTGAGATTTGAACCGCTGACCTGAGGATCAGTGTCAGCTAATGTGGCCTGCAGTACCTGCCTCTAACTGCTGCGCCACCTTGGCTCGTCTAAGTGGAATCCAGCCCTGCTTTATTCATACTTTGATCATTAACCAATTCCCATTTCAGAATATTTCTTATGAATGTTAATTGTGTAATGCAATGCAATGCAAAACTCTACAGGCACAAAGAATAGCCTATGAACTTTAATATCCTAGGAACACAATAAAATGGTAACAAAAGGATTACATTCTTAGTTCTACATTTTCAACTTTACCTTGACACTTTTTCTAACTTTTTTTTTTATCAGTGCATAAATGCTGGAAACCCCAGCTTGATTCCACACACTATAAGATTCTGAAACCAGTTGGTTGATTAGTGCAACTGCTTATGAAGCAATTAATTAACACTAAATTTATCATGTTTATCATTTAAACTTTATAAAATCTAAGTATCTTTCTCATAGTTTACATTGGCAATGAAGACTGTTATGTGTCTCTCTTGCATGGCATGCATCTAAGACTTAGTTGGCATGAAAGCACTATATGATTCCTGGGAAATGTGTTGGAAATATATTTGAATGGGAGATAGAAGAAAATGGGTGAATCTGAAACAATTAAATTTCTAAAGAATGCATAAAAATTCAAGAATACCCAGCTGAAGGCAATCTTAAGGACCCATAAAGGAGATAATCAGTGGATGAGTTTATCTTTATGGTTCAGGACCAGAAATCAAAAACTTTAGCAAATGTTGGATCCTGTCAGAAGTGGGGGAGGGGGAGACTGGAAGCAAGGGATTCTGAAGAGAAGAGACTGAAGCTTGCAGGGTGGGTGAGGGGTGGGCTGGAGAACTTTTTTGCTTTTCTCCTCTCATGATTTCTGAATGCATAGAACAGGGGTGTCACATGACGTATCACAACTTTTCCCCCCTTTGCTAAAACAGGGGAGGACGTGGCCAGTGCATGATGCATGCGGCCTGTGGGCTGCGAGTTTGACAGCCCTGGCATAGAAGAAAAGGAATAGGAGGAATAGAAAATGTCAGCCAGCAATAGAAACGTAACATGATGGACAGACACCTATGGTATGTAGATCGAGCTTGAAGAGCTTCTTACATATTTTTAATTTATATATCAATTCTAAAGATATTAATATTTCAGAATCCTATAGTCAAGGACCCAAGCTATCCTAATATTAATTATGATTCAATGGTCTAATAACAGTACTTCAAAGTCTTACAATGATGGGTATCACATGTATGCATAATTAGATGATGAATGGGAGTTATAAATATCCATTTTGAAATGGTCACCCTTGGAGATTTATCTTGAGATCCAGATCAGTCATCTGGACTGAAAGATATAATTAGAAGACCTGGAAATCAGACACAGAAAGACTTGTTAATGGAAAAGCAATCAGAACTGGAAGGATACAATCCCCTTCCATATATTCCATACATTCAAACTGCTTCTGTTTCTAACTTTTACAGCACGACTTATCAATCTAAATATGGCTTTCAAATGTATTTCCATTTAACTGCATGTCAACACTTAATTTAGAATTAGCAGAACAGGCACTAAAGGGAAACACCTGGCTGTTAATAAATATTGGAAAACGTTTATTAAGAAATTACTCCTGAATACTTAGTGTCAGATTAGATATGACTCCAAACAGCCAGGTGAGTCCAAATGGCAGGGAAGGTTATATTCCTGAGCTCAACTCACAAGGAAGCTCCCTACCTTTGGAATCCTAACCTCGGTTCTGAGATAACTAGACAGGGGGGAAAATTGTTTGTATTTATTACACTAATTGAGGAAGAGATTACAAGAGAATCAACAGGCACACACTAGAGCAGTGATGGCGAACCATTTTTGGCTTGGGTGCCAAAAGGGTGCGCCCGCGCACAATAGCATGCATGTGGGTCAGGGGCGGGTTGCTCACTTACCTTGCTGCCGGAGCCATGCGCACGCATCTCCACGCTTTGGGGGGGCACGCTCGCTACGTGCGCATGCCCCCTCGCATGATTTTGCTTCTGCGCATGCACGGAAGCAAAATCGCGCCAAAATCTCACAAGAGGATACGAGAGAGAGAGAGAGATTTTGGCGCGATTTTGCTTCTGCGCATGCGCGGAGGCAAAATCTCACCAAAATCACACGCGCGCATGCGTCCCCTCGCAAATTTCGGCGCAATTTTGCTTCCACGCATGCACAGAAGCAAAATCGCCCAAAAATCACTGAAAATCACTGAAAAAAATGGCGATGCGCCGTGTGGACCGGCAGAGAAGGCTCCGGAGCGGTTGCGAAATCTGCCGCTCCCTACCGGAGCTGCATACCAGGCAGCTCTGGCAGGAACCCACCTCTGGTGCGGGTGCCCACACCCATAATGCAATTCTCTTCCCCCCATGCTGCCCCCCACACACATGTTGCATAGGTCTTACTGAAGCTTCCAGTAGGCCTGTTGGACTGTTTTTCGCTCTCCCCAGGGTTCAGGAAAGCCTCCTGAAGGCTGGGGACGGTGAAAAATGGCCCAACGGGCCAATCGGAAGTTCAGAAACAAAACAGACGTGGAGCTGCCCTACTACTTACTTTCAGTGGAGTTTCCCTACTACTTACCTTCAGATAGTTGCAACCAAGTCTCGCACACCTCGGCCCTTTTCTTCTGCAGCCGGCAATGCTTTCCTGAAGGCCTCTGTAGCCGATAACTTCTTGCTGGCTGCAGAAGAAATGGGCCAAGGTGTGGGAGGCCTGGCTGCAACTGTCCAAAGCCGAAGAAGTTCCTGAAGACTTCTGACAGCGAAAAGGAGGCTGGGAGTGTGCACACAAGTGAACTTCCGGAGGTTTTTCTGAAGCCTGGGGAGAGCAAAAATGGCCGAAAAGAAGGCTGAAAATCAGCTGGCCAGCGCGTGCATGCGTGCTGGAGCTGACATAGGGCAACACCTCGTGTGCCCTCAGATATGGCTCTGTGTGCCACCTGTGGCACGTGTGCCATAGGTTCACCATCACTGCACTACAAAATGCACATTGAAAAGAATGCCATAGTGCTGGCTGTTTGCTTAGTGCAGGGGTCTGCAACCTTAAACACTCAAAGAGTTATTTAGACCCATTTCCCACAGAAAAGAAAACACAGTGAGCCACAAAACCTGGGTGGGCATAGCCAACAACATCTCTCCCACCCAGTCACATGACCCCCCAGCCACACCTATCCAAGTTTTGTGGCTCCAGATGTTTTCTGTGGGAAATCTCTCTCTCTCTCTCTCTCTCTCTCTCTCTCTCTCTCTCTCTCTCTCTCTCTCTCTCTCTCTCTCCTCCCTCTCTCTCTCTTTCTCTCCCTCCCTCCCTCCCTCCCTCCCTCCCTCTCTCTCTCTCTCTCTCTCTCTCTCTCTCTCTCTCTCGTTCTCTTTCTGAAAGCCGAGGCTGGGCCGACCTAGCGAGCTCTCCTTGGGGCTCTTCGCTACTCCTTTTCTTTCTTCTTGGCAACTTTTCAGAAATCCGGGCTGGCTAAGGAGCGAGCACGAGCCATGGTAGTGGCTTCCCCATAGATGACCCTCCTACTCCTACTCCTCATTGCTGTTGCAGGGCCAGGAGGGTGCACACCAGTGGGGATACCCTCCTCAAGCAAGCGGAGCGATGCCGCTGGCAGCATTGATTGAAAAGCATCCTCCGGGCGGCTTTAAATCTCACATGGGGGACTTGGTAAGCAACTGTAATGGTACCTGGCCGAACCTGGCCGCTCGCTTGAGGAGGGTATCCCCACTTGTGCGCACCCTCCCGTGTCTCCGCAAAAGCTGGCCAGGGGGTTGCATGAGGAGGAGGAGGAGGAGGAGGAGGAGGAGGAGGAGGAGGAGGAGGAGGAGGAGGAGGAGGAGGAGGAGGAGGAGGAGGAGGAGGAGGATTGTCTTCAGGGAAGCCACCAACGTGGCTCATGCTCACTCCTCAGCTGTGGGCCTTTCTGTCATACCCTCCTCCCAGATCCCATTCCCACCCTGCCAGCACTTGTATTAGCGAGGTTGGCATCAGCCATGGCCAGGTTGGACCAGTGTCACAGGGCGGAGAGCAGGTAATGCAACCGGTTTGGCAGGGAGCTGCAGGAGAGGGGTCAAAGAGCCAGATGCAGCTCCGGAGCCGCAGGTTGCCGACACCTGGCTTAGTGTTTCCCCAGCTGCTTAGGAAGCAAGAGATAGCTTTTAGGGTGAAACTGTTTAGGGTCTTGCCAATTAGCATAAGCAGACAGAGGATGCTAATTAACTATTTAAGGTCACAGAGCTAAACTTGTTACCTGCCATTAGCACCTTTAAGGGAAGTGCTGCAGTGCCAAAAAAAAGCAGTTTAAGAAGAGGCTGTTTCAACAATCTCTGCCCTGGGCAAGGGAGGAAATTCTGCAAAGGGGGCAAAAGGAAAAAAATGGGTCGGGCAGTCAGGCACATGACAAAACAAGATAGGAGAAATACATTTTCAAAGACAGAAAGAATTCCTAACTTAATTTAGTAAATAACACCTCACCCCCAGTCAACAAGTAAGGTTCACCCTCTTGTATTTTCATTCCTGACTCAATAATAGTATGGGAAAGATCATGTTACTTCTGAAATCCTGATTAAATTATAGCAGAAACATTGTAATGAGAACTGGATTATGAGTCTTTTGGCTAGTAAGTCACCAGCGATTCTGCTGAAGAAACTCAAGAACAGGAATAATAGAAAGTTTATCTAATATACTAGTTTATATCCTATTCTTTAATTTTATTTTTTTACAACTCAAGGCTGCATGCACTCTCCAAAACAGATTGGACAGAAAGAAAACAACTGGTCCCAAATCATCAAGCCAGTATCCATGTCTAAGGAAGAAATTGAATTCAAAATCACTATTTTTCCAGTCAAACATCTTGACCATCATCCCAAATTGGCTCTATCTGCACAAGGAACATGTATAATAACCATTTTTCATTCATTCATTTATTTTTCTGTTATTTCATTGTGGGCTTTGAAGTATCTTAAAGCAATTTCCATGCTAAGCAGATATGGTTTCTATAAAGAGTCTTTAATCTTTTTCTGCCCTGGCTCAGATAAACTTGCACAGAACTATTTTTTTTTAAAGTCTATCCTCTACCTTTGATATTTATTATTAACAAAATTTCTATGCCAGCCTACTCACATGACTTTGTGCAATGTACAAAAGTATAGGCATAACCATATAACTTACCTTCAACATCTCCCAACAACCACCAATAACGAAATCCTTTCAAAAATTATATGCAATATATCACTTCCTTCACATAGAAACAGGTACCGATATAATATCTACTATATCAGTTAATAATCTAATATTAACCAGTGCTTCAGGCCTTTAATTGAACCAGATTATGCAGGATAAATGATTGAAGGCAATATATTTTGGAGTTTACATGCAAAATCACATTTAAAACTTTTATCCTCTACATTTAATGGTAAATTTGACAATAGCTTGCACAGAGTCTACAGTGTCTTTACCAATATTCAAAATCACAATTATGAAAGCATTATTAAACAAAGAAGTAAAATGTTATTCAAAAGGGCATCATTATGAATATCCAATTGCAGGAACAGAATGGAGGGTATCAATAAATATCCTACAACAATTGGTTGGAAAGCCATCTGAAAGAAAAGTTTTTTCATTGATTTAATTGTGACAATTCTTGAAAAATCATGCAGCAGCTGAATCATAAAGCAATTATCCAGATCATTTATCAGATTTATTCTATCCAAAACATATTTAATATGATCATCTAAAAAACATGAATCTAACTTCTGTAGTCATGTATAAAAATGGAAAAATTGATGGTTTGTCAAATGTATATTTCTCAGAGTCCTTTATTGTAAGATTAATATTACCGTACTTTGTTGACAGGTTCAGACTAAAATCTCAATTCACAGGTTTTTCTTGTCACTGCAAATAAGCTTTCTTAATTTATTTAAGTAATGATTCAATGACACAAATTGATTTCCATTGCAGGTGACCTGAAAATATTACATTAATGCAAATTAGAATATGACACAATCCATCAAAAGTTCCTTATGTTGATTTTCAAACTTATCATATCTTACCTGTCTTTTTTTCTTTGACGCATAAATAGTTGTTCAATGTGGAAAATAGACTTTAAAAGCATTCAGTAAAATTGCTAAATTTCAATGGATTGACATTTTTAATATCCTTGAAATCTTGTTACATATGCTTTATTACACTTAAGACTTTTAATGATGCAGTCAAATATTATTATAAGATTGTAAATAATTTATTCCAGTAAATAAAATATGTAACCCTTCCAATGAGGAAGAACTCTATTTACCTGAAACAATATACAATTGAGCAAAGGGTCCAAAGTTTTATTAAAAACTCCAGCTATAACTATCCAATATCCCTTCAAGACTATAAGCAGAATGTATGGATCATATACCGGTAATCTTTATCCAGGTCATAATACTTGATTACGGCAACCCTGCTGATAAAAATCTAAAAATGTGAAAAATATCCTTCTGAATTGTTTATTTCTTGTTCTACAACATGTTTTGAGATTCATTAATCAAGATTGCTAATTCTTTAGTGAATTTTTGAATTACCACTAATATATCAAAAATGTGTCTCATGTGAAAGCATATTAAATTCTTGAAAAACAATAATAACTTCCAACTTTAAAGTCTCCACTTTAGTAAAAACGCTTCCATTTGAAAAGATATTACACATTTTAGATTAAATTTATATTATGAACTGTGTATGGGAAAACACTCAATATTTCTATGGCTCAAGAATAAGAAAAAAAGAGAAAAGAACATTTTTAAATTTTTAATTAGACAAAAAGTTTCATTCCTTTAGTTCCACTGCTCTTCTACATCTCACAGTCTCAACTCAATCCTTCAAAATATCACATTTTTCCTCTTGACATATGCTTGCCTCCTCCTTAATCTATGCTCCTTTTTATATTTTATTCAAACCCACGGTCTTTTCATTAAGATTGAGTGCAACAACTGCTTATTTTCCATGCCCCAGTGTATCCTTTGCAAGCCAATTTCTTCAGCTTGGACTATTTGGCCTCCATCTCCCAGAATTTTCATTGAGCTGATGGCCATACTAAATGGGAGTGCTGATGTTTGACATCTGAACACATCTGGAAATCTTGCCCTTTTGCAAGCAAAACACCTGAATTTTGCTCCCCTATGTCTTTGCCTCTTTTTGTCTGATATGTCTCCAAAATGTTCTTCAGGGCATTGTATTTTTAAAGTACCAGGCAAATTGGCAATTAGTGCAGTTGTTGCTCTAATTTGCTTTGCTTGAAAATCCATTGGAGATTTCTAGCATTTTTGTGCTATTTCCATTATGTACAAACATGCCACACAAAAAAGCATATGTGGAAACAAATAGGAACTCTTAAACAGCGGGTGTTGGGTGTTTTAATTAGCTTCCAAATCTGGGAGGAAGATGCTTGTCTCTAACTGAGCTGCTTCCAAAAAGAGCAGGCAGTCATTTCAGCAGTCCATAAATGTGTTCCGTAAATGTAACATCTATCATTTAATAAGTAAAGCAGCTTCTTTTTGAAAACACCCACTGATACGTCTTCACGAAAATAACATCATAAGAGGAAATATTTAAAGTTTTAACCTGTTTTGAAACTTTTTGATTTTGGCTATGTGTTTATCTAAAGCAGCGGTCACCAACTTTTTCTTTCTCGTGGTGGCTGCTTAGCTCCAACAACTGCTTCCTGTTGGGGCCCTAAGGAGCCTGGGCGGGCAGGGGAGGAGTGGCTGGGAGGGGAGGGGCAAGTAGAGGCCGGCAAGTAGAGGCCGACAAGGCGCCCCTCAACATGAGTGACATCGAGTTGGCCATGCCTACCCAGTCACATGACCACCTAGCCATGCCCACCCAGCCAGTCATTAGGCAGATCATATTAGTGGTCCGCGGGATTTAATATTATTAATTTAGTGGTCCCTGAGGTCCGAATGGTTGGTGACCCCCAATCTAAAGCATATGGCTGCTGGGATTCTCTCCTTTTCACAGATAGCATGTTCAATTCCCCATTAGAAGAATGGTGGATTATGAGTTAGGAGTATGTATCAGTATCAAATATAACTCAGTATCCTTAAAAAATGATACAAACTTAATTTGGAAACTATTCATGAACTATTATTCTGCACGTCACCTTCCACATCCAAAGATTTAAAGGGAAGGTTTTCAAGGACTAAATTTTGTCTTATTAGCCATAAGGTTGAAGATGGACTGCTGCAGGTTGATTAGAAAGTTTTGTTAAGCCTTGAAATTTAAAAAAAAAAACCTCTTAAACTTTATTATATTTTGGCTCTGCTCATCTTTAACCAGCATCACCCACCTAGATTTCTGAGAAAGATATTTTTTAGAAACACAGCCAAAATATTGGTACCCTTCCACTTTTTCCTCAAAGAATCGCTGTTTGCCATGAAACAAGTTAAAACTATTTCAACATATAAACAACATGTAAACAAGTAAATGGCATCCACCATTTTTTATTCCATAATCCCCAGAGCAGATTCATTGTTTTTGATATGCTACTTAACATATTCTTTCAAATAATAAAACAAATGACAATGGCAGACATAATTATTAGTTTTATTTTTTATATATATATTTAATCTTGGTCACATTTCTTCAGTATGTTCCTTGATTTTCCTTACTACAGCTTGCAGATCACTTGCGTTTTCATCATCAGAGTAATCTCATCAGCAGAGTGCAGGTTATTGATGATTCTTTCTCCAGTTTTAAAACCGCATTCATCTTCTTCCAAGCCAGTTTTCCCCTATATATATTCCACATGTAGGTTGAATAAATAAAGAGAAAGTATACAGCTCTTTTCTGACTACTTTGGCAACCCTGACATGAACTGGAGGCTTTTTTATAATTAATGAAGCACATTTTGACTTTCACAATTATCCAGTGTGCATCAGCAATAATCCTATGTGTTCCTCAGTTAAAGCTTCAACATCTGGCAATTTCCTTTCTATGTATGGCTGTAGTGTGAATTGGATAGTGTTAGCTATTATTTTGCTACTATGTGAAATTAGGGATATTATATTTATAAAAATTATAAGGATAGTTTAAATGTCTATGAAGATTTTCAGTCATTCAGGTTATGGTCGTCCCAAAGGTGCTTTTTCAAGAGGCAACTGGAATTTCTTGTTTTTCTTTGAAGACATTTTGCTTCTCATCCAAGAAGTTTCTTCAGCTCTGACTGTATGGTGAGGAATGGAAGGACATACATATACACTTTAAACCCAAGAATACACTAAGGCAGAAGCTTCTCTACCCCAAGGATAAAACACCCAGACACAAACTGAGTAATATGGTATATACGGTACAATGCAGTGAGACATGTGAGATCTGTACATTGGGGAAACAAAACAACCACTTCACAAACACATGGCACAACATAGGAAAACAAATGCATCAGGACAAGATTCATCAATCCATCTGTATTTAAAAGACAAAGGCCAGTCTTTTGAAGACAACAAAATCCACATTTTGTACAGACAGGACTGCTGGTTTGAAAGGGGGGACAAAGAGGCCATCTATGTCAACATTTTTTTGTGTGTGTTCCTGCTTCCTATGTTCCATGTTCCTACTTTAATTCCATCTTTGCAGATTTGGATTTCCTTTTCCTACCTTGAACGTCAGCAACTAGACATCCTGAAGAGTTTAATCTAGTCATGTCATAAACCCCATTAGTATTCCAAAAGATTCTCCATTCTTCCTCAGTTCTGTGTTAAATGCCTTGAAACCCAAGAGGCC
This sequence comes from Diadophis punctatus similis, assembly GCA_023053685.1. Classification (NCBI taxonomy): domain Eukaryota; kingdom Metazoa; phylum Chordata; class Lepidosauria; order Squamata; family Dipsadidae; genus Diadophis; species Diadophis punctatus. Next base: position 164,481,874 of record JALIGW010000003.1, read on the forward strand.
CATTATATATCGTCTATATCGTCAATCATTTTATATATATATTTTTATCCGTGTGGTTTTCTTGGTAAAATTCATCATTTGTTGCTGTTGCAAAAAACTGGACTTCAAAGGAAGATGACATGCTCCAAGGGCACTAAAATGAGCTGATATGTCAGCTACCCTACATGTGATTGATGAAATGGGTTCTCAGAAAATATCAAATATGAATCTTCACCCTTTGCCAGCAAAATAGTTTAAGTTACTCTGCTTACTTTCTTTGTACTATTTTCACAGCATAAGCTTATTCAGCATGGTGTTCTTTTTACATACCCCAAAGTGGAGTTTCCCTAGGCAAGGAAAGAGACTCTCTTCGAAGAAAATGGAAGATCAAACTAAACCGATTTCTTTAAATTGCAATGGGTTAAATTTACAAATTAAAAGAAAGTAGACAATTATAAGATTCCAAAGGTTAAAAACAAATATAGTCACTACACAAGAAGTTAATATAATCCATTAGTAACACAATTTACTTGTGAATCTAAAATTTGATATTATATCTTTATTATTATTTCAGTAAAAGGATAATTTATACCTTAAATAACAATTAAAATGAGTTCTATAGAAACATATACAAAAAATTAATAGAATGGACTTCTATGTATAAAACAGTATTATTTCATTTTTCTTTTTTTAGGGATAGATATATGAGGAAATGTAATGATAAATTAAAATATTGTTATGTACTGTATATATTATATACAAATACTATATGATTGGAAATGTAGGGATGAACTATTCTGTATATATTATCTCTTTATTATAAGTAGAAAGGAGGGACAAATGAATAAGAAAAATATGCAAATGAATGTGGGATACTTGTCTTATAACCAGAATGTAAAACTTTTCTTAATGTAAAATCCTTAATAAAAATCATTTTTTTAAAAAGAAACTTTCTTCAAATGTGCTTATATATGAAGTCTAAAGTATATCAAGATAAGAAAGACATTACCTAGTAATGTGCTTAGCCTTACCAATTGCACATTAATTGACACTTTTGAACACAATGTTGTTTGCAATTATTCTGTTTAAAATTGTGATGGTAATGCCATTTAACATCTTTATCAAATGATCAGGAGCAGTTATTCATAGAAGATGGCAAGAAGGTCAGAATCAGCAAATATATAATTGACACCCAACTTTATATGTCCATTTTCTCAAATCCAGGTAAGGCAGTAGTCCACTCCAGACATTCACATCACCATGTGGAGGCTAGAAAACATGTACAGGTGGAATACACATGCAGACTTCTGCTCTCTAAGGTCCAACATTCAACTGGAGAGTAGAAAAATAGTCATATCTGTATTTTCTTGGAATATAAGTATATCATCTCTCAATTTTGTAAGTCATCTGGGAACCAAACAAGAACAGCTGACCATCATGTCCAGTCGTGTATTTGTGTTCAGTGAATTTTCTGGACCAGTTTCCATATTATATTCTCCCAAATAACTGAAAAGTGCAAATAGGAATTTTAAATCAATACCTGGTAATAGCAATAGATTAAATGAGTCATTATACTGAGAATCAATCAAGTGAAAATATAAGTACTATGCAAGTGTATATAATTTGCAAGTGTATATAATTTGCAAAAAAAATAAATATTTTTTAAAAAAACATACTTAAAAAAAAATTACAACAGTGGTAGCTGTAAACAACAGCAGATTTCTCTCCCAAACTCATTTAATACTAGTCACCTGGCAGACAAACTACCGTGAGCTTTGGATCAGGTTATTGGAATCATTTTTATAGCGTCTTGTCCTTCTCATGCATAAGATCATTTTGAAAGCCCTTCTCTATATTTCCTTTCCACTGAGAACTGAAAACTAGTTAGTTAGAATTGAGCTGGGTTCAGTTCTTAGAGATTAATGCGCAAACCTAATCCACTTCTCTCTCTTGCTGCCCCTGGCTGTTTCTGAAGCCAATTTCAAAAATTTCAGTCAAAATTGCTATGAATCAGAGTGATGTGCTCCATTGAGCAATTTCAGCCATTGCAAGTTTGGTCACTACCCCGTTACTTTCCCTTCCCATCTATGCAGGGATGGCAAGTCTTAGTGATCAGCTTTTATGTAGGACTGATGCCTGACTTTTCATTTTAGAGATTTTTCTTTCTTTCTGCCTTTCTTTTGCTTTCCCAAATGTTTGCACACCCTTCCTACATTATATTTTTTGATACTAACAAGATCCTTTTTTCTTCCATTTTTCCAGCACAGACTCGCATACGCAGTTATCATAACCATCACTGCTTTCCTCTTAGACAGAAATGGAAATAGTGCCCACTGAGAAATGTCATGATTGTGTGGATCATAAGCTTCTTGGGTGCAGAATGTTATTTGTTTGTTTGCTTGCTTGCTTGTTCAATAGGCACCCATCTCAATCCAACTGACTCTAGGTAGCAAATAATATCACAATAATTAAAACACAAAAGCAGTTTTAAATTGTACATATAAGTAGCTAAATTATCACAATTGCATAAAAATTAACAGTTTGGAAGTTAGGCTATGGCAACCGGACTTGTTTTCTGTTGGTTTGAGAAGTTTCGCTGCTGATCCAAGCAGCTTCTTTACTTTGAACAAGATGGTTAGAGGACTCTGAGGAATTAACCTGCATGCACTAAGAAAATTATTCTGCACAGTACCAAGAGGAAACTCTGTTACACATACTCGGGTTGTTTGGAAAAGGAGATGAATCTTCTGTGAAGTTAGAAATAATGGAGATTTACCTATTCAGATGTACAGCACCAATGGGGCAAGTTTCCATAGGAACTGCAGCAAGGAAAGAAATGTTAATGGATACCCACATGCCATTCTGCACTTAATAAAACATGGGGGGGAGGGGGAAACTTGGTAACCAGATACACAATTCAATCACTAGATTCAAGAGAGCAAATTCAGGTGAGTTTTCTATTTTTACAGTCAGCAGAACTCTTCTTGGAACAAACAACTTGTTCTTTGCTTGTCCACAGTCTTGTACTATATTTTACCAATTACATTACATTTTACTTGATTTATGAATACAAGATGTTTCTAGCCTGCTATGGAAAAAAAAGATATTTCTACGGCCATGCTAAACAATCCTGTAGAAACAACCTGAAAAAAATCTCTAACACCTGTTTTTAAAAAGGGGAAGATGAATACAATTCAGTAATCTGTAATTTCATTTAAAGTCAAATCTCAGTAAGGTAACAAATGAAAAATTATTTCATAAACTCGACTGGTTTTATTTCTTTTACTGACAAGTGTTGCCACGAGCAACATAACGGTAAAGAATGAAAGAAAAAAATCCAAATTAATAATATCATTAATTAATAATAATTACATCCTGTGACAATATCTGTAACACCATCCATATCTTCCTATCCCAGGACCTTAGGAAGGACTCAGTAGGAGGACAAAAATGCCAAATCCAGTTGGAACATCTGGCTGACTGTGTGATGAACCAATATATATTATATAATCAATACACTGATCCTGCATTAATAAATAGGCTTTTGAAATTAGTGAAACAGATACTGTAAGCTACTCATAAGATGTATCAATGGAATAAATGTTAAGGGAAAGTGAATTCTTCTTTAATACATTATGATGGATTCCAGCCATCTGTTCCCAAATAAACTTCCTTAGATCCTAGAATTAATATGAACCTTGGAAATATTGCATGTTTGGTTCCAGATCACCATCTATAAAGCAACTGTGCAAGTCTCATATTTTTGTTTCCCAGTGCATATAAAAGTTACATTTGCACTATATTGTATCTATTAAGTTTAAAATACCATTTTGTCTAAAAAAAAGTACATACTTTAATTTAAAATAATGTATTGCTAAAATGCTAATCATCTTCTGATTAATAATAATAAAGAAATTTGAAACATTGCAAGAATTACCAATTGTGACAAAAAGACCCAAAGTGAGAAAACGTTAGAAAACTTGTGCCAATAGACTTGCACAATGCAGGCTTGCCACAACTTTCAATTTGTAAAAAAAGAAAAAGAAAAAAAACGCCCACAAAGACAGTAAAATGAAATACTGTATAGCTTTACGCACCTTTGCAGTGGCTTTAAAATCTGCAAATTTTCTTTTGATTTCTGTACTTTCTAGTCAAGGAACAGACAGCATTTAGTCAGTACTGCTTAGGCTGGGCAGAAATTAAATTCATGCAACATTTCCTTCTAAGATCTGGTTTATATTTAATGTGAGGTAAGGCTAAAATTCTTACTAATCTAAATATTTCTTAGACTATCATGTTTTAAAGCTGTTGTCACATCTACCAACATTTTTGGATACACAATTTATCTGCCACTGATCAGCAAATAAGGATTGCTAACAAATCTAGACAAAAAGTTTAAATGTAAACTAATTATATTTAAACATATAGGTGATGGCGAACCTATGGCACGGGTGCCACAGGTGGCACGCGGAGCCATATCTGCCGGCACGCGAGCTGTTGCCCTAATTCCGCTCCTGTGCGCTCCGGCCAGCTGATTTTTGGCTTTTACGGAGGTTCTGGGAGGGCATTTTCGGCCTCCGGAGGGCCTCTGGGAGGCGGGGAAGCCATTTTCGCCCTCCCCACGCTACAAGAAAACCTCTGGAGCCTGGGGAGGGCGAAAAATGGGCCTACCGGGCCCACCCAAAGTCAGGAAATGGGGGAGCGGTGGGATGGTGCACGCATGCACAGGGGTGGGGCAGCACAGGGGGATCACACGCGCATGCGCAGGGGGCATTGAATTATGGGTGTGGGCACTCGCACGTGCGCAATAGCGTGCACGTGCATGCTTTTGGCACCCGAGGGAAAAAAAGGTTCGCCATCACTGATATAGGATATACTTAAATGCTTTCCCTGTGATTACATAATGTATATATGTTATGAATAGTAGGGTGTGCAATATTACACATTTCATACCAAAATGGTGTTACGGAGTGCATAACATTAGGAATACACATTCTCTTATCTGCTACTCAAGACCAGCAACTGATTGTACATAATGCTTGAATGCATAGTTATGGACTGTTGGCCTAATTTCCAGTCTTAGATTGCAATACTGTGGCATAAAGTGTCATTGAAACTCTAACCCATTTTATTCCTGGGCTCTGACCTTTCAAAGGCTTTAGGCTGATTTCCTTTTAATAACACAGTTAACAGCAAATATGTGTTCAATGCCCATAAGACTTCTTTCAAAGTTCATTCTACTGTGTGATTGTACTGGGAAAAGGGCAGAATAACATAACTTCCAATGTTTCCTTCATCCTTTCTTCATCTGGAGTCTTGTTGCTTCTGAGAATTTGTTTTGCCTCCCTTTTAACGTCTAAACCTGAGCATCAGTTAGCAACCTCCAGAATTCTACCTGACAAAAGTCACTGAAAATCGAAGGCCGTGTTTCCCGTATGATTAATTGTGGAAATGAAAACTGAGGACTTTTGTGTTCTGTTCTTTAACAATGAAGTTATCACCACCACCATCACCACCATTATTTACCCCAAATTATAGGAAGGAAGACAAAGCAGAGAAAGTCATACTTATATTTCAGAATAAATTTCCAGATGAGCAAAGAGTTAAGATTTGTTTTTTTTAAATAAACTGGATATTTAAATATGAAATATAGTAAGGCAATTAGTGAATTCTATAACTGATAGCAAAGACTGACTTTTTTTTTTCAAAGAGAAATCTAATGTTTACCTTCCATCTAGAAAACCATCCATGGATCTACTATGGAATGCAGAGGCCGATAGCATTAGAAAGAACATGATGTCAATTTATATATGTTTTCAGCCTTTACCCCAGAGCTATATGGCAAATCCCTCTGTGCTCTCAGTTTTTTTCTCTTTTGTTCCTTCCTGCCCCCCCCCCCAGCCTGATACTAGGGGTGTTCAAAGAAAGCACTTAGCTATTCCATTCATTTTTTATTATGCTTTAGCGCTAATTCTAAGAATAAATGATTAATCATTTTATATCAAATAGTTACTTCATCTTTCTAAATCCTTTTGTGGGAAAACAATATATTTCCCAGAAACTTCTCATTGTTTCCAGTAGATAGAAATAGCAATAGCATTTAGACTTATATACTGTCCCATAGTGCTTTACAGCACTCTCTACGTGGTTTACAAGTCATCATATTGCCCCCAACAATCTGGGTCCTCATTTTACTGACTTCAGAAGGATGGGATGCTGAGTCAATCTTGAGTCCTATCAGGATTGAATTCCAAACTGTGGGCAGAGTTTGCCTGCAATACTGCATTCTAACCACTGTGCCACCAGGGCTCCACCAGATGCTCCATTTGCTGTTCTTGAACATTGTACTTGCAAGGAAACGCAACAGTTAGATTAAAATAGATTAGGTAATTATTTGTCTGTCGCAGGTCAACTGATACAATACAAGTTTCTTCTCTTTTTGGTCCCCAATCATCTTATAACCTTCCTGTGTTCAATGTAAACAATTCCAGCATAGTTTCAATTGAAATTAATATTCTTTCCTCTATAACTAATGTGTAATATCACTTTTATATGTTTGCTTTTACAAAAACAACCCTTATAGTGAGAGATAAAGAACCCATGTATCCAAGATTCAATGCTTTTGTGTCTGTCCTGAGTTGAGTCAATCCAACTGAGCATGGTTTTAAAAAGTCCCCATGACACAGGTCCAATACTATGGCCAGCTAGATGCTTGATCCTTCTTCCTCCTACAGTTGCAATAAATAAGACTTTGATTTATTTAGCCTTTCTTAGACCATAATCTGTGCATATCTGATTACTGTAATTCAGACAAGTAATAAAAAAATTGAAGTAAAATGTTGTATGCTTTCAGGGCAAGGCTGATAGGGTAGTTGATGAGTATTACCAAGTGTCATGGTGAGACAGACACTTATCTCCCTTAGAAGTCTTTGATGAACAAAATGCCATCATCATAATTAAAAAGAATTCATAGTTGGTGCTGATATAGATTGCCAATGTAGACATTTTCAGAGGCCCTTGCCTTAAACTTTTCTCAACTTAGCACAACATTGTTTTGTTTTGTTTTGTTTTAATCAACCACACAACTGTGATTTTATCTCCAGGAGGCTGAAGTTGAATTAGACTGGTTTGCATTTGAACATCATGGCTTTTGAAACTTCAATGCACTTTATGTCAGGGTACAGAATAAGCTGTGAAAATTAGATTAATTGAAAATAAGAGTAGATCTGCATTTTATCTCACTATAGAATTAATAGCAGTAATCTTCTAATCAAATCTTCCATCCAGAAAATACACAAAACATACAAATTGAACACAAATTTGACCTGCAGACTATTGTATAATGATCAATAAGAAAAGTGCCACTAGCACAGCACTAGCATCTGACAACATTTCTTTACAAAAATAGGGAACAACCAGCAGTGTGTACAGATCTTTAAAAAGACTTTAGTACTAAAAAGGAAAATTGTTTACAATAATTGCCTCCCACCCAAAAGAAAGCAACTGAATGCTATACTTATTTTTGCACTACTGTGCCATGCCCCAAAGAAACAATGCAGCAGACAAAGCTTTTCTACTCCTGAAAAAAAATTGTATTTATGTGGAAGCAATAAAAGAAATAATAATATGAAATTGTATCTGCCTACATTGCTGCTGATTTAACCAGATTTAATTATTGATTTCAGTCATGTTTTAACAATGTACATCTTGCATAGTAATGTGTAATTTAAGAGCAGTTTGTCCTGATGAAAAACATATTGATCGATCTTTTAAATAACACGAAATTTTCTTTGCACATCTGTCCCCATTTCATCATGGGTTTGTCAAAAACAGATCATGGGTTTGTCAAAAACAGATCATGCCAGACTAATCTTATTGCATTCTTTGACAAAGTGACAAAATTAGTGGACCAGAGGAATACTGTCAATATAATTTACTTGGATTTCAGTAAGGCATTTGATAAAGTAGACCATAACCTACTACTAGAAAAAGTAGAAAAATGTGGGTTAGACAGCATCATCACCAGATGGATTCAAAACTGGTTGACCAACCACACTCAACGTGTAGTCCTCAATGGAACTGCATTTACACGGAAGGAAGTATGTAGTGGAGTACCCGAAGACTCTGTTTTAGGCCCAGTACTCTTCAACATCTTCATCAACAACTTGGACGAGGGAGTAGATGGGGAACTCATCAAATTTTCAGATGACACCAAACTGGCAGGAATAGCCAACACTCCAGAAGATAGGCTCAAGATACAGAAGGATCTTGACAGACTTGAACATTGGGCGCTATCTAACAAAATGAAATTCAATTGTGAAAAAAGTAAGGTTCTACATTTAGGCAAGAAAAACAAAATGCACAGGTACAGTATATGTGGTACCTTGCTCACTAGTAGTAACTGTGAGAGAGATTTTAGAGTCCTAGTGGACAACCATTTAAATATGAGCCAGAAGTGTGCAGCAGCTGCCAAAAAAGCCAACAGAGTTCTAGGCTGCAGAAACAGAGGGATAGAATCAAGATCATGTGAAGTGTTAATACACTTTATAATGCCTTGGTAAGGCCACACTTTGAATACTGCATTCAGTTTTGGTCGCCATGATGTAAAAAAGATGTTGAGACTCTGGAAAGAGTGCAGAGAAGAGCAACAAAGATTATTAGGGGACTGGAAGCTAAAACATATGAAGAATGGTTGCAGGAACTGGGTATGTCTAGTTTAATGAAAAGAAGGACCAGGTGAGACATGATAGCAGTGTTCCAATATCTCAGGGGTTGCCACAAACAAGAGAGAGTGAAGCTATACTCCAAAGCACCTGAGGGTAGGACAAGAAGCAATGCTTTGGTGGACGACTCAGCTGCCCTGGCTTTGTCCAGCGCGGCAGCCAAAGTGAGGTTAGGACAAGCTAGGAGGCGGCGCTACAGGCGGATATCCAGAACCCCGCAGATCAATTGGTCTAGCATTATGTCGTCCAAGTCATGAAATTCACAGTGTCCAGACGCCTTATGGAGAGCGGCAATATATTGATTGATAGTCTCTCCTTCCATTTGCATGCGCTGATGAAATTCGTAATGACGCACAACCTTAGAAGGGGTTGGCACATAGTGCATCTTCAGTGTCCCCTTCAGCACGTCCCATTGCACCGTGTGGACAGGCGTCGGGGCAGAGAGAATCTCTGCGGTGTCAAAAACCTCTGGGCCACAGTGACTCAAAAATAATGCCCTTTTTCTATTGTGCGCCAGGCCCAGCAGGTCATTAGCCCATTAGTCATTAGGAAACACTCAAAACGCTGCATGTACGAGTCCCACTTCTAATGGGCAGGATCGAATGGCAGAGGTGGATGAAAGGCAGACATGATGCCTAAAACAAGGCAGGTGAGGTGCGAGCTGCCTGGCTGGTTGTGAAGCCCGTGGAGCTTGTCGTTGTTCTCCTGGTCCCGAATTCTTCATCTCCACTATTAGATCGTGGATTCAACATAGAAGACCGACTTTGACAACAGCTCTTTATTTGAGATGAGAAGCACAACCAGCAAAAAACCCTCTGACAGCTTGCCTTTTTATAGGGGCTGTCAGCAACACTTGTAACCAATTCAAAATGTAACAACCAATGGAGGTTCAGCATTTTTCCTCCATAATGCTGGACCTGGGTGAAACCAGTTATTCCTAGCCAGAACATAACAGAACCCACCCCTGGTTGGACTAGAAGACCTCCAAGGTCCCTGCCAACTCTGTTATTCTATTCTATTCTATTCTATCATGCTTAAATAACTACTAAAAACATTCCTGGCCTTCAAACTCAGCTTACTCTGCATAAAAACAAATGAGATTTAATACCCAACCCTATGTTCACTTACTCAGGTTTATGTGTAGTTTATATCCCCAAAAGTTAAATATCCAGATTGCTTACTTGAAGATATGAAAATCATCAGATGTGAGCCTACTCTTCTGTTTTAGGAAGCAAATTGCACTAAAATTGGGAAGGTTAATTTCAAGTAAGTTTCCTTAAGAGACTCAGAGCCAGCTTGAACCTTGTTTCAATAATGAAAAGGGTCAAAACGTGTGAAGCATGAATTAAGCTCTGGCCTTATTTAAGTTCTCACCTTATTTGCATTTAGGATATCTGCAAAAGAGAAAAGAAACCCTTGCTTGTTGTAGTTGTATAGAAAAGTCATAGCTTGCATTACTATAATAGTAATCTGCCACCTAGTGGCATAGAGTACAGAGCACCAGAGTGTGTGACCTGATGGCAACAATGAACCTTTCCTGAGTATCAGTGGACTAACATATATCAAGAAAAAACATCAGATCACTCTAGGATTGTCTTCTCGCTCATTGGTGCCACTCTCACCTGCAGCAAAACCTCAGTCAAATGATGGATTCTATGGGGTTCCAGAGGGAGCTTGAGTTCTGGTGGGAGATTTGGCTGAGGCCTTGGTCACCATGGGCTGGTGGGTAAGGCTTTGGACTGCATTGTTCCTATGTGGCCTCTCTCTCTCTCTCTCTCTCTCTCTCTCCATATGGCAATCCTGGACTTAGTTGGTTTACTGAAAGGCTTTGGGAAATTTAAGTGTCGGAAGAGATGCCTGGAAGATTCACTTAATGTTTCACTTAATAACTGTGGCAAGAAAAGTCATAAAATGGAGCAAAATTTACTTAACAACTGTCTCACATAACGTTTGGGCTCAATTGTGGTCATAAGTCAAGGACTACCTATATAAGATTTTCAAATTCAGATAGTATCCTGAGTATTTCCCGTACATTACTTCTCTGAATATACTGAAACCAGTCGGGTTGACTGCATCATTTGTACACTAAGACTCAGAATAATTTGACTTCATTCTATTATTAAATTTTTAAATCTAAATGAATTTCTGCACTGAGCAAATTTTTAGTGCATTCTTCTTTATAAAAATAAAATTCAATAGTGAAATGAGAGGGGGGAAAGGTGGGGTTTATTATCTTGCTCACTTCAGAATGGTGTATTGTTGTGATAAAGACTAAGGTGACCAGATTTTAATATTTATAAAGCGGGACACAATTGACGGGGGGGGTTCTAGGGGAGCAAGATGGGAGGGATCCGTCTCTCTTATCCCGCAGCTCATCCACGTGAATAAAGGTGGAGACACAAATCCAGGATTGCTTTGCTGCAGCTTTGTGCACCTCCCCCAAACAGCGGCAGGAGAAGGAAGAAAGCAAACGGCGGCTGTGGTTCTCCGGGAGGGCGGGTGGTGAGGGTTCTTCACAGCTGCGTGCTGCCTCCATTGCAGAAGCCGCTGCCAGCCAGCCGGGCAGCAGCCCTCCATGTGGGGAGAGGGCCAGGCCTGCGCTTGGAAGAGGCTGCCGCTCTCGCTGCCCGCTTTCTTCCTTCTCCCGCCGCGAAACAAAAGTGAACTGCGGCAGCGCTGCTTCGGGAAGGCAGACGGAGTCTGCAGCCAGGCAGGGAGCGAGAGCAGCGAGAGCGGCGGCCCCTTCCAAGCGCAGGCCTGGCCCTATACCCGCCTGTGGGGCTGCCGCCCACCCGGCCACCAGCGGCTTCCGCGCCGCACTTGCTTGGCGGGACTTTTTTTAAACGCCGCGGGACGCGGGACAAATTATTAAAAAGCAGGACTGTCCCACCAAAAGCGGGACGTCTGGTCACCTTAATAAAGACCCATCTCCTATTTTCTTCATTTTTTGTTCTTTATAAATACTTTGCATTCATATTAAAAAATAAATAAGGCTACAATTCATGTTTTTCAGTACATTCCAAAGCCATTCCAAGTTGAAGGCTTTTCCTGCAATTTATAGTTCCTGAATGATGTTGATTGGCCACTGTATTTGATTGGAACATTGCTCTTGCTGACCTAGTTAAAGCAGTTACAGGGCATAAAAAAAAATTGGTCATCCAGAACTGTGTAAGCAAAGGAGGGGAAAAGAGTAAAGAGGAGTTTCAGCAGGTGTCAGCCCTTCAGGGTAGACCAGATCACTGGAAGACAAGAATTATATTGATGTAGACTGCAATAACAGAATCTTGCAAGTCTCATTGTGCTGTCTCTCTTGTTCTTCTTATAACATAATGAATCAGAGAGGAACCTGCTTCCAAATAGCAACTTGTTTTGTAGAACTTATTTTCCTAGAATTTATGAGCCATGATGGTGCAGGGGTTAGAATTCAATACTGCAGGCTAATTCTGCTGACTGCCAGCTGCCAGTAGTTCTATTCCCACCGGCTCAAGGTTGACTCAGCCTTCCATCCTTCTGAGGTCACTAAAATGAGGACCCAGATTGTTGGGGGCAATATGCTGACTCTGTAAACCGCTTAGAAATGGCTAATATATATATATATATATATATATATATATATATATATATATATATATATATATATATATATATATATATATATATATATATATATATATATATATATATATATATATATATATATATATATATATATATATATATATATATATATATATATATATATATATATATGTATATTGGTCTGTCGGCACATCAGTTCTGGTCTTCCGCATACATTTGATAAACACCAGTTTGCATACAGAAGAAATAGATCTACAGAGGACGCTGTAGCCATCACTCTTCACACAGTTCTGACTCATCTGGAACAGCGGGGGGGGGGGCTATGTGAGGATGCTTTTTGTAGATTTTAGTTCTGCATTTAACACAATTCTTCCACATAGATTAGTTTCTAAACTTATGGACCTTGGGCTTTCTTATTCAATCTGCCTTTGGATTATGGATTTCCTGCCTGGCCACTTTCAGAGGGTCAGATTAGGTAATCGTATCTCTTCAGCCCTTATTTTTAACACTGGTACACCACAGGGTTGCGTGTTGAGTCCCTTACTCTATACGCTTTATGTGCATGATTGCATTCCCACTCACACCAGTAATACTATTATTAAATTTGCAGATGATACAACTGTGGTGGGACTCATATACGGGGGGGGGGGATGAGTCTGCCTATTGAGATGAGGTGGACCGATTGCTTTCATGGTGTGGAGACAATAACTGGTCCTTAATACCAACAAGACCAAGGAGCTTATAGTGGACTACAGAAGGAATAGATCAGACATCCAGCCTTTGGTTATCAATGGAGACCAAGTGGAGCAAGTGGCCAGTTTTAAGTTTTTGGGTGTTATCATAAAAGAGGACCTGACCTGGGGTTACTCACTCACATTGCAGCACTGGTCAAAAGGGCCCAGCAGAGATTATAGTACCCGAGACTTCTCAGGAAACAACAACTGAATGAAAAATTGCTGGTGACCTTCTACCGCTGCACCATAGAGAGTATTTTAACTTACTGCAGCTGTGTATGGTTTGCTAATTGCACACTGGCAGATAGGACAGTGCTCCAGAGGGTTAACATCATTGCCCAGAGGATCATTGGTTGCCCTCTCCCCTCCTTGGAAGAGCTTTATCGTTCCCTCTGCCTTAAGAAAGTTCAAAGCATTCTTAAAGATCCATCTTATCCTGGGCACCCTTTTTTTGAACTATTACCATCTGGCAGATGGTACAGGACAATAAAAACAAGGACAAATAAAAACAGCTTCTATCCCAGAGCAGTAACTATATTGAATTCTACTATATAGTATAATATTAATGCAGTATCGGGGATTTTCAATTCAATTGTATAGAATGTGAAGGGTTTGTGTTTTTGTTTTATTTTTATAGTTTTCTTATGTATGATGCACACTGAAGATGGCATTTATTCGTTGTACGAGGTGCAATGACAATACAGTAAACTAACTAAATAAACCACCGTGAAGCAGTATCTAAGTCTTAAGTGCTAAGTGCTATTGCTAGAACTTAAGGAATATCTCAGCTCTCTGCAGCAGAGGAGGACAATGGGGAAAACTTCCTCCTCATAGTTGGAAGTTCATGGAAATGGAGGGAGCTGCTCTTGTCGTCTGCAATGATGGGGTGGGATTGCAGTTTGTTTTCTTCCTTTAAATTTGCAAGAACACCTATACTGACAGTGCAGGATAACTGCCCTCCTGAAAGAAGAAACAAACATACATGCCATTATGGTCCAAGACCAAATGGGCATTTACACTAGGACAATGACACTATAATAATCAAAGATGAGCATCCTCATGGGATGATATTCAACTGAGGAAGAGCAGAGGTCAAATATGAATCACACAGATGCTCATGATATGGCAGGACTAAAATTGATCAGTTAAATCAGTTGCTCAGATGATCAAAGATAAAAGGAAAGTTTAGGTTGTAATGTATAAACCATTATTAAATGGAATGTCAGAATCATGAAACAAGACAACTTAATATCATTAGAACAATAATGTCAACATTAAAATTGATGTTCTGGGAATCAGTGAACAGAAATAATTTTTATTGGTTACTTTACATTGGAGAAGCCTTGTATCTTTTATTTCAAGAACTTAGAATGAAGCAAATAAAATAGCTCAACACACACACACACACACACAAACACACACACACACACACACACACACACACACACACACACACACACACAAATACTGGACTTCCTATGACTAACATTTGAGGAAAATGGAGAAGTCAAGTGTTTCTAAAAAACATCTGTCTTGCTTTTTGAATATGCAAAAGGTTTACTTATATAGGCTATTACAAAATATGGATATCTTTTAAAAATATCAGTGTTCCTGATCTCTTTCCTAGCAATAAAGCCTTCTCCAGAGAGCTGGGTCCGAAGTAGGATAATTTAAGCCTGGTCATTTGTGCCTCAAATGTGAACTCTGGGTTTTGTTTGATGATCCATTAGTTTGTTTTCTTCACTGTCTGCGGTATTCTCAAGAGTCTTCTCAACAAAAAAATTCCAAAGCTTCAATACTCTTCTTATCCTATCTTCTTCAAAGTCCAATTTTTGTTTCCAAAGAGTGCATAAAGAGTAACATGGCTTGCACAATTCTGATCTTTGTAGCCCTAAACATGTTGTGACATTTAAATATCTTTTCCAGGACTTTCATGAGTGCTCTTATCAAGTGCTAATCTGAGGCATATTTCTTGACTGCTTCTTCCTTTACTGTTGA
Source organism: Diadophis punctatus similis (assembly GCA_023053685.1). NCBI lineage: Eukaryota > Metazoa > Chordata > Lepidosauria > Squamata > Dipsadidae > Diadophis > Diadophis punctatus. Next base: position 164,496,887 of record JALIGW010000003.1, read on the forward strand.
TGGTTGATCCTAAAAGCCAGAAGCGATCTACCATTTTGATATCTTCATTGTCATGTCTAATGCTCATTGTTCTACTGTGGTCATTAGTCTTATTTTAGTCCATTTTTTTACTGCACTCCTTGACTTTTATTACTAAAGGGTACAGAACATTGGCATTCTACCAGAATAATGTCCTCAGCGTAGTGGTTACTGATATTTCTTCCGCCCATTTTAAAATCATGCTCATCCAATCCACATTCTTCAAAAAGGGGAGAGTATATACCTTTGTTGCACTCATTTGCCAACCTAGATTCTCTTTCACCATATTCTGTCCACACTGTGGTTTCCTGGTCTCTATATATTTCTCATGAGGACAATGAAATATTCTGGGATTCATCCGGACTTCTGTTTGGTATTCTTTAGTTTTCTCAATTATTCAGCATTCATCATCAATAAGTAGTAGTTACTTGACGATCAGGTGAAATGATGTCCAATCAAGTGACAAAAAGTCAGAAGCAACCAGATGATCGAACAATAGCAATAGCATTAAGTGCCATCAAGTTTTAGGGACAACATACTGGTAAATAGACCTGCCTATCTGTCCCTAATCTAGCCCTTCAGGTCTCCCCACAAGGTACCTTTTGCCACTATAATCAAATCCACCTACCTTGCTGTGGTCTTCAGATTACCCGAGAAAATGTCTATCTACCCAGTAGAGTATACATACACTTGTGTTGAAAGTCTTATTGTACAGATAAGCGAACCGAAAAGCTAATAACCACCCCAAAATGATATACCTCATTTTTATAACATTTTACTGTGGTTGAATCAGTTAGAGGATATTTCTCCAATTTTCTGATACAGTCCTGACATTAACATTTTATCTTGTAACAATTTTATGTTCTACATTATAGAAATGTCTTCTACACTTTAAAATTTCTACTTCACCATCACTTTTTAAAATTACTTATCAATGTTTAATGTGAATTTTGAAAGGATGGATACAGATACTATCCCAGTGTGTACCATGATCTGCAAAGAAATACACTTTTATCTCTTCTAAGATTTGTTAATCACTGTTCTTTAAGCTGAAAGTATGTTATGAGAATCACATGAATCACTGAGTCACTGGAGAAACAAGCTGAATAGTGCTAATTGCAGAAATTTAAACATGCCCTTTTCTTTATATTCTCTCCAGTTCCGAAGTGTCAAAACTGTGGCTATCTATGCTGATTTTTGTAGCCTAATATATGCTACTAAAAAGAAATATTTAGATTAATTTACTTTGTTTCTCCAATTGAAGTGAGTTAATAAGCCATATTCAGGAAACTGTGAATCACAATATATAGCTAATGTAAAAGAGACTCATTTTTATCTGGATCAATTATATAATAATAATAATAATAATAATAATAATAATAATAATAATAATAATAATAATAATAATAATAATAATAATAATAATAATAATAATAATAATAATAATAATAATAACAACAATAACAATAACAACAACAACAACAACAACAACAGAGTTGGAAGGGACCTTGGAGGTCTTCTAGTCCAACCCCCTGCTTAGGCAGGAAACCCTACACTACTTGGTTATCCAACATCTTCTTAAAAACTTCCAGTGTTGGAGCATTCACAACTTCTGGAGGAAAGCTGTTCCACTGATTACCGTATTTATTGGCATATAACACGCAGTTTTAAAACTAAAATTACAAGCCAAAACCCTACCTGCGTGTTATACGCCGGATCCCAGCTGATGCCGGCGTATAAGACGACTTTTTAACCCCTTGAAAATCTCCTCAAAAGTCGGGGGTCGTCTTATACGCCGGGTACTAAAACTTCCGAGCTGGGGGCAGCTCAAAAACTGCCGCGGGTGCATCCCTGCTGTTCTCCGGCCAAGCGGCCGAAGGAGCCCTGGAGCCCCGACGCCGCCCTGAATCTCGGTCTCTTGGGGCTTGTCCGGCAGCCTGCTGGGAAGGCTGCGACGCAGGGAGGGAAGGAGCTGCTATTGCCGCTCCGGCATGTCTCCCTGGTCACTGTGGCTGCACCGGGGAGCCGCGTCCTTGTTAACAATGGAGACGCTGCGCAGAGCAGAGGCGCCTGGCGAGCAGGGCGAGTGGCTGCATCGGCGGCAGGCTCCTGCCCGCGTCTCCCGCCCACCTGCCCGCCTCTTGCCTTAGCATTTAAAAGAATGAGAGGCGGGCGGGCGGGAGATGCGGGTAGGAGCCTGCCGCCGATGCAGCCACTCGCCTCGCTCACCAGGCGCCTCTGCTCCACGTAGCGTCTCCATTGTTAACAAGGATGCGGCTCCCCGGTGCAGCCAGTGACCGGGGAGACATGCCGGAGCGGCAATAGCAGCTCCTTTCCTCCCATGCATCACAGCCTTCCCAGCAGGCTGCCAGACAAGCCCCAAGAGACTGAGATGCAGGGCGGTGTCGGGGCTCCAGGGCTCCTTCGGCCGCTTGGCCGGAGAACAGCAGGGATGCTGCCGCGGTCGGGGACTCAGTCGGGTGGCTGCAGCCCCGCGGGAGACAGCAACAGAGGTTCCTTCTTTCTCCTATAGGGAGAAAGACAGAAGGAAGGAAGGAAGGAAGGAAGGAAGGAAGGAAGGAAGGAAGGAAGGAAGGTAGGTAGGTAGGAAGGAAGGAAGGAAGGAAGGAAGGAAGGAAGGAAGGAAGGAAGGAAGGAAGGAAGGAGAAAGAAGAAGAAAGAAGACAGACAGACAGACGGACAGAAAGACAGAAAGAAGAAAGAAAGAAAGAAAGAAAGAAAGAAAGAAAGAAAGAAAGAAAGAAAGAAAGAAAGAAAGAAAGAAAGAAAGAAAGATGTTAGGAAGGAAGAAAGACAGAAAGAAAAAGAAAGATGGTAGGAAAGTGAAGAATTTTTTGGTTTCCCAGAAAGCAGTGATTCTGATTAAGTTTTTTTCGTTCAAAGAGGTGCTTTTTCATTTCATATTTGCCTTATAAGAGTTCATGTTATAGTTCATGTTATAATGTTATAAATATGAATCCAACATTAAGTTCAGAGCTTCCAAGTCATTTATTTTTAATTTAAAAAAATTTACTCAAATTTTATTGTTAAAATGGGGGTGCGTGTTATACGCCGGTGCGTGTTATACGCCGATAAATACGGTAATTGTTCTATCAGGAAATTTCTCCTTAGTTCTAAGTTGCTTCTCTCCTTGTTTAGTTTCCACTTATTGCTTCTTGTTCTACCTTCAGGTGCTTTGGAGAATAGCTTGACTCCCTCTTCTTTGTGGCAACCCCCGAGATATTGGAACACTGCTATCATGTCTCCCATAATCCTTCTTTTCATTAAACATTAATATATATATATTTATATTATAACTAAATAACATCCAGTAACAATATGACCAAAACAGGTCACAACAGATAAGTTATTCCCAAAATACTAATTAAAATTGGAGCTGATTAATACTTTGATGGAGGTATCCTCAGGAAATGCTAGACTAGATTGCAACTAGACTAGGAAGTTAAAAAAGGGGGGGCAGTAACAGTAAACTCATTGTTTTTTATATAGGTGTTACGTATCTATAAATGTCTAAACAGAGGTTGCTTTTAAAAAATATGTGGAGAGACCAGAGTCCTTGTGATTCAGTGGATAGGCCCATGTAGTTTTCATGGCAGCATGGCAGATATTCTACTGCTGCCATGAAAACTACATGGGCCTAGCCACTGAATCACAAGGAATCACATATTTTTAAAAGCAACCTGTTTAGACATTTATAGATACGTAACACCTATATTAAAAACTATGAATATAAACATGAAAGTCTCATTGAATTATTTTTGTTGAATGTATCCATGATCATGACCACTCTACTACTCAATAGTAAACATAGAAAGGGCTTTCCCATAGGCATGGAAGGATGTTGACGGCAGGGTTTTTGTGCATACAACGTACCTCCTAACCAATCATCAACTTATTCATGAAAAGGAGCCAGCCAGAAAGGATGTGGGAATGGCAAGCAGGACAGTTCCATTCAATGTGCTAAACGACAAATCTGCCAGGTTTTTCATCTCCTCTCCCTAAAATTGTATCTAAATCCATAATTTAAAAAATTGGTGCTGAAGATAAAAATGCTTTCAATAAATCAATCAATAAGAAAAAACCCCAATTACTTGTTGTGACCAGGTTGAGTCCAGGGCAATTAGCAGCCGATCCTGAGGATTTGGAGGTAGTGAGGGTGCAGTACAGAAGACCTTAATTGCTCTTTCAAGCTCTAGCCAAATACTGGAAAGACTTTGTGAATGAATGATATTCTTTTCAACAAACTCAACTCTGGCTAAGAATTTATTTGCAGTAAAACAATATTATTTCCAATTCCTTCTTGTGCATCTTATTTTGGGGGCATACCCGTGGGGACAGAACATTACATTTCAAAGTGAACCTGATTTGCAGCCAATAAAGAACAATAAAACAACAATACGGAATAATTATTCTTTATTTTTTTAAGACAATAAATACATAAAATAAAGACATTACACATTAGCTACCGTGGATATTCTGTTGTATTCCTGCTAGCAAATGAAATGATTTACAAGACAAGGCCCTTCAGGCAACAAGTTCAGAAGATTTATTGGAAGGAAAGCTCACAGTAGCAGACAGCTAAAGGGATTTCAACTACATTATTTTTTTTCTGTGTACTTGAAAGGTACTTGTAGCAATTATGATTATCTCATCAAAGAGAGTTGAGGCTCAGCTTCGTGCTGCAGCTGTTTGAGGCTGTTCTGACTGTAACTGTTTTCCAAGATATTCCCTACAAAAAAGCAATATGGAAAAGGGAAGAGAAAAAATTATGAAAAGACAATACTTAAATTGAGTTTTTCAGAAAGGAATAAACAACAAGAGGTAATGAAAAACAAGTATGCAATTTACTGTCTGAAGGCCAGTCAATCCTTTTGCAGTTCAGAGATTCTACTTTTGAGAACATATTCACATTTGAATTTTCAATAAGGAAACCAAATAACAGAATTCGTGCTAGTTTATATTAGATAAGCATTGACTGTATGATAGCTTTAAATTTTATTGTACATCATACAGTAATTGTTGGAAAAGGTGGTGAAAAATAAGGCATCGTGTGGTTTTTCTTCAGAGATTATAATGCACCAGCTTTGCTAGGAAAACCAGCATTTTTCTAGAATAAAATTAAGGTAATCTAATCCTCTCCTCATCTCTGCTACACTATTCCACAACATCTGTATACCTAAAAAGTCCTATGCAGACAGGGATATATACATGGGGATCTCACTTCATTCAATCCCCACAATCCTTTGGTATAGGTTGGATTGAAAAAGAGACCCTGGATCAAAATTATCCAGTGAGTTGCCCTACCCAAAGGTGGACTTCAGACTAGGTTTCACCAATCCTTCTTCAATATTTTAACTATCGCACCACATTGATTGGTATTAATCTCTTCAAATCTAGTAATCCCTAAAGATTGGGTACTTAATATTTCACAGTTAAGAAAGAAATAGAATATTAACAAGTTGTCGAAGCTCAAGAGTCAGGATTTTATGAAATTGTGCTAACATTCGAGAATCAATCAAACCAAACACAGCACTTCTTTGTGCTGTCTTTGTGCTTCTGAATTTAAAAGGGGGGTCTGGAATGTGCCATCCAGTTAAAGTGCTTGAATAAAGATATTTGCAACAAGACGGGCAGGGGGAGAACTGAATTTTTACTCAGAGCAACTTAATTGTGACTGACTCTTATTTAGATTCTGCAAGAAAATATGTTTTTTCATCTGCACATGTATGCCAGCTCAGTTATATTGTATGATGCACAGAAAGGTTAAACTAAAAATAACAAGGCCACTGAACATACAGATCTGTAGCAAAAGACCAGAAGAATACAACATTTATTACTGGAAAGAAAATACAGTTAAGCATTGTTAAATTAACTTGGAGAGCAAGTTGAAAGAACATTTCAGGTCTATTATTTTATGCAGCTTCACATTATTATAAAATTAATTTCAAACAGCAAAGCAAAAATTAGCTTTCTAATCAATACACTATATAGTTCATAAACACTATACATTTAATTACATCAATTTTATTTTACTTTTAAATAAAGGGATTATATATATATGCAATGCTGCCACTTCTGCTAAAGTACTGTAAGCCTCAGGAAGCATGCACAACAATTGATTCTAAAAAGCACTTGTTTGCACTTCTTCAAGGCCAAAAGCCTTGTGCAGTGCATGATTACAAATAATATATTACCCACTATCTCTAATGCAGTAATTTAATTCACTACCTTTATATTGAAAGTAGCTTGCAGTTCTAAAAATTACTAGACTTGGTTAAGGTCTGCTATGGTATACATGGTATTTACCGTATTTTTGGAGTATAAGACGCATCTTTTTATCCCCCAAAAGAGGGTGAAAACCTGGGTGCGTCTTATACACCGAATGTAGCCCCACTCACCCACCCCCACCCTTTGGCCTCTGTCTTCCAGCAATTTACCTGCTTGCAGCAAACAGGGAAGAGCCTGTTAAGACAAGTAAGTCATTAGCAGCTTCCCGACCTAGAGCTGATTTGCCACCTGCTAAAATGAAACTGAAACTAGCTGCAAAGAGGCAAACAGCTGGGAGAGACACACGGATTTTTATTTTCTGCTGAACTGGATGCAAGGGGGTAAGTGAATATAAATGTCTGTAGAATGTTCAAATTATTAGACTTATTTTTAAAAGACCGCTTTATTAGTTGCTTTGCTGATTGCTTTATTATTTGCTTTGCTGGCTGTGGAATTCTGGGAGTTGAAGTCCACAAATCTTAAAGTTGCCAAGGTTGGAGACCCCTGTTCTAGACAACTTAACAAAATAAAGAAGCTTTTTAAAATAAATGCTTGCTCTGAAGAGGCCCAGTGATATTGTATCTTCTTTTAAATAATAGAGAATAATGTGTACTTCCAGAAATTTCAATTAATTTTAACAGCTCTGTACAAGTATAGTCTGAAATGTAACAGTGTCCTGTTTAGTATGAGAGTTAAATCCTGACTTACCTTGGAGTAGATCTATTTAAATAATTGGGAGGAGTTAGTGTGACTACATTTAAGAAAACTTTCTGGCATAATGTACATTTCTCCAATTCTTTGCTATTTCTAGGGGTCAGGCACACATGCACAGAAATACACAGCAAACAGTGTATATCATCTGTGCTGTTTGCTGTTTGCTGTTTGGCAAATTGCTTGGAAGCAGAGGCCTTTTTCCTTGTTTTCTTCCCCCAAAACTAAAGTGTGTCTTACACTCCGAAAAATACGGTATATATGCTTCCCCTCTATCCACCCCCCAATATTCATATTATCATTCAAAAAGAAAATCATTCAAAATTGACTATATGTGCGTCTCACAATGTAGGGCCATGCTATTTATACCCACATGAAGCAAAAATTTAGTCATTGAAGTATAGATAATTTGATACCACAGAATAGATGCCAAGCATAGTGGGACACTTATTGGTGAGATGGAATAATGCACGTAACCATCAGTGAGAACAATAATGTTCAAGAAGGTCTGCTCAGTTATTGCAAATTTATGTTTTAGAATACCACTATTTTTCAAAAAAAGTTTAAAGGAGTGGTGATGTGTTGGACTGGGAGAATTTACTGATGGTCACTCATGCCACTGTCACCTCCCATATGGATTACTGCAATGCACTCTACATGAGGCTGCCCTTTAAGATCACCCAAGAATGTCAACTAGTCCAGAATGCAACAGCACACACAGTAATGGAGACCACTAGGTTTACCCATGTGACATCTTTGCTATATTAGCTATACTGGCTTCCAGTTTCTTTCTTGGTGTATTCAATATGCTGGTATTCAATATTTTTTGGTCATCACCTTTAACACCCAGTATCAGGGCCAGGTTGTCTACAGGACCATCTTTTCAAAGAACATCTATCTGCCCTACCAGGTCACATAGGGTAGGCACATATCTGGTCCCTTCCCCTAAATATTACTGTTAAGATATTCATGAACTGGGAGAGCCATTTTAACAAGATTAGCCAATGAATAGGCATAGCATCTAAGTCAGCCAATAGGAGCTAACCACTTCTGAGTCTGTGCAGAGAATCGAAACTGAAAACTTAAGCTTAAGGCTGGACGTGGCTCAGCCCACTCTGTTCTTTAGTTCTCTCTGTACTCTCAGCCCTCTCTGTGCTTGTCTGCTCTACTGAAATGAAACTAACTCCTGCTTGTGTTTACTTGAAGAAATAATCTAATTGTGGTATTGTGTATATATATATATATTACTATGTTTATAAAGAAGTTAATGAATCCAGATGAATTAGTCATGTGTGTGTGCTTCTGGTTTTGATTTTTATGCAACAAACTCTGATAATTACCATCCAATGGAAGCTAGGAAGCATGCCTATTCCATGACAGACCCTGCCCTATGGAACACTCTGCACACTGAAATTTGGCTTTGAAGACCTGGCATTTCTCCCAAGTGTTGGTATCAGATTGGATAACTGCACACTAAGAGTTTGATTTAACACCAGATTTGTTTTTAATATTTTAATATGTTTAGTTGTATAGTTTTAATATGGCTTTATATGTTGTCTTAACTTTTGATTGGGAGCCCCCCAGAATTGGTTAGATGAGTGGCTAGATACATGTTTTAAATAAATAAATAATCAATCTATATGATGCTACAAGAACTATTATGAGAAAAGTCTCATAGCCAAAGTCTCACAGAGGAAGCACTACTATTTGTAATGGTTAGAGATGATAAAATTAATCTTAATTTATAAAGAACCTTGCCTCAGTAATGAGATTCAGCTAATAATGCCTCAATCTCAATTCCATTGTGTTCCTGACTTTCTGGACTTTTAAATGAATGCTTTAACTTTTTTCTCGACGTTGAGCTAAACGTTCTATCACTGATAGTGCTGCATGCATTCTAAGTAGCCACTGAAAAATTGCAGAAAAAGTAGAGCCCGAGTAAAGTAGTATTGATTATGTTATGTCTGCTGCATAAGCAATAATGCTATTAAATTCTAGGAGCTGCCTGACAGGGTGTAGATTTTTTGTAATACAAATCCTAAAAACTTCAGTTAATATGAATAAAATATACATATAGACTTGTATGAAAAACAAGTAGGCAAGTTAGTTATTTGTAATTTCTGTAATTAATACATTTTACTAGATGTATAAAGAGACTGTGGATTAAATTCTATTTATATTTTATCAATCACATACAGATTGATTTCAGGGACAACATATTACAGAAGAATAAAATCGTGCAAGAAATTTCAGTAAAATATAAAAAGAAAAAAGAAAAAAAGAAAAAAGCACAAATTGTCAACAAAGATCCAGTTATATGTCATTAAACATCCATTGACAACTCACAAATACTGAGGTGTACAAATAAGCCCTTGTCAAATACTGAAATATCATAAACATATAGAAAAAAGAAACAATAAAAAGCTATACCAATCCATTTCAGCAATATTACTTTCATTTATTGATGTGAATAACAAAAATAATCAGAATATCATTATTAATCACTGATGCTTCATAATTAAGATTTACGATACTTCATAATTAAGATTTATGATACTTCATAATTAAGATTTACGATACTTCATAATTAAGATTTAATGAATGAGAAAATAAATTCCTTTTGTCAATACAGAAATAAAAATTAGCCATCACATACCAATTATGAACCATCAACTTTTGCACAGCAAGTAAGGCATTGTAGCGAACTTGCTGGTCTTCATGATGCATATGATTCATCACAAGCTGTTTTCCACCAAGCTGTTCAATGACACTAAACAAAGAAAGAAAGAAAGAGAAAGGGTCATGGGGTGTGTAAAATGACATGGGCAGATATATGATTGGTATTACTTCCTCTTCTGATTTCTCACAATTAGAAATTTCAAATTATGAATTTGTAGAGGAGTCACCTTGTTCCAGATTCTAAATAGAAGGTAAAACAGTTCAGCTCTGAATAATCAAAATACACATTACTTTAGTATAAAAAATATAATTAGTTTTCCTTACACAAAAATAGAAATGTAATAACAGGCATGAAATCATCCTACCTCAGTGGCCATAGAAATATATGTTCTTCAGATAGTTTATGGTCAAAATGGCATTCTCACTCTTCACCTTTCTGGCATTTATTAAATGCAACATGGAAGCTAGGCATCCATTTTCTCTTGGAATGGCTGCTTGAGGGGACTGAATGTCAGCTAATTGCAACACTGGAGTCTGTTTTGAATTCACTGTCAATGCTTCCAGGGGAAGCAGTAGGAAATATGAACAGAATAACAAGAATTTTTAAAGATAAAAAAGAGATTAGATGCATATGTTAATGGATTCTGATTTCTTTTGTGTTTTAAAAACCAGTATTAACTTCATTTTCCAATGGGACATTTAGATTATTTTTTACATCCTCAAATAAGCCAAGTAAATTCATCTATTTAAAACAGGGGTGTCAAACTTGATTTCATTGAGGGCTGCATCAGGTTGTGTTTGACCTCGGGGGGCCGGGTGGGTGTGGCCAGGGTGGGTGTGGCCAGCTTGACATCACTCATGTCAGGGGGCAGCTGTGGTGGCCCGGGTGGGGCTGGAGGATCCTCCTGCAGCCTTCTGCCAGTGAAAACGGCCCTACCAAGCTCAGTTTTCATTGGCAGAGGCACCGCGGGCTGGTCCTTTGCTATTTCCAGGGTGGCCCCGCGAGGCAGATCTAAGCACCCTGACGGCTGGATCCGGCCCGCAGGCCTTGAGTTTGACACCCCTGATTTAAAAGCTTAACACAATTAATAGGACAGGTGTTGCAGGCATTTTATAGTTGTACACAACCATATAAAAACTTCCATGTAAAATTGAAATAACTACTACAATAACTTGAAGCAGATTTGAGGAGTAAATTTTGCTTACCGTTTTCCTCGAGGATAGTGCCGTACGTATTCTCCCACATCATGAGCAGCTACAGCCAAAACCTGAGGATCATCCGATACTTCCAAAAGTTTTGTCAAAATTCTACAATACAATTTTATGTACAGTCAGATTTAATTTTTTTACAAAATATTAGAATGTTTAAAATATTAGAATATGCATCCAAATATTTAGAAATATTTATTTCTAAATATCAACTTACAACTTCACTAACCATATGAAAAGAATAAATTATCTTATTAAAATATACCATGAAAATATGTTTAGAATTATTTTATTCCTTTGATTACAAATAATGAAGCATACTCTTCAGTGAATTCAGTGAAAAAAACCCAACTGCTATGGCCTAGAGGTGGAGCTCTTGCCTCACAATCAGGAGGTTGTGAGTTCTATCCTAGGTAGAGGCAGATGTAGGGTCTCCTGCTTGGGCAGGGGGTTGGACTAGATGACCTGCAAGGTCCCTTCCAACTCTGTTAATATGTTATGTTAATATGTTGTGTTAATGTGACTCATGCACAAATAAACCTATTGATTTAATATGCATCCAAATTAGGTTTCAAAGCCAGAAGTCCAAATTATAAGTTTTTAAAAAATCACTGACGGCTGTAGGAACATATCAGTTTGAATGGATAATATAAATATCTAAAATATTTTGGCTTCACTGTAGAGATGTGCTATATTCAGATGGAACATACATACACTTGATGCTGATTTTTAATTTAATGTTATTTGCATGAAGACTCCATGAACCTTACACTAGCTCATTCCGCAATCTTCAATCGTCTCCATATGTTTCCAGGAAAAAAGAGTTGAATATGTTTACATCTATATATGTTTGCTTCTCTAGAGATCAAAGTGGTGGTTCCACTTAGTAGAAATAAAGTACAAACATTTGTTCCATCTCATAACACAGAATTTATAAGCTAATACCCTTGTTGTAGCCTACATTTTAAAATAATAAAAATGTAATTTGCTCTTTCACAATCGCAAATACATGGTTTTAAAACAGAAGGGTTCCAGTAGGAATGCCAAGGACACGCGTCAAAGCAATAGGGAGAAGGGCTGCAATCTAAAGAATCACCCTCTATATCTTGTTTAGTGTTTTCCTGACATGAAATTTAAATTTCATCTTGCCTAGAGGTTTTAAATGCAATTTTCATTATTCTGAGCAACACACACATTTCAATTGTTAAAGAAAAAATGGGGGGAAAGGAGGGAATCTGGGAACGTACTTCAACAGTTCATAATTCTTTTCATTTAATCTTACAGCATTCTCCCTCCAGAATTTCTCAGATTTGTGAACAGGACTCCATTCCAGCCTTCCCGACTTAAGCTCTGAACTATATTCATCAAAAGAACTGCAGAAAAATTGAAGAGGAATTTAGGGACAAAAGAACCTTGAGAACAATCTATGATGCCCTATTGCTTTTTTCACTGGACTTAAATAGCTGCACATTCCTAATCTTAACTGCCAGACTAATTCAACAAAACATTTTGTCATGCTTACTGGGCACTCTAGAGAATGTTTTAAAAGTATTGGCTGTCAACTCCATTATGCTGAAAGTGTAAAATGGGCAGAGGAATACTTACTCAAATGATTTACTCGTCAGCCACTATTGCCCTATTTTGGTTTCATATGATATGATGTTACAAAGATGATTACAATTTAAAGTTATAAGTATACTTTTAAATTATGTAGCGTAAATATTGAACATATATATAATCACCAAGCATGGGGGCCAGCAAAAACAAATTACTCTTCAATATTGTAAAGACAGCATGATCCCAGAGTGACAATCTTGGATCAGTGATATGTATTCCCTTTCTGTTTATGAACTAGTTTGGTATCAGTATAGTAGGAAGACTGTCAATATTATTCCATGTGATTAAAATGTTAATTGTGAATGAATTTATTTATTGATTAGTCCTTGGGCCATATCAAAATGCAGAGTTCCAAAAACAAATCATTAAATTTTTTTGGTAAAACAATTTAAATGAAATTGGAATAACGCACGATTTAAAATAAAATTAGAATAAAATATGATCTAAGATGAGATCAGAATAAAATACAATCATTTGAGATAAAAATTAAATATGATTAAAATTATATTATAATGTCACCCCTGCATCTACCCAATCAGTCTTAAAACTACTATTAAAATTACATTATTAAATCAAATGATCTTTCCTACAATCTACCACATTCGGCTGCACCAACTTTGTCCTTTTTCCCATCAACTTTACTGCAAATTTGGCAATCCATTTCACCAGCTGCAAGTTAGAACCTAACAGACAATGTTGCAAGAAGCGCTCTTTAGACTTAGGGGTGCTGGTATAAAAGATCCTGCCCAGCTGATGTTCCCTCAAATCTGAGTATAGGGGGCAATCAAACATTACATGGGACATTGTTTCAACTTCCCCCGTCCCACATAAACAGACTCTTTCTCTTACAGGGATACCCTTATACCTATCCCAAAGCATATTTGTTTGAAGTTGGTCTAATCTCAATTTGGTAAAAAAATCTCCTTATGTCAGGAAATAAAGGCACAGTTAAATATTTTTCTATTTTAAAATTTTGTTTATTGGCTGATAACCAGGGGCAAACTTTTACTGCTGTCACCTGTGCAATATCCAATTGGGCACTTATGTCCTTAAATCTCTGTGCAATCCAATTTCGGATCTGCCTATGTTAATTGTGTATTCCAAAATGCTTTTCCTTTTATGCTTTTCCTCTGTTTTTCAGTTGACCTACTTTTTTAAACCTCTATTTTAAAGTGATAAAAATTATATCTTGCTGTTCCTAATACCAAAGAAAAAATTGCTATCCTGTTAAAGCTGTTTCTCCTAGAGTTTATTGATTTTACAATTTCATTTTTAAAGTGGTGGTAATACTGTTGAGAAAAGTCAGATTCAACATTCTTTGTTCTAAGACAGCGGTCCCCAAACTTTCTGGCCAGCCACTCGCATGGCCCAATTCTGAATAGCCATGGCTTGGTAGTGGGCCGCAGCTCGGAGGTTGGGTACCCTGTTCTAAGAGCCTGTTCTCTCTTGGAACATTTGCCTTATCCTTCAAAATATGGAGTTATTAATAAGCTCTATGAAATTCACTCAGTATCCAGGTATCTGAACCATAAAATCATCATTTAAATTTAAGAAGAGTTAACTATGTTAATAATGTTAATAGTCTATTAATTCTACATTATTTGGAGTTTTTTTATAATGAGGGATGTAATTGAAAGACTAATTGTGGTAGCTGTGACCACCAGATAGTTTTTATAACTTTTTGAATTTTAAGTACAAATCATCTAAGGACACAATTTATTAGAAGAGGTTTTTTTAAGGATTATCAAAATGATTTCCTGCAAAGTTTTTAGAAACAGCACTTTGAGATTAACTATTTACTTAATGTCTCAACTTGTATCTGATCATAACCAATGGTCTTGTGAGGAAAAGAGTTTTAACTGAAGTCTGACCAACATTCTTATTATGCCATTTTTAAGATTCTAAATGCAAAATTTACCTGAGATCCTGGACACTCTCTCCAAGTTTTTCCAACAGAAATTTTATATCCTCACTTATATCTTCATCGTCATATTTTTGTTGCTCCAAATTTTCTAATTGCTTCAGTACTTTGCACTGGATCATGGCAAGAGCATATTCTTGGCGGGTTTCTCTCTCAGTGGATTTTTCTAGAAAATTCTAGGGGTGGGAAATATAAGGAATTTTTAAAATGTCATCTATCATAAATGAAAAATATATTGTTTTGTGACTTGTGCCCATATATTTTAATATTTATAATACCACTAAGCTGTTCCTTCCAGTAAGCTTACAAGACAAAATTTATACGTTTTTAACTTAAAATGATACCATAACAGCCAAGGAAACAAATAAAAGGATCAACATACAAATCAACTCACTGGAGACACAAATGACCAAGCTCAAATTATCCTACTTCTAATACATTATGTGATGTATAATGTACAGTATACTCTTCTTTGAGAAAAACTCTAATGCTGGGAAAGATGAAAGGAAAGAGAGGAGAATGACCAGCAGCAAAGTGGATGGATTCAGTTACAATTGTAATGGGTGCATCATTAGAAAATTTGAAGGACCAAGTTAGGAACAGATCATCAAGGAGAAAATGTTTTTAAGGGGTTGCTAAGAGTTACCACCAACTTGATGGCACATAATCAATACATCACCATTAACAACATTTGCTCAGACCCTCAGTTTCTCCAAAACAATTGAGAGAAAATGGTGTCCAATGGCTTTTCTCTATAAAACTCTATCAGCAGAATTGGAAAATGGAGATTCCTTTTTCCTTCCACAGCTACTGGAACGCCCCCAATTTCTACTCTAGAGTAATAAGCTTCCTTGCCTGTGAAAGTTGCATGAAGGGAAGGAGATTCTGAGTGTGGGAGTATAGTGGATTGTACTTAAGAGCATGTGATTCATAAGCACCAAATGATAGGTGCACAAGACTTCCAGATAAAGGCATACTTGGCTTCACAACTTTAAAATCTGAAAATATTAAGGAAAAATGGTTTGGCGGACATGGCATTTACCATGCAGTTTAATGCTGCATCTCTCTCTCTTTTTAAATAGCCAATGTACAGTAAGTCCAATTCAAGGCTGTGGCACAATCCCCCTCCAATAGTCCCCCTATTGGGACCCCCTGTCCCAAAATAAATATTCCCAACAAACAGACCCCTCTCAGGCATAGGGCCTTGATGTGAATTGGAACTACAGTGAAAAACAAACAACTGAGGCCCTTCCAGTTCCAAAGCCAACTCTTGCTTGAAAAGAAAACAGTCACACAACACCAAGTTACAATATATACCGTATTTTTCGGAGTATAAGACGCACCTTAGTTTTTGGGAAGGAAAATAAGAAAAAAAAATTCTGCCTACCAGGATCCATCTGGCTAGCGTCCTTAGCAAACAGCCTGGAACAGGTATATTAGCCTTGCAAAGTTCGGTTTGAAAGGTTGTTTTCAGGCTTGCAAAGCTCGGTTTGAGAGGTTGTTTTAGCCTCGCAAAGGTCCATTTCAGAGGCTGCTTTTTCAGCCTTGCAAAGCTCGGCTTGAGAGGTTGTTTTAGCCTTGCAAAGCTCCATTTCAGAGGCTGGGCGGGGCTACATTTGGTGTATAAGACGCACCCAGATTTTCACCTCTTTTAGGGGGGGGAAAGGTGCATCTTATACTCCAAAAAATACGGTATATAAAAACACACTGCAGCCAGTTTCATCTAGTCAATGTGCTTCATCCACTCACCCGAAATGCTGCCAAAATGATCCTGGTTACTTTCTCTTTTACAGACTCTTGAAGGATGTCAGATAAAACAGGAACAATATTGTAACGCCGCAAGTGTTCACACATTTGGGGACTGAAGGCCAAGAGCCAGACAGAGAAAATCATCTGATACTGAAGCTGGAAACCACACTTGTTACTCAATACTCCCATTATACTGGAGGGGGGAAAAGACATATAGAAAATACAGTTTCTATCTGATCAGTCTCTATTTTGCCCTTATTCCCAAGATCTGGAAAAGCTGGTCTCTCTTTTTCAAAAAAAAAGAGTAGGGGGAAATCATGTAGAGGGTGATTTTTAGAGTTCTTGTAAACCTCTTAAATCAGCAATGACCATGGGAGGCATCTGTATTTTTTCTGGGTAATGAAATTACATGTTCTCCTGAAAGCCACAACTATTATTAATTTCATTGCTGAATTGCACTTATGGAGTGCCTTGATTGAACATTCAACATGAGCATGTTTTCGTCTAATTTAAATGTCCTGCAGCAACTCCTCAGTGTTCAATGCAATTTAATCCAAGTTTACTGTGAACAGAATAGCAATTTTAAATGAATTCAGATTTGTGTTTATAATCCATCATGCCAGTGTTCCTGTCCGTAATATAATAAGTAGTCCCCATTATTCTTTAAGTACAATATTCTGCTTACCCACAGAGAATGTCTCTTTTAAAAGGCATTACAATGATATTCTTCTAAATCAGACATCTAAATATGCCCCAAGAAGACAGTCCACTAAAACAGCAGACACTGATTTTTTTTTTCTTACGAATACTCACCAGTTTACTCCATCTGATTCTACCCATGCAAAACGGTATTCATTGATTCTGAGCATCAACTGCAAACACCCAGCAACACATTGGACATATTGTGAACTCTATATGAAAGAAGAATACACTTCCCTAAAGATATGTACATAATATGATTTCTTAAGTAAGACGTCTCCAATTATTCATCTATCCTGAAAACAGAAGCTGGCCCAACAGTAGAAAGGTCTATTGCTACTTTCAGGCTGGAGAAAGTTCAATTTAAAAAAACAAAACAAAATGTTCATTCTAATTCACCAAATATATTAAGCTTTTTATTGGTTTATTAAGACTTAAGGGTTAAATGCAGAGTTAACTTTTTCAATACTATATTCTTAAGTAAGTTGAACTAAGGGCTTCTACAGTACCGATTGGCAATGCATGTTAACAACATTGTCTTGTTTTTCCACAGACTCCTACAATCTATCCAAATACATTTATAAGGTTTATTTAAAAAATACCCTATTTATCTGATATGGAGTGTAAGGCTGATCTTTTCAAAATGATTAATAGAGTAACAACACTGAAAACACATTCTGTGCTGATTAAAATATTCATGTTTGAACTTAAAAAAGCAAGAAGTACCCCAAGCCAGTAATGAATGTGGATTATTTCAATCTTTCATACATTTATATAAAGAGAATAATAAACGAAAATCTGGTGCCACAAAGCAGTTAAACCAAAACAGATTATGATTTCAGAAGAACCTCATCAGAAGTAGGTCCTTTCCAAGATTGAATCCAGTCAAATAAAAAAATCCCAGATCTGTTCTGAAGTTGAACTTGCATGTCATGTCTACTTCACAGAGGTGACTGGTTTACAAATGTTCAGCATGCAACAAAGCGATCTTACTACACTGTTTCCAAAGAACGTCTAATAAGTAGTCATGTAGTATCTGTCATGTAGAACTAACCCACACAGTTGATTGATGTACAGTATCTTACTTTGCAACAGGAAACTAAACAAAAGTATTTCATATACCTACTGTATATGCATAAAGCAGAATTTTTCTTAATTATTATTAATTCTTTTCCTACAGTTAAGATTCCAAAATAGGAAAAGGAATTTATGTAGTAGTAAATGTATATTTTTTTCTGGACACGTAAAATGAAGCTATAGTGTCTAAAAACAGCCAATCAGTTTTACAATATTACACAAACAAGAAATGTATTTTAAAAAATCTAGTAAATTGATAAATTCTTACGCTTCTTCATCTATGCACACACAAAAACATAGTCAGCAAGTTATTGAAGAATCCATCAAAATTCCAGCTTCTATTCCTTTTAACTAATCATATTTAGGGTCAAAAATCTCCACAAAGTAGCTAATTGTGTCAATCCCTTTATGAGGACTAACAAAAAGAACATGTGTACCCAAACTGTTGAGTTTTTCCAGGTTTATCAAATGTGACCTATAGAAGATAAGCTTGAAGTTCTTCAGGGGACAGCAGAGCCAACGAAGTCTCCCTATTAATCCGTTTTGCATTTGATTGCAAAATGTACCAAGTGCTGCCTTTCCAAAGATGCAACATTCAAAGCTTGAAAGCCAAGCAGGGGCTCTTTTGTTAGATTGCTATCCTCACTATAGCTGGTTGCTCACTAATGGTTACCAATACCGTTCCTTCATTCCCTTATGACTATCTACACACAAGTCAGTACCAAAGCAGTTTACCATTTGCTACAGCCTATCTTCTAGCCTGAGGATTTCAACTGGGTCCCAGTTGTCATTACAACATACCATCCTTCAATCATCCACACATCCTCCTCTTCCACAAAACTAACTCAGGAGCTAGAATAATCTAGACACAATTTGTTAAATACCTCAGTGCTGCATGCAGTGCTACTACATTGGATCCTTAGATTCTCTAGGCCAGGGGTGGCCAAACTATGGTTCTTTGAGGACCTGTGGACTTCAACTCCCAGAATTCCTGAACTAGCCATACATGCATGGCTGGCTCAGGAATTCTGGGAGTTGAAGTCCACAGGTCCTCAAAGAACCATAGTTTGGCCACCCCTGCTCTAACAGCCTTGTTTCACAAATTCTGACTGATAGGTTTCCATTGGGCACATTTTAATAGACACTTCAGTAAGTAGTCTCAGACTCTTGAATGTAAGATTTTAGAATAAAAAGAGAATTCAAATAAGTATTATTTCAAGAGCTGCCTACTAAAAATATTTTAGTATATACTACTGAAACCAAACTAGCTTCTATTGCTACCAAAAAGAACAAAGGTTAGCCCAGATCCAGCCTATATTCTTGAAGAAATATATACTTACATCAGTTCCATGTTCATTAGCACTTCCAGTACCACGTAGTTTCTGGCATAAAACAAAAATAAAGATATACTCTCAGAATTATTTTTATTTAAAGGAAATTTATATAGATTTTAAAACTACAGAAACATAAAAGAAAAAGTAGGGGGGGGAGAAAAAGGTAAAAGAAAAAATAATAGAAAGGAAAGAAAAAGAAAACTATCTAAAGAAGCAATTCCAATGTTTGCATCAAGTACAAACACAATTTATGTTCTGAAGATTCATAAAAATAATTGGGTACGGCATGTCCTTTATATTTCATTCTCATGTATGGCCTTTTTAACATGAAAATATCCACAAAAATATCCATTCAGTCAAGTTCAGGAACTTCAGGAACATATTTAAATATTTCATACTGGAATCTTCTGCTTTGTTTCATTAATCAATAGAACAGAAGTCTATAATGTTTGCTGTCATAGTAAAATATAATAACAATAGCACTTAGACTTACATATCGCTTCATAGTGCTTTACAGCCCTCTCTAAGCTGTTTACAGAGTCAGTATATTGCCCCCAACAACCCAGGTCCTCATTTTACAGACTTCAGAAGGATGGAAGGCTGAGTCAACATTGAGCTGATGGAACTCGAACTGCCAAACTGCCGGCAGCCGGCAGTCAGCAGAAGTAGCTTGCAGTACAGCATTCTAACCACTGCGCCAATTGATCATGAGTCCTGTGTTGTAACACACGTAGTAACTTTTCTTGGCATAAAAGCTGATGGGAAATTTCCTAGTTGTGTGATGCTACCTGGTGGTACTCAAATACATCAGTTTCATGCACTTTTCAGGAGAAGACCAGCAACAAGGATATGTCCATACATCTCACGTTGACCAACTTTATTGAAGACCAGTGAATGTTTGTATGCGCTTCACTTTAAAAAGATGTTATGTCACTGAAAGTAACGTAATTGCACCAATATATTAAATTCAGCCCAGAATAGTAATTTCTGTTAAGGCTATTTTAATTGAAGTAATTTAATTTACAGATATTTTAAGTATGACTACATATACACAATAGATACAAACTTAAAGTGAACCGCTCCAAACTCAATTGCAGAAAATACGACTTCAGCAACAGAGTGGTCAATGCCTGGAATGCACTACC
The DNA here is from genome assembly GCA_023053685.1 of Diadophis punctatus similis. Classification (NCBI taxonomy): domain Eukaryota; kingdom Metazoa; phylum Chordata; class Lepidosauria; order Squamata; family Dipsadidae; genus Diadophis; species Diadophis punctatus. The sequence continues at coordinate 164,517,334 of JALIGW010000003.1, forward strand.
TGACTCTGTGGTTTCATCCTCAAACTCCCAAAATTTTAACCTTAGACTGTCTACTGTTGACCTTACCCCATTCCTAAGAGGTCTTTAAGGGGCGTGCATAAGCGCACCAGCGTGCCTACCGTCCCTGTCCAAATGTTCCCTTTTATTCATATTCATTTCATGTATTCAAATCATGTTTATACTTATATACTGTATATTATCTAATACGTGCTTGACAAAATAAATAAATGAATATATATATACCTGTGAACTAAGCTGACTTTTAATCCAGTTGAAGTAATAATTTAAGTCACTGCCTTCCATCAGCTCCCGTCCCCAAGCTGCTAGTTTAGCAATAATTCTGGCAGCCTGAAAAACAATACAGAAAACAGAACTTCAGTTCTTTCTAGAAGAATATACTATTTTGCAAATTTCAGATTTTTAATGATTGAAAGTTTACCATATGCACAGTGAAAAGATCCTGACGATTCAACATTGGCAGGAAATAAGACCATGCAGTGTTCTTGTCCCTCTTTGCATAGTCAAAGAAAATACTAACCCGCTGGTGATTCTCCTGTTGAAAGGAAAAGAATAAATGTATTATTGAAACCAGAGTGAAAGGATCATGACTGATACTTATATAAGATTTATTTCAAAATGGTTCCGGCAAGATAAGCAATACATATAACACATATATAGAATTACATTTTGATGTTCATCCTGCATTAGTGCTATGATTAGGTGATAAGAGTAAACTAGATCAAAGCCGATGATAATGCACCATTAGCAATACTTCTTGCAGTCCATTTGCCATTCGATTCCCTTGCTGTTGCAATGTATCCATTATCACAGCACTTAAAATGATCTACATTGAAACATACAAAAGTGCGAGATCGAAAAATAGCCCCTCCCCAATTTAATGTTTTGATAAAATTACACAACATTAAAAATGCAAATGACTGTGATATTTAGCAAAGCCACACTACAAAAATATTCTAAGTTAAACTGCAAGACACAAACTTCATTGGAATAATACCTAAGAATAAAAGGATCATTTATTAATTCAGATACTATAAAGACACTAAGTAAACGTTATTTTTTTTATAGGATTCAAGCAAAGAGAAGGAATTGATAAAGCAAAAGTAATTTAGTATCTCTGGGCACATGTATCAAAAATAAAGGTGCGTATGAGAGTAGATACTATTTCCAGATTACCTTGACCTTATATTATGCCTGGAAAGCAACTGGCAATAATTTTTTTTAACGTAAGTATGGCATACCAGTTAGCAGTCAAGTTCTGCATTTTTCACCAATCAAAGCTCCCAGACCCAAATAATTCTGAAGCAGCTCTCACAGATACTAGCCAAAACTGTCAGCTGTATGGGATAGCAGGCCATAGTCCATAATATCTGGAGGATACTAGGTTGACTACCCTTTATTGTATAGGATGAATGAAAGTCCTGCTTATTTAGTAGTAGCTTAACAATCAGATTCAACTTTCTTTGGTGCATTTTGCAAGTAGATCAATTGATGCATTATTTGCTTTCAGAAATTTCAAGATATAAACGTAATCATGCCACACTGTAAAAAATGGCTGAAGTATTTTCTAAGGGATCCTACTCACAGGAAGTGTAATCTGCACAGCATTACTGGGAAAGTGGATATAAAGTAAAAAGCCAGCTATACTGCAATAAGAAACCTGTGTATCAATTAGTTAATCATGAAAATAGTTAATGAACGTACCTGCAGCATATCATCAACCATAGTTAAAATGTACTGAACTGTCTGTTCCTTGGAGATATGAGTCATCAGACTTATGAATGTTTTAGCACACTAGGGAAAAAAATAATTTTTTAGACGTTGTTTTCATTCTCATTTTGCTCTGCATTTCAGCAAGCATAGGCTGTATACAGTGAACATGAAAACAATCTTAAACTGTTGGATCAGAATATTCACATGTATTGATTTGCTAGAATGCTTTCATCAAGCGTATTATTACTGCAAAATTCCATTCATTCAGTTATCACTAAGACAATTGGACTTCATATGGAGAAGCAACAATAGCTTCATTCTTCTCTTCAATATAGAAAAATAAACGCTGCATATATTCTGTTACTTCTAATTCAGATTCAGAGAGACTAATATTTGCTGTGATTTATATGAGGAATAGCAAAGACCTGCCCCTAAAGTAAATTATGTATGTTAAATCACATTAACCAAATGGAAATATGCTGAAATGCCAACTTAATTTTCAAAAGTAACTCAGGAATAAATAAGCAAAATTATTTGTAACCAAGTGCTCTGGAAGCCTGCCTCTTTCTCCTTCACTGTTCCAAAAGATCAGAACTATGACAGCTGAACATTAAGAGAAACAAGATTGCATTTACACACACAATTATATTAACATGGACATTTCTTCAAACAGTATCCTTAATGGATTTTTGCTGCTGGAGAATATAATAAAATAATTTAATAGGACTATGAATATATGGACACGCATGCAAAGAAATCTTTCTGACACTCTCCCACTTACGCTGCTCTCCACAAGCTTTCTTAGAATATCCATAAATGTTTCACTAAAGTAAGGGAGAAGGGAAAAGAAAATATCCCTCTAGATTCCTTTGCAAGAAATAATTGTGTACTTAAGCGATGCACAAAATGTTACATTTCAGATTCAGAAAACTTATTCTGGTCTTATAAAAAAAGTGTAGGCATAGTGAAAAGTTTCAAACTCAAAACAGTGCTGCCTTGAGTTGGGGTCATTTGTTTCTAACATATAATAATATTTAAAAAAAATTATTTAATTAAGAACCATGGTGGCACAGTGGTTAGAATGCAGCACTGCAGCTAATTCTGCTGACTGCAGGCTGCCAGCAGTTTGTCAGCTCGATTCTCAGCGGCTCAAGGTTGACTCAGCCTTCCATCCTTCCCAGGTCGGTAAAATGAGGACTCAGATTGTTGGGGGCAATATGCTGACACTGTAATCTGCTTAAGAGAGGGTTGTAAAAGCACTGTGAAGCTGTAAATAAAGTGCTATTGCTATTTCTATTGCTATTTTGAACTTAAAATATTTCAAACTGAAGTATTGTGCACACAACAATGGCATAGTTTTGCTGTTAATAACACACCAACACATATTGTTGGACTATGGGGTTGTTGGACTGGGGTCGAACTACAAGACCTCCAAGGATTCTTCCAGTCCTCTGATGATTCTATGATCTAACAAATAAAGTAACAATCCATTTACCGTAGCATGGCTATTAGAGAGTACAAAAGCAGCATGTAGCTTCAGATTTAATATGCAGCCTATAATAGTGTGTCACTACTATCAGACTTTTGTTAACTGTCTTATTATGAAGCTTGCTGGCATAATGGTAGTGGAAAGTATTACAATTCATATATGCATGACTGCATGTCACAAATGAAGCATCACATATCCCAGGTACAGGCAACAAGATTATTCTGTACAGTTTGATTTGTAATGTCTACTAGCATGGTCAATGATACGGGACTGTAGAATATAATATTGTCTGAACAACAGAGAACACAAGATTGTAACAGAGAACACAAGATTGTTTTTCCATGATAATCAATTTTTTCATGAAAATTCAGTAATTCTGATTTAAACAGTTTGTGCATTCGCTAACAATTACTGAGTATCAAAATATGAATCAGTGACATGCAGAGATATGTAATTTATCTTCTAGAAAGCCATATCAAATAACAAAATGTGAATACTGTTTCAGGATTATTAATAATAGCAAAAAAATTGTAAAAGATTACTCGGGTAAACATATTGTACTGCTGCATAATTTTATTGTGGCGAAACACCACAGAAGTTAATAGGATTTATTCCTAATTTGAGAAATGTAATGTAATGTAATGTAATGTAGTATAATATATATTATAATATAATAAAAAATAATAAAAAATAAAATAAAATAAATAAAATAAAATAAAGTAATAAAATAAAATAAAATGAAATAATAATGAAATAAAATAATGAAATAAAATAAAATAATAAAATAATAAATAATAAAATGAAATAAAATAAAATAAAATAAATAAAATAAAATAAAATAAATAAAATAAAATAAAGTAATAAAATGAAATGAAATGAAATAATAATAAAATAATAAAATAAAATAAAATAAATAATAAAATAAAATAATAAAATAAAATAATTAAATTAAATTAAAAATGATAAAATAAAATAAAATAATAAAATAAAATAAAATAAAACAAAATAAATAAGGCCAAGCACTTATTTCAGGGTTCAAAAAAATATAAGACAGGGTCTTATTTTCGGGGAAACACGGTAATAATATGGATTAACTGCTATTCCCTGGAGAATATTTGTCAGGGGACACACTATTTTTAAACTGTCAAAATAACTTTGCTTTGTCACAATTAATAATGTAAGTAGTTTGGAAAAAATTGTGACTACAGCATATAAGAACAGATCTACAAACCTTTCCAAACCCCAAAAAAATGCAATAACAAATAAACAAAAAAATAAAACCAAAAGAGTTGATAACACTGAATAATTATTTGTCCCACAGAAACTGCATTACTTGATTGCCTTCTGTTTGTATTAATTCTTGCTTTTCTTCTGGAGTCCGTTTTTGTTCAAATCTTTGAATGAATTCACAGTCTTCTCCTGAAATCATTAGCCCTCTGCAAAAAGAAAAAAAAGAATCTTTTTTTAGCACTTCTGATTTGTAGCCTTCATTTATTTCTGTCCCAGAATTCCCAGAATTGCTTCTAAAATCATTTATATTCCCAAACTTAAATAGGAAATGATGAATTGGGTGGGCAATCTTGGCGACAAAACATCACCTCATGAAGTAAAGCATTATATCTCATATTTAAAAGTATTTACTACTTATATGCACCAAGGCAAATTCCTTGTGTGTCCAATCACACTTGGCCAATGAAGAATTCTATTCTATTCTATTCTATTCTATTCTATTCTATTCTATTCTATTCTATTCTATTCTATTCTATTCTATTCTATTCTATTCTAATCTTAGAGACTTAGTTTCAAGAATTGTTTATCCTTGGACAAGTGTGAGTACTTTTTTCCTGTTTAAAAATATATGTGTGTCCTTTATGTAAGCCATGTTCTGGCTGTCTTCTGGAGATACATTATGCCCTGCCTCCCCAAATTTGTTACAATATGTATGTTTTAAGTCAAAGTTAAGTTAATGTTTCAAGTCAAATTGGCTTCTCTTTATTACTTGAAGGTTTAAGTTTTATATTTCACATCTATTTCCCACAGCAGTTTATGCTACTACCACAACAAACAATTCCAAGTACTGTAGAACATTTCCATTATCTTTTTAGAACATTTTTCTTATGACATTTTCCATAAATAAATATATTGGTTAAAAATAATAGATGTATTATTCCTAACACATTTGGAAAACCCAGTTTAAGAATAGAACTTACATTGTTAATCAAGATCAAGCTAGGGACAGGTGAAAATCTATGTGATTGCTAACCATCAACATCAACTTTGTGGCATATAAACAATCAATTATTAAGGGCCAAATATATTAAAAGATAAAATGAACTGACTACACATTGATAACTAGATAAAAACAAATTGAAATGATTTGGATTGGACACTTTTATCAAAAGATCACATAACTTCTTATTTAGAACACACAAAAACAAGAAGGAATAGTATTAAACAACTTGAAATGATTTGGATTGGACACTTTTATCAAAAGATCACATAACTTCTTACTTTAGGACACACAAAAACAAGAAGGAATAGTATTAGTCATAGGCAGGAAGGATATAGTCAAGCCAATATTTTGGTACAATGAAATAAACAGATTGACACAATCCATGTCTTGGGCATGGGGCAAGAGGGCAGGATATGGAAGAGTATAAAAAATCTTGTCCATCTATTTATCTCAATAACCGTTTCCTTAACTTTCAACTATCTTCAAGAAAAAGAATGAAGGCAAACATCAGAAACTTGTTTTGCTATGAAGCAATAATATATTAACATAAGATTGGTAGCCAGAAAGACTATATAGTATGTCTTTCTGAATATATAATTGATTAAAATAAAGTAAATTAACAATCTGCTATTCTGAAAACCTGGTTTTAGCTACAACTGCCAATTTACTTAACATGTTACTAGAAGTGTGGTTCACTATAATATATACAACTACATTGAAATATCTTATTACTAATAACTGACAAATCATTTTTCCCAATTTCCACTGACTCAAGATTTTTCCAGATCTTAAACAGTGCTCTAGTTTCCAATACATCTACATATACTCTATGTAACTATTTTAGAAAAACTATGCCACTTATAACCATTTATACCCAGTTCAAAACTTACTGTAGATACAACTGCCAATTTACTTTATTAGCCCGAACTTCAGCTGCTTTAGCAGCAATGATATTGGTGGGTACAGCAGCATCAACAGCACCCCGAATATCCATAATTGTTGTAATTTAAAATCTATTAAGGAAACAAAGATAAATATGAGTTTGCAATAAACCTGAACAATGATTCAGTCAATACATGAACACTGAAATCAGTTTATTTCCATTGATCTGAAAAGCTAAATTTCATTGGCTCTTTGGCAGATTGGGGTATTGTTTATTTGATTGTTGGTCTGAAGTTTATTAACTTCAAATCAAAAATCAAAAAACAAGTAAACAACACCCCAATCGAGAAACTGCCAAAGAGACAGCAGTAAACAGCCCCAATCAAAGAATCTCTAAGACAGTGATGGCGAACCTGTTTTGGCTCAGGTGCCATACCCATAATGCAATGCCCTCCCCCCTGTGCACATGCGCACAACCCCCGTGCTGTCCACCCCTGCGCATGCACACAACCCCCGCACTGCCCACCTCCGCGCATGCGCACAGGCCTCACTGAAGCCTCCGGAATTCTGGTTGGGCCATTTGTCGCCATCCCCAGGGTTCAGGAGGCTTTCCTGAAGACTGGAATTAACATAGGGCAATGCCTCGCGTGCTCTCAGATATGGCTCCATGTGCCATCTGTGGCACATGTGCCATTGGTTCGCCATCACTGCTCTAAGACCTCCCCCACAACACTTACAGGCAAGACACCAGAATATAAACTGACAGCAAACAGCACTCCTTACTAGCACTGATGATATTACCTAGCTTAGGTAATGAAACATCTGCACGAAAACAAGCAAACTCAGAGAGCACCAAGGATCCCTCAATCTACTGTAATGTCTTAATTTGAGGAACTTAATAAATAACCCTATTTTTGCTATTTTGTTTATCTATTAAACTGTCTCTGAAACAATTATAGAATTATAATCATCTCTCTCTGTCTCTATTGAAAAAGGTTCGTTATTTATACTAAAATATATATGGCATAGAATTAAAATATATTAAAAGGGAAAGTGCCATGTATGTACTTCAAACAGAGAGTTTTATATTTGCTATTATTTAAATTATGAAAATTAAACAAACAATTCCTTGGCTGAGATAAAGCAAACCAAAAAATCTATTTAATTCAATTATTCAACTTTTGAACTACTTTCAAAAGTTCTTATAAACATAAAAATGTTACACACCTCATAAAATGAATCATCCTATGTTAATGCTGTATTATTAACCTAGATTGACAAAGCTCCATATTATAATGTTTATTATAGAAAATATATTATTTTTGAGCATAGAGTCCCACCTCATTCAGTAGGAAGAGAACCAGACTTAATGTAGTGGCACCAATTTTCTGAACATTTTAATAAAAACCATTTTTGTTTTCTAACAGAATTCCAATTGGAGTTAAATTATTTGTACAAAAATGCACTCCTTCTGAAATAACTAGATACATAATTAGTATGGCTTGTTTAAACTATGTTTTTAATAGCTTTTAAATTGGATAGTGTTGTTTTTATTATTTACAATGTACTTTATTGTTGTTACTTTTTCTTGGTTAGATTTCTGTAAATTGCATGTAATAATTTACCCCAGGAAACAAAATAATGTGCAGAATACCATCCCATTATTACATATTATTACCCATCTGTTACCAAAATACAATTCCTGTTATTTATTAAACATAGATCCCTTATGAAAGAAAAGAATCCCAGCTCAAGTTTCCACATCCAATTCTATCGGGAAACCAGCTATTGGATTTGGTTCTTCCTATTGTTTCATATTTTAACATTTGCATTTCAAACTAAAACTTTCTACACATGCTTTTCTGAAATTAAGTGCAACTGATCACAGAACACAGCTTATTTTTGAAAAAACACGGAGAAATTGTATTTAATGTCCCAATGTAATATCAACTGTTTATGTTAACACAGAAAAGCAGAAGCACAGCTAAATATCATTGCACCAATGACCTTCACCATTTCGTTTTCTCCTCAAATAGTTTCTGGCCTACTCTGAATTTCTGATGCCAAAACAACTATTTAGTTTTTATTGCATCAAGTCATGACTGGGGCAGGATGTTGATCAGTACTAGCCAACTCTGCCTGACCAAACCAGCTGAAACTGTATTACAGTCATTTAACCATATGCAAAAACCAGATTAATCCTTCCTGCCTTTCCCCTGCAAATACACATCTATTATTGGATGAAACAGCTATTACTGCCTTTTTCGTTAAAGCAATGCTAGCAAAAGCAAGGTTTAATTCAGAGAAAGGCAGCTGCAGGAATGATCTGGCCTATGATTTGTTCAGAAGAACCTCGCCAAGTTCAGTATATCGCCCTGCAAATAATCTGTGTCTCTCCAAAAGCAGTGTGGTAAGAAATGCAAGAAATACATTCCTATATTTAACAAAAATATATTCCTATATTTAACAAACTGATGGAACGAACAATAGCAATTCAGCAAACTCGGGGACACAAAGATTCAGGAAACTAAAATATTTGGAGCAAGCAGTTTCGTCTCACAATCAGTATGCGCAAAGTTTGTTTTATTACATCTACCCAGTATATTTGCTTAAAGCATCTGACCTATCTAACTTATTCTTTCTATAGGGAAGCCACTGTCTGAATATTAAGAGATCCAAGAAATCATGAAAATCATATTAATAAGTTATTGTTCCTAAAAAAATAGAGCAAGGAAGAAAAACACGTCTGAGAGCAGCAGGGTGGCAAAGAACCGCCGCCTTGTGTGACCTTCCTCTGTGAAGCCTACTTAACAGGGGTCTCCAACCTTGATAACTTTAAGCCTGGCGGACTTCAACTCCTAGAATTCGCCAGCCAGCTTTGCTGGCTGGGGAATTCTGGGAGTTGAAGTCCGCCAGGCTTAAAGTTACCAAGGTTGGAAACCCCTGGAAGGGTCGGCGTTGGAGGCAAGTCATTGAATTGGGAGTCTCTGCAGGGCCGTTTTCCGGAAGGCTTCAATATACTGCTGGCAACGGGCTCCTTGGGAGCGAGGAGAAAGGCCATTTACTTTTCCTTCCTCTACCGAGTTTCACAGCAATGTCTATGAGAGCGAGGTTGTGCAGAAAGACCGCAGAGGCGGCTTCTCACCTTCCCGCTAACTCTAAGCTCCCCTGTACAGATGCAAGGAAAGCAGCCCACAACCTCTGCTCTGCCACGCTGGGGTGGCCCTCGAGGGGAGAAAGAGCTATGACGCCTCACCTCTCTTGCCAAGCCGGCAACGAAAGCCCCGGGATCGGCAGACGCGACGACGAACGATTCGCAGTCAGCCACCGAGCGGAGAAAGGAGAACCGACACTCCCGGTCATATGACAGAGTTCAGCTGACAGCCCCACTGAACGAGCTACGGATGCCGACAAGATCCCGAGAGCTGCCCGAGCTCTGCTAAAGCACTTCCGAGATCGGCGCGCGTTGCGCGCTAGGCAAACTGGCGTAACCCTCCCCTTTCGGGGTATTGCGAACCACAACTCCCAGCATCCATTAGAAACGTGGTTTTTTCCTTCTCTCTCTCTCTCTCTCTCTCTCTCTCTCTCTCTCTCATTTATATTAAAGATTTTTTTAAGGAAGAAAGGGGGGGTTAAAGAAAAAGAAAAATTCAGAGCAGTTTCCGATCTTCTTTATACCAGTTATAAGTACAATTACAAATTTATTTATTCGCTTATTACATGGTTACAACATAACTCTCTTCCTTAGTCTATACACTGTCATCAAAACACTTTTTTCTGTCTCACACAAAAAGTCTATAGTGGGTTTCCAATAAGCAGTAAACGTAGATATGGTGTTTTTTTCTATCATCATCATCATCATCATCATCACCATCACCATCATCATCAAGTTGGAAGGGACCTTGGAGGTCTTCTAGTCCAACCCCCTGCTTACACAGGAAACCCTACACTACTTCAGACATATGGTTATCCAACATCTTCTTAAAAACTTCCAGTGTTGGAGCATTCACAAGTTCTGGAGGCAAGCTGTTCCACTGATTAATAGTTCTAACTGTCAGGAAATTTCTCCTTAGTTCTAAGTTGCTTCTCTCCTTGTTTAGTTTCTACCCATTGCTTCTTGTTCTACCCCCAGGTGCCTTGGAGAAAAGTTTGACTCCCTCTTCTTTGTGGCGACCCCTGAGATATTGGAACACTGCTATCATGTCACCCCTGGTCCTTCTTTTCATTAAACTAGACATACCCAGTTCCTGCAACCGTTCTTCATATGTTTTAGCCTCCAGTCCCCTAATCATTTTTGTTGCTCTTCTCTGCACTCTTTCTAGAGTCTCAACATCCTTTTTACATCGTGGTGACCATGTAAGTCTAAATTGACAATGAAAGTCAATTTAGCCTTCTCAGCAAGTTCTATTATCTTCACCAACCAGTCTTCCATTGCAAGTAATGCTGAATCCATCTTTGTAATAATCTAGCTTCAGTTGTACAAAGTTCCACAACTTTTCTTCCAACTGTTTGTCCATCTATTCCAAAGGAAAAACTGTTCTCAGTTGTAGATGAATCTTTAAAACTCTCTGAAACAGTGTATAGCATTTGAATTCAAATTTTCTAGCTTTTTTGATACATGTTTGTTGGATTATGCAAAAACATTGATAAAACATGATAAAAATAAGATGTTCACATTTCCAACATAAATTTGAAGTGCCTTTATACATTCTTAGACAATTTCTCTGGTGATATACTGTATACCAATGGTACATCAAGTAAGAATTTTCTTTTTTTTTTTTAATTCAAAAAGTTTTATTAGTACAGACTTACCGTACATAAGTAGTAGCAAAATATTAAATATAAAGTACAAACATTTTTGTTTTTTTCTCCCCCCCCAAACCCACCCCCTTCCCTCCCCACTCCCCCCCCCCTGGACTTCCCAGAGATAGTACAGGGCATAATAATAAATTTAAATTGTTAATAAAAAGAAAAAAAAGGAAAAAAAAAGAACACTATTTTTAAAAAGCTTCAACTCCAGATTATACACTAATAATATATCACATTTATATACAATAGTAAAGATACAAAAAAGAGAAAAAAGAAAAAGAGAGAAAGAGAAATCTCTTTAACAATACAAACAAACCTCCTCCCTCCTCCCTTCAATCCTCTATCTTATACAAAGTAAGTGTTATATAAATAATAACTAAATATAAAATACAAAAATCTTAAAGTGATATTATTGACATTAAAAATAACCTCTAAGATAAAACTTAACTAAATATTACATAAGTAATCATCAAATATTAAATTTCATCACGATATTAATAACATAATATTATTCTAAATTAACTTACTAACTTCAATAAACAAAAAAAGAAAAAGAAAAAAGGAATAAACAAACAAATCTTCAACAAACTATATATATCTAATATTATTAACATTAAAAGTAACCTCAAAATTATATAAAATTTAGCTAAATATTGCATAGATAATCATTAAATAGGGAAAAGGAAAAATGCAATCATATTAGTCTCCATCCGTCCAATATATTTCAACATCACATCGTTTTGTATCTTGATAGTTCATCTTTTAATAGTTCAGTAAATTCGAATTTGTCGACTCGTCTCCCATCTGATCCCAAACCTCCATCTCCTTCTCCCCAGCTGTCTGGTTCTGGCACTCCTTTTGGGTTTTTGAATCTCTTTCCTTTTGATCCAGCAAAGATGGCTTCCCCTCCTCCTCCTCTTTTATTTTCATACATCCTTCCTCTGGAATCTTGGATATATCAGCCTTTAAAACATTGACATAAAATTCAGTAGCTTTTTTTATCGTGTTGAGCCGGTATCTTTTTCCAGAAAATTTCACTGCAACTCCAACTGGCGCTTCCCATTTGTATTGTAAATTTAATCTCTTAAATTCATCAATCAAAAAAGTATAGCTTTTTCTGGCTTTAAGCATTTTAGAGGGGATTTCTTTCCAAATCTTTAGTTCCTGACCATTCACCATGAGATTATTGTTAAACGTTGCTTGTATAATTCTATTCCGTAAAGCTCTTGTGGTAAAATATATGACAATGTCCCTTGGTAAATGCTTTTGTTTAGCGTACCACGAATTGATTCTGTATATTTTATCGATTTGTGTAGCCAATTCCACTTTAGAAATTCCAGACACCTGATCCAATACATCAACCATCCTTCCTTTTAAATTTTCATATAGTCCTTCTTTCAAACCTCTGACCCTTATAGCAACTTCCATGGACCTGAACTGTGTCATCAAGACCTCTTTTTCAAAATTTACAATATCATTTTGGATTTTATCTATGTAATTCACCGAGGTTGCCAAAGCTTGTTTATTTGTTTCAATACGTTCTGCCAAAACTTCAATATTTGTTGCTAAACCTTTGCAAACCTCTAACACATCAAATCTGAGTTGTTGATTCATATTCTTCAAAGCAGCCTGCATTTTTTTGTCTATCTCACTTATTTTCTGATTAAATTCCAGAGTAAGTTCATGTTTCATAATCTTTAAATTATTTAATAAATTTTCAGGTGTCAAAGGCTGTGGAGGTGTTAACTCAGTATTAAGTTGCATTTTAAAAATATATCCAGATGGGTAGTCATTTCTTTTAGTCAGAACAATCTTTCCAGATTTTGAAGCCATTATGGTGTTTCAAAAGAGTACAAAGAAGAAAGAAAGCCAGGTGCCTGATTAAAATTGTTTCCAGTTTAAAAACCAGGTAGTCTTTTATTATTGAAAGTTTTTCAATTATAACTTTAATCCAGGGTTAGGAGACAGAGGAAAAAAAACCATTTTTCCAAATTGAAAGTTTCCATAAGAGAGAAAGAAAGAAAAAAAAAGACTCTGGGAAAACGAAAGTCACTTTCACTTCTCAATCGCCATGTTGTTACTTTGTTTCCTTTGTTCCCTTGCCGAAGTGAAAGCTTGCCCAGGAGTTGAAAAAAAGAGAAAAAAGAGGTTTCAGTACTTGCCCATCTCACGCCTGTTTCACTCTGTCTGCTTCTGTAGTTTAAATATAATTATAAATCCCATTCTTGAAGCAGCGGCTGGTCACGACATCTAGCTCCGCAAAGGCAGAGGTTTCCTGATCTTCGGAGCTGGAGACAGGCTGCATGGGGAGCTCTCCCTTCGCGCCCTACCAGATGGCTCCTAGGGCGCTGGGGGGGCTCTACCCCACCTGTCAGGCTCTCATCTCTCCCCTTTGCCCGGGGAAGAGATTTCAAAGCCGCCAGACAGCTGTTCTGGCGGCTTTTAACGAAGAACGGAAAGGCGTCCGACAAGGGGACGTCCGCGATGAAGCGCTCCAAACCGGAAGTCAAGTAAGAATTTTCTTTAAGATTATAACATAAAGTACATTTCAGTTATTTTAGTCAGATATTTTCTCATTGTTCCATCTATATATTATAAGCTAAAATTTAGCCCACTTTGTCATACATTATTTCACTTGTTCTTCTGATTCAAACTTCAATAGAAGTTTATACATTTTAATAACTACGTTCCAAAGATGCTTTTCAAAAAGTGACTGGATTTTGTTTTTTTGTTGAAAATGTTTTGCTTCTCATCCAAGAAGCTTCTTCTGTTCTGTGAAATGTTTTCAAGAGAAAAACTTGTCTTTCGAAAAGCACCTTTGGGACAACCATGACCTGGATGATTGAGAATCTCCATAAACATTAACAACTATGTGTTTATCATTTGTACACAATTCTATTTCAAACTCAGTTTTACAATGTTCAAAACCATAAAATTCTCTTTTTTTCCACTTTAAATCTTTCTAAAAATTGTAAACAGGATTGAAAACTATTTCTTTCCCTCTGCCATCAGTTCGCCCTTTGATTTTATTTTACATTCCCTTGACAAAATTCTAGTATTTCAATTAAAGTCATTTGTCCTTGCCTATTATTTCTCATCTACAAAATGCTTCTTGTGCTGAGATCCATGTTCAGGGGCAAAACCTGGATTTGTATCTATTTCATATTCTCAATATGACATTTCTAACATAATGATTTTTAAAATTCACATTTACCTGTACTTTATTGTAACACAAATATCCATGCCACCCAAAGCTCTGGTCATATTCTTCTAATTCCAAAGTCCTTCTATTTTTCAGCAATACCCATTATTTCATCCAAACCAAACAGCAAAGTACAATTTCAAATCAGGTAAACCCCATCCTCCCACTTTTCTGTCATTTTGAAAAAATATTTGAAAAAATATGGTTGTTGTTTCAGTATGGGGCAGTGGTGGGTTCCTACAGATGCGGTCCATTCTATAGCACCGGTAGCGGCCCGCTGGTGACGTCACAGTACCGGTACGGTCGGTTGCCGGTGCCTGGGCGCCGCCATTTTTTTTAAAATTTAAATTTCTTTTAAAATTTTCTTCTGTGCATGCCCAGAAGCCGAGCTTCCAGCACTGTGCATGTGCTGCCTTCCTACCCCACAGTGAGTCCAAGCAGGGGAGTATGGCTGAGGGAGCGCGTCAGATGCTGAAAGAACGGGTGGCAGGAGCTATCTCCATTCCCCTCCCTTCAGCAGTCCTAGAAGCCACGCCCACCCGGTCACATGGCCGGCAAGCCACGCCACCCAGTCACATGGCTGGCAAGCAACACCCACAAAATAAGCCACGCCCACAGAGTGGTAGTAAAAAAATTAGGAACCCGCCCCTGGTATGGGGGTTAAGAAATTAACAAATCTAGCCAGTCAAAATGGCACTTGGCAAAGCACCTAGCAAAACATTTGCAAGATTTTAGTTTGGGAAGGGAAAAGTATAAAGCATGGGTAAAGAAATGTGTGTTCCAGTTATCTTAGTTACCAACCTCATTACACTGTACCAACTAACGTTCTGGATGGTATTCACATATCATGAGGTCACATATGGGTAACCTATGTTACAAAAATTCAGATGACTATTAGATAGAAGCAAAACAATACAGGAAATTATCTGATGCTACTTAGAGATTATTCATATTTTTCCAGCCCCACTCTGATACCACTAGCCATGGACACAACTACTGCATGGATGAACTTTGTTAATTTATGTTGACTTTCTGCGTGAACAGCTATTCCTGCTAGCAATATGGTTGGAGAATGATTCTCAGAGTCTTTCGGGTCAGAGAGTAAAAGCTTCCTTTGGTGTGTTATAAAAGCTTCCCTTGGTGTGTTATAAATTCAGTTTAGGATCCAGATTGGAAAAACTCTGCTACTGTATAGACTAGGGACAAACTGTTTCCCCTACCACACATACACACACTCACACATATTTCAATATCTATTATTTGAACTGAAATGAATACTTTCATCTGTTTAAAAGATCTGTCCTTTCAGTACAAATGGCAGGTGCCAGGGCAGCAGCAGAGGTGAGCTTTCTTTATTTTATTTATTTATTTACTTATTGAATATCTTCACCACCCATCTTACCTAAGTGGGTTGTTTACAGCAGTGTTTCCCAACCTTGGCAAGTTGAAGATGTCTGGACTTCAACTCCCAGAATTCCCCAGCCAGCGAATGCTGGCTGGGGAATTCTGGGAGTTGAAGTCCAGACATCTTCAACTTGCCAAGGTTGGGAAACACTGGTTTACAGCAACATAAGAAAACCTTACAAACACATGAATAAAAGCACAGCTTTAAAAACAGTTTAAAACTCGACCTTGACTATGTGTCTGAATGGTCGTGTATTTGGCAACTCCAAATCTCAACTAATAAATGCTCTGTCCTGCACATTGGCAAAAAAAATCAGAACACTAAATACAAGTTGGGCGGAAACGATCTTGTAGATGACCCTCACTTTGTCAGGGACCTAGGAGTACTCATCTCAAACGATCTAAGCCCAAGAGCTCATTCTAACAGCATTGCCAAAAAGACATTAAGAGTTGTTAACCTAATCTTATAAAGCTTCTTCTGCGGTAACATTGTATTGCTAACTAGGGCATACAAAACCTTTGCCAGACCAATTCTTGAATACAGCTCATCCAACTGAATCCACACTGTATATCGGACATTAACTTAAATCGGACTTTATACCTATACCTGCTATCTTGTACATATTTGACAAAATAAATATAAATAAATAAATAAACAAGCAAACAAACAAACAAATAAATAAATCTTATAAACCAGATTACAATTCAAAGACTAGGAAGTTAACAAAGCAGCAAGAGTGCCCTCAGGCCACTGGACATCCCCAGGCCTTCATATACTTTTAGACCCCTGTGCGAATTAGCAAAGCCAGGTTTTAATGCTTTCCTGGGAACCAGAAAAATGGAGAGTCACCTCACCTCTGCAAGTAAGATGTACCATGAGGTGAGAGCAGCAGCTGAGAAGGCCTTCCTCCTAGATCCTGCCAGTTGAAACTCCCTGGTGGATATGCAGCATGACCGCCCTACTTGGCCAGGTGGGATGGGTCAATATTTATTTATTTAGTTCATTTATTTATTTAGAGTCCCCTGGGAGTTGGGCGGCATATAAATCCATTTAAATAAATAAAATATTTATTTTTTATTTATTTATTTATTTATTTATTTATTTATTTATTTATTTATTTATTTATTTATTTATTTATTTATTTATTTATTTATTTATTTATTTATTTGTCAAACGTGTACAGGATAGTAGTTGTTTGTATAAACATAACATAAGTAAAAAGTACCGATAATAGAGGACAATAGGACAGGGACGGTAGGCACAGTGGTGTGCTTATGCACACCCCTTACAGACCTCTTAGAAATGGGGAGAGGTCTACTGTAGACAGTCTAAGGTTAAAGTTTTGGGGGTTTGGGGATGAAACCACAGAGTCAGGTAGTGCATTCCAGGCATTGATCACTCTGTTGCTGAAGTCATATTTTCTGCAGTCGAGTTTGGAGCGGTTTACATTAAGTTTGAATCTATTATGTGCTCGTGTATTGTTGCGGTTGAAGCTGAAGTAATCATTGACAGGAAGGACTTTTTGATATATGATTTTATGAATTACATTTAGATCAGATCGGAGGCGGCGTAGTTGTAAATTGTCTAATCTCAATATTTCAAGTCTGAAATATAATTGGAAATATAATTGGGATAAGATGGTTCCTCAGATATCTTATGCTGTGAGAATAATAAAGGTGATAACCAAAATCCTGAATTGGATCTGGAAGCAAACTACACCCAGTACAACTTGGGAAGCTGCATTCTAAGGGAGCAAAGGATTGAAACCCCACAATATTTGGCCATTACCTGTCAATTAAGTTTGTGAACAGTTATTATCAATTATCATTAATTTATATCTATGAAGAGGTTCAGTTTTCTCATTCAAAGGTGTCCAACCTGGTCTTTTCCAAAAGTGCTGGGACAAGAAGTCCCAACATGGCTGACTGGCATCATTGGCTATTCTTGGAATTAAAGTTCCAGCCAATCTGGAGAAGGAAGGTTGGGGAAAAACTACCCAAACAAGCTCTCTTACAATAAGTACGCGTAAATGCACTCGTTCAGTTTCAAAAGCCGAGCTAACAAGGATTATACGTGTGCAACATCAAATCTGAAAGTCTGTCAGCAATAATTGGATTATACAGCTGAATGAAACTAAAGGTCATTAATTTGTCATAAATACAATTATGAAAGAATCGCCAACAGGCTGAAGTGGCCATATCATAAGCAGAATGTAATTAGCTACCATTTAAGCTCATATTTACCCTATTTCTGTTCTCATCTTTATGCTGGAAAAATTATGTATCTCTACAGTCTAAATAGGCTGGTTGTATGAAGCCAATTAATCTACTCCTGTTAAAAAGGAAAGCCTCACAGAGGAAAAAAGTATGCTTCCCTGCTATTAATTTAATTATAGCAAGCTGCATTTGAGTGCTTATAGCTCACAATATGTAGGATAGAAATGTAACAAATAAAGCACTATTCAAGGCAAGCTTAACAGCCTACAAAATCTACCTGTTACATGTAAATCAGGAGGGGTCAGCGGTGGGTTACTCCCAATTCGGCCCGGTTCGGTGAACCGGTAGCGGTGGCAGCAGGAGGCTCCGCCGCATGCGCAGAAGCGTCGCTCACGAGTGCGAACCGGTAGTGATGGGATTCACAACCCACTACTGGGAGGGGTCCTAGTCACACACAAGCCCAGGTCTCCATTCTTCAACTCTTGAGATTCCCCCTGACCAAGATTGCTGAAAACCCATAATATAACTTCCCTATACTGTGAAATGGAAAACAGGTGACAGTAAACCATAAAAAAGCATTTTATTATTAAATAAAAATACCCTCAGCCATTGAAAAGACTGTCCTTTCTCACATACATAATGTGACTCCATCCAAATGGATTTCTCATTATATGGGATCACTTTCCCACTATCATAAGCCATTTGCTTAATTAACAAGCTATTTATAATTAATAAATATTATTGATCTTAGCAGGACTATGGGCTTTTCTGCCTGCAGCCTTAAATTACTTGAGTGCTATTCATAAACTGGGTGGAAATGAAGTTGGCTTTTTAAAAAAATCACTTTCGTAATTTCAATTCCTTCTACCACTTTGCTACCAGTGATAAAGAATTACGTTTTTTACAGACTTGACTTACCACAGCCCCTGATTTATACATTTTCCTGCTTCCCTGTTCCTCCCATCTCTGCTGAGAAAGCTTTCCTTTCTATCGCCAGGTCTTTGAGAACAATGTGGTTTCCATTAACAAAACTTTTGTAGGAGTTGGCTATTAATTTCCCCTTACTTTTGACACAATTTGGTGTAGCCACAGTGAATTTGCAAAAAAGGAAGGAAGGAAGGAAGGAAGGAAGGAAGGAAGGAAGGAAGGAAGGAAGGAAGGAAGGAAGGACTATAAATAAAGTGACTGTTGCCTTCTTGTTGAGCTGGGGAGAAGATAGAAAACAATGTTGTTGTTAGGGTTCCAAACAGCATCCAAAACTAAATCAGAGTCCGAGGCAAAGTATTCCTCAAAGTTCCAATTTATTAACTGAGCCATATTGGCACATCTGTGAGAAACCCGAATCTAAAGCTACGAGGGTTTCTCCACCCAGTTTAAAGTTCATTCCCTTGGCCCCACACCCACAAGTTCATCACATTGACCAATTGTCTTTTGACAACGTGTCCGTTACTCCCATCAGCTTCCGGGCAGGTGCTGAACAAAGGATGACCTTGAGAATCTAGAAGGAATTTGTTATGGCTACATCTCTACATCCCTCATGCAACAGCCCCTCCCAAGTTCCCACAGCAAGAATACATTCTAAAGCATAAAGTGTGGCAGGCCAAAGTCTCCAATCAATGATGGCTTCGGCCTGACAGTTGTGTATTTCTGCCCTCAGGAAACAGTAGCCTACACTGAGGTCTACTACAACCTGATCATGCAGATCAATGCTGTATTATCCTATACTTAATTTTCTTAAGTGAACAACATTTAAAATTCATTACAACCACAACTGGGACAGAATTTCCATTGCTAAGCAAGGCAGTTTTTAAGTGAATCATACCTGATTTATAACCTTTTTGCCATGGTTTTTAAGTGAATCATGCAGTCATTAAGTGAATCTAGCTACACCGATTGACTATGCTTGTCAGAAGCTTGTCAGAAGCCAGCTGGGATGGTCGCACATGGCAAATTCATAGATATGCCTTTCTATGACCTATCAACCAGAGGTGGGTTTCTCTCGGTTTGGACCGGTTCTATAGAACCGATAGTAACTTGGCAGCCTGGGTCGCTAGAACTGGCAGCGACCCAGGCCTACTACGCCCCCGAACTGGCTCTCTCGGCAGCGCCATATGCGGCGCCATCTTGTTTTTTGCTTCTGCGCATGTGCAGAAGCTATGTTTTAAGCACTGCGCATGCACTGTGGCACGCAACATACGCGCTTACATGGTGTGCCATGAGCAAACCGGCAGTGAAGAAAACCGGAACCCACCCTGCTATCAACATGGATAGGTCATAGAACACCAAACACATTTCCCTTAGAACACAGCACACAACTACAGAAGATAACCATGGTAAGAATACTAAAGTTTGCCTATTTCTCAAGGAAAGAAAATGTTCCAAACAAAGAAACAGAATTAATTAAAATAATGCTATTGTGATCCTGAAAAATTTCCAATAGTTTACTCATAAAAGGGAGGTAATGGAAATAATCAATTTCTGTAATAAAACAAAAGATAACTGCAAAACTGTATTATAAATTACACAATCAATTGAACAGAAAGAGTGCTCAAAATCATAATCGGTTGATGCAGAGACCGGTAAAAATGTTCTATTGTATCTCTAGTCCATTATAGCAGTGCATCTTTTTAGGATTTCAGTCAGCTAGGAAACTGATTTTATTGGTTTTTGTGGTCCTGCTTTATACCAATATAAATGAACCAATATAAATGAACTGAGTTTATTGTTAGAAGTAGTAATCTGTATGTATGAAAGGTAGATATGCCTACATGTGTATTCCATTTTCCAACTTTTCTCCAGAGCATTCGTTCTTCAGTTTCTTTCCCATAACAGCTACCCTGTGAAATGGATTGAGTTTTAAAATATTTTCTAGAGAAAAATGTGAATACTTTTACAATTTTTTTCCAATGAGTTGGCGGTCAAAGTATAAGGCTGTTTGTTAGCTCAAATGCTAATTTGCATTACATATCAATTCTTCTCTATTGTCCCACTCTAGGTTATAATTAGATGATGATGATGATGATGATGATGATATGATGATGATGATGATGATGATGATGATGATGATGATGATATGATGATGATGATGATGATGACAGCGGCGGCGGCAGCGGCAGCGGCGGTGGTGGTGATGATGAGGAGGAGGAGGAGGAGGAGGAGAAGGAGGAGAAGAAGAAGGAGAAGAAGAAGGAGAAGAAGAAGAAGAAGAAGAAGGAGAAGGAGAAGAAGAAGAAGAAGAAGAAGAAGAAGAAGAAGAAGAAGAAGAAGAAGAAGAAGAAGAAGAAGAAGAAGAAGAAGAAGAAGAAGAAGAAGAAGAAGAAGAAGAAGAAGAAGAAGAAGAAAGTTAAAGTATCTTATGCAAAAAACAGAGTTGGGCAACACCTCATTTTAAAACAAATATAGCTTTTGGCAAGTAACAATCTTTTTTAACATTCAGCTTATAGTGACACCTGCTGGAAGTTTTTAGTTTAGTAATAAAATGATAATAAAATCACTGTACATGATGAACCGTTGCATTTGGATAACCAATATTTATTAATATAATTATCTTTTATTTCACAATATATCTGAATTCATATACCATACTAAAGCAAAAGAAGACGATCCAGATTATAGCTCAATAGCTCATTTTCCTATGTGACACACTGAATCACAAGCAGGCCAAACACATTTCACTATGGCGTATTTTGTGAGCTCAAGCTAACTATGTGGTAGTTTGTTGTTCAGTGTGTTTTATACAAGCCCAGAAAATCGATTGAATTAGGAAAACCATGGGTAAATATGTCTGGGAAATCAAGAACTATATTTTTAGGATGTTAAGATGTGAGTGGCAAACTTGAACAGCTTTTCAACACTTATTGCTGATGTTCTATGGCAATATTTTTCCCAATTTCATCCCATCCCATGTAAGGCAGTGGACAACTTTGAAAAAGCCCTGATTGAACTGTTTAAATCAATATCGTATTTCTCCTCTTACATTAAATTTTCCAGGCTGGTCCTTCCAAGTTATAATAAATTATGCTTACTAGCTCTCCTGCCTTTAGCATATTACTTGTTGGTTGATGTAAGTTTGTAGCCTGGAAGCCAAAGAACAGGAGAAGAGAAAGTTCAAAACTCTCAACATTTGCTGCTGCTTTGAGCAAATATGTTTTTCAAGTTCAAGATCATGGCAGTGATGTTCTAGTACACATTATGATCACTACTAGTTCTAGGTTTTAGGAGGCTTCTGGGCAGATGTCCCTAGTGATTCTTATCTTCCTTCATACTATAACGTATTTACTTTCTTCTGGCTTCAAATCCCAAAACATGGGGCAGGTAAATGAGCAGATGGTAGTAGATCTGCTCTTGTTTACATAATTTTGTAAACTTTTGCTAGATTACCAGAATAAGAATCTTGCATCAAGTGACTCCAGGAGGAGGACAGATAATAATAAAAAATTTAGACTGCGCAGAAATGAACAGATTAACATTTAGACTAAAAGATAAAGAGGAATTGTTGTATTACAAGACATGGGGAAGATTTTATGAATGGTTGGAAAAAAAAATATGAATGAATAGAGGGGCAATAACATGAAAGAGAAACCCAGATGACACACTTGAAATGGAAGAGGGGAGGGAAAGGGAAATATAGAAAAAGTATACTAGACAAATATACATTAAAATAGGATATATTAATAAGTGAAAAATGTGAAAGAAATAGAAAAGAAGCATTAAATAAATAATGAATCAAGACTGCTGGAAGACCATCCCAAGATATATTAGAATAAAAGAACACAACAATAGAAAGAAAGAGAAAGAGGAGGATGAAAAGAAAAGAAGGGAGAAGAGAGGAGGCTAAGGAGAGGAAAAGAGAATTCTGCTAATAGCAATCAATTATATTGTGTCATTAATGCTCTAGCATTATTTAGCTCATCAAAATTAAGTTTTTCTTAAGAAACAACATATTTAGATTTCAGTTTCTCTCTTTGAATTATTTTCATTTGCTTTTTTTCAGCAGGTCATTGGAAATAGAAACCGTTATCAATGGCCTAAGATAAATATTTTTATAGAAAAGTATAGAGTTATATAATATTGATGTCACCCCATGGTAAAAATAATGATCAACTGTTGCTTCATTTTCTCAGTGAGCTTTACCTCATAAATGAACCTCTTGGAGATGATCAATTGTTTACACTTTGTAATCCTACTTCCCACAAAATCATCAGAAAGCGCCAAGATGTTGCTAAGGGTTGAAAGTAGTACCTCTGACAATAATTCATCAGCAATCAGCATTTGGTGGTATACCAGTTCTAACCCTGGAGCAGAGGTCTTCAAACTTGGCAACTTTAAGGCTTGTGGACTTCAACTCTCAGAATTCCAGCATAGCTGGCTGGAGAATTCTGGGAGTTGAAGTCCACAAGTCTTAAAGTTGCCAAGTTTGGGGACCGCTGCCCTGGAGGAACTGTAGCTATCACAACTAATTATGTAAATTCTATTTTCTCTACACTGCTCTGATCCCATTTTAAAATGAAGCTAAGTAGGAAGTTAAAATGAAGTTAGTAGCAACCAATGTTACCTCCTGTTGTAACCCATGACATGGATTATGTTTTGAACGAAAGAACTTTCCTTGTCTTTCTTAATTTTAACCTCAAAAGGATTGAATCATGGTGAAAGAACATGCCAAGCTGTTTTTAAAGGAGCCACATGTTTCATACTTTTTCTCATGTTTCATGATGTCTACCATAATTGCTGCTTGCTGTTTTGTTTTGAGGTTGTTTTCAAAATCACAGTGAAGAAGTCAGATGTTCGCTAATAGGCTCGTGGTCATATTTTTCTTTTCTGAGTTATATCTCTTTTTTGTTTAATGAAAGAATGTGTAGCCCTAATCTCAGTTACTTTGCAAATTTAAAAAAATCTTGTGATTTATATACATTTTGTTGTAATTTTCTTAAAACAATTATTATGTTATTACTCTGACTTTTATAGAGGATTGTCATTACCAACATTATTTATCAATGTATTGCATTTAGTTTATTTATGCTACCCCAAATATTTTTATCCTACTTTACAAGGCAGTAGAGAAAAATATTTTTAATAAACAGTTGTCAAACACTGAATAGCTAGCCCTTAATTGATAAAATGGATTAGTCAATTTACGCTATTGTATCTGTCCCAGATTCAAGTGGGCTATAAAAATAGAATATGAAACAAACAAACCTAGGTACAACAAAAACAGGAAGATGGATACTGTTTTCTCGTCTTTCATATTTTTTCCTTCACCTTACTTATTATTTTAACATTTACCCTTCCTGAATTTATGATTAAATATTAAAGCAGCTTTCCCATCCTTCAGCCAAGCATTAGACAATGACTCCCAGGATTCTCAGGCAATATTTGATCAATGTCTAAAGATTTTATGAATTATAGCCCAGTGAATCTAGAGTATAACTAGTCAGGGAAGGGTAAAGCATGTAGCCAGAAATAGCAAAAAATGGCATTTCCACCTAGCTCCTGCTCCATCAAAAACAATTTGCTGCATAATCCAGCTATCTTCTTCTAAGTAAAAGACGATTCTCAAAGAGAAACAAGGCATATAGTGTCTTCTGTATGTTAATCCAATACTTAGATCAACTGCTTCTGACTTGAATCCTGGATGCTTAGAGCAAACTTGCAAAGTATTATTTATTTTGTTTCTCACTTTTTTCTTTCCCTGCTTCCCTTCCTTCATGTTTTCATCCAAATATCCAAATTCTCCAGTCTATTTCTTTTTCCCAATGCCTCTCTTTTCCTTCTCCTATCAGCCATTCTTTCCAGCTGTGCTTGCTGCCCTTTCCTTGAATAATTCAGCCTTTCAAACAAGTGTTCAGCTTAGGGTAGAAGTGGAATCTCTGGCTCTTCTTGACAGCTTACAGGAGATCTCTTAAAAGAATTGGCATTAAATAATCACATCTCCTCAGAGCTCTAAATGTAAAGCAGTGGTTCTAGGCTAAACAAGGCTTTCTGCAAACAACCCAATCAAGTGAGTACTAATTCTACAGAGAAATTTCCCTAGAAGAAGTAGAGGCACCACTTTCCCTTCTTATATTTTGTTTGACAGAAATGGATATAGTGGCAGGCAGGGGTGGGTTCCACTTACCTTCACCACTGGTTCGCATCGTGACGTTTCACATGTATGCGCTCGCTCCGATCGCGTGCACGCACGCATCCCCTCATACAATTCTGCTTTCGCGCATGCTCAGTAGCTATAATCAGCTCGAAACACAGCTGAGGAGCTGATCAGCTGTGCTTCAGGCAAAGGAATAAAGGTAAGTATAAACCTGGGGGCGGGCGGGAGAGCCCTTTTTCAAGCAGCAGCAGAGGAAAAAACTTCCAAACAGTAAAAAATTCCAAAAAAATTCCAAAAAAAAGATGGCGGTTCCCACGGACCACCACTGACCGAACGGGATCCGTGACGCCATTGTGACATCACCAGCGGGTTGCTACCGGTTTGGGTGATCCGGTCCGAACCGGCAGGAACTCACCCCTGGTGGCAGGCAACCACATTATCATTATTTATTTTATTTATTTATTTATTAAGAGTTCTTATAGGCCGCCCAATCCCGTGGGACTCAGGGAGGCTTACAGCAGAGATTAGAACTGCAACATTAAAAAAGGCATCTAAAAACATAATATTACAATATAAAAAAACCATTCATCCTTGGGGGAATCATCTCTTCACCCCGCCTGCCGGAAGAGCCATGTTTTTACTGCCTTGCGGAAGGCCAGTAGGGTGGGGATAGTCCGGATCTCTGGCGGGAGTTGGTTCCAGAGAGATGGGGCTCCCACAGAGAAGGCCCTTCCCCGTGGGCCCGCCAGCCGGCATTGTTTGGCTGACGGGACCCGGAGGAGGCCCTCTCTGTGGGACCTCACTGGTCGTAGGGAGGAATGTGGCAGGATGCGGTCCCGAAGGTAACCTGGCCCTGAGCCATGTAGGGCTTTAAAGGTCAAAACCAACACCTTGAATTGCGACCGGAGACTAATGGGCAGCCAATGCAGCTGGCGGAGGATGGGTGTTAAAAAATAGGTAATAAAATATGTGTTGTTTTATTTCCTAATATGACGAAAATCCTTCTTACGTAAGCATAAGGTTGCAGTAATAGACATCTAATGACCATCTTGAGGTTGAGAAATAGGGAAGAAATCTTAGCCTTAGATATCTCTGCTTACAGAGAAACTTGAATGTGACCCAGCTTTAGGCAAGGATATCACCAGTTCCTTATAATGCAATTCATTCAGACATAATTATAAAAAACTGGTTGAATCACTGCATGTGAAGGATACTGGTGGTCATGTATTTACATTTGATTCCATTCTTATTTATTTATAGAATATGTGTTTAACTTTCATTCAGAGCAGCTAAGAATTAAAACAAATTTTTAAAAAAGGTTGTTGAAAACAGAAACAAAATGGAAAAATACTCCAGTAAAAGTAGAGTATATATTATAGCCAATACAATTCCCTGTAGAATAAATGCGGTCTTCAATAAGAAGTTTTAATCAGTTGGTGAAAGACCATTAGATAGGGCAGCAGATTGGCCTCCTAAGTAGATTCTACAATTTAGCTGAGATCATTGTGTCCACCAATTTTGTTTCTGCAACGTTGGGACATAGAGAAGGATTTCAATATTACTTAAGAGCAATGTGGGAAGAGGCAGTCCCTAGGACAGGGGTGGCCAAACCGTGGCGCATGCGCCAAACGTGGCGCATTGGATGATTGCAAGTGGCGCATTGCAATCATCCAACAGACAGAAAAGGTGACGCTGTTTTACAACCGTGAAGAAAAATGTACAGAGAAATTTGGTCAGTGGATAACAATTATGCAGGAAGAAGGGGATCGGAGAATAAGAAGGTTTTAGCGAGCGAAAGTGATTCTGACCTTCTTATTGTATGATCTCTTTCTTCCTGCATAATTCTGGAGAGCGCGCGCAGTTCGAAGTCAAACTCCGGCAATGACGAAACGAGCAAAGTTGGCTCTTCTGTGACTCGTGGACTTCAACTCCCAGAATTCCTGAGCTAGCAGGGCAGAGGAGGAATAGTCAGTCACAAGCGCCGGCCCCGCTGCTCGTGTTTCGTTACTTCAGAGCAAAGGAAGCGGGGGGGAGAGAGGGGGGGAGAGGAGAAGAAGGAGGCGGAGGTGGAGGCAGCAATCCGAGGCTTCACCCCAAAGCTAAGCAATTGCCTGTTGCCCACACGCCCTGAGGTGAGGGATTCCACAGCTCCATTGGAGAAAGGGAGGACAGCAGGGCTCCAAGGAGGGGGGCTGCTGCTGCTGCTGCTTCTTGGAATGCAGAAGCTGCGTGGAAGCTCTGTCCGGGGCGAGCCTTCTCATCGCCCCGTGCTTGCTTTTGTTCCCGCCGGCTGCTGCTGCTGGTGAGGTGCTTTGCTAGCCCTGGTTGTTGTGATTGTTACTCCTGCAGGGGGTTCTTATTTCCAGAGGGAGGGGGGAAGTGCCCTCTTTCCCTCCCTTCTGAAAGAGGCGCAGGGATGCCAGAAGTGGCGGCATCAGGACTTGGCATCTTGGAAGAGGGCTGGGCGAGGGAGAAAGGAGCCACGGTGGGGATTGCTTTGCAGGGAAAAAGGAAGGAAGGAAGGAAGGAAAGTTAGGAAGGAAGGAAGAAAAGTTAGGAAGGAAGAAAAGTTAGGAAGGGAAAGAAAGGAAGAAAGAAAGAGAAAGAAAGAAAGAAAAGTTAGGAAGGAAGGAGGAAAAGTTAGGAAGGAAGCAAGAAAAGTTAGGAAGGAAGGAAGACAAGAAAGAAAGAAAGGTTAGGAAGGAAGAAAGGTTAGGAAGGAAGAAAGAAAGAAAGGTTAGGAAGGAAGGAAGGAAGACAGAAAAGAAAGAGAAAGAAGAAAGGAAGAAAAAAAAGTTAGGAAGGAAGAAAGACAAAGAAGGAAGGAGAAAAGACAAAGAAAAAAGAAGGAAGGAAGGAGGAAGGAAGGAGAAAAGACAAAGGGAGGAAGGAAGGAAGGAAGGTTAAGAAGGAAGGAAGAGAAAGAAAGAAGGAAGGAAGGAGGAGGGAGGGGGGAGAAAGAAAGAAAGAGAGAGAAAGAAAGAAAGAAAAGTTAGGAAGGAAGGAAGGAAGGAAGGAAGGAAGGAAGGAAGAAAAGTAAGGAAGGAAGAAAAGTTAGGAAGGGAAAGAAAGAAAGAAAGAGAAAGACAGAAAGAAAGACAGAAAGAAAGAAAGAAAGAAAGAAAGAAAAGTTAGGAAGGAAGGAAGACAAGAAAGAAAGAAAGGTTAGGAAGAAAGAAAGAAAGGTTAGGAAGGAAGGAAGACAGAAAAGGAAGAGAAAGAAGGAAGGAAGAGAAAGAAAGAAAGAAAGAAAGAAAGAAAGAAAGAAAGAAAGAAAGAAAGAAAGAAAAAAAGTTAGGAAGGAAGAAAGACAAAGAAGGAAGGAAGGAGAAAAGACAAAGAAAAAAAGAAGGAAGGAAGGAAGGAGGAAGGAAGGAGAAAAGACAAAGAAAGAAGGAAGGGAGGAAGGAAGGAAGGAGAAAAGACAAAGAAAAAAAGAAGGAAGGAAGGAAGGAGGAAGAGAGAGAGAAAGAAAGAAAGAAAGAAAGAAAGAAAGAAAGAAAGAAAGAAAGAAAGATAGAAAGAAAGAAAGAAAGAAAGAAAGAAAGAAAGTTGTACGGCCGCCCTGAGTCCTGCGGGAGTGGGGCAGCATACAAAAACGACCAAAATAAATAAATAAATAAATAAATAATAAATGGCGGATTGGAACTCGTCTGCGAAAAAATTTGGCGGATGGTATGCTTAAGGTTGGCCACCACTGCCCTAGGATATCTGAGACCTAAGTTCTATAGATATTTAAACAACATGATCAACCCTTTGAATTGTGCCCCAAAAGAAATTAGTAACCAAGATATCTTTTCCACAACTGATGTAATATGACTTTAGGAATCCACCAATGTTATTACTGCTGTATTCTGGACCACTACCATTTTCACTAACTCTTTAAAATTATTCTCAGAGTAAATGGAATAATTAATTATCCATGTAGTATAATAAAGTATGTGCCATGTGATCAGAATTGACAATATCATTTACAGGTGCAATTGGTTGGGTTTAAACTGGGCAAAATCGTTCCTGACTTTGGGTGTTGATGGAGATTAGCAACCTAAAACATGCATTCTATTACTGTATTCTAATTGCAGGCTGGAATATAATATGAAAATAGGTGCAGTCCATTTTACATAGGAGATGCATGGAAACAACATTGTGAGAGGAGGGTTGTGTTGATCTCTGAAATGTGGACTTGCTAGATGCAACCAATGAAATGCTGGCTGGCTGGGCCTAGCCCTGATCCAGCAGGGCTTTTCTCATTTGAGTTTTAGGAGGGTCATTCTTCACATTCTTAGAGTTTCTAGCATTCCTTTTGATGCCAAGCTATTGTTATAAGGGAACAGCATTTAAAAATTAGTCCTGCTTGAACTGGAAAACTCTATTTCTGCACTTAGGAAGCTCTCACTTTCAGCAATTTATGGTAGTAGGATTTGTGGTAGGGGAGAGAACTGGGAATGGCTGAGAGCTCTCTCCAAATTCTGCAATCAAGACAGCAGTCTGACTCACATCTGCTGAACGTGAAGGCTCTCTGTTTTCCAGGTGACCAGGGGATCCTGAATTGAGCTCCTGAGAAGCAGAAGAAAGTGAGGCCAAGGTTATTTCTGTATCTGATCAATTTCAGTGTCTGGGAGAGGAAGTTGCGCCACTGCTTTCTCCAGAAGGGGCATGGAGTGGCCGGGTGAAACAGAAAAGGAGGAGGCAGAAGTCATCAAGAAGCTCTATAGCCCACTGCTTCCCCGCTGGGAAATCTAAGGAAAGAATTTCCTTTGTTTATTTGTTTATTTGTTTATTTGTTTATTTGTTTATTTGTTTATTTATTTGTTTATTTATTTATTTGTTTGTTTATTTATTTATTTATTTATTTATTTATTTATTTGTTTGTTTATTTATTTATTTATTTATTTATTTATTTATTTATTTATTTGTGAGTTTTATATACCGCCTCACAGTGCGAGCACTCTCTAAGCGGTTAACACCATTAAGCAATGTATATATTTTACATTGCCCCCAACAATCTGGGTCCTCATTTTACCTACCTCGGAAGGATGGAAGGCTGAGTCAACCTTGAGCCGGTGAGATTTGAACCGCTGACCTGCGGATCACAGTCTTTAGGCACTTCTGCCCTCGATTGATCCGTCTGGATTGATCAGGTGGAAAAGCCAATTTTCTCCTTCCCACACAAACCCTTTAAAGTCTGCGGCGGTGCCATTCTTTCTTTCAGCGCTGAAGTTCAGGAAGGAAAGACGTCCTCGGCATGACACACATCGCTTCTTTAACCAGCTCCTCATTGCAACTGAAGGAGATATAGTTGTTAAAGGACGGCGGACCTCTATCAGACCTATCTAGTGCCGCCCGGATGTTTTGGACTACCAATACCATCGGCCAGGCCTTGCCTTGCCTGAAAGCAAAGGGGTGGTAGCTCAGCACACTGGGAGGGCATCGGGTTAGGCCACTCTATCTTATTTTCTTCCCACAAACACTCTTGTTTATTCCTCTACTAATTTTCCCAGAGGGAGACCTAAGCAGGAAACTCTGTCGCTCTCTCTCCCCCTCTCCACCTCTCTTCAGGCTTGTTTTCCCCCTCTGTGTTGTAGCAGATGTTTATTGCTTCACGTGTCAACTAACCCACCTAGCATTTATACACTCACATGCCTGCGGGGTGTTTCCACCAGACGAAGTGATTCACGGGACCGGTCATTGGAGGGGGGGAGAGGGGGAGTGAGCCAACCGCCGGTTCAATTGAGCGCCTTTTCGGGAACTGTCCGAGGTGCTGAACCTCGGAAAGGCAGCAAGTGACGCTTCCTGCGGAAAGGACGGATTCTCGGGTTCCCAAAGCCTTCAGTTCGCCACGTTTCTAGCCAACCTTTTCGCTTTCGGGCAGCAAAAATACGGAATACGGGAAAGGACTCGAGAAGTTTGGTAATTGGGGGTGGGGGAACGGGGGAGGGGTTTTGAGCGGGAAGAACCGGGAAATAAATCTATCGCGAGTGTGCAAGTGACAGTGCCAGCCGAAGTGAGCAAGGCAAGGATTTCCACCTGGCTCCGGAGATCGAAGGGAAAGCTGTAGTAAGTACTCCAAGCACCACCATAGAACGGATTTCGGAAACCTGTCGGAATGGCATTCTCCCCTTTGCTCTTGGAGTGCAAATACGCTGGGACACAAGGCTTAAGGATGAGTCTGAGTGTTCCAGTTAGGAATGCAAAGGCTTCCCACTCCTAGATTCAGATGTCATGGGTCTTGATGAGACTCAGAAAGAGACCCCTTGGACGCGAGAAGCCACGCGGGAAGGAAGAACATCATGTTCAGTCAGAACCTCTCTCCTTAGAAAGCTGGGGAAAAGTAGGGGAGGTAGTTTTGTCAGGTTGACGTTTCCGATTGTTCTGGTTTTCTTAGGAAACTTGAAGGGGGCAAGGTGGGAGAGGGGAGTTTTGCAGACGGTATTGCCAACTCCAAGAGGACGTTAATCTGGAAAAAACTATGCCAGGCAAGGTCCGCATCAAAAAGCTTCATATGATTCATTCGGAACTGAGGAAGAGCGAACATAGGTTGGAACAGAATTGTACAATACGAACCGGGGGGGGGGGAAACACCTGTATTTGTACGTAAGACATATCCGAAGAAAGTTGATGGGTGGATGAGAACGTGTTGCGCTTGTTCTTTCTTCCAAGCAAAAAAAAAAAAAAAACCTGCCGCAATAGATTCGGTCTAGCAAACACCCCGTCAGGGAAGAATCTGTGTGCTTAGCCCTGTAAGAAATTTTGCTTTCAAAACTAAAATAAGTCTTGATTTCTGCTCGTTAGTGAGCTCTGTTCCCGCTGAATCTCGGTATGCGATACATTAATTCGTTTTTCATTGATAGAAATTACAGCAATCCTTTTTTTAAAAAAAAATAGGGAACATATACTATTTTTAAAGAGGCAAAAAAGTAAACGAACGGCTTCAGGCGTATAACACACGCCTTCAGTAAGCCAAATCTTTTGCAGTTTAACGCCAGAGGGCGCAATTATTTCGAACTAGCTAGAAGAGCAGGAAGGATGCTACAAGTAATTCAAAAAGTTAGCAAGCTTTCTATTGCCCGCGTAAAAGCCTAAAATAATTTTGAAACTAGCTTCAATGAAGGATAATAAAATGAAGAACAATAAATATTTTTAAGGTAGATAGGATGAGTCCATGAACATATGCATAACTTCGCCAAAATAAAAAGAGGGACCTGGCTGGTTGATTTCCTAAATCCCCAAATTTAGGACCTACCCTCTTCTTGAATAGATGGAGCCTTTCTTCTTTAACAAAATCAGCATACTTCCTCTCCGGTTCTCAGTTTTGCAAGATGGCTGAGATTATTGCTGTTGTGGGCAAAGACATTAGGAAAGAGGGGTTCTGTGGGATGGATAACTGATAGTAATGTCTGGATGAAATTACAGTTCAAAAAGATTCTTTTTAAATATCTCATAAAGGCTTCGAAGGTTTTAGACTGCTTATAGTAACTGAATAGTTCTAATTTTCAGTGCTGCTGCTGTTTTGATGTTCTACCTAGCTATCTCCTTAGGGGAGAAGGATTATTTGGGTTTGGGAAAGTGAGTGTTTGGGATAATTATTTTCTAAGCTCCTTTGAAGATGATCCTTTTGATCTCAAGAGGCAGGGGGATTTTTTTTTTAAAAAAATAAGGACTCTCAGAAATACTTAAACTTAGACCAGTGTGTGCTTTATTATACTTGCATATAATACATAAAAACATTTGTGGCTAGATTAGCTTTTTTTAAATTTTATGACTTTTATTGTTTTATCAATGTATTAAATACAAAGAAAAATAAAAATAGGAATTGTATACACAATAATGTGAAATT
Source organism: Diadophis punctatus similis (assembly GCA_023053685.1). NCBI lineage: Eukaryota > Metazoa > Chordata > Lepidosauria > Squamata > Dipsadidae > Diadophis > Diadophis punctatus. Next base: position 164,550,222 of record JALIGW010000003.1, read on the forward strand.
ACAGCTTCCAATTCTTTAGCAGGTGTTGGCCTTTGTACATATCAAGTTTTTCCCGAGAACCTACAGTGTTATAACGCATTGGTCTAATATGTGCGGATCTAAGCAGGATGGCATTTTGTAACTGACAGATGGAAATTTTGTTAATGCTCAAATTTTCTAAGGGCTGTCCAAGATTTTTTGGTATGGCACCTAGTGTATCAATAACCATTGGGATCATAATGGCCAGTTTGTGACATTGTTTTATCATTATTGTAGTTGGTTGCCCAGTCAGCCACATTTTAGACTGCATTTAGCACATCTGTCCACCTATTGAATCCTTTCAGGACCTGGGATAGCCAGACATTATTTTTAAATAATATTAAAGGTACTGTTGCAGGATGTAAACTGTTCCAAGTAAAGTGATTTTGTCAATGCTGATGGTGTTTAAGTTGTGTCTCAGAGGTTTTGGAATTGTACCCAAAGGGCCTATTACTATCGGCACTGTATTTGCTTACTTTGCCACAGTTGTTCTACTTCTATTTGCAAGTCTTTATATATTTTTATTTTCTCGAATTCTTTCTCTTCTCTTCTGATGTCTCCAGGTATTGTAGTGTCTACCATTCAGACTTTGTCCTTCTTATCACTAGCGCACAGGGCACAATGAAATAAAAAGACCTCCCATTCTCTACTCAACATTCGGTATTTTGTCACATAATTGAGTTAGGTATATTGACAAAAAATCATGAATCTGAAAGCACCTTTTCTGACTAACAAATTTTATTATACAGCATAAGCTATGCTTTTTAATAAAATGTGTTAGTTGGAAAAAGTGCCACCGGACTCCTCCTGATACTCTGTCACCAGAAACTTGCAAAAAGGTTAAAGTTGCATATTGATTTCCTCTTGCCTTTTAATATCAAGATTTCTTTGTTATATATCAAATTCAAAGCAAAGAATCTTCAGACTCAATCATTTTGAACAGTCAATATTGTGGAACTTAAGCAACAAAAAAGATAATACAACATGGCATGCTATGAGGTAGCTTGATTTTCTTTTGGACATTATCTTGTAATTTATTATGCACATCAAAAATTGTTAGATGGACATTGCAGACAGCTGTATTTTGCTCCATAGTGAAAATATTGCAACTTAGTAGGAATGAATGTACAAATGAACATGACAGGTGAGAATTCTAAAGCTAATATAGGAGGGTGAGTCAAAAAGTAATGCCATTTTATTTAGGACAGGTATAATTACCAACACAGGAACATGTAGCATACATCAAAATGAAGCTGGTCCTCTGTGAATCACATCCCTACTTCTCAACATAGTCACCGTTTCTCTCAACAGCAATGTTCCACCTTCGAATGAGAGCATGTATCCCTGCCTCATAAAATTTTGTTGACTGTTCTTTGAGCCACTTCTTCACTGCAGTTTTCACTTCTCGTCACTGGAATAATGTTTGCCTCTCAAACCCTCTTTCATGGGGCAGAAGAGATGATAGTCTGAAGCCTAAGTAGGGATGTGATCCACAGAGGACCAGCTTCATTTTGATGTATGCTACATGTTCCTGTGTTGGTAATTATACCTGTCCTAAAGAAAATGGAATTACTTTTTGACTCACCTTCGTACATTATTTCACTCAAAGTGGACAATTCATTTTGGGGTCTCTGATGCATGTTATTATTTCTTATTGCTGTTTGGCCATATAAAAGATACCGAATTTGCTGTTAGGTATTACCAGATGTATGGCTCCTGGTGCTGTAGAATAGAAGGATGCTGTGCAGCTATTTCTGTTTTTCTCTCCGTAACGCTTTTTTTCCTAGTCAGAAAACATGAAGTTACAAGTGACAGAAAGTGTTATCTGTTTACTTCTACAAAAAAGCCAGGCCATTTACATGATACCTCCTATTTCAATATATTTCAAGGTTGTGAAATGACACCCGGGGGGGGGGGGGAGAGAAGCATTCTAAAACAGAAAAACCAACAATGTGGATTCTTAAAGCAGTCAATATCATCTGCTTTATGATAGCTTTCATTTGTTATGCAAGCCAAAGAACTTTTGGAAATAATGACTAGGTTAATCTTCTTGTCAAATCCTGAAAATATGCTTTTCAGATTCAACAAGCCTTGTTCCTGTCTCATTCACAGGATTTTTGCTGAACAACAAAGCAGCTGCCAGGGACACGAGGAAGCCTATAGTATTCCATTGGTTAAGACATAGATCTGTTTGCATTTCGAACAGCAATTAGAAAAACCATTGGTTGCCATTGCAGCATGGCAGCTATCAACAACCCAGCATACAGCTTTTTCTGGCATGTTTAATCTATTTCCTAATATTCTATTTTGCAGCTCATGGGATCAGAGCAGGTGGAAATGCGCAAAAGGCAGACCTCTGCATCTCAGGAGATACCAAGCGCTCTACTTGCCCAGTCTGGGGTGGAGACTCAAGGCTCCAATCCCTGCTGCTTCTGCTGGTGCTGCTGTTGCAGTTGCTCCTGGTATGTCTTTAAACTATATTCAATTCAGCCAGAGGGAAGATGACAGCTAGTTTCCATAGGAACATAGACATATGCCCCTTGGGTAATCAGATTAGCAGAGAAGGAAGATACCTAGAGTAAGCTAGGCAACAGCTGTGTGGAGATGAAAACAAAATCATGCTGTTTGCGGAGTTGCACAAAGATGCAAGGTTGATGCTATTCATACATTACGTGTTTCCCATTTAATTTTCCAAACAGGATAATCTCATTGACAAATACACTCTAGATCTATAAAGTTGCAAGTGGTTTAAATGACCAAATGGACCAATAATCTGATTCAGGGTTAAATCAGATTATTCATAAAATGTGAATTGCATTGCTTAGTGCTCCACTTTGTTTTTACTTTATTTTCTTTAAGCAAGATAGGCTACTGAACTCAGGAAATGAGAAATTAGGAAGACTAGCTTCTCATCCCTCCAATTATTGGGATAAATATAAATGTATATGCAATGTGTATAGGGTTAGGGTTAGTTGGCAGTCAACAGAATTAGTCTGCAATATTGCATTCTAACCACTGCGCCACCACGCATGTCATAGATGGCCTTATGTAGCTGTTATATCATGAATGATAGTTCTTTAGTACAGAAGCAGTTCAGAAGATCTTGAAACATTTGATCCATAGTAGATAAAAGACAAGCTAAGAAAAATGTAATTTTAATCAGCACTCTTGAAAGAAAAAAAATTAGATTATTATCTCTACAAAACTGCTGGTAGATAATGGAAATAGCTTCAACTTGAAATTAGTATTTTGAAAATATTTACTAAATGCAGCTGTGAGGCAGAAAAAAGGTAGTACTGTAAAACTATTTATGCACAAATAATTTCATAAATGCAGTCATAATTCTTCAACAAACCAAAGCCAAAGCAATCTCTTTTCAGCAGAACAAATTTAAGATTCTGATACATCTCTGGTGGCAGCTGGCCTTATCTGGGCTTGAAAGCTAAGCAGTTTTCACTTGGGTGAAAAATGTCAAGGAAATACAGTGCTGCAGCTAGACAGGGAAGTTGAGAAAATACCCCCCAAAATGACAGTGCAAACCACTTCCTTATTGTTGTGAAATAAATCAAACAGGTCATGTTGCTGAAGTCATTAGACATGGCAGACCTATCCAACATGGAACATAGTCCTTGTGTTTAAGTTATGTGACGTACCAAGCTTTAGTATTTGCTCAAAACACACTGCAGCTAGTTGGGATAGCAATAGCAATAGCAATAGCACTTAGATTTATATACCGTGTTTTCCCCAAAATAAGACCGTGTCTTATATATATATATTTTGAACCCTGAAATAAGCTCTTGGCCTTATTGCCATGCACTCAAAAGCCAGATTGGGCTTATTATCAGGGGATGTCTTATTTTGTGGGAAACAGGGTATTGTTTCACAGTGCTTTTCAGCCCTTTCTAAGCAGTTTACAGAGTCAGCATATTGCCTCCAACAATCCGGATCCTCATTTTACTGACCTCGGAAAGATGAAAGGCTGAGCCAACCTTGAGCCAGTGAGAAATGAACTGCTGGCAGTCAGCAGAATTAGCCTGCAATACCGCATTCTAACCACTGCACCACTACATCTCTTTAACATAGAATCAGTAATCTAAAGTAATAGCAATAACACTTAGACTTCTATATCACTTTACAGTGCTTTACAGCCCTCTCTAAACAGTTTACAGAGTCAGCATATTGCCCCCAACAATTTGGGTCCTCATTTTACCGACCTCAGAAGGATGGAAGGCTGAGTCAACCTTGAGCCTGGTGAGATTTGAACTGCCAAATTGCAGGCAGCCAGCAGGCAGCAGAAGTAGCCTGCAGTACTGCACTCTAACCACTGTGTCACCGTGGCTCATAATGACATATCAGTAATGTGCTGATATGTCTGAGTTAACATATTTTGAGAATAATTGTCTTAGTTCTGAACTACCATTGTATTTTATTTATGATGTTTTAGCCAATAAATTGTAAGTCAGAACATTTATTCATATCAACATTAAGAATAGCCCAGTCCATGTAATGCCCTCTAGCTGTTCTGGATTTCATTTTCAGAACCGACAGCCAACATTATATTTATAATCATACTTAGATTGCTCAATGGTCTTGAAAGTTGTTTTTATCATTGGTTCCATATTTGCAGAAAAACTTTAAATGGTCAGTTAATTCTCCCATAAATTTGAGACTAACAGTCTAGTGTGGGTGTCAGCAACCCATGGCTCTGGAGCCACATGTGGCTCTTTCAGCCCTCTGCTGCGGCTCCTAATGCCACTGCTGCTGCCGCCTCCATGGCCTGCCTGCCATGCACAGTACAGTGAAAGTTAGCACGCTTCATAATGGGGGAGACGGGGTCCCCTCCTTCTCCTGCAGCTCATTACGATGTGGAGCCACAATGTGACCCTCCCCACTCGCCCCTGGCAATGGCAGCGGCATTGGCTGTGGCACAGCGCGGGGCAGGCCAGTGTCTCGGGTGCAGGTCGCGCGTCCAGCACTAACCAAGTCCGGAAGTAGCCACCCACCGTTTCCTGCTGCAGTCGGGCAGCGAGACACACACACACACAGAGAGAGAGAGAGACAGACAGAGACAGAGACAGAGACACACACACGCACAGAGAGAGAGAGAGAGAGAGAGAGAGAGAGAGAGAGAGAGACAGACAGACAGACAGACAGACAGACAGACAGACAGACAGACAGAGAGAGAGAGACAGAGACAGAGACAGAGACAGAGACAGATTCAGCTCTGTCTGCTCCCCTCTCTCTGCCTTTTCCCAATTTTGCAAGGATTCAGTGGATGCTGCCTTGGTGATGGGGGGGGTTGCCCCATACTTTGCCTGCCAAGCATCTTCGGGGGCGCCCGGGGACTATATTTTCTGGCCACTTTGGACAGAGTTGCAGGATGCATATGCGTGCCTGTGTGAGTGTGCTGCTGCTTGGGATGATGCTTCTCTGAAGTGCGTGCGGCGATCTAAGGTGGCCATCTTATGGTGCTGTGATGTAACAGCCTGACAGTCACTCCTTTTGCAATGCAAGGTTTATTTTTGTATCTTTCCAAAGACAGAGAGAACGTGGCTGAATTTCCTTACAGTTATTCCCTGGGTGTGGGGGTTGGGAAGTGGGAAAATGGGGAAGCGGGAGTGGGATAGGGAGAGACAGAGAAAGAAAAAGAGAGAAAGAAAGAAAGAGAGAGAGAGAGACAGAGAGAGAGAAAGAGAGAGGGAAGAGAGGGGAGAGAGAGAGAGAGAGAGAGAGAGAGAAAGAAAGAGTAAAAGAAAGAAAGAGAAAGAAAGAAAGAAAGAAAGAAAGAAAGAAAGAAAGAAAGAAAGAAAGAAAGAAAGAAAGAAAGAAAGAAAGAAAGAAAGAAAGAAAGAAAGAAAGAAAGAAAAAGAGAGAGAGAAAGAGAGAGAGATGCACAGAGAAAGAGAAGGGGGAAAGAGAGAGGGAGGGAAAGAGAGAGAGAGAGACAGACAGACAGACAGACAGACAGACAGAAAGAGAGAAAGGGGGAAGAGAGAGAAAGAGAGAGAGAGAGAGACAGAATGAAAGAAAGAGAGAGAGAGAGAGAGACAGAGAGGGAGAGGGAGACAGAGAGAAATGGGGAAAGAGAGAGGGAGAGACAGAGGGAGAGAAAGAAAGAGAGACAGAGAGAGAGAGAAAGAAAGAGAGGGGGGAAGATAGAGGGGGGAAAGAGAGAGAGAGAGAGAGAAGGGGAAGAGAGAAAGAGAGAGGGAAATTTCTCAGTTAAGAATGAAAAATTCTTCTTAAATTATCAGTTAACTGATAATGATGCCAAGTGATGCCAAAAAAAAAAAAAGTCCCACTACTTTTACTGGCCTAGAATCTGACCAGAAGTAGAATAATCTCACAACATGGTTTATTTCTTTGGAATAACTATTTTGAGAACAAAGACAGATGTGAAACAAGCTACAAATCAATGTTCTACTTATATTCCAAGTTTACAAAAAACATTTCTTCCAATAATCTGAATTGGAAAGAAAAAATGAATAGTAATAAGAATAGTATCCTTAAGTATAGAATCATAAATATTTGAAGCATAGAGAAACTGAGATGAGACAACCAGTTAGACTTTTGTGAAGCCTCATTTCAATAACAATTTAGAATCAATAATACTTTTAATATGAAATTATTAAAAAGTCTACAACTATAATAAATCTTCCGGGTAAGAAATATCAATGCTCAAAGATCGCACCCATTGGTCTGTGAGGCATGACAATTCTATTTATCTGGAGAAGGAATAATATCTTCTCATATAGTTTTGTCAGGGATTTTAGGCTGCATTATTCTCAATCACTGTTAATCCAGATAATCTTGCTGTAGAAATTTAGTAAATTCATTTGCATTCCACCTCTGTGTGTGTGTGTGTGTGTGTGTGTGTGTATGTGTGTGTGTGTGTGTGTGTGTGTGTGTGTGTGTGTGTGTGTACACACCAGGGGTCCCCAAACTTGGCAACTTTAAGACTTGTGGACCAACTCCCAGAATTTAGCATAGCTGGCTGGAGAATTCTGGGAGCTGAAGTCCACAAGTCTTAAAATTGCCAAGTTTGAGGACCTCTGTTGTACACACACTCACACTCACACACACACACACACACACACACACACCATGTTTTTAAAAAGCTGAAGGTACACTTAATGATATAGATAAAGGACAATTAAATATAGCTAGGGAAAACGTACCTGGCAGATAAAGGTGGCAGGCAGTAAGGAATTTTTCAATGTCATATTGACCTTCTAGGAAAAATGGAAGATGCATGCTATGTTTCAACCAAGACATGAAAATCTACTTCAAGTCCACTTTCGGTTATGGAAGTTTACAAAGTGATTTGGGGCCACTCAGTAACTTTTACCCCCACCTATTCACTTTATGCTGTTCTTGGAGAAAAAATGTAAGAGGAAATGCTGTCTACGCTGCTTTGAGCTCTTGAATGGAAAGAGAAGTATAAATCTGGCAAATAATAGTATTTGAAAAACCCAATACAGATAACTGCACTCAAAACAAAAGCAAACAAGGTAGAGGTAACATCTAATGATGTTTATCTTCTCATTTACCATTCCAAAATGCTTCCACCAGGTAGGTAGAGAACATATGTAGATCCCCACAAAAGAGCTTAACTCCCACCTCAAATCTTGGGGGGGAAGACTTCCATTAAATTATTTACTATTTATTAAATGTATATGCTGCCCATCTCACTGTTGAAGTGACTCAAAATGTATTCTACAATTAATTTAGCCTGCTTTCTAGACACACCTACTGAGACCACCTCTCATTATTGCTTCTCCAGATTCATCTGTGCCATCTCTTAAAACTGTCTTGCTTTTTTTAAAAAAACTTGGCCAACCACTCCAATAATTGCTCCAAAGTCTATTATCTGCCCTACTCTTGGTGCTCTCTTATTTTTTAGTTTATTTTTCTCCATAACAGCCCTTCCTTGACTGGTGGAATAACTTTTCAATTTAGGCATTTATTGATTTATTGATTTCTGTGGTCCTTTAAATTCTTGAGGAAATGTTTCTATGTTTTTTTATTCCATTAACCTGTATTTGTGGATGGAATCAAGAGTATCTCAGATGATATCCATCAGGTTACACCACTTGAAGTAAGCGTCATAACTTCTATTACAGGAAAACAACCTTTATCCAACCATTAAGTGTATACATTACCTATTAGATTCTCAGTTGCAACAGGACTGAAGTTTGAATTTCCTAATTGAATTACTTTAAAGAAAAAAAGAGAAAGGAATCTGAGTGGATCAACAGTGGAAGACATGTCCAGCATCATATGCTGTTTTCTTGACTTAAATCCATTACAACTTTGAAAAACTAAAATATGTTAAGATGATTAAAGGTAAAGGTTTCCCTGTCCAGTCATGTCTGACCCTATCTCTGAGCCAGCGTTCTCTGAAGATTTTCCATGGTCATGTAGCCAGCATGGCTATATACCATATATGCATGGAACACTGTTACCTTCCCACCGAAGTGGTACCTATTAGTCTACTCACATTTGCATACTTTCGAATTCCTGGGTGGGCAGAAGCTGAGGCAGGAACAGCAGCTCACCATGTTGCTCGATGCTCAGATCTTGAACCCAGGCTGTCAGCTTTCCAGCTGACAAGCTCAGTGTCTTTAACTGCTGAGCCATCGCACCCCTTATTAAGATCAGTTTTTTCCCCATTAGTTAAAAAGGAAAATAGTCCAATTAGAGATTTTTGACATTACAACTCTTTTAATCCTGAACTTTGAGAATAAGGAGTCAGAGACTGCAAAAAAAAAGTATTGTAGAGAAAAGGAAATTAAACTATAAAGATACTGTGTATTTACATAACCTGGTATTGCAAAATGGGAAGAAATAGACAGCCAAGACTGTAATTGGGTAACACTTACCACAGAGTATATCCCAGTGATGGATAACCTTTTTGTTGACCCCCCCAATGCTCCCCCGCCCCCCAGCACATGCGCATGTGCCCCCTGTACTCCCCATCCCCCTGCATGAGCACACGACCCCCACACATGCACACATGACCCTGCGCATGCGCGCATGACCCCCCTCCCCATGCATGCGCCCCATCCCCCACACATGCACAGCAGAAACCCAAAAATCAGCTGGCCCGCAGGAGGCAAGCACGCATGCACAGTGGAGCTGAGCTGGGGCGACGGCTCCCATGCCCACAGAGAGGGCTCTGCGTGCCACCTGTAGGTTCACCATCACGGGTATATTCCATTGAAAATGTATCCAATTCTAAATCAAATATAAAATTATTTCAAGGCAAGGTAGAGCAGTTCTCTCCAATGCAAAAGCTTCTTTGTAGATTTAGATGAGTTCAAACTATGAAACATATGAAGCAGTCTGATAAGATTATAAGAAAAAGGGACCTTTTTGACATAAGAACAAATGACAGTAAGAGAATGTGCATAAAAGACCTTGAATGGTTGGATATCTGAACATTAAAGTGCTAATTTGTTTTCAGATAAATCTCTGTGTAATATTTTACAATTCTTGCCCTCTTTCATACTACAGATTTTCTAGAAGAAATCACATTTGCTAAAAATATTACTTTCTCTTCTGTCCCATATTTTTAAACTAAAGCACAACCAGCTGATATATTATATGAACCAATATTTTTCTAAGAGATTAAAAATGAAATGCCTTATCATTCAACACATCAAGTTTAGAAGAAATTGCATGGTATCTTAGTGGAATTCCTATACTGGGAGAATTAGATTGTAACCTATATTTAGGTATCAACCCAGTGGCAAATTTAAAATCTCAGCAAATTTTTTATTTTAGTTTCACCAAACTCTGTTTTATTACAGTCTTACCGTTAGGAATCAAGATGGGCAAGCAGCACATGAAATTGGACCAGAAATTATTCCATACTGTGAACAAGGGTAAGGATTAACTGGTAAAGTCATTGTACTGCATTTAAAGCACTGGTATTTCTTAGATAGCATGTGTACTGGGAGTGATGGAAGTTGTAGTTCTACATATTTAGACGATATCACATTGGATAAAGTTATTACCATTCTCATACCAGTTTAGCATATTTTGGTTACTATGAGATCACTGTCATGCAATACATTCACCTATAAACTGAATCTAGTTAAAATATGCTATGAAAATATATGAAAAATTAATGCAAGAATTTGTTTTTCCATTTTAACACTTTACTTTATGAAAACATGAAAAAAATGCCAGACTGTTGTTTTTGTTCCTTAATACTGCAGCTACAGGATAGCATATAAGAAAGAACATGAAAGTACTGGTTATACTTAATATTCCACGAGAAGAGTCCTCCACTCCTCTGTTCGCAATAGAATACCTAATAATGTCCAATCACACTTAGCCAATAAAGCTATTCTGTCCTGTCCTGTCCTGTCCTGTCAGCTACCAAGCATCTGAATTTTGATCTCATGACCTTGGGGATACCGCAATGGTCAAAAGTGTGAAAAACAGTCATACGTCATTTGTTTTGGTGCCGTTGTAACCTCAGATGGTCACTAAATGAACTGTTGTAAGTCAAGGGCTACCTGTACATGTGCATGAGTGAATCAAGGTTGACTCAGCCTTCCATCCTTCCGAGGTAGGTAAAATGAGGACCCAGATTGTTGGGGGCAATGTAAATATACATTGCTTACTGGTGTAAACCGCTTAGAGAGTGCTTGCACTGTGAGGCGGTATATAAATGTCACAAAATAAATAAATAAATAAATATACTGAGTAAATATATTGTAGATAATTGTACTGGTCAGTTCAGTAATAAACATACTACAATAAAATAACAGATAGAAAAAATACTGACAGAGTATTTTATTGACAGAGTATTAATAACATAAGGTATCATTCACCACCTTTGTGCATGTTCTGTATTTTTTAACTAAATTGCTTCAAATTTCAGATTTAGCAATGCATAAAACCTCCTAAATTCCACATTTTCGTCCCATACCATGGTAACAGTATTTATTATTTTTCATTTATTTCATTTATAGCTCAACGCCATCTTTGGAAGAAGCAAGTGCTTGGAGGCATTCCTTTGACAAACTGATGGCAACGCCTTCAGGTCGAAATGCTTTCAGAGAATTCCTTCGGTCAGAATACAGTGAAGAAAACATGCTTTTCTGGCTGGCTTGTGAAGACTTAAAACAGGAATCCAGCAAGAATGTAATTGACGAAAAAGTCAGGCGAATATATGAAGATTATGTTTCTATTCTTTCTCCAAGAGAGGTATGTTACATTTGTAATAACCTTGATTTTACATGAGTCAACCAAAGATATACAGTGAACTGTTCAAAGCTGTTCCTGTTCAGATGGCATATTTTAAAGATTAAAACTCTTGCAAGATTGTTAAGATTTTTAAAGTTTGATAGTTTTAAAGTGATTTATTTTATACCGGTAACATTTAAACATTTATTCTTATGAGGTGATTTGAAGGGGTGGTATTCTTGGGCTATACACTGCAATACTAAAATGTTAAAAAACTTAGAATATATTTGTTCTAATAAAAAAGAATAAATTATCTTTAAGCATACCACTGAGGATGATAGGAATAAGTGCATAAGTATGGGACAGGTATAAAATTTGAACTTATCTTTCTAGAAGACTGACATGGCTCAATCTCATAGGATATGGTTTCAAAAGATTTAATTTCCCCATTGCTAATGAAGTTCAGCTGCATAGTACACAGATATATACTCAGATTTATTAAAATCTAACCTTGTTGCAATTATACAATGTCTTAGAATACCTTTCAGGTATTGATAGATATTTGTTGTGTAATATTCCATTAATCAATTTCCACTTTTTAAATTCATACAATAGATTTTTAACATACAATTGTTGTCTTTCAATACAAAGTTTTTAAAAACAAGTGTGTGTACTACATGAAGACAAGGGACTGTACTTGTGAAAGCTCTTTGAATGTAATATTTGATTTGTGATGGAAAATTGTTTTAATCCCTGATGGAGATTTAGATGCCTTAGTACAGGGGTGTCAAACTCAAGGGCTGGGGGCCAGAGGGTGCTTAGATCTGGCCCATGGGGCTGCCCTGGAAACAGCAAAGGACCGGCCTGCGGTGCCTCTGCCAGCAAAAACGGAAATCGGGAGGGCCGCGGGTGGTCCTCCCGAGCTCCATTTTCATTGGCAAAGGGTTGCAGGAGGTCGTTGCAGGCGAAAACAGAGCTCGGGGGCCTGTTTTCGCTGGCAGAGCGCTCGGTCCATCATAGGTGCCCCCGACATGAGTGACATTGAGCTGGCCATGACCACCCTGGCCACACCCATCCCGGAGCTCTGAGGTCAAACACAACCCTGATGCAGCCCTCAATGAAATCGAGTTTGACACCCCTGCCTTAGTATGATGGATTCCAAAATATCTACGTCTGTTTTAAATCCATATCCTTCAAATACTAACCATTTGAAGAAAACTTTCTTTGTCTTTTTTCAAGGAAAAACAAAAGCTGTGGATTTTAAAATAAAGACTAGATGAAAGCAGAACATTATCAAATTTTTTAGTGATAATAGAATGTTCTCGTTATAAAAAAATGTCTATACAATTTTCAGACACATTGTGAAACTATCAAATTGTTTCCATTGTTAGCAACATAATTGAGGAAATATATTATTGAACACTTTAATAAATTCATTTATTAACAGGTCAGTCTGGACTCCAGAGCAAGAGGAATTATTAACCGGAACATAATGGAACCATCGGTACATACTTTTGATGAAGCACAACTCCAAGTTTATATGTTGATGCTCAGAGATTCCTACCCTCGGTTTGTGAACTCTGCTATTTACAAAGAATTAGTTCTGTCACATTTTCAAACAACTACTGAATCATAGAATTTAAATTTATTTTGCATCGAACTACCTACTTACACAAATAAAACTTTGGCCTACCATCCATTAATATGGGATTTAGAATCAACAAGCTGATTACATAACAGTAATTCAGTAAGAAGTGTATCTTAATACAATGGTAACAGTGTTCCAAAGTTTACAAATTCTAAAATTTCACATTATTTCCTGAATTTTAAGTAGTTCTGCCTAAATTATATGTGCTGATGGAAGATATATAGAAAAAATTGTTAACAGCAGGAACATGTACTGTAGTAAAATTCTGAAATGCATGCACAGCTTTTAAACAATTCTATGATCTATGTGGAGTGCTTCACTATCCAGGTGTCCTATCAGTGAGAGACTGGAAGTGTGGGGTCAGCACTCTTTCCAGTGTTTTTCTTATTTTACAAATGAATTATTATGTTTGGTCCAAGTTTTCCCCTGCATCAGGGATCTTGATCAAATAGATGGCAGTTCTTTCCATTCTGCTCATTATGTAACGCATACTATGCCTCTGATAAGATCTTTTGAAAATTAAAGCAATTCATATCAGAGCTGTTGTAAAGCTTTAAGGAAAAATCTGATATTGAACTTTATCCTCCACTGATCTTGGACAACACAATCCAAGAAATCTTATAGCTGTTGAGGTTCTGTCTATAGCAGGGGTCAGCAACTGTGGCTCTTTCATCCCTCTGCTGCGGCTCCCTATCACTCAAAATATGCGTCACAACTGTCAATGTGTGATACACAATTTATTGAGCTTTTCTACCCCCGGTAGGCCAACCATGGATAAATCCAAGAAAACTTTCAGAAGAAAACAGAATGTTTAATTCAACTACATATGCTAGTTCTGTGGCCGCTCAGGAAATAGTCAGGCATGGGAAGGGTTTTGTGGCTCCCAGTGTTTTCTTTTCTGTGGGAAACGGGTTCAAATGGCTCTTTGAGTGTTTAAGGTTGCCGACCCCTAGTCTATAGGGATCTCTGATTTTAGCCAAACCTACTTAAAACTTACATATAATAAAACATTTTAAGTTTAATTCATATAACAATGTTTGTTTACTGAAAGCATACCAAAATTGGAATGTTTGACCAAGCCTAAGAGGATTTCTATGAATTCTGAAACTTTTTCTCAGTAAGTTACTTGAAGTGATTACTTTGCATTGTACAAAGCAAATACCGTATTTTTCGGAGTATAAGACGCTTAGTTTTGGGGGAGGAAAACAAGGAAAAAAGGCCTCTGCCTCCAAGCAATTTGCCAAACAGCAAACAGCTCAGATGATATACACTGTTTGCTGTGTATTTCTGTGCATGTGTGCCTAACCCATAGAAATAGCAAAGAATTGGAGAAATGTACATTATGCCAGAAAGTTTTCTTAAATGTAGTCACACTAACTCCTCCCAATTATTTAAATAGATCTACTCCAAGGTAACTAAACTCTAATACTAAATAGGACATTGTTACATTTCACATTATACTTGTATAGAGGTGTTAAAATTAATTAAAATTTCTGGAAGTATACATTCTCTATTATTTAAAAGAAGATACAATAGCACTGGGCCTCTTCAGAGCAAGCATTTATTTTAAAAAACTTCTTTATTTTGTTAAGTTGTCTAGATTTACAGGGATCTCCAACCTTGGCAACTTTAAGACTTGTGGTCTTCAACTCCCAGAATTCCACAGCCAGCAAAGCTAACAAAGCTGGCTGTGGAATTCTGGGAGTTGAAGTCCACAAGTCTTAAAATTGCCAAGGTTGGAGACCCCTGGCTCTAGAACAATAATAAAGCAGTCTTTAAAAAATAAGTCTAATAATTTGAACATTCTACAGACATTTATAGTTATTCACTTACCCCCTTCCATCCAGTTCAGCAAAAAATAAAAATCTGCGTGTCTCTCCCAACTATTTGCCTTTGCAGTTTCAGTTTCATTTTAGCACATGGCAAATCAGCTATAGGTCGGGAAACTGCTAGTGACTTGCTTGGCTTTACAGGCTCTTTGCTGCAAACAGGTAAATTGCTGGAAGACAGAAGCCAAAGGTTGGGGGTGGCTACATTCGGTGTATAAGATGCACCCAAGTTTTCACCCTCTTTTGGGGGGTAAAAAGGTGCATCTTATACTCCGAAAAATACGGTACTTGTTTTGATATTGAAATGTTCACATGATATTCCCAAAGGTGTTTTTTTCAAAAGGCAACTGGACTTTGTTTTTTCCTTGAAGACATTTCACTTCTCATCTAAGAAGTTTAAAATGGAAGAAGCTTCTTGGATGAGAAGCGAAACATCTTCAAGGAAAACTGAAGTCCAGTTGCCTTTTGAAAAAAGCACCTTTGGGAAAACCATGACCTGGATGACTAAGAATCTCCATAGACATATTCACATGATAATTTCTTCATGCTTATGACAACTGGCATTGAGTCCTTGAAATAATTCTAAAACTGATTTCCCTCATTTTTCTCTCTACCAACAAAAAGTTCAGCTTAGGCATTATTTTTAGAATTCAGAATAATCCACTCCTCTTTAAGGAAAAACTAAGTTTTACTTACAAACTTAATGATAGGAGTAGCATTTCTTCATGAGTAGCATGAGAGCATTTCAAAGTTAACAACAAAACAAAGCAAAGCAAAATGCACAAACAAAAAAGTCACTGAAGAGAGATGTCACCCATAAAATGTTATCTTATTACTGAATCTATAGAGTGATTTTTTGTTAATATTTCTGGGGGGGGGGGAATAGAAAACACATGAAAACTTGATAATCACTGCTGTAAATTAAGCATCCAATATGTATCTCAGCTACTTTCATTATGTAAATGGAAATCATAGTTTTAAATATTCATAAACTGGGAAGCCAGTTTAATCTCAGAATATCAATTTGGTAACTATAGAACTTGTTAAAATCTTGCTTTCCAATTGATTTTGATGGAACTCTGAATAATTATTCTACTGCTTAAACTAGGAAACAGCCTGGGCTTTTAAAGAATGTATACATTATGAAAACTAATAGCTCTGAACATCTTTAATAAAGAATAGTTTTACATTTATTTCTTTCATAATTACTTCCTGCTATTAAAGAGTGTTATAGAATTGGTATTAATCTTGCTTTAAATTTTTACCCAGATACCAGAATAGAACCATGTGATTTGTGCACAAATGTATATTACTTTCACCAGCAATACTAGAATACATCCTCAGCTTTAAGTATTGACTCTTTAAATTACCTCATGTGCTATTGACCATGGAATTAGAATCGGAAGGAACCTTACAGGCCAAGGAGTACAGCTCCCTACCCAGCATAGGCTTACAAGTTACAACCATTCATTTAGTGACTGCTAGAAGTTATAATGCTACTGAAAAAAGTGACATGACTGTTTTTCACTCGGTAGTTGCAGCATCCCCGTGGTCATGTTATCAAAATTCAGACACTTGGCAACTGACTTATACTTATGATGGTTGCAGAGTAGAAGGGTCTATTGTGACTATTTTTGCGACCTTCTGACAAGCAAAGTCAATGCAGAAGCCAGATTCACTTAACCATTTTAGTAGCTTAACTGCAGTGATTCACTTAATAACTGTGGCAAGAAAGTTTGTAAATTGGGGCAAAACTCACTTAACTATCTTGCTTAGCAACAGAAATTTTGGCCTCAACTGTGATTGTAAGTCAAGGATGACCTGTACTTTATGCAGCAGCCTGTTACCGATTGACATTTCAGTCAGGACGTTTCTCATATCTAGCTGAACCTCATGCCTTGTGCATACTTCTTCATCCTTAATCACCATATGTACTGTACATGTATCTTCACATACACAAAGTAGGAACTACTTGTTTTAGCTATGAAAGAAAATGGAGCTAAATTCTGCGGCAACAAAAGCATTATGTAAATTTCACTGAGGAAAGCATTATTCACTATTATATTTTGATGAAATCTAAAAAAGAAGTTTTTAAAATCACCTGTAAGTCAAATATATGTAACGATGGAAAAATATGTACAGAAGGTTCACAGAACTGGCCCCATCCCATTTACATTAATATAAAAATACATGCAAATCTTCCTCAATAACTGGTGCTTATTGGGTATGGAATATCCTCTAGCAAGTAGCAATAAATTAAAGATTAATGCCTTCCCTTTTCAGAAATAGATTTAATTATGGATTCTCTGTGGATGTTTTTTATGCTCACATGATTAAAAAAATCTGATTGTATTAAAAAACAGATCCATTAAAATAGAATAGAGTTGACATGTTACTTTTCTTCTTTTCCAGCCTATAATCCAGCCTATAATCAGTATTCCCCTTTGGGGACTGCAAAACAAAAACATTGTTAGGCTTCTCTCCACTGGGACAAAATACTCATATATATACTAATTTACTTTTCTGTTCAGTGCAGCAAGCTGAAGATGTGCTTTATTTTTCCATGTTAACCCTTTTTTAAAAAAAGAAAAGAAAACTTATTAAAAGAAAACCATACGGTGGAGAGAAGATACAGAACAAAGCTGATATTTCAATTGTGACCATAAGTTCCATTACCTTAGTAAGTAAATAAAATCAACTGTAACTGTATGACTCAAGAAAACATGTTCCACGATATTGCTCTGAGTTGCATAGAAGAAAATATCTCTGGATATAACTTTGGCTGTCAACTTTGAGGAATGCTTAGACTCGGAGTCTTCTTTTGTTGGGGGTGTTACTTGGAACCCTGACACCAAATTTCAGCCAACATGATCCAAGTGTTAGGGAGGCATTCCCAACATCATGTTACTAGTTGTAAGGAATAATATCTCTCACTGCTGATATTAATTTAATATATATGGAATAACTATGTAAAAGTAAATTCATTCATTTAGTGTTAAAGTATTGAAACATAGGCTCTATAGGGATTTTCAGTTTGTCCTGAAATGAACTCAGGCTAAGTGAAGCATTTCTGAGTGTGTCAACAAATTTACCGTATTTTTCAGAGTATAAGACGCACCGAAGTATAAGACGCACCTTAGTTTTGGGGGAGGAAAACAAGGAAAAAAGGCCTCTGCCTCCCAGCAATTTGCCAAACACCAAACAGCACAGATGATATACACTGTTTGCTGTGTATTTCTGTGCATGTGTGCTTGACCCATAGAAATAGCAAAGAATTGGAGAAATGTACATTATGGCAGTATATTAATCCCAGAAAGTTTTCTTAAATGTAATCACACTAACTCCTCCCAATTATTTAAATAGATCTACTCCAAACATGACTAAGTCAGGGTTTAATTCGGCTGCCTTATTTTAATACTAATACTTAATACTAAAACAGGACATTTCAGATTATACTTTTACAGATCTTTAAAATTGATGTGGCTTTCTGGAAGGCTTTCTGCTATTTAAAAGAAGATACAATAGCACTGGGCCTCTTCAGAGCAAGAATTTATTTTAAAAAGCTTCTTCATTTTGTTAAGTTGTCTAGAACAATAATAAAGCAGTCTTTAAAAAATAAGTCTTATAATTTGAACACTCTACAAACATTTAACAAAATAACATATTAACAGAATCTGCCTCTACCTAGGATAGAACTCACAACCTCCTGACTGTGAGGCAAGAGCTCTACCTCTAGGCTATAGTAGCTGTAGCTTACTTTCTTGCAATTTCAGCAGTGTAACATTGTCAGCAGTTTATCTCCCAGCATTTTGTCTCATTACAGCCACCGTAGTTAGTTTCATTTTACCACGTGGCTTGCAAGCCTGTCAGCTGTAGGTCGGGAGGCAAGAAATCTCTTAGTGTGCTAATAAGGCTTCTGTTTCTGTTCTGTTTGCTGCAAAGAGGTAAATTGTTGGCAGGCAGAGGCCAAAGGGTGGGGGTGGCTGGGTGGGGCTACATTCGGTGTATAAGATGCACCCAAATTTTCACCCTCTTTTTGAGGGTAAAAAGGTGCGTCTTATACTCCGAAAAACACGGTAAGCGTTTTTGACTCAGCATTTTGTAAGATCCAGATTTACCATCACAAAAAGTGAAATCTATTGTCACAGAATCAATATACCACAGAGCTTGAGGGATGAAAACTATTATTATTCCAAGCTGGTGTTTATTAAGCGATCCTTACTTTGCAAAAAAAACCCATCCTACTCGGAACTGCCTATACATTCAGATGGTACCCTAACAGTTCTTATGGTCATTGGTTAAGACTTGAACTGTTAAGTTTTTACCAATCCCAGACTGTGAATCGAATTGAAGATTAACAACAACAACAACAATAGAAAAAAGAAAGACAAGCTAATATATTACAATTACTGGTGAATTGTCAATAGGCAATCAAAGTCTGGCTAATTCTGCAGACAGTATAACAAAATTTAGCTACATTCAAAGAAACTACCGTATTTTTCGGAGTATAAGACGCACCTTCCCCCCCCCCTAAAAGAGGCTGAAAATTTGGGTGTTTTATACTCCGAATGTAGCTTTTACTAAGCTTTTTTTCAGCCCTAACGAGGTGCTAATGAGTGAAGCGATCTTCTGTGCTTTGCTAGCAAAGCGATCTTTCCTTTGCCTGCTTTTCTCATTGTTTCTCTCTCTGAAGTGAGAGAGAAGGTTTTAGAAACTGTTTTTTATCCCCAACTAGGGGATAAAAAGCAAGCACGCGTGCTCAAAACCAGCAAACTAATGTGCTGAAGCTGACCAGACTAAGGAATAGCCAGATGAATACCTGGTAGGCAGATTATTTTTTCCCTATCCCCCCCCCCCCAAAAAAAAACTAAGGTGTGTCTTATACTCCGGTGCATCTTATACTCCGAAAAATACGGTATATTGTACTGATCTGATAACAGCAACTGTATGTTAAAAAATGCATGTTTCCTGGGTATTTTATCAAGTGAGGTGTTCTGAGGTGGATCTGTGAATCCTTATAGAAAGTATACTGTAGTAGGGTGTGAACTGTAGTTTCGCTAGTCCCTTGTCATCAGGGGCACAGTCTGAGCTTGTATGCAATTATTTTATGTTAGCTCTCCAAAACTGCTATGGGAAGTGCACTGCAGCATGCTAAAATTAGTGCCCTTCAGAATCTGGAAACAATTATATGATGTAAGTATCTTGCTGTTTTGAAAGTTTGATTGCTCAAAAAAAACACTGTTAGGAAGAGCAGACTGATTTTGTTGGGCTTCCAAGTCTTTAATAGGTTGTTTAAATCAGCGCCCCCCCCCCCAACTTTTTGGGCACCAGGAACCAGTTTCAGGGAACAGGTTTTTCTGCAGACTCGAGGGGGTATGGTTTCGCATGCTGCCTGCATCCCGTGGATGGGGAGAAGTTGTTACCACAGCCCAGTTTCTAGCAAGCTACGGACCGGTGCTGGGCCACGGACCAGGGGTTAAATACACTTGTACCCCATTAAGAGCCCTTCCCTCTTAATTTATATTAAATTGCGTAATTTTTTCAACAATAATTTTTATTTTTCAAAATCACTTTTAGCAAATATTTTAAAGACGGACTTTGAGAAACAATACACGACCAAAACTTGTAGAGAAAATTTACAGTTTTATTTCTGACCTCTGAGATCTAGGACTCATTCTAGACTATTTTTCAGTAAAATGCATTTGTTGCCAAATGTCTGTGTGATTGGTAAATTACATAACGTTTTTGGTCATGTTTGGAAAACAAGAGACCAAACAAAACAGATCAAACCAATACATTAAAAGGTAGACTAGAATTCATTAATATAAAAATACTGCACATATTTTATGCTGTATAATAGTAGGGGTATATCAATACAAATTTCAAAACTATTTCAAGTTTGACAATACAAAAAAGGCTTTTGTATGTTATGGAACAGGAAATATTATGAAGAATTGCAAAAATGATTTATACAGCCTACCTACCCACACTAGATATGGATTAATTTGTTAGTATAATGAAAAACTATTTGCTTTAATACACTGAAATGATTCAAATGGAGTATGACATTGAGAATTTTACAAAAAAAAAATTCAACCATGTATGTCAAAAGCAAATAAGTACAATACATTGTTTATAAAATTAAGAAAAAAAACAGTTACCCAAATTTCATTGATAAAAGTTTAATGTAGCGTTGCTTATAAAAATGGAAAAAATATTACACCATACAACTAAGCATCCTGGCTCTGACTATTAACTACAGGGATGGTCATGTCAGAAACAAAATCTAACTTCAGAGTTATCTGCTTAAAAGGAAGCAAACAAACAAAAACATCTCTGCAAGTAATAGGATGCTTTACCTAGTTCTTAAAGCTAATTATAAAATTATTTTTAACTGGTCCAACAATTTCTTCTTCTAGCAGAACTGTAAAAAAGAAAATAAATATTTATGAGATAGGCACATATAGTAGTAGGTTCACTCCATTTGTTTTCTGTTAATGCAAATACGCATATTTTACTTCTTGGACACATCATGAGTATTCTATTTTAACATCAGGATTTATAACAAAATTCACTTCAATTTTAAGCACTTAATTCGAAAACATAGAGGATCTGTTAAATCTACTTTTCTTGGATTGCAGATAACAGTTTTACATTCAATTTCATATGCAGAATCCTCTTTAAAAATACATATATCCAAGAATGGCAACTACGAAAAAAATTCCACTTCATATAGTTACTATAGTTTAATTGCTAACTCTTATGGGTTTATTAAAATAAATATTATATTACTGTCTAAATTCTGAAATAGTGCCCTCTATTTTTAAAGGTTTCTCATAGAGCAAATGTAAACCAGTAATCTAGTTAAATATACTTTTTCCAGTAGAAAAAATTAAAAGCTTCTGACAAAACAATCTGTATATAATAAGTTTATCTTGCTTATTATAAGTAAATCTTGCTACTTTAGTTTTCTTCTTTCTATTATCATTTATGCAACATTTATGCAACATGCAACAAAATCTGACCAATCTGGTTAAATATATATAGAACAATGAAACAAATGCTTAATAAAACAAAAGCTTTAACATTAAAAAAAGAACCAATACTGCACAAAACACAAACAAAGCTAGTTATTTTTACCTTCCATCTGTTTCCACATTCATTGCATACAACAAATGTTGTCATAGGTTCATCGGCACTTCTGGTCTGAACCTACAAAAAAAACAAAACAAAAAAACAAAACGAACAGAAAATAGCAATGTTACTTGGTTATAGTTATATAATTTTCTTATTTTGTGGTACTACAAAGTACAATCTGATTTACTGATAAAAATAATTAAACCACCCAAAAGCCAAAACTCTCTAGTCAAAATATAACACATTAGCTTGAATAAAAACATATATGATAAAATCAAGTTAAATGCAAAACATCATAGAAACTAGTCAGCTGCAAGGTAGACATTGAAAATGTAAAACAATAAAGCCTAGGAAAATGCAAAGCTCTTCACCTGTTGCTAAAATGATACTAATGTGGATATCAGGCAAGCCGCACTGGGAGGGAATTCCATAACTGGGTGCCATCTCAGAAAAAAACTCTGTCCCTTGTAGAAACCCACCTTACCTCCTTTTAATTGTTTACTCAGCCAAGTTTGTTTAATCATAGTTAATCTTTTGGTTACTTAGTAATGTATGCTAACACTAACTTTTAATTCAATATTACAACTTTAGCCCAAAATATTAATGAGTTCATAATTTACATATGGAATATTAAGTGAACCAACAATCCTTTTCTTTAACAACTAAGATTCTCTCTTATATGCCTCTATGACAGATACATTTTTAACTCCAATCTTTTCTAGCCAGGATAGCCAGTGATAAGAGAAGAGAGTTTAAAATCTGGCAACACTATAAAGACTACATTTTGCCCGTCATTATTCTCAAAAAGAGTTTTTCATATCTTATTTGGTTATGAGTGTTTGGAGAAAACATTCAATTGCGACTTTGCCTTCTTTTATTGGGAATACAGATTAAATAAGGAGTGAAGATTTAGTGCTAAATCTGATGTGAAGAGAGAAAAGCTAAACATCAAAGAACACGCACCATTTTGAGAGATCAATTACGGATTACTGTAATGTTCTAACTATTTGAAATATATACTATATTCCAAGACAGCCAACAAAGTTATGGCTTTGTTCAAAATTATATTTCAAAAAATGATGGATGGATGGATAGATAGATACAGTAGATAGCTAGATAGAAGTTACTAACTCCAAAAGCTAATACTGTGATGGGCATGTAGAAATGTCTAAATCACAAACCAGAGTATCTATAAAACAATGTATTTTTAAACTTTTAAGGTAGTTGAATCTTTTTCCTGCCTTGTTGGTTCCTTATAATATGCTGCAAGCATATTATTTAATATTATTTAATGTATTTCACAAAATTGCAAATGTTGAATGCTGCTTGAATACAACTTATATACCTGGGTGTAAGTACAGTTCTTCTTTTTACATTTACCACAGGAAAATAGATCAGTCTGTGTTCCTCCTGTTTTAGCCATCTGGTGCTCTCTTATAGCTTCTTTGGTAAGGTTTTTCCTCATTTCTTTCAGTTCATCACTTGCCATCTCCTATAGTGAGCACAAAAAAAAAATCATATTAGTTTTATACTTTTCACACACACACGTGCGCACACACACACAAACACACTATTAACTAGGCAGCAGGTTTACCCATTAATTTGTGAAAGCAAAAATATTACTAATATTTATGAAATATGCATTAGCCTTATTAATTAATATTAGATTATTCTATATATTGTATTATCAGATTCCTTTTGGAGGCTTAAAAATGACAATTTATTTTACTGAAAATCCAGTTTAAGGACTAAAAATCATTCTTGTACCTCAGCCTCTAAGTGCTATCCAAAGATAATATGGAGTGGCTGTTGTATGAAAATATAAGAGGCCATGTATCTTAGGTATTGTACAATAGTTTGCTTATTATATAGAACTTTTAAATGTTTTATTCTCCATAGCTGCCTTCAGGAAAAAAAATATTCTTCAAATGGTTGAAGTGAACAGATTCAACATAATCTGATTATATATATATAGGTAGTCTTACAATGGCAATTGGGACAGGAATTTCCATTACTAAGCAATGAAATCATAAAATCTTATTTTAATATACAATACAGGCAACCAAGTTAGGAGGCATCGTAGATTTAAGGTTTTTGATCCCTCTGCTGCCATCTTCTGACTGGTTTTTTTACCATAGATATGGTAGCCTAACTTGGGCTGAAGACTCTAAGGGCCATCTAGGTTTTAAGCTATTCTGAAAAGTCAAAAAAATGGAATAAAAGAAGGCTATGGCAAAGAGTTTTGTATTATTGCCAAGAAAACTGTACTATCACTTCCAGGAAGTTGAGCTCAAACTGAAGTATTACTTTAAGACACTATACCCAGTTAGAGGAGTGATCTTTCCGGCATAATACTATTTATATCAACTGAAAGTAAGTTTTCAAGATTTCAAGTAGAAGCTTCTCCAAGCCATATCAGGAGATGCCAGGAACTGAACCAATGATTGCATGCAAAGCATATGTTATTTCATCCATTTGTGCTATTCTATAGAGACTTGACAGCAGTAAATTATAGCCTTCTATATTTCTAAAACATGCAAAGTATAAATTTAAATACTTTTAAATTATATAGTATAATTTAACAATACATTCAGATTTCCCCCCCAAAATACAAATAATACTGTATTTTTATTTTGGAAACACAAAAAGTCATAGATTTTTGCTTAAACAAATCAAGTAGGCAGAAAGACTCTGACAATATTTTCAACTGAGATATGTAAATGTTATTTTAGTGTGTCAACTAAATGTGGATTCATACTTGTATCTTAGATTAAAAAAATAAAAATTGTAATATGTTGAATGTTTATTACCTCTGCTGACATTTTAGCAAATCTATCAGGAGGTATATTTCCACATAAAACATTTTTTCTTAAATTAGGATTTTTTGTATCTTTAAGATTTGCTATCCTGCTGCGCACTCTATTTTTATATTTCATGTCAGTATTTTTTAGCTCCTGAAATATAGGTATTCATGAATTAAGGAAATAATGTGTAAAACACAGAATTGATTTGTTTTACAAATATTTGACCACATTTTATAATTGCCTGTTTTTAATTAATAAGAGCATACATATGTAGAAACTTAATTAAATTTATATTAGCCACAAACTATCAAGTTTGTCTTGCTTACATGAATTAAATATGCAGAAAAGCAATGTTATTTTAATGGTATGATATTTTAATATTAAAATATTTTAATGTATACACTTTGTCCTGTTATTAACAAAATCCATTAATATATACAATATTCTAAACATATTTTTAAAAATATATCCTCTTTCAGCCATACAATTTGTTTAAAATATTACCTGATCTAAAATATTTTAATAAAGTTTATAAAAATGTAAGTATATTAATGAACACAATACAGACTGATGTAAACAACTATAGGGAGCAACAAAAAATTAAAGAACAAAATATTTTAAAAGAGGTTATGAATTAAACTACAGAATAATATAGAATTTTCATTATATAAGAAAGGATATCTTCTTCAATCTGAGAACCTAGTTCTTCATCATCAGCACCAATAGCAATGTAATCATCTGAAAAATAAATTAATTGGGAATGAGTTTTTGTAACCTGATTATATACATATATTTAGATGCAAATAAAATGTGCTCCAAATTATACATTACTATAACTACAGTTGATTCTATCCACAACTAGAGAGTATTATAAAATCAAGATAGAAAAAAACACCAAGTACAAAAATAACTGTAAAACAATCACAAGCTGGCAATCCAAACAATAATTCAAACATAAAACATCACAAAGAGGGGAGTTCCATCCACCCTATCCCAAGGCCTGGGTAAATAGATTTTCAAGGCCTTCTGGAATGTAAGGGTGGGAAGCATATGGATCTCACCTCATTCCAGAAGGCAGGCACCCCTAAAGAGAAGGTGAATTTCCTAGGTATTGAAAAAGGATACCATTTAATTGAGATGACCCAAAGCACACCACTCTGTAACATTGTATCAGATGGGCAGAAAGTGAAGAAGATAGGTAGCTTAGGCCCTATACCCGTGATGGCAAACCTATGGCACTCATGCCAGACGTGGCATGCAGAGGTATCTCTGTGGGCACGTGAGCAGTTGCCCCATCCCAGCTCCAATCATGTTTCTCTATCATGTTTCACTCAATCAATTCCAATTTTTCGCGAAAGAAAAAGATCTCGCTAAATTGGAATTGATTCAGTGAACTTTTTCACTCACACGCTTCATAATGGGGGAAATGGGGTCCCGTCCTCCTCATGAAGCCCATTACGACGCGGAGCCACAATGCGACCCTGCATCATCTCGGCAAAAAAAGCAGTTTCTTTTCCTGCAGAGCTGCCTGTGTTGGGATGCCCTGCCTCCCCGCCAGCCAGCTAAGCGTGGGCGCGCTGCTTCTGGACTTGTCGGCCTTCAGATGTCATTCCTACCACCCAGCACCAGTTCAGGGGTTTCTTTCCCCCCCAATGGGGGGGAGAGAGAAACAGAGAGAGAGAAAGAGGGAGGGAGGGAGGGAGGGAGGGAGGGAGAGAGAGAGAGAGAGAGAGAGAGAGAGAGAGAGAGAGAGAGAGAGAGAAAGACAGAGGGAGGGAGGGAGGGAGGGAGGGAGGGAAAGAGAGAGAGAGAGGGAGGAAAGAGAAATGATATTACAAAAGTTTATCTTTTTTATTGTTGCTAAAAGTAATCTTTCAAAAGCAGAAAAAGTCGCCGCCAAGGAGTCTTTGAGGGCTGAATGCCGAGAGGCACAGATTTCCTCTGCCTTCTGCATTCCCCTCTTGGCGCTGAAGCAAACCAAATGGGCTTGGGTCACCCCGCTAAGTGGCTCCGCCGAGCCCGCTTGCAAACTCTGCCAAGCGCAGCTCCAAATGATCGGCTCGCACATCCCTCCTGGCCAGCGCCACAGCAGCGGTGGGGAAGGTGCGCGCCCTCTCTGATCTGCTCTTGCTCGCCAGAGGTGGGGCTACAGTATTGAATAAGGCATCTCTTTATGTAATATCTGATGTGTATCCAATCCACTTAACTGTAAATTCAAAATTGCAACAATTATCAGTTCAGAGCTAAGAATAATAACTTAAGGCCATTCTCAAAAAGAAATATGACAAATTCACAGCGACTAAAAATAATAAGCAGTGTCTGCAACATACAGAGGATCCTCTAAAAAATGTTTTCCACCATGCACTTATTATCGTCTCAGCCAGTTTCTTAATAGCCTTGCATTGTGCATTAAATAAAAGTAGAAAGAAAATATGGAGTCAAATGAAAAGTAAGTATAGCACAGTAATATAATTCTTACCCCCCGTTTTAAGAGCTGCTGCCAACATTTCTCTGCATTTCATCCGTACAGAATCAGATGTGTTTGGAGCCCGGGGAAAAGAAGAGATATATGTGTCTGATGAAATGTTAGAATCCTCTTTCTTGCTGTTTGAATTGCTACTGGAACTGCTAAATAAGCAAACAG
The DNA here is from genome assembly GCA_023053685.1 of Diadophis punctatus similis. Taxonomy (NCBI): domain Eukaryota; kingdom Metazoa; phylum Chordata; class Lepidosauria; order Squamata; family Dipsadidae; genus Diadophis; species Diadophis punctatus. The sequence continues at coordinate 164,577,501 of JALIGW010000003.1, forward strand.
ACAAACACTTTTTTTTTGGTTCTGTTTCATTACGAATCAGCAGGACCCACAAGGGATGATTTGGACCCTCTTTATCACCCACTCAGACACTGCTTTTACTGATCAAATGACCCTTTTAAATATCTAAATCAATGAACAAAACCTCCAGTATTAAAATATATTTCCATTTGTATAACAAAGTTCATAAATGCAGAAATAAATATTTCATCAATCCCAAGTATTAAAGTAATACAAAAATGAATTATCTCTTCTGTACATATTGATTATTTCTGACTTAAATATTCCAATCTAAACTGACAGGATTTCATCTAACCGAGTGTTAAATGTTCCTGTACATGGTATAAGACTATTCTGTAATCTTTTTTCCATATATTCTTTCAGCATGTCCTTTAATATTGCCTTTGAGTTTGTACTCTTTAACTTTATAAACATTAGGATAACTTAATGTTAGTTGTCTTCTACCATTTAAGCAAAAAGGTTATAAGAAGTACCTTTCTTCCCTTGCTTCAGGACTATTTTGTGACGATGATGCTGATTCTTTTTTCTTGTCTTCAGATTCTTTGTCATTTGATGGTCCATCTAAAATGCATATATAATACATAAAAGCAATAATAGTTCAGTTGATGAAATAAGGGGATGTCAATCCAAGATAAATAAAAGAAGATTAGGGAGTGCCTGACAGCAATGAATGAATTTAAATAATTAATTAATTATATCTGATTAATTAACTAATTAGCTTTATAAGAATTGGTCAGATAAATCTTCGATTCCTTTCTTCTTTCTCTTTTGCCCTTTATGTAGCCATTTCATTCTACTTAATTACTATTTAGTTTTGTCTAATCTCAAGATGACACATAACACTAACTACACATAACTGAGACCTGCCAACAAGCAACAGAGAGGCACAATCAGCTTTTCTAATTCTTAATTAAAAAATGAAAATAACTTTATCATTAAAGAACATTCAAAAGGAAAGAGAACTGCTGCTATTTTCTAAATCTACATCTATTTTAAACTGCTCTTTTCCACAGGTAGAAAATTAGGGTAGTATTTTTTCTCTCAAAATGTAGCTAGAAGGGGGATATGTAAGAAATAAATCTGTGGGTAAAAGTGTTACATTTCTCTTTCCCATGTAGCAACTCTGAAACAGCTCATTGAACCCATCGCTCCATGCTAACTGTATGAAATTTTGGATGTCATAGTAGTTTAAAATATGGGGAAAATACAGGGAATAAAAACAAGAAAAGACTAATCACAGGAAAACTCTTGAAGACAGAAAAATGTATTATCATTGTTAAGGAATCAAGAACCCAAGTATTTATTTATTTAGATAGATTTGTATGCCGCTCAACTCCCAGTAAAGTAAAAGGTAGAAGTTGGATGACAAAGGAAATAATTATCCCATGAACATTATCTTAATCTCCATATGTTACAGTATATAATTTACCAGTACATCATTCTGGTTATAGGCTAGCTAAGATCCTTGTCATTCACCTCAAGCTAGACAAACTATAGATTTTTGAGAGAATTCTGCAAGATAGACTCATCAGCACCGTTTAATCCAAGGTTCTTTTTTTAAGTTTACTGAAAGGTTACTGTAGTAAGAATAGTTTTTAAAAGGTTTCTATAATTTACTGATCCATCTTCAAAATGCTAGGTTATTAATAATTATTAGATTGTTATCTTTCTTATGCATAGTTTCCTAAATATATTAGATTATATTTTAATAGTTTGTTGTAAAAATCTTTGTTTATATTTTAAGTTTGCACTATAGCCTCACTGCATTATGTTTGAAGGTAATTTTTTAAAAAAAGAATGTACTTTTCAAAATGCTCTTTTCCCCATGCTTCAACCATTCTAAATTGTCTAACGCACATAATACACTACTTAAGAATTTTCCAGGATATCCATCCTCCCCCATCTGCAAACATATTCCTCAGATCAACTAAGTAGTCAGTAGCACATAGAATAATCAAGAAGGAATATCTCTTAAGGAATGTTATAGTTTCATTCATCACACAATCAAAAATCATAAGAAGAAACTAGATATACAAGACCAAGAAAAGGAGTTAATATTTAGATTAATTTGAAAATCATCTAGCAATGAGAAAATGCAAAAGCTTAGTGCATCTGTACCTAATAATTTCTTCCATGATTTAATGAGAGATTTTGCTAGAGATGTAACTTCTTCATCTGTACTTTGTTTCCGAATTGCATTCACAGACATTCCAATTCTTGTAGACTGAAAATTAAAATAGTTAAGATCAATAACAGGTAATTGCAAGATATGCAACATATGCAAAATATATATATAATGTTTTTCTGTCGTGTTATCCTGGTGTACCCAAATATGGGAGAGAAAGCATCACAGCTTCCTTTTTGCCTTTCAGCCCCTCACTGGGACCATCAAGGCTGTTTTATAGCCGACACACTAATCTATATGTGTAAGATTTTTTTGCTGTATATATCCCATTAAATCTCCCTCTCCCAAAAATATGTTGGAATAGTTATTGGTTGTGGTAAGAAGTTTCTAAATTTGGTATCAAAATTGATACATTGTAAATAGTTATTTAAAGTTCTGGTTAAGATTATGGTGATAGATAAATGATATAAGATTTCTATATTTTCTTAAAGGTAAAGTATTAGCATAACAATGCAAGTTATTTCAAGCAGATTGAAAAGATATTAGGAACACTTTAAGGAAAAACATTAAAATGTACTTAACTACCGTATATACTCGAGTATAAGCCGAGTTTTTCAGCCCACTTTTTGGGCTGAAAAAAGCCGCCTCGGCTTATACTTGAGTCAGTGAAAAATTTGCCCGAAATGGAGGAGAAAAAGGGGTGGGGCTCGTGAATGGCCCAGCGCCCCTGTGAGTTCCCCCTCCCTCTGTGTCAGTTTGCCACGCAGCGCGCACCGCACCATCCCCCCTCCTCACGTTCTAATGTAATGCAGGGCTGTCTTACGATTCCCCTTCCTCCCCCTCCTGCAGCTCTGCAACGATGTCCCACCTCCTCCTTAGTTATTGTTGAAATTTACCGGTAGCTGCTGCATTTCCCACCCTAGGCTTATACTCGAGTCAATAACTTTTCCAGTTTTTTGTGGTAAAATTAGGTGCCTCGGCTTATATTCGGGTTGACATATACTCGAGTATATACGGTAATTTATGACTGTGGTATGATAGAGGTTAACTTTCCTGATTTTTAGCTGTGTAGCTGTGCATAACTTTCAATTTAAATTTCTTTGTGAAATAAAACTGAGATTTTTAAAAAAACAGATTTAAAATTTAAAGTTTCACATAATGATGGAGACTTGAGTCTAGTGTGACTTATTTCTTACATGTAGCAGAATCTGTTTATGCAATTTCTTCCCTCCCTTTTTTTATATATTTTCAAAATAAAGCATACTGATCTACTACCATCTATTGTACTAGAAAAAAGCGTATAAGGAATTCTTATAATTGAACAAACCATCCATCCTTCATAGTTAAAAAACTAATACTCAATTGCCAATGTTTACACAAATGTGTTCTGTTTTAATTCTATTCCATCTGAAACAAGCTCATGTGTAACAAAAAGAACATAAAAATCAACTGTTCCTTTTCTGTTAGCTATGGCATGTGTGTTCTGGAACTAATAGCTTTATGTACACACATCAGTTTAGAATACTGATTTCTCACATGCTTGTATAACTATACCTAACTATACCTTGATTATTTACATTATTAAACATGAATATTTATAACAGACTAGTGAGAAAATAGATGTCTTAAGTGAATTTTATACTTTCACTCCCTTTGAAAAAAAATCATAGATTCCCTGATCACCTCATCTGTAATTTCAGTCACCAAGGTGATAGATCTCTTCATAGTGATCTGATGAGGCAACTACTGTAGCTTTCCTTTAAATGTCTTATGACAGTGATGGCGAACCTATGGCACGTGCGCCACAGGTGGCACGCGGAGCCATATCTGCCGGCACGTGAGCCGTTACCCTAGCTTAGTTCCAGCGCACATGTGTGCGACAGCCAGCTGATTTTCTGCTCACGGGGAGGCTCTGGGAGGGTGTTTTTTACTTCTGGGGGGGCCTCTGGGGGGCGGAGGAGGGCATTTTTGCTCTCCCCGGGCTCTAGGGAAGCCTCTGGAGCCTGGGGAGGGTGAAAAACGGGCCTACTGGGCCCACCAGAAGTCAGGAAACGGGCCATTTCTGGCCTCCAGAGGGCCTCCGGGGGGCAGGGGAAGCCGTTTTCGCCCTCCCCAGACATTGTATTATGGGTGTGGGCACTCGCATGTGTGCGATAGCCTGTGCGCACGCGCTTTCGGCACTTGAGAAAAAAAAGATTCACCATCACTGTCTTATGAGATAGACTCATATCCTGATTTTATGAAAAATTAGATGTCCTTTTTATATACATGTTTTTATCAGCTTTCTGCATTTTGTGGAATAATATTTTTTATTTTTTATACATACACACATATAATTTTAACTGCCCAGTCACTGAAAGTTAGTTTATATTTTTATAGTTTATATTTATAAATTTATAAATAAATAAATACACATCTCCAAGATATGAGACAATCACTGAAGCTCAACCATCATAGATACAGGATACTATAGGAATGGATGATTTATACTTGATTCATACAATGTTAATCTGTTAATCTACTCAATTTACAACAATTCATTTAGTGACTGTTTGAAGTTACGTCTCTGAAAAAAGTGACCTATGATCATTCTTCACACTTACAACCATTGCAGCATGCTCATGTTATCAAAATTCAGACAACTGACAACTGACAACTTGACAACTGATTCATATTTACTGTATGACGGTTGCAGTGTTCCCAGGTTATGTGATCACCTTGTGCAACCTTCTGACAAGCAAATGGGGAAGCAGATTCACTTAACAATTGTATTACTAAATTAATACCGTAGCTGCAGTGATTCACTTAACCACCTTTGCAATAAATGCCATAAAATGAGACAAAACTCACTTAACAAATGTCTCATAGCATCAGAAACTTCGGGTTTAATTGTGGTCGTAAGTCAAGGACTACTTGTATAAGCATCATAAATCTGCTAGCAAGATACAATAATCATAACCAAAAATATTTTCCTTATCAATACATTTATAGCATTTATGTTTGAAATGAAGATCTGACAAATCACTTTCTCTTTGTAAGGAATCTGAAATATCACACTGATGAATGTTAGCTTCTGTATTTCTATGTTTACAGCATAATCAACTTCAGTATTTGCAGACAAAAAAAAGCATACCTGTAACAGTTCCAGCGTCATCGGTATATTCTTAAGTTCCTTGAGTAAATCAAGAGCCCCACCCTGCAAAACATATTGAAGATTAAATATACCTATTGCCATGTACTTTAAAAAGACACAAAATATCATTTTATTCATCATCAATTCTATGATATAAATGCTAATGAAAATGATACTGATAAACATTTGAAAAATATTTCTTCATGTTTTTTCAAAGAACTGACAACCAGAGGTGGGTTCCTCCAAGTTCGCCAAAACCGGTAGCGACCCGCTGATGATGTCACGATGACATCACGGAACCAGTTCGGTCAGTGCCAGTCGGTGGGCATTCCCATCTTTTTTCTTTTTTGGGAATTTTTTTCCGTTTTTTTCTTCTGCGCATAAGCCGAGTTTCCGGTACTGCGCATGTGTCGCCATCTTGTTTTCATCTTTTTTTAAAAAAAAAATTTGAATTTTTTGCCACTGTGCATACATGTGCGCTTCGTGGCCACATGGCACGGGAGGAAGCGAACTGGCAGTGAGGTAAGTTAGAACCCACTCCTGCTGACAACTCTTCTCGTCCTTAAAAACATGAACTAGGTCCATCCTAAAGTAAAGGCTACCTATGTGAAGCTAGTGACATTTAATTAAAATTTTCTGAAGACTACTAATTTTTCCAATATCTTGCACAATATTTAAATTCAGCCTAAAGAAAAATTATAGAATTGGCACAAAAGAAAATACTATCCAAGATGTCCCAGGATGTCAATAATTTTTCATATTTTCATTTGTTTGCACAGTCTGATTTCTATTTAATGCTGAGCTCCTAATTTATTTTTAAACATAGTAAAAGGGGGGAAGGGGAATATATACTTTATCACAGCATTCAAACTGTTTCACTTCTATAGGTACAATCTATCAGTTTTAGATTATACTCTTATATTGATCTGATTGAAAAGTTAGATTTGTAAGATTTATAAAAATTTACTTCTCTGGCAACATGTAAGTCATGAGTATCAAAAGAAATATTCTGGTATATATTATGAAATAGAATTGAATTATAAGAGTAATTTAATGGAGTATAACCACACTATATTAAAAGGACATATTTGTATCAACTTTATTCTTACTACACAGAATTTTCCTTCTATTGAAATAATAAAATTCTTTTTGTTGAAAGAGTTTTAAAAAACTATCAGTTAATGTCAACTTTATATTCATATCACAATTATTGAGCACTGAATCAAAACACCCTACAACTATAAAAAATCCCATCCAAGAAAGGGAGACAATTCAAATTAAGACAGTTCCCCTCAGACTTTGGCTTCATGTCACATACATTTTATTGCAGAAAATAAGGAATTCTAGTGATAGGAAAGTATGAATAAAATGTCCTTTGCATAAGGCAAGCTCTCCTAAGGACACATGAGAATTTAACCAGTTAGTAAAATTTGTCCACTTAAGACCCCAACAGATACATACATAAAGCCTAGAAAAATATGTAACTAAGTTATTCAGGAGGTGAAGAAGTTGCCTTTCCAAAGACAAGGTCAAAAGAAATACCTTATAGTCCATAACATTACTAAAATGTTCACTAAAATCACTAAGGCACTACAACCATCATAAATATATGCCAATTGCCAAGCGTTCAAATTTTGATCACATGACCACAGGAATACAACAATCATAAAGGGAAGAAAAGATTATAAGTCACCTTTTTCAGTGCTGTTGTAACTTTGAATAGTCACTAAACGAATAGCTGTAAGTCAAGGACTACCTGTATATTAATAAACTGGTTTTCTTTTGTTAAGCAGTATTTCTGACAGCAAATCTCAATTAATTTCAAGACAAAATTTCTAAGAAACTGAAGCCATCTACATGAAATATAACTGTAAAACAGGCATTAAAAACACCATTCAAAAATACTTTCTAAACACTTTCTGAACAAAAATACTTTTTGCACAATACAAACACACACACAATACAAACACACACACAGGTGATTGCTTTTTACTCTTTCATTAATTTGCAAAAATTTAACATGTACTACAAAATATGTCTAAAAGGATAAAATATTAATTTCAATTATTATTGCAGTTTTCTTCCGTTATCAAATAATACAAAAGCTGCCCAAGAGGCTTTGGATAGTGAGATGGGCAGATAGATAGATAGATAGATAGATAGATAGATAGATAGATAGATAGATAGATAGATAGATAGATAGATAGATAGATAGATAGATAGATAGATAGGTAGGTAGGTAGGTAGGTAGGTAGGTAGGTAGGTAGGTAGGTAGGTAGGTAGGTAGGTAGGGAGGGAGGGAGGGAGGGAGGGAGGGAGGGAGGGAGAGAGAGACAGAGAGAGAGAGAGAGAGAGAGAGAGAGAGAGAGAGAGAGAGAGAGAGAGAGAGAGAGAGAGAGAGAGAGAGATGATAGGTAGATAGGTAGGTAGGTAGATAGATAGATTCAGTCATAACCTAGAAAGTATTTATCAGTGGCTTGCCAGCATAATACCTTATTTATATCATATCTAAAGATATCCTCATTCACATATGTTTATAGTACTGTTTAGTTACTTGGTTTTAATACATTGTTTACATTTACATTTACATTTAATACAATATTTACAAAATATATGTCACTACTGATATTATGGCTTTTGCTAAGACCCTGTTCTTTATCCTGATGCTCTCAGATGTGTTGGGACTACCAGAATTCCAGCCAGCCTGTGGCAACTCTCTACAGGAGCATATAATTAAAAAAACAGAATAGTTCTAAAACTGCAGTAGGGATGCATGATCTGTAGATAATTAAGTTCATGGGGCCTCCAAACCATTTTTATGGTAGCCGAATCCCTAAATATTACAACACCCTCCCCCCACTAAAAAAAACCCAAAACCCTGCAGCATAGTAAATATACACAACAAACAGAAACCTAATCAGGCATTTATATGACAGTACTGTTTTTGAATCTTCAAATTTTGATCCTTGTATGTTTAAAAAAAATGATAAAGTTGTCTGTGTAATACAGGTAGTCCTCAACTTATGACTACAATTGGGCCAGAATTTCCATTGCTAAGCAAGATAATTGTTAAGTTTTTCCCCCTTTAACTACTTTTTTGCCAGTTTTTAAGGGAATCACTGCAGTTGTTAAGTGAATCATGTGGTCGATAAGTGAATCTGGCTTCTCCCATTGACTTTGCTTGTCAGAAGCTGGTTGGGAAGGTTACAAATGGTGATCACATGACCTCGGGACAGTGCAACTGTCTTAAATACACACCAGTTGCCAAGCGCCCGAATTTGGAACATGTGTCTATGCGACCATGATGATGATACAATGGTCATAAGTGTGAAACCTGTCATAAATCACATTTTTCAGTGCCACTGTAACTTTGAATGGTCACTAAACTAATGGTTGTAAGTTGAGGACTATCTGTACTAGATTTCCAATCGCAGCAACTGAATAATGTCACACAAGCATTAGCAACACAAGTTCATTACATGGTCTAGAGCTCAAATGCTTTATTCATGAGAATTTAAAATAGTGTATATCTAAATGCCAGTACAGAACATGATAATCTTTTATGAAAAAATTCTAAATAACAGTTCTGCTCAGAATGAACATATAAAATGGCCTAAGTATACATGGGACTGTAGTTCACATTGTTAAGTCTTCCCAGATAGACAGATCACATGCCCTATTTTTTAAATGTCTACTGGGCATACTGGGGCACAGTAAATTTATCAACATTGGAAGCTACCTTACATGAATCAGTCCCTTAAGTCATATCCATTATTCCACAGATAATACAATATAATCTATACTGGCAAGCAGTGGTCTCCAGGATCATATGAATTTTGATATGATATCATATGAATATGATATATGAATTTTTTTCCAGTTACATACAGAGCTGCCGCAGATCAAACCAGGCTTAATGTATCAGGAATTTAGAATTGAAACTGTAAGCATACATTGTGGGGGGGAGGGGGAAGGAAGATTCTATTGAAAAATTTCTAAAAACTGTGTCTGAATCCAATAGGAATTCTCCCTCCTCCTTTCTCTCATATTTTACTTTATGCTATCATCATAAAGTATGCTAACGTTTCACTCAATTTGGTGGGTCTTACCTTTCTTTACAATTCACATAATTAAAACTCAGCTTTAACAACTTAATATTAAACATATTTTAAAAGTATAGTTAATTTAGCATGGAAAACAGCATATATGAATATTCTAAACACATAGAACTATAACTATTGCTAATCAAGTGTTTATGAACTTTGGAAATAATTCTATCTATATTTTGAAGTTTGATTTAAAACTACTCAATGACACATGATACTGCAGTCTTTATTAGTCTTTTTTAAAATACCACTAAAAAAATTGATTCTATACTCCAAGTCTTAAGAGTCTATACACAGAGGTGCTGCTGTCTATAACAGAGAAAATACTTTTGTGCCTACTCAAAAGTAACTTCTACTAAATTAAATATCATTTATCTCAGGTATGTGAGTATAGAATGGCAGCATGATGCACATGGAAAAATATTTAGTACACTCTGATTCTATATCTAATAATAGGAAAAGCTACTGCTTACCTTTTCTTGTCTAATCTTACTCAACTGCTCTTGATTTTTGAATATCCATATGTGCAACTTTACCTCTGTCAACTTGAACCTATTCATTACACAATAAGGTAATTCATTACACTAAATATACTATAAAAAGCATTAATAGTTACTAATATCACTATAATAAAAGCAATTATAATCCTTAACAATACCACCATATCATGGTTCAAGGGGCTTAAGAGACTCTAATGTAAATGGAAAAATACCTGTGCACAAGACTGCATATTAAATCCATACTAAAATAAAGAATATGGGAGAGCTTGTCAAAAATTCATTTAATTAATAGCAGAAACTTCTTACCCTTCTAGTGGTAAGGCTGGCTTTATTCTAAAATTCATTGCATATGTGTATTAAATAAAACATTTTAGCAGAAAGTACTACTTTGTGCAATATCTCAGAGTTTGTCTTTTCTGCAAGTAACTATATTGAAAATAAACTGCAACATATATAAACTAGAATTGCAATTATCCCAAGCTAATGTTTTTACACCAAGTTTGTGATTTTCATGTAGCTTTGCATCTGAATATTTTTATGGTTGTTTTGTAATGGTACCAAGAAGTTCTTTCTTGGTAGTCACAGAACTCTTTTGCTATACAATGCAAATCACATATTTCTTAACACCAAAATCTGAATTCTTCCAATATACTTCTTCATTTCACAGTTGACACTTGAAATTGCTCAGAGATGCAGGAAGTGGTAGCTTAGCAACATCTAAAATCCAGAGACTCCCTCTCTCTGGAACAGTTTTAGATTAGTGTTTTAAACTTACAATTCAGAGTCAGATTAACAGAGTTGGAAGAGATCTTGTAGGTCATCTAGTCCAACCCCAAGCAGGAGACCCTACGTATTTTATAATATATAGTATGGACAGCATTTTGAATCAAACCTTTTGTTTGTTGATTGTAAATAAACATTACAATAAAATATTCAGAGTTCAATATCCACACACAGTAGCAATGTAGTGCAGTGCATCATTTAAATTTTAATAAAAATGCTTGGGAACGATCTCAATGGATGCTCAAATTTGCAAGGGTTAAAACAACGCAATGTAGTGAATTACAACTGCAAAATGGAAGTTTGATATATACCTATAGGCCAGGGGTGGCCAAACGTGGCACATTGGATGATTACAAGTGGCGCACTGCATCCTTGCGCCTACTTATTTTTTTTAAATTGGTGTCATAACTGAAGCCATCTTAATATTTTCAACACCAAAAGTGATCTCAGTTCAATTTGTACAGCCTTCGATAATGTTCAACTTCTCGGTGTCTAAAACTTGGAATGAAACTTGTGAGATGTTACTTTAGGTGGGTTTACAAACGTACTAATATTTTTATCGGTGTTGCCATTGCGCGTTCCTGCTCAAACGATCGCAAACACTGCACACTAGCAACACATCATGTGTTTGAAGTCACGTGCGAATGAGCGGCGAGTGTTCAATATGGTCAGTCAGTTCTGAGTGAGCCATCGTGGCGTGGAGTTTGAAGCAGTGTTTTATTGAGTGTACTAGCGTGGTTTTTGTACTGAGAGTGATTGAAAGACAGATTCAAGATTAAATATATATTACGTTTGTCAAATTTTGAAATGGCGTAAATTAATTAATTAAATTGCGTGATTGAGTTATTCCTTTTCCTCCCTTAAGCAAAGCAGATCCTACCCGCCTATTCCTATTTTACAACCCCAAACCTAAAAGTAAGAAGGTAAAAAACGTGCTTGAGTTGTATGGCGCATCTGAACTCATCTGTGAAAAAATTGGTGCATGGTATGCTTAAGGTTGGCCACCACTGCTATAGGGTAAGCGTCTTTAAGACATTTTAGACTATAGATCCTATAACTCCATATAACCAGAAAAGCCACAACGTCTTCGGGAAAAGGAGAAAAGGGGCTGGCATCGCATTATAAAGAAGAGAAAGGTAGCACAGGTCTTAAGGATAGAACAGCTTTCCAATAAAAAGAAACACCACAACATTAATCTGATTTTAAAACTCGGCAAGCCCTCGACTCTCTTGGAGGCTCCAGTGGGCTCTTATTTTCGATTTTCCGGAAGTGAAGAACAGGGCAATAAATGCCGCCACAGAAAGCTTTCCCTGGATTTGAACGCGACTTACGACTACGGCTCCTTACAAACCAGGAGAGCTACCACAACTGGGCCAAACACGGAGGTCAGGATCCCGTCGCGCGGACTGCGCTTTCCACAGATGACAGTTGGAACACCACAAAAGAGAAAGTGCACGCGAACGAAGCCTGCCGTCCATTAGCCCCTCATTTATCAGCCACCCTACGCACCCCCCCTCCCGGAAAAAGGCGGGCGCCCCGTTGAGGTGCAGCGCCGCTGATTGGTCGGACAGAAGTTGAAGTCGGGCGCGCGAGGGGGCTAACGGACATTTCTCCCTCCCTCCCGATGGACCTCACCGCGTTCTTCTTCTGCACCATCTTGTCCATCTTCTTAGCGATGCGGATGATTTCATCTTCGGTGCTCATGGCGGCTGCCGGGTCCGCGGCGGCGCCTCTCTCTCACACACCCTCTCTCTGTTTCTCTCTCTAATGGGCGACTGAGGAAGAGTGAGCTTCAACCTTCGATGCTCCTTCTACGCCACGAATGCCGACGCTTTCAGCGCAAAAAGATGGAGCCGCCAAATCACTGTCGGGGTCGCTGTGAAACATCAACCGGTCAGGAGCGACAGCTCGGCAGCCGTGGCGCCAGGCCGTGCTGATCAAACCTCGGTAAAGAGAGCCAGGAAATGCTCCGGAAAACCGAAAACATCGATTAAGGCTTTAAAAAAAAGAGGGGGTGGAGCTACGTCTCCCTTCAGAGTTCCGACCGTTCAGCGGAAATGGAGGCTCAAGTTCTGCGTGGGGAGGGAAGAAGAGGTTGTCGTTGACCGAAAATGACACGGAAGTGTAGAAACTTTGTAACCTCAGGACTTTGGGCTGTGAGTTCTTTTGTCTTGGCAAATGGAAACAAAAGGAGAAGCAGTGGTTGCGATTTCGGGGAGGTAACATAATATTTATTTAGGCGTGAGGATCTCCAGGTGTGTTGGACTACAAAACCCATGACTCGCAGCATGCCCAAATGTTGACACGAGTTTGCAGCCCAATTTATTTGGAAGGCTATGGATTGGGATGGCTTGTCAAAGAGGTTTATCTTGAAGGATCCAATTTCCTGAAATTAAAACTCTACTGTAGTTTGCACATTTGCTCGTTTGTAGATTGTCCTTTTTATTGAATATATAAAAATTAGAAGTAGAACAATTCTAAAACAGAAGTTTAGAACAGCCATGGGTGCAATCTTTTCTGTAGGATTTAAAACTGATAAAGTATTTGGGGCATTTTGAATAAATGTATTTTCATCTAGAATGCAAGAGAAAATACAGTATAAAGTTCAGCAAAAGAGGCCTTTGCCTCTGTATGTACTATTTGTTGACTGAAGAAAACTATCAGTGATTACTGATTTACTAATTTAAATTGTCAGAATGGTTTTGCAATTATGTGTGCATTGGGATTTCATGAAGAGATGAATGTATATGTAGTAATTCTACTTTCCATTGTAAACTGTAATAAAGTAAATTTCTGACAAAGCTTCTGCCTGAGCTTTTATTATTCATGTGAACTGTATATCAAAAAAGCTATTACAGAAGATTAAGGTTCACAAAGCATCTGTAGTTTTATTCTTGCAACAAAAATGCTACACAATATATATTTTACTTACCATGGAAATAAGTGATTTTTTTTGTATCTATCCTGCTTGTGCATGTTTATAACTGCAGTTTGAATTGGTTGCTCTGTTGATACACTAAGTCATACAACCAAAGTTTGTAGCCAAATTTTATAGAAGCCCATCTTTTATTATTAGTTTATGGATTGGTGAATTATACAATATGAAAATGTACTGACCAAGTAATGATTTACCTAACCATGGATAAATGTATAGCACAAATGTGACTAATTTTAATATAATGGTGTCCCCAAGCCTTGGTATTCTGCATCAGCTGCATGGGAGGATACTGATTTAACCTAATATTTTTATCCTGTTTAAAAAGCAATCCAAGATGAACAAATCTTCCTTATCCTATTTTCCCTGCAACAACAATCCTGTGAGGTAGATTGGGATAAGAGTCCAAAGTCACCAGCTGGCTTTCATGTTAAGGTGGGACTTGGAACTCATGGTTTCCTGCTTTCTAGTGCCTTAACCAGTACATCACACTGACTCTCTTTGGTTTATGATATCTAATATGCTACATATTTTGCTTAATATCTTATAGGTATCTGAAGGCATGCCTGTTATATATGAAACACATAAACAATTGGATAAATTTTATTTTATTGCAGTGAGCCTGATCATTAAAATATCTTAGTGAAAAGTATGAATCCAAATATTGTTTCTCATGTTTTTTAAAATTATATATATATATATATATATATATATATATATATATATATATATATATATATATATATATATATATATATATATATATATATATATATATATATATATATATATATACACACACACACATACACATACATATACATATACATATATGTTCTGTCTCCCTTTATTTTCATTTATCAGCAAAAAATGTTACACACACACACACATATCTATAATAGTCTCCCTTTATTTTCATTTATCAGCAAAAAATCCTACACATATAGATTAGTGTGTCGGCTATGTAAAAAACAGCCTGGATGGTCCCAGTGAGGGGCTGAAAGGCAAAAATGGAAGCTGTGATGCTTTCTCTCCCATATTTGGGTATACCAGGATAACACGACAGAAAAACATATATAACCCTTTCCTGGTGAAAGAGCTGATTGGGAACAGAGCCTATGGCCTAGTGGTTAAGTTGCTGCCCTGCAAGGCAGCCAGCCCGGGTTCAAATCCTAGTAAGGGGTATGGCTATCTGACGAGAGCAAAATAAGCTCGAATTAGATCTATAATAGTCTCCCTTTATTTTCATTTATCAGCAAAAAATCCTACACACACACACACACACACACATATATATATAAAACACTGTTACTATATCTCTTCAATCAGGGGTATCAAACTCAAGGCCTATGGGCCAGATCTGACCTGCAGGGTGCTTAGATCTGGCCCACGGGCCACCCTGGAAACAGAGAAGGACTGGCCCGCGGTGCCTCTGCCAGCGAAAACGGAGCTCCGTTTTCAGCTCGACCGCCTCCTACAGCGCTTTGCTAATGAAACCTGGCCACACACACACAAGCCCCTCCCCTCCCCCCGAGGTCAAACACAACCCTCAATGAAACCGAATTTGACACCCCTATCTTCAATGAACAATTTATTTTTTCTTGTTTAATAATTGTAGATATGCATATAAGGGATACAGCATTTGTCATACAACAAGAATTGTTTCATTCATGGATTGTTCAGATTTTATTCACAGAAACAGATTACAATTTCCATCTAAGATGTTTCAGTAGATTTCTTGCCATAAACATAGTATAAAATCAAAGTGTTCTCTTAGGTATGAACCTCCTAAAATATAAGATAAAGAAAAGCCAAATTGTTTATAAAATACTCCAGCCTGAACATATGGCTTCATTTATATCCTATACATACTTTCTGGAAACAATATTTGACAATCAATAGCACCTATTTATTTAAAAATGCATTTAGAATTTACTGAAGTACAATACACTTCCTAAGGCAAACATTCAATTAACAGACCAGAATTTCATGTTAGAATTGCCTTCAGCAATTCATTCACTGCAATGAACACTACATTTCAAGATAAACTAAAAACTAATCCTATCAGGATAAAAATCCTGATGAATTTATTAGATTTGCCTCAATTGTCGCAGCATTTAAGGTATGATATAATACAATAAAGACTCGCAATTTTATTTAAACATTCCAATTAAGAATAATTTAATACTCAATTTGATTGTTTAGCAAAGTATTGTATGTCAGATTCCAAAGTAAACTGAACATTATTTGGGGGCTATTATATTTTGAAGTCAGTAGTGCCACATAGTTTTTTAAGTTAAAAAATGAGATTAATCAAAGTTTTGGTTTGTTTTGCATTTCTGATGTTTAAGAGAAGAACTGAAGCAGTTACCTTTACATAATAAACATTTTAAGACTACTTTCTGTTAAGCCAATGTTCGAAAATTTTCCATGTTTATCGCTTATAAAAAAATCTCTGAATACTGTCAAAATGCTTTCTTCTTGGAGCAGGTAAGCAACTAGTCTCTAATAAAAACAAACTGATAAAATCACTGTTCCCATATTCAAGTCCTATGTACACAAACTCTCGCAGAGATTCCTATCATTAAAATAGTTCAGAGATGCTTTCAGTACAGAAACATTTACTTCTTTCAAGAGCCAAATTCAGTTCATTAGAATCTAGAATCTGCATTTTAAAATATTGTTTCAGGCTGCAACAGCTTAGGTTTCCTTGCTTTCCAAATCCCATCATATAACTAAAGAGTAAGCCCAATTAAATGTCCATGATATTGGCAATACACACCAGAAAAAAATTTACAATTTGAAGTTACGTATTCCAAACACAGTTTTCTTGTCCAGTTCTTTCTGCTGGTATATAGATTGCTCTGTGTTTAATTATCTAAAGGCCCAGCAAGTATCCAGAAACATGCCAGAACATAGACGAAAGTGTCAAAGGCCATGATTATCTGCTCCTCCAACATGTAACTGCAATTACATTTTTAATTCTGTATTTTAAGTGCTTACAAGCTGCAGATATGAATGATTCCATTAGATTCTATGTCTCCTCTTAAATAAAATCACATTAATGAATAGAAGAAATATCAGAAGGTGCCATTTCACCATCAATAGATACACAGTAGCAATGTGACGCTAAAAAAAATCAGCAATATTGGGATTTGGTGAATGGCCTGAAAGAGAAAGAACATGTCCAGTTTTTCCCCCACACATACAATATTGACCACAAAACTTGTACATTATTTCTAAAGGATTCTTACAGTTATGCTATAGAATTATGGATATTTTTTTATTTCTATATGTACACAAAGTACATATAAAAGTAATACGTATGTATAGAATTAGCTGTGTATATGTACAAAACTTGGAACTTCTTCAGAAAGGTGTATTTATCTGAAATAAAATTTCAAGTCTTATTAACAATTTAGATGGAAAATTTGTCATGACAAGGGTGAAGTACCACCTTATTTCTGAATGACCTGGTCCAGGGACGTTGAAAATGTTGCTTGCACAAACTGTTCCAGAACAGTTAGTTTGTGGCTAGTTTCAACAGCTAGTTTCTGCACCAAACTGAACCATGCTTTGTTATTCGGTGGTGGAGGAAACAACAGAGAAAAGCCAAGGCTGAAGGGTTGCCTTGGTGATGGCATATTGGATATCAGTTGCAACGGGGGAGAGAAAGCAAATGCTGGAAAAATCCTCTGTAGGGGGTGAAACAGACAGGCTGTGTGATATGCTATGCTGAATATCAGCGGTAGTGGTTGAAGGCCGGCCATGGGAAGAGCAAGGAGATGGCAGCAATGCATATGGCCATGCTGAGGAGGAAATAATGTGTACCAGTCTTATCCTAACTTTCTCCAAAAAAACTACTCTGGTATCCCTCCAGATTTCATTTTGAACAACCAAACATTACATTTCTGCTGAGCTGTGGTACATTTAGAGCTGTTCAAATTTTCACACAGTGATCTTTTTCAGCTTTAAAATAAAATACACTTTGTATGCACCCCTTCTCTTGTCTCTTATAGTCAGTTGATTGTCCAATGCTTTAAACAACAACCTTGATTTCTTTTTTGATTTTTTTTGAAGCAGAACAAGTTAAGACTAATACATACAATATATTTTCTGATTTTGATTTTTAAGTTAGCTACTTAAAAGAGCTTTAGAAAGCTCACTTTTTGCAATATATTAAAATTTCTAATGATTTTTATTATATTCTATGTATAATTGAGTGACATCTTTGTCTAAATTTATCTCAGTAAGGACAGCTGAATGAGAAACATGTGTTATAGAGATCAATACTTTTTCAAAGATTCTAAGTAGCAGGGCACACATTTAAGATAAAACACTGTATTCCTACAAGGTGTAGGGATAATTTAAAGACTTGAGTCTTACCTTGAACATGCAATAATATTGGTTAAATGTGAATGTTAAGAATACTCGTTCTACCACTGCATGCTTAGTTTTATATACTGCATATACAAGTGTCAATTTAGCAAGTAGTAATATAACAGGATTTGGGGAAAAAAATCTTGCTCTGAATTATAAAAGGGCCCCATAACTTTAAATTTGGAATGATCTAGCAAGGAAGAGAATATCTAATTATATTCCAACACTGCTTTCCACTGCCATATATCTATGTTATGGCCAATGGGATTTAAAAGGAATATTGTTTCTCATGAAGTTATAGTTTCTAAACTTTGCAATACAGTTAATACTGTAGGCACAGAGATGCTTTAGAAACAGCTACATGAAAAAACAATCTAGTACAGATGATGCTGGTGCATTTAACTGAAGGCTTCTCACATATTTCAGTCAATTGGAGGTAGGTGCTTGTCAATAAATTCCTTCACATCCATCATTTCCTATTTAGGAATGAAAAACAGTAAATTAGTTTAGATGGTTTGATACTAATATTCTTAACTACTACAGAAAGAACTGGGCTCCTCACCATGCAAGGAACTTTTTGTTCTGGTCTTCAACCAACACTACTACTTCACTAAAATCAGGTTTTTCATTCAGTGTCCTGATTTATATCTTCAACTTGTCTGGATTAAAGTTATAACAACCAATTATATTGAAGCAAGTGAAACTGAACTCATTGCCACTGAACTCGTATGATCACAATTGCCAATGTCAGCTTCCCACAAGCGAAGTCAATGAGGAAGCCAGCAGGAAGTCAAAAGTTGCTCTCATATGAATGTCTCACTTAATAACCCACATGGTCCTATTTAATGATAACAAGTGGAACTGTTGGAATTGTCACCACTCTGCTCCATGGTTGCATGATGTCACAAAAGAGTTCCTGCTCCCAACTGCTGTTGTAACCCAAGGACTACCTGTACCCCTTAAATTATTTTTTTCCTGATTAAAGTAACTCATTCTTAATGTAAAACAATCATTACCTCAATACATGAGCTATGCATCATGCCCGAGTACATTTTGAAAGTTACGTTGCCAGGGTTTAACATTTTCTTTAGTGTTTCAGAAGTCACACTTCCAAACATTAAAGGAACCAAAGGATCACGATCACCATGGCACTGGAGAATAGAAATGCCTTTGTTGATGCAATTGATGGAACCCTAGAAAAAATGTTACAAGAAGTCACATTATGAGAGTAAAGCATATTACACAGGCTATTTTTTTATATGTTCATATTTTTATTTCAACCTACCTCTAAGCAGCTATATTCACCATCCTTTTTATCTACATAATCATATAATATGGAATGCTACGCAGAGACAGTATTTGGTTGATATAATTTACTAAGCTTTGTGACCAAATAAGAATTCAAATTTCAGGCTCTTTAACCCAGGACTCTACATTTGCCGTTTTTGAAATTTTTGGAATACAGGATTAGAATCTAGATATCTTTGATTTTCTGACACACAGTGGAATTTATTAATCCCTTTAAAGTTACTGCAGCATTATTTGTAAAGCAAAATAAACAACAACAATAAGAATTATTATTAACCATTTGTAAACTCTCAAAAATTGCTGGCAATCAGACAGCATATAAATTTAGTAAGTTATTATGGTTCATCAGTCAGCCAGATGGATGGATTTGGCATTTAGGATGGATTTGGCATTTTTATCAGTCTACAAAGTCCTTCCCAAGGGCCTGAGATAGGCAGTTGTTGATGTTTGTTGCAGGATATAATCTATTCCAAGCAAAGCTACCTTTTACAACTGATCAATGATGATTTTGTTAATGCCAATGGTATTCAAGTGGTGCGCCAGTTGTTTTGGTATTGCACCCAAGATGCCTATTACTACTGGTATTTCTTTTGCTTTCTTTTTCCACAGTCATTCTATTTCTATTTTCAGGTCTTTCTATTTTGTGATTTTTCTCCAGTTCTTTCTAATCTGCTGCCTTCAGGTACATCTGCTATTCAGACTTCCTATTTAAATACTCAGTATTCTAACATTTCATTTAAAGTCATTCAATACATTGTGTTCATGAAATGCTGGTTATATTTTTTCCATATTTAGCCAACAAAATGAGGATCTTAAAGATACTGTTAAAATGCTACTAGGATCTTATATTTGACAGTATAAATAAAAAAATTTATTTATCGTTTTTATAAAACCAGTAACTACCTGTGAAAATGAAGTCCGCAGTGGAAGCCAACAGCTGAGTGCTATAACACCCCCTAACTTCTGTTGCGTTGTGAGGGCAGTGTATAAAGATAAAGCTCCTCCCTAATAAAAATCAAGGTAAAGTCCATTAGTAGAGCCTTAATCAAATACTGAACAACAAACACAATTTACTTTTGAAAACAGGAATTTCAATTAGATTTATTTTATAATATTTAAGAAACTAGTCAAGCATTTATAATGCAGTAGCATTAATTGTTGGATTGTCACATCAACTAGTCTAAACACGTAGAAACAGTTGCCAGAAGTACATTTCTGTTTCTCATAATACTTTTGTCAGTGGTGTATCACTTCCAAACTTCTTTTGTTAACTATGAAGCATTTGTTATGCAACTGATATATCTTATAAGAATTTTAAAGGACACTAAAAATCCACGGCTGTAGTCAAGTCAATATTTGTCTGACTTGAGTACAGACTGTAAAACTGAACCTTTGTATAAAGGAGAACTCTGTCTTTGCTTAATCCAATTCATAAAGTATTTTAATGTCAATCATTTTATATGCCCTATATATGTTATCTTATATTATCCCATGCACATTTTCATGTTCATGTTCATTTATTTAAAAAGCTAGCGCTTGATGTGAACATGGGATTAGGTCATCAACCGGAAATCTAACAATACTATTTGTGTCCCAAAAATGTCACAGACACATAGACAGAATTATTTTAATTCTGCTATACAAGAAAGGTTTATCAAGTCAAAAGCATTGTTATTCTATTCTATTCTATTCTATTCTATTCTATTCTATTCTATTCTATTCTATTCTATTCTATTCTATTCTATTCTATTCTATTCTATTCTATTCTATTTTCTTCATTTGCTATAAACTATGCAAAATATATTTTGGATAATACAAATTACCAATATGATGAAAACAATAATAATTTATATGTCACCTCTCTCCCGGTGACTCTACATATATGTGGAAACTTCAGTTTTAGTATTTGTATTGGTCTGAACATCGTTATTCATTCTGTACTCTGAAGGGAAAAAGAAATTTAAACAAGCATATCAAATCTACCAGTAAAACTGGATTGTGTTCATGCTGCTACAAACTAAATACCTACAATAAGCATAGACCTAAATAATCATAACTGAAAAGGTGTTTGGGAACTTTTTGTAGAATCAATATTTTGATTAATAATCCAAAATGATTAAAAGAACGACTTGAAATCCAAGTAATCAGTTAGTTACAACAGATTTGCCACACTGTTAGGGTTTCCATAGAATCGGAATTGTTATATCAGTATTACCTGAGAAAATCCTCCCACAATTATTCTGTTTGAGGGTATTCCATTCTTTACTTCTTGTTCTATAAGTGTATTCACTGAAAGAAAGAACTGAATGTTAACTATGTTTTATAAAAGAAATATCAGACCACCATAGAAAGATATTATGGATAAAATACTTATATAATGGTTATATAGTTCCCCTCATTTTGGAGTTTTCACTTTAGGATGGGTAGGGATTGACATATTAATTTTTATTTTTTACTATTCTCTTATTTAATTTTGGAACTATATAGATTCAATTGTTTTATAATGAAGCCTAAAGAAAATAATTGGTTATATTTATGCAACAATTACTTAATATTATTAAATGTGTATTTTAAATTTATGATAAATTTCATTTTTAGGAAGCACATAATTGTTAAAAAATGAGTGTATTACAATATGTTCTATTATAACCTTAAAATACATTATTTTCCTGTGTTTAAAAATAGGCGATACAAGAGAGGTGTGTGTGTGTGTGTGTGTGTGTGTGTGTGTGTGTGTGTGTGTGTGTGTGTCTACTGAGGCAACAGATGAATATATCAAGGATCAACTTGAAACAGACTCTGTTAAAGACTCTGGGGTTAAAGCAATGGTGAAAGAATCCAAGAAATATAAAGTGAAAAATATTCATAGTTATTCTTAAAAAACCATCAGTATTTATGGAGAATTTCTTTAGAATACGATACTGTAAACAGTTGATAAAATTTACAGGCAACACAAATCATTAAATCTATCAAAATCTCAAGGCTCTTAAATGCAATGCTACAAATTATGGCAATGCTTGTTCTATTTAGTTATTTAATTATGACAATAATTTAGAAAGGGCATATTTAGACTCACTGTATAATTCCAACATTTTATTTCAGCAATCAAATAAATCATATAGAATCTAATAAGTTGAATCTAATGGCTGGGATTTTTCAGTCACACATCTGCCTCTACAAGCAATTCTTAATCTCCCCCCAAAATGCACTAAAGTTTCTCCAGAGCAGAGGTCTTCAAACTTGGCAACTTTAAGACTTGTGGACTTCAACTCCCAGCATAGCTGGCTGGAGAATTCTGGGAGTTGAAGTCCACAAGTCTTAAAGTTGCCAAGTTTGGGGACCCCTGCTCCAGAGCATACAGGGGATCGAAGGAACAGAATGATAAGAAATCCTGTTAAGTGAGCACAGTACAAACCAAAATTCCCGTCAATACTACTGGCCCATTAGTACTGGTAGTGGTATAGTTCTTCAGCTGTAATAATTTACACAAAAGTTGTTTAAATTGTGTTCAACAGAATACTAGGGTTGAGCAAGAACTTGCTGGGATTCTGTGAATCCCCTGCCCCAATTTTCAATCACAGCAGAAAAAGTAGGGCTGATATTCAGATGATCCTCCACCCCTCAGTTTGTACCAACAAGGACTCGTTACTTTTGTGTGTATTTAAAAGGCAGGCAGTATTGGCTCTAGGGAATTCTTGATGTTAGAACAAAGTTTGTAATCTAATCTGACCAGGTGGAAAATCTGGCCTGATTAGAAAAAGATGCTCTTCAACAGGAAGAAATGGAAGGTATTATATTTAGGGAGGGAAATATATGTCATATGTACAAGACTGAGGATTCATAACTTTGAAAGGATTTGGGTATGGCCACTGACAAGCTCAATATGAGCCAATAGTTGAGACAACTGCTAGAAGAGCTAGTGCAATTCTGGGTTGCTTTAGAAGCAGCACCATATCAAAGATTCATGAAGTCCTTATATCCACGTACCTAAAATATTTTATGTAGAGTCCATCAACAAAGGGTTAGAGTTCTCCACCTTGGAGCATTTTAAGAGGTGGCTGGACAGCCATGTTTTAAGAATAGTATAATCTTCCTGATACTGGGAGCATTTGACTAGATGATTGTGTTCCCTCCCAACTACACAATTCTATAAGTCTGTATCATTTTGCTGCAATCTACTGATCATCTGGATTTCTTCAGGATAGATGTGGTATTCTCACTGCTTGATTTTCACAGAAACCATTCTTGCTATTCAATGCTATTTTTTAAAATCATAAAATATAAGACATATTATTTTCATATGTAGTTTGTTGGCTGAAGTACTTATTTATTTATTCATTTACTGTATATGGCTGCTCACTCAACATACAACTCAACAGTACTGTTTATGTATGAAGATTATTTGCACTATTCTATAATATCAATGGAACATAGCTAATTTTACAAAATACAGGTTTATAAATAGGATGGAAATTGGTAAATTCCCAAGCAATTATAACTATGTACCGTGTTTCCCCGAAAATAAAACCCTATCTTATATTTTTTTAAACCCTGAAATAAGCACTTGGCCTTATTGCCATGCACTCAAAAGCCCGATTGGGCTTATTTTCAGGGGATGTCTTATTTTGGGGGAAACAGGGTATTTCATCAAATACAACATGAATATACCATTCTCTGATGCTTGTTTGATTCCAGCTTCGTCTTCCTGTGAATCTGGAGCAAGTCCAAAAATATCGAACCTTTAATCAAACAATTATATTGTATTACATTATGCAAGTAACTTCACAATTATTAGAATAAGAATAAAGTTATATAGGTTCAATCTTGTATCCAGCAGGCTTAATGAAGCTCAGTCTTCCATAAAATATATACCTGTAACAGAAAACCAAGCCTTGAAAAATGAAATCTCAGGATTTCTAATGATACTTTTCATAGAATAAGGAACTCTTTTTTCTTCCAAACATCCCTATCAGCTAAAGCTGTTCTGGTAAAACCAGAACAACATTTGCTCAACAAGTTCATATAAATACATTTAGTTGAAAAGTCTGTAAGACTCATGAGAAGTGGCAAGAAAAAAATTAGTCAACCGCAGGATAACGTTTTTCAGCTTTATATCAATCTCTAACACTGTGAAATTGGAAAAGGGATCCAGTCAGGCACCACAAAGAAGTTGTGCTAAATTTTGGCTTCAAATTTGAGAGTGGTGAATTAGTATACAGTATAGTGGAAATATCTTGTCAAAATATTTAAGGATGTCAGATGAACTCTATGCATTTTCAGCAGTACAGTCCCTATGGATTATTTTTACCACTAGCAGAATGAAGACGTACTTGCTCAAACTTGCAGCCATCTATGTTGCAGGATAGTTCTTGGACCTTTTGGCAAGTCAATATCAATATTTGAGTTCTAATCGGTCTTCCTTGAAACACGTTGGTAGGGCCTTCAATACTATTTTAAGACCAATAATATTCTTAAGTACTATAAGTACTGCCTACATATAGTAGAATAAAAAGGTGTCTTCAAATAAATTTTGTGGAAGGAAAATGTATGTCATGGAGATGGCCCACCAAAGAATTAATATAGGAGTTGAATAGGTGTTGGGCCAACATGCAGTCTTGCTTTAATGCCTTTCTCAGTTTTAATAGCACTGCTGAGGGCATGGGGTTAAATCTTAGCCTGAATGAAATGCCTTCATGTATCACATATATGAAATGAAGTAAATGCTGGTCAATTAAGAAGGCCTCCAACTTCTTCCACAATTTAGCTCAGTATATGGAATAAAACATTGCTTAAAATCAATAAAAGCAATATACAGGGAGATGCGAGAAATATTTTTTAATGAAGTGCTGGAGTAAAAAGTGCTCTGTAAACCGCTTAGAGAGGGCTGGAAAGCACTATGAAGCGGTATATAAGTCTAAGTGCTATTGCTATTACAAGGTACTGATTAATGTCAATTGAATTCCTAAAAAATCCATCTCAGGCAGACTTTCTTGTTTCAACCAGTTCCAGAATTTCCACTGTAGGTATCTTGCATACAGCTTGCTGCTGGTATTGAGGAGGTCAATAGCTCTATAATTAGAAAGGTATCATCTCTCTTTTTTATAACATTTTATAATATTTAGGAACAAATATTGAAAGCCTCAAATCCTTGCAGACTCAGCCAAGGGATCAATACAGGTAGAGGGAAGCCAGATAAGAGGCCAAGAAAACCAGATTGCTTTTAGTGGCCTGTATATTTGGTCATGAGTGTCCATGTTGACAACTGTTTTATAGCTTGCATAGGATTCCCAATTCTACAGAAATGTCTTCATAGATTTCAGAAAATACGTTTTCTGACTCCTGAGGGAGTGGTACATAACGATGCACTGTTATGAGAGCTTGATGTGATACGCTCAAATGAGGCCGAGTCATTAAATGTTTCTGCCTGAATGAGTTGCATCCAATTGTTTTTCAGGACTTCTCTTTTCTTGCATCCCTTCTGCTGGAATAAATCCAGTGCAGCTGTACAACAGTGGGTACATAACCCTGGGAAGTGGTAACAAGAGCTATTTTTATAATTAACACAGTCCTTTAAGTGGTAGTGGTGTTGCTAATTATTGTGGGTTAGGCAGTATTGGTTCTCTTTGGAAAAAGTGTTATTGTTCTTCATTAGTGCATTAGGGGATATCTAGCTGATGACAAGGCAAATTGAAGGCTTTGAAGGAGATCTGATTCCGAAAATTCATTTATCATTTGATTTAGTTGATGAGTGGTCCACTAAATCATTTTATTTAGTTGATGAGGGGTCCACTTGGCAAGAACTTTTAAGACTCTTAACTGCATGGCCATTTATCATTCTGATAAAGGAAATAACTCATACATAAAGACTCTTTGAATGTGACAAATCCATTTGTTTGTATGTAAGGGAGAGTTGGCTGGTTGAAAGTTAGAAGCATGTGCTGGATAAGTAGTGAAAAAAATGAGATCTGGAGGTTAAGTGTTGAAGCAGGAAGGTCATTATTGCCTTACAGCTACCCATCTATGGGCATTGGCATGGATTTCTAGAAAGAGTTGCTTTTTCTGTAGGTCACGTTAGTAATTGGTTGCATAAACTATTTCAAGATGACTGATGGGACACACTGCTAGAGTGTTAATATGGGCAGGTTCTGCTGAAGTTTTAACCCTCTAAGTACATCGACAATGTGTAGATCAAAGGCTTATTGGAAGCATGGCTGCAATGTTGTTTAGTCATTGTAATATAAAGATCTGTCTGCTCATAATAGGTAAACATCAAGGACAGCCTGAGCGATGTAGATGGGGTGGGGAAAAAGTAGGTACTTGTTTCAGAGGTTACCTCCATTATCACTCTGCTCCAGAGAGTGGCTTGGATTGAATCTTTTGAGAGTCAGGAAGGCAGCCTGGCTTCTCTGTTATGATTTCAAAGGGGGGGGGGAGGGGAACCTAAAGCTATAAATCTATTATTTGTGATTCATGCTGATTCTGTAGTAGGGATATAGGAGTTGATCTTCGTCTGTTCCCTGCTTTATTGGGTTTATGAAATCCAACATTATTACTGGAACTGGTCTGAATTCGTTTCTTTACTCTATATGACATTTAAGCTATAGGGACTGAATCAGAGGGACAAGGCAATTACAAACTGAGTGCTTGTTTGAGGAGCTACTATTAGTAGCCATCTTGGCTCCTTGCCCTTTATAAACTATAATCTATAGACAGGACACACTTGTGGCCCAATCCAATATATCTTATCAAATGTGTCATATGAAATTAGAATCAGTAGCTAATTAAGTTCCTTTACATTTACTCTTCATTATTATTATTTTTAGCATAAACAGTATAAAATCACAGGAATAAATAAGCACCAGAATGTTTCAAACTTAAAAACAAAGAACAGTGAAAAAAAATTAATCCCTCACTTACCAGGAAGGCATGGCCATATTCATGTTGAGAGAAACTGGCATGATGGGCCTTGAAATTGTGTAAAGAAAGATTCAAGTTAAAAGTCAGCAAGAATGTTTTAAATATTCCCTTCTTCATTTTAACAAAAAAAAATTGTTTTTACTTTTTTTTAATCATAGAATTGCATTATGCTGTTCCCTAATACATCTCTTTTCCTCATTTCTTATCACATTGTGATAATCTATATTAATATCTTAGTAGCTTAGTAGCTTAAGCAGGGGTAAAATTCGACTGGTTTGGACCGGATTGCGGGTACTGGTAGCGGAGATTTGAAGTGGTTCGCCGAACCGGTAAAAACCACCCCTGGTTGGCCCCACCCACCGCCACTCACCCCTTCCACTCTGTGTGTATGCTCGAGAAGGAGGAAAAGACCTGGCTGAACTTTTCTTCCTCCCTTTGCAGCGAAGGGAAGGGAGCCTGCTTGGAAGGGAGCTGCGGCAGCCTGCCTGTCCCATTAAGGTACTTCCCCGGGAGGGAGGGGGCCAGGGGGGGACCATAAAGGGAGAAGCAGCTCCGCTGTGAATGGAGGGAGAAAAGTTTGGCTTCTCTCTGCCACAGCATTCAACGTTAAATGCTGCAGCAGAGAGAAGCCGAACTTTTCTCCCTCCATTCACAGCGGAACTGCTGCAGTCTGTCCCTTTAAGGTACTTCGACCCTCAGGGGGGAGGAGGCTGGGGGGACCTAAAGGGAGCAGCTCCGCTGTGAAGGGAGGGATAAAAGTTCGGCTTCTCTCTCCCGCAGCATTCAACGTGGCTGCTTCTCGCCTCCTTCTCGGGCTCATACACAGAGCAAAATATGAGAAGGAGACGAGAAGCAGCCAGGTTGAACACTAGAAGACTTGGCCAAACTTTTCTGTCAGTTCTGTGGGCGTGGCTTGATGGGCATGGCTTGGTGGAGTGATGCCACCCCACCTTGCCGTGAGTGACATCATGTTGGCCACTCCCACTCAATCACATGACCCCCATACCAAACCACGCCCACAGAACTGGTAGGGAAAAAAATTGAATGTCACCCCTGAGCTTAAGGATATTCCAGAGAAGATGAAACAATTGTTTAAATTCAGGTACCTTGCAAAATTAATCATGAAGTGCTAAATGATTAGAATACAATTGACATCCTTTTCTTTTAGAATTTAGGACAGATGCTTTTCTATATACCTTAGGTAAATAGATTTAAAGATCTAAATCTATCAGAAGTCCAATTGTTTTTCTTTCTTTCCATTTAATTTCAAGACCTGGTACTCTATTCAATTTCCTGTTTACAAAGAAACCAATACAAACACTAAAATGATGGGACCATAAAGCTTCCACTAATATACTGTCAATCCAAAATAAAGGGAAGTTGAATTTATGGTAAAATAAAATCTCTGATTTCCTGCATTGCTTTTACTTTCTTGTAATCTTTGATGTTTGTCTGTGATACCGTTATCTTTTTATAATCCAGTCAATAAAGTGTCAGAATTCTTGATGTTACTGAGCCATGCATACATTGCTAATTATGTGGCATATTCCTTAGATGTACACAGTCCAGCCCAAACAGGTTTTTGTAACCATTTGTTCTGTCAAACAATTAAAAATTTTAGATGGCAGTTCTGGGAATTTGCTTTACTGCCCTATCTCAGCTCATGGTATAATTAAGAATAACTTATAAGTTAAAACAACTTATGGGTACTTGCTTCCTGACGCACTCTCATATTACTATTTCTATTAAATTGCTCCTCACCATTGCCAAGCAAATGGTTAGCCCTGAAGAAACTGCTGGTCATAATTCTCATTTCTCTCATTAAGTTTAAAGCCCTATACAAGAAATTAGTTTAGGCTTTGAGTCACAGAGAAATGTCGTCCCCCCGACATCCCATTGAATGGAGGGGGGGCACTTAAGAAGAAAGGAAAAGGTCAGAAGATGGAGGCAGAGAGAGAGAGAGAGAGAGAGAGAGAGAGAGAGAGAGAGAGAGAGAGAGAGCTTGAGAGAGAGAGAGAGAGAGCTTTGCGCTTCATATAATGTGGAATGGAACTCACTGTGGGGCAACTCACTGTGGCCAACTTGCCACGGGACAACTCAATGTTGTCCTGTGGCAAATAACTATAATATTATTATTACTAATAATATTAAGATAGGAACAGGTCTAGAGTACCGCTATCTCACATTAAGTTGTCCTGCGGCGAGTTGTCCCACAGCAAGTTGGCCATGGCAAATTGTCCTGCGTTAAATGCCTCACTTAACGACTGCCCTGACTTGCAACCATAATGGGCAAGCTCCATTATCGTCGTAAGTCAAAGAGTACCTGTAATTTCTTTCTCATAAATGGGTCACATAATTCTGTCAGATTTATTATTGAGAACTGTAAGGAAACAGCAACTAGAAAACATTAACATACTTACGCATGCGGACAAATATACTTTACATGTGGACTTCTAATCCCAGTAAATGCTTCTGCCCAGCCATGCCTATAAAAATATGGAAAACAAATTCCCATTCAAAATCTTCTCAGCTACTGGTACTTAATGTATTTCTAATTTTCATTAATCTCTTCTCAAATATGGAAATAAGAACTATTAATAATTATCTTAACATTCATAATTGTAAAGTAGTCTGTCTTGAATGGAATCTGATTCTTGGTGATTTTATCATCATGAACCCTTCTTAGCAACAGAAATTGTTTGCTACAGCTTTCTTTCAGGATGCTTACAACTTTCCAAACTAGTCTTCCCAACCTAGTACAGCTATGGGGTTTTCTGGTAATCTCCTATTTAACCTAACCAACTCCAACCCTACGTTTTCAAGAGCATTTAAGATCACTGGGATATTCTGACTGTCATAGATTAAATTTACTTAGCAAAATAATTAAACCATTTTTTTTCTATATACTGTCTGCTCTTTAAAGAGCCAGAGTGTGCCATGATGTTGTTCCACTTTTGCTTTAAACAGGTAATACCACCAATTGGGACCCAGGAAGCATGCCTTCTCTGTATAGCACCTACTCTGTGGAATGATGTCCACCCATTTTTCTGTGCCTCTTCCACCTAATGATGTTCCAAGGAACTTTAAAAATATGTCTGTTCTCTTAGGGTTTGGGGTTATAGAATACTATCAGCATTCCATGGAATCTGGGTGCTACAGATTTTTAAAATATTTTTTTTCAAACTGTAAACTGCCCAGAATCATTCTGGATTTGGCCAGCTCATAAATTTAAGAAATAACAATTTCAAGATGTAAGATCAAGTATTAGGTACATGAATGGAGTTATGAGATACTAAGCATACTAAAATTATCCAGGTGTTCTTTTCTACCAAGAGAAGAGGAAATCTCAGAATACTGGGATTTTATCTGCAATACTCAATTTGTAATATTACAAAATCTAGGAGTATATAAATAATTCCATGGATGACACTCTGCATTCAAAATGACTATTTCAGGAGTTATGAAATTAGAACAAGACATTTAATGTTCCATAATTTCTAACTCTGGGATTATTTTTCCCCCTCCAGTATTGTTTGGTATAGTCTGACATCTTGCATTTGGATTGGCTTTTTTCCCAGGCTTCAAATACTCAGGTAATAAAACTGATGGTGCAGATTTTATCCCTGCTATCACTGGAACTAACTGATGATAGGAACAGGATGGAGAGTTGAGCACACATTGAATAAGAGAACCTTACTGACATGCAAAAAACATTACTGTCTACCTCATAGAGAAGCTTAAACCATATAACACACACACACACACACACACACACACACACACACACACACACACACACATATGGATCTATATCTGTCTGTCTGTCTATCTATCATCTATCCACACATACATACATTCTTCAGAATTACATAGGTAAGATTTTACAGTGTATAATATTTTCCAAGTTTATGCTATACTTGTTTTTAGACAACTGACCTAAAATATGCAGTTATTTTAAAAAAATGTTTTTAATCCATAAAGAGAAAACATTTCATAGTATAGCATTCCCTAACGTTCCCTTCAAATGCTAGTGTTCCATTAATAAAATAGAAACAATTTTATTTCCAATGAAAAAGGCATTAAAATTGAGGTACTTTTCCTTTCAGCATACATATCCTAGACTACCAGGAACTTTTCACTTAATAATTAAGAGTACAATACATTACATCTGCACCTCCTAACAGGCTTACTAAATACTAAACCTCACTGACATCAGGACTTATTTCTGAATATACAGTATATCACAGAAGTGAGTACACCCCCTCACATTGTGTAAATATTTAAGTATATCTTTTCATGTGACAACACTGAAGAAATGACACTTGGCTACAACGTAAAGTAGTGAGTATACAGCTTGTATAACAGTGTAAATGTGCTGTCCACTCAAAATAACGCAACACAAAGCCATTAATGTCTAAACTGCTGGCAACAAAAGTGAGTAACCAAGTGTCATTTCATCAGTGTTGTCACATGAAAAGATATACTGTATTTTTCGGAGTATAAGACGCACTTATTTCCCCCCTAAAAGAGGGTGGAAATGTTGGTGCGTCTTATACACAGAATACAGCCTTTTTTGGCCTCCCGAAGCCCGGCCTCTGCGTCCCATTTTTGCGAAAAACGGGCCAGTTTTTGCAAGGGGTTTGGGAGGCCTGCAGAGTGCTTCTGGGGGCTGGGGGAAGGCAAAAACGCCCCCATTTTTGCAAAAAAATGGGCTGTTTTTCGCAAAACGGGAGCATTTTCCCCTTCCCCCAGCCCCCAGAAGCACTCTGCAGGCCTCCCAAACCCTCTGCGTACCCCGTTTTTCACAAAAACAGGCCCATTTTGAAAAAAACAGGGTGCACAAAGGTTTGGGAGGCTTGCAGAGTGCTCCTGGGGGCTGGGAAGGACAAAACCTTTTTTTTTCTTACTTACCTCTTCAAAATCTTGGTGTGTCTTATACACCGGTGCGTCTTATAGCCCGAAAAATACGACTTAAATATTTACAAAATGTGAGGGGGTGTACTCACTTCTGTGATATACTGTATGCATATAAAACTGCACTCAAGATCATATAAAAGATTTATGTCTAAAGAGGAATCTACAAGGAAGATTTGTATGAACAATCCTATTCTTGTTTTGACTTAATTGTGACAATTTTAAGTCAAATAACAATCTGCACATACTGAATTTTATCAAAATAACTAAAAATGACTATTTCATTAACTGAATCTTTAAGAATTAAATCCAGAAACAAGCACTAATATCTTCCAATATCCAGTTCTCCAATTAATATTGGTACCATTAAGTCAGTTTCAACTCTTACTGACCACACAGGTATCTATCAAATGAAATGTAAACACTAACTTTAGCATAGCATAACAATTAATGAACACTACATTTTTTCTTTGCAAATTGCAAATAATAAAAGGTGTTTCAAAGGTACAGATTTATTTTAAAAGCCATTTTACTTACCCAGTATCTCCTAATCCATGGAGAAATATGACCTAGAATTGAATAGTATATGAATAGCGTTACTACATGCTGGAAAATTACCTCTTCAACATTGTTCTGTTCTTGCTTATTTCCCATAAATCTAACTACAATAACAGTAAAGATAAAGGTTCCCCTCGCACACAGTTCCTGACTCTAGGGGGCGGTGCTCCTCTCCGTTTCTAAGCCAAAGAGCCAGCGCTGTCTGAAGACAATTCTGTGGTCAGCTGGGCTCAGCTTTATGTTGCAAAGGGTTTCACACTGCAAAGGGCTTCATGCTGTGCTGCGGCTTAGGGGCTACTTGCTCTGCACCAAGAAGCCCAAGATACAGACTGGAAAGCAGCATCAGAGCTATGTGGTTCTACTGCTGCTTGCTGTCTTGCAAGGCATGGCAATAAGGGAATTGAAAAGGAGTGGCCCCTTACCTTACCAAGGCTTGGGAGAGACCAAGTCTGAAATAGCTTGAATTGGATGGGTACTTGCTTAACAACCTGCAATTCTCAGTTAACAATGGTAACAGGGGGATGGAATTGCTGTCGTTAGTGTGGTCATGTGACATGCTTTATGATATCACTTAGCAATGGAAATTCTGGTTCCTACTGTGATCATAAACCAAGGCCTACATGTACTTCTGGGGCCACCATGCCTGTTGACAAAATCATGTTTTTAAGGTAGGGTTGAGGAGGGCCAATAGGATTGAGGGTCAATCTGATCTCCAGAGAAATGATGTTCCATAGAGTGAGAATATGACAGAAAAGGCTGTGTTCTTGGGCTCCACCATTCGATACTCTCTAGTAGACAGACTAAGATCATGCCCTTCCTTCTGGACCCGACGAAATGGGGAGATAGGATTAGAGAAAGTTGGTTCCTCAAAGTAGTTCCATTTATAATCAGTGCTCTTTCAAAACCACCAAACTTAGCTACCTAGCCATAAGTGCAGCCACAAAATCCATAGTTTATAATTTATGCTATCTGAAAAGATATCTCCTTCTGTTAATCCCGAATCTCCCCATATTTAGTTGCAGTGCATACCTTTGAGTCCTAACAGGATAAGATAGGTAAAAGAAGAGTGTCAAGAGTAAATGAGTTCTGAATAGAAATGTGCAGAAAATATATATTTTATGATATAGTAATAATATAATATTTTATAATATAAAAATAAGCAAGTTACAGACGTTTCTGTGGAATCTTTCTAAATCAGCTACAGCTCAAACAAATAATTCATCCTGATTCCCACCTTTACCTGTCACCAATATCTCAACAAATATTTCACCAACCTGTCCACCCACAATATTTCCAACATTTTCTCTTCTTTCCTTTACCTGACATCCTTCAGCTGCCATTGCTTAACTTCCACTGCATAGCATACCAGCGTGCTTACCCCATAATCTTCCCAGAACCTTCTCTTCTATCCCTCCTGCCTCTCTCAACTGCTACCAATATCCTTGACTTTCCCCCCTCTTCCATAAAACACCTACTCAGAACACCTACATTTCAGTCTACATGAATCAGAAAACAAACCCATTTTGTTCCATACTCGACCCAAACATTTTGATTTAAGCACAAACAGATTGCAATGAATTATTTGAATCATGAAACTGTTCATACAGTGTTTTATTATTAGTGTTGAAAGAAGGTAGA
The DNA here is from genome assembly GCA_023053685.1 of Diadophis punctatus similis. NCBI lineage: Eukaryota > Metazoa > Chordata > Lepidosauria > Squamata > Dipsadidae > Diadophis > Diadophis punctatus. The sequence continues at coordinate 164,611,816 of JALIGW010000003.1, forward strand.
GTGAGTATAAAATAGTGTTCAGTTCAAGAGAAATTAACTATGATTTAGTTATATAGAAAGATTTAGAACTGAATTACAAAAAATATATGAAAAGTGAATGGGTTGAAAGGAACTGGAAGACTAAGAAAACTGCAGTTATATGGAATTGATGAAGTCTTCAAAACACAGATTTGGTCCATAGTTGTGATATCAAAGTTAGGTATGAAAAGTTACAGTAAATAGTACTGATGTAAACTACATTTGATTATATTTTCTTTGCTTACCTGGTGTCCTTATTTCTTTGCTATGCTATTTTTTACTTATTTGCTACATTTTGCATAGATCTGCTTACCCATAAGAAAATAGCACCTCAGGTAAGTATGTAGGTATGATTTTTATCGTTTTTCTTAAAATATTGTGAGTGGGTTGACATCTTCATGTCCATGACAACTCAAAGATCACTTTTTGGTCACTGGCAGATCAGATTTCATTAATACAGATATGAAGTTCAGACTTTTTCTGCCAATGTATATCATTTATACCTTTTTACACTGAATTTAATTGCTATACTGAAACTGGATCTCTTCACAATTCCCTTTTTATTTTATGACTTTGAACAGTTTGGTATCAGTAAATGTAGTCATCAAGTGTTCATTTAAAATTAAACTTTGGGCATCCAAAGATATCAAGCTGTCTACCCTTCATCTAAAATCATAATGATCCAACAGTATTGTTAATAGAAAATAGCTGAGAAATATTCTGTACAACAGAATCCCATTAAGGACCTCCGATTTCTCTTTCGGCGACATGGGAAGCCGGACTGCGAGCTCCGCAGTTGACTCCGAACACTCCGCGTCTGAGGGTCCCGGATTGGGACCTAAGCCTCCCCGGAGAGGGGGCGAGGCGAAGGGGGATGCCAGGAAGGTAGAGGGAAGCCGCATCTCCCCTCCCTGAACTGGAAAACCACTAGCCGATGACGTGGAGCAGCGGCAGAAAACATGGCTGCCACAAAGCTGAAAGAAGACCAGAAACACCAAGACTAAGCAGGAGGGAAAAGTGAGTGGTTTGTGATCTGGGCTATAAAGGATTGTTGTTTTTTAAGAATAACCCCAAAAATATGAGGGGGGGAAATATGGAAGCTAAATGCTAGAGGTGGGACAAGCATACTGAAAACTTGAAGAAAACGTTTGGGAACTTGGAGGGGGGGAAGTCTTGCTGGAAGTTTTAAAAGAAGATGTGGTTCTGGAAAGATATTTTGTTTTAAAGAAAAAGTACTGATATTGGAATTGGAAGTTGTCTCTAATTATAATTAAAATGATTATTATATACCTATTTACACACTGGATTTACAAAATAATGAAATTGAGAGAGCAGAATAATAAAGAGGAATAATACTGACTTGAAGCACAAGCGCCATTTTAAAGAAAGAAAGAAAGGTGTAACCCTCAGAACTTTTGTTTTTGCTGGATAAATAAAGCGGAGTAAACCAAAAGAAGGAAAAGAGGTGGTAAAGCTCCTGGTTTTTTCCTTTGAAATTTGGTTAAATTGTAAAAATGATAACAAGTGGAAATAGAGACATGGAATGGATACATCAGGATATTAAAGATATTATAAACGAACAGCGTATGGGAATGAAATAAATATTTGAAGATATGGATTGCATAGAACTAAACCTTGAAAATATAATACAAAGAATAACAAGTGCAGATCAGACAAATGAGGAAAATACGGAGGATTCTGGAAGAGCGGAAGAAGCAGAGGAACCAAGAAAAAAACAACATGAAAGAAAATACAACAAAGGGAGGATGGAAACACAGAGGGTGAAAAGGGGATTAGAACAGAAGGGGAAGATCTCAGATGGTATGGAAAAGATATGGGAGAAAAAGAAAGCCAGAAAGGGAGAAGAAGATAAAGAAAAGATGAAAGCAAAATAAAACAAAGGGGAAAAAAGAGAGGAGAGAAAGACAGAGAGTATAGCAAAATAATGGATTTAAGAATAAAAATGAGAGAGTTGAAAGAAATATGGGGGAGGCAACCAAAAAAAAGAAAGAAAAGAGGATTAAAAATATGGAACAGGGTAAAAGATAAAGGATAAAAAAGAATAAGAATGTGCATGCTAAATTAGTATATTAGAACTAAATAATCCTGAATAAATTGTGTATTGTGGTGATAAGAAATAAAAAATATTAACAACATTTTTGAATATAAGGTATGATTATAGAAGAGTTATAATGTAGGAATATGTATGAATAGTTTGTAGAAATGAAATTATAAAATAACATAAGAAAAGATGAAGATTGAAAATTGATAATTTTGAAACATGTTTTGTATGGGATAAAAGAGATAAAAATTAGTTTTGAATGATGGTTAGAAATGTGATAAAGTGGTAGAATTAACTGTTAAGAAGACAAAACCAGCTTGTTTTGAAGAGTAAGAATGATATGGAAAAGAAGAAAAAGATTTTTGAATACTGTTTAGAAAAGAAGTGAAGTAAAATATATTAATACTAGAAATGTATGTAAACTAGAAATGCATAAGGTGGGAAAAGACCACATCTTTGATTGTTGGAATGGAAGGAGAATAGGAAAAAAAGTGGGCAAAGAAAAGAAAATTAAAATAGAGATAAAATAAAAGGGGAAAAAGGCTAAAAGATAGACATTAAGATGAAAAGAAATATGGGAGATGTATTAAAAATGAAAAGACAATGAATTGTAACTAATTAAGGAAAATATTGTTAACATTATTGTATGGATGTATGAAACCCAGAAAGCAAACGCTCTCGACATGAGATGTAGAAAGACTAAAAATAAATAAAACTTATTGGGGGAATAAAAAAAGAATCCAATTAAGATGTTTTTCACAAATTTCACAACTTAGCACTTCAAATCAATTTCAGCAATTACGTGCACAATACTTTTAAGGCTACTTCTTTAGGACACTCTTGAATGGTAGCTGACAGTAACACAATTCTCGCTAATTCACGCTTCAGTTATTTTGATGCAAGAATTCACACCAAGCCACTTTGGAAAGACAATTAAAATGGTGAAAAAGTGGTTATTTTTCAGCTTAAAATATAAATGTGTTGTCTTCCCTATACAGCATCTTTTCAACAAATTTATGTCATGGACCTGACATTTTTAATTTTTTGCTTTTTAAAAAATACTATCTACACCCCTTAAGAACTTACAGCAGAATACTGTAAAACATGTTTTTCACATAGAGTTTGAAGCTTCCCTCATAAAGTATTAAAAAGTTTGGAAGAAGGAAGTTACCAAAGCAGCTGTCCTAATTAAATTTCTAAGCATGTTTGATGACCTCCTAGGAAATGAGAGCAGGGCGGACATTGTCAAATTTTAAAAACTTTGCTTGAAAATGTAAGTATCAGATTATTAATCTTGCATTCCTGCTATTGGACCAAAACCTCTCCAGATCGCAAGCAAACGGTCAAGACTCAAGAACATCAGAAAAGCTCAGGCGTTCTGGGGCAATATGGTATTTTCCAGGAAATAAGAGGGCGCAGCGTCAGAAGCCTCCAGTGCCAAGTCAATAGCAGAGGCGGCCAAGTCGCCTGTCCGGTCAGAAAACATCTGCATGGGTGAGTCTATGCGCGTTACTCAAAAGCAAGGCCCGCTGCAGGAAGCCTTGCTCAACCTGAACCGACCCTTCCTCCTCTTCTCCCTTTGTCCGGCCAGCTCCTATCCCATCGCGCCCTCTCCCCCCCCCCCGGAGATAAGAACCGCCAGGAAGTCCGTTATTCACTCACCGCGGCGGTGGCCTTCTTGGCGGCCGGGACAATGGCTGGGAGCGGAGCAGACATGGTGTTGCCGCACATACACTGGGCTCTCCTCTCGCGTCGGCCAGTCAGACACTGACGGGGCGGGCGAGCTGGAGGGAGGTGGGGAAACGGGAGGCACAGGAACCCGATTGGAACCAGAGACGGAGTATACTCAGCAGGCCCGCCTCCCTTCCCAGGGAAGGGTTGGGAGGGGGGGGTGCGCGGGCTCCCGCTCCCTCCTGCTCAGTTGAGAGAGAGAGAGAGAGAGAGAGAGAGAGAGAGAGAGAGAGAGAGAGAGAGAGCGGAGGCGGCCGTTGAAATGGGGGCGGAAAGGAAAAGGAACGCTCGAGCGCAGGTCCTTATGCTCCCGCGCGTGCGCTCTGCTGGGCTACTCGGCTGCTGTTGCCGGAGATTTTAGACTTTCAAACCTTTGCGGACCCCCGTAAAGGCCGGCCAACGGCAAGGAATTCTGGGAGCTCCCAGTTCGGGTCACGTGGCTTCCCTTCGTTAGAGCCTGCCAGCTATAGCCGCGAAGTATTTTAGCAAAAAAGTATTTTAATTTTACAGGAAAAATTAACCGGATTTTTCTTTTTCTTTTGATACCGTGCTTTATTTTAGCTGATACGAAGATTGGCAACATGCGATCTTCCAAATGCTGCCATCATTCCTTACCATAGAATTGCTATTCCTTTTGACAGTTGGACTTCATCAAGAAGGGGGGGCTTCAATTGTCTCCTAATTTATTTTCTTTTTTTAAAAACCCATTCTCTTTAAAGATGAAAAAGTTTTCCATCTTTAAAGAGAATGGGTTTTCCATTCTCTTTAAAGATGAAAAAGTTTTCCATCTTTAAAGAGAATGGGTTTTTTAAATAAATAAATAAATTAGGAGACAATCGAAAATTCTCTTCCTCCTGCTTGTATTTCCAAAGAGACAATCCTCCTTCCTCCTATTTTTTATAGCAATATAGCAATAGCACTTAGACTTATATACCGCTTCATAGTGCTTTCCAGCCCTCTCTAAGCGGTTTACAGAGTTCAGCATATTGCCCCCAACAATCTGGGTCCTCATTTTACCCACCTCGGAAGGATGGAAGGCTGAGTCAACCTTGAGCCTAGTGAGATTCGAACAGCTGAACTAGCAATCAGCTGAAGGTCGCAATGCTGCTTTTAACCACTGCGCTATCTCAGCTCCTAGATATCTTTTTCCTCCTTCCTCCTATTTTTTTCCACCATTCTTTGAGGTGAGTTGGGCTGAGAATTAGAAATGGCTTCTTTCTTGAGGTGTTACTCTGCTCATTAAATATCTTTCGCGGAGGGAAAAAAATCTTGGAGGGATAAACTCTGTAAGGAAATGCAAAAGAGAAAGCAAGAATGCCAATGTTATTGCAGCTGTGTAGCATTAGGCAACAAACAGCCTGCCCTGCCGAGTAGAACAAAATCAGCACTTCAGCCTCAGAGATTTTGCGAGTGCTATAAAAACGCTGCGCGTTCATTTTTAATATTTGTACTGAAAATGTAGGTTTTGTTTTAAACCCACTTGTTGGTATATGGCAAGATGGGGTAGGTATAGTCAGCGTGCACCAGTTCTGACATGTAATCTTCATTCTAACAGTTGTTGGTTAAACCAAGAGCTTTAGGTGACTATTGAAAAAGTTTTTGAGAACCGAGTGCCGTATTTTAATTGACAACCTTTTCCAAGACAGCTCTCCAGACAGCGCAATAGAAAAGTGCATGTTATCAAAAACAAGCCATTGAATCACTATGCATTCAGAGCACTAATTTTCACACAGCTCCTTTGCGTCTTCACTACACCAGTTGGTACATTATAGTTTAATCAAAATCAGACTAAAATGATTTTATTTATTTATTATTTATTTTATTTATTTATTTATTTTGTCAAGTACGTATTGGTAACATACATAGATATAACATTGTTTATATACATAAGATGGGTACTGATAAGAGGGAACATTAGGAAAGGGACGGTAGGCATGCTGGTGCACTTATGCACGCCCCTTACTGACCTCTTAGGAATCGGGTGAGGTCAACAGTGGACAGTCTAAGGGTAAAGTTTTGGGGGTTTGGTGATCCCACAGAAAACCTCTCAGAAAATTTCCGTGTCCTATGTTACAATATTACTCAGTCCGTAACGCTGCGACTTCCCGACAACTTTTGCCTCTTCTGTAGCTTTCACGCACATTGACTTTGCAACACCCGAAACCGCGGTGAAAAGCAGACCCTTAAGCAAACCGTGAGGGAGACACCTTATTTTTCGTTCCTCTATTGTCTCCGTGCGCCTGCGCAAGAGGCCGCGTGCGAGCCTGCCCTTTTCCTGCAGTGCGACGGTTCTCCTGGCTGGCGACCTTGTGATTAATTGCGCGAAGGCGATGGCGGCTTCGCGGGCACCTGGCGGGGGAAACAGGATGAAAGCCTTGGAGCTGTTGCGGAGCCTGCCTAGGGTCAGCCTCGCCAACCTACGGCCTAACCCTGGGGCCCGGCGAAAGGTGAGTTGAAGGTTTGCTAGGCTTCTCGTTCTCCGCTGAACTGCTGCTGCAATGCAGGCCGCTTTTGCTTTGTTTTCGCGAAAGCGAAGGAAAGCCAGGCGTCCTTTGCCACTTGAAGCCAACCCCGGAGATTCCATTCCCTTCCCCCCACCTCTCCCCCGCTTTGCTCTTTCTGTAGTTTTTGCTAGTAGCTTTTACTTTTGTCTCGCATTCACTTATCCTATATTAATGTCCTTCCATTTTCTTTCACTTGAATGTTTTCTCTAATCCTTTTAAAAAATATATGCTGATGTGTTCGATTGCCGAATAGAATAGAAATAGAACAGAATAAGAATAGAATTTGGAAGGGACCTTGGAGGTCTGCTCAGGCAGGAAACCCTATACCGTTTGAGACAAATGGTTGTCCAATCTCCTCTTGAAAAATCCCAGTATTGGAGCACCCACAACTTCTGGAGAAAAGTTGTTCCACTGATCAATTGTTCTGTCAGGAAATCTAGGTTGCTTCTCTCCTTGATTAGTTTCCATCCATTGCTTCTTGTCCTGCCCTCAGGTGCTTTGGACAAAATAGTGCAGAATTTAAACTTGTTTCAATTTCTAACCTTGGGGGAAATGAGATATTTTACAACGGTTTGTATGCATTCATACTGGAATAGAGGTGTAAGCCTGTAAGGAATGGGGGAGCCTATGAGGACAAATGAGTAAAAGAGGAGGCCGGAACTGAATTACATTTGAATATGAAACTCATGTTAACATATTGTTCTTTTTAAGGAAAAACAACAAGGTCGTGGAAGATATAATCCTCCAAAAAGAACTGGTGGGCAAGCGAAATCTGGGTCACTCCCTCGATTAGGCTTTGAAGGTGGCCAAACACCATTTTATCTGGTTATTCCAAAATATGGCTACAATGAAGGACATCAGTAAGTTTATTCCCTTATATGTACAAAAATGTGAAATAACATCTGGTGGTTCTTCAGCTGGTGTTTGCCTTCATGTACATTGAATTGTCCTATAGGAATAGTATTTGCATGAATCCAAGATGACATTATGTAATTGACAGATGGAAATGTTGTCAAACTACATATTTTCTAAATGGTGTCCAATAATGATAATTTATTATCATCTTAGACATAAAAGCTGGCTAGGTGACTGGAACAGTCATTGTCTTTCAGCCCAACCCACTAACAGTTGTTATGGGAAAATAGGGGGTAGAAGTATTAGGTATGTTTGCTCACATTATATCAAACTATGCATTCTATATAACAGATAGATAAAGATTTTTTCATAACTTTATTCATTTTTGTAAGAATGTGAAAGTAGTCTATTTTATTCTTTCCCACTACAATTGGAATCCTTCCTCAGATCTCATTACAAATGATTTCTGAAAGAACTGATAGTTGATTTTCACAATGAAAAACATAAATGAGCCTTCTGAGTATTGATGTACATTCAATTGTTAAGTGGTATGGGTTCTGTCAGTGCCCAGTATTAAGCTGGTCTTTGTTTTGCAAAACATGTTTGCCACATAACAATTTCATCTTTCATTGAGGATGGTTGTCCAAGAACAATGTGCTGATGTATTATACTATCAATATTCTTAAATTACTTAAATTGGATTTACTTTCTGAATGTTTTTTTTCTTTTCATTTCACAGTCTCAGGCGTCAATATCCACCTATCAGTCTCAGAAAGCTGCAATACCTTATTGACTTAGGCAGAATTGATCCCATGCAACCAATAGATCTTACCCAACTGACAAATGCTAGAGGTGTAGTAATGCAGCCATTCAAAAGACATTATGGTATCCATCTTGTGGAAGAGGCAAGTCTATAACATGTGTTTTTTAAAGAACTAACCGTAGTTTTGTAGTTACTGAACAGTTTCAATAATATTCTCAAACCATTGTTTTGTTTTTTGTTAGTAATGAAGTTTTTTGTCCAGGAGCTTTATGCATCTGAATATTTTCAAAACAATTATTTAATAGCATTTTAGAAACATATACCCCCACAAAATGGCATATAATCAGTCAGAAATATTTTTTAAATGACCATATTCTTAAACTGATCGGACTACAATTTGAGGCTAAAGGCTGTATTTGTCAGAGCTCTGTTACTGTTAGGAAATACCCATGTAATTTATAGGAATTATCTGGATAGGAGACCAGGAAGGCAGAAAATGAAATGTAATCATCTCCAAAGGATGATCTATGAATGAGTTATCAAAAGAAAGTTTCTCTTCTTGTGAGATGTCATTGTACAAGCATGAGAATATGACAAAGTACGGGTGGTCCTCAGTTGATAATCACTTGTTTAGTGACTGAACTTAAAGCGGCACTAAACAAGTGATACTTAAAACTGTCCTTGAAGTTCCAGTTGTTGTAGTAACCTTGCGGTCACGTGATTGCTTGACAGCCAGACTTGATTTCCCACCATTTCCATCCCGTAGTCATATTATTGCCATTTGTGAACTTTCCTGTCAGCTTCCCACAAGCAAAGTCAACGTAGAAGCTGTGAGGAAGTTGAAAGTCACAATCACAACAGAAATTCCAATCCCAGTGACCATTATTAAGCAATAACTATACAAATTCTGCAATGTTTTTCCTGCTAACACACTATTTAATAATGTGTTATACTTTATGTACAATGAAGAAATATTTCCTAACTGAGTAATCCTTGTCTCTAGAGTTGTGAGTCAGTTAAAAACAAATATTGAAACTCCTAATGAAAAGAATTATTTCTTCTTTATCACAGAACGACTGAATGTAATGATGAGTGCTCCAGAAGGCTTGTTTTCAAATTTAAACCTGAAACCAATTATAATCCAGACCACTATAACTTGTACCAGGTTGAATTTTCTGGCTGTCTTCAAAGACAGTTCAGTACAAAATAAACTCCACTAATCCTGAAATAGCTGGCTGATAACTTGCATTTTAGAATGGGAAGATGGGTGAATGATGTTTTAAAGTGATGTTATGTAATTAACTTCAGTTTATGTAAACTTACAGGGTGCTGATACTTTTGCAGCAAAAATAAACATTGAAGTACAGTGGATATCTGAATTAGCCATAGCTGCTGTTGAAAAAAATGGTGGTGTAATTACTACAGCTTTCTATGATCCAAGGAGTTTGGGTAAGAATTTTCAATATATCTTCATGTCCTTTGATCTTGCCAAATATTGTTTAAATATATCAATTTGTCATTATTTAAAAATAAAAGCTTTGCAACAATTTGAAAAAAAGGATCTGTGATACTTTTACCAGATTTAATCTGAATGTTAGTTTTCTAGTCTTTGCCCTACAGGTATCATTAGAGCAGAAAAATATGATCAGCTTTATTTTAACAGTACAATATACAACAGAGGTCCCCAAACTTTGCAACTTTAAGACTTATGGACTTCAACTCCCAGAATTCTCCAGCCAGCATAGCTGGCTGGAGAATTCTGGGAGTTGAAGTCCACAAGTCTTAAAGTTGCCAAGTTTGAAGACCCCTGATATACAAAATGTAAGGAAATGTATTTTGTGTTAATACAATTATTCCAGAAGTTGGATTGTTAATGTTAAAGTAACATTTTATCTCTTTATTCCATGTTTTATACATAGAGATTCTTTGCAAGCCGGTGCCATTTTTTCAGAGAGGCAAACCTATTCCAAGGCGAATGCTTCCTCCTGAAGATCTTGTCCATTACTATACAGATCCTGCAAACCGAGGCTACTTGGCTGATCCTTCAAAGGTTGCTGAAGCAAGGATGGAACTTTCCCAAAAATATGGTTATATCTTACCAGACATTACCAAAGATGAACTCTTCCAAATGCTGAGTACTCGGAAGGACCCTAGGCAGATTTTCTTTGGACTTGCTCCAGGTTGGATAGTAAATATGTCAGAAAAGAAGATTTTGAAACCAACAGATGAGAGGTTGCTAAAATATTACAGCTCCTGAATACTAAAATTGGATATACCATTTAATGTTTATATGTAATATAAATAAAATTGTTTTTTCTAAAAATGAATCGGTTGTAGTAACAATAGTACAGTATAATAAAATATGAACATTTTTCTGCATTAGAGTTTATTTTCCTTATGTCAGATGCAATTTTTAGTATGATTAATCTTCAGTATACAGACTTATTCTGTCCCATCCTTTAAGCCACTTATTGCAGATTTCTGGGTCTTTTTCCTGCATTGCTTTCTTCAAGGAGTTCAGTAAATCATACCCTTTTCGCTTGGAGATCCAGATGAGTAGTAAAGTTTGTATAATGGTTATGCTGATTTCTTCTTGTTGGTTCTATATATTTTTATACCTCAGCTGCTGAATGTGTATGTTTTTTATAGTTATGTCTTGATGATTTTTGTTACTACTGTTAGCCTTCTACAGTCAATCTGAGATAGGTGAATGTATAAATTGAATAACTGACTGAACAAATATAGGATCAGATAATGGCATCTTAAATGTTTGAATAATAATTTAAAGTATTGCAATTATTTTAAGATATATTTAGTATAATTAAAAAAAATAAGCTAGTGTTTAAATTATACAAAGATATTCTCTTTACAAGTGTGGCTTTTAATATTTTGTTTTAAAGCACCAAAGCTTATTCTTTTTAGCAAGAAAACATGTTTGTGCTGTTCCATCTCCCTGTACTGGCTCACTTATTTTATATTTTGATCGCTATATCAGATTTAATAACTCCTTTATGGGCAACAAATCTATTTATGCCAAGGAATTGAAGGAGTAATGTTGGTATGGACAGAGTATGTATTTATCAATGTATATTTACTAGTGTACTCTGAATAAGAAAGTGTACATCATTTTCAGAGTTGATTCTCAAAGAAAGTTGGGGGAAAGGGGGGGAATTCTAAGAGCTTTCTGCTAACTAGAAGTTCCATAAGTGCTATAGGTATATTTACTGAGAGAACTGTCAGGTTTTTTTTAAAAAAAGTTATTTGGTAACAGATTATTTACTTGTCATATTTACCAAGGGAAGGGAGTGTGTGTGTGCGCATGCATGCATGTAATTTAATACCTTTGCAGGTGACTATACCAATATATGACTATTAGAGATTAAAGTATGGTGGAATATCATGTACTGGAATTCAGCTGAGTTATGCATCTCTACTTTTTGTTCATTTCATATGTTTAGATGAATGATGTCGGATGGCAATATTGGTTAGTGAAGAGTCTGATGTATAGATTTTGTCACTTCCATGCTATATTGGACAGGTTTCTTTAAAGTGGTTACTTTAGTTAAAAATAAAAGCCAGTAACTAGAGCATAGTTAATACAATATTTCTTTTTATATTGTCCTGTCCTGTATTCTGATATTAGATTAACAAGTTATATCTGTTTTTGCAAGCGTGATTGTTTAATTTGAGAGAGAACAAGGACAGGAAAATATGAGTAGATTTATTTATTTATTATTTATTAGTGAGACTTATATACCGCCTCATAGTGCAAGCAGTCTCTAAGCGGTTTACACCATTAAGCAATGTATATTTACATTGCCCCAAACAATCTGGGTCCTCATTTTACCTACCTCAGAAGGATGGAAGGCTGAGTCAACCCTGAGCCGGTGAGATTTGAACAGCTGAACTGCTGATCACAATCTGCTAAAGTAGCCTGCAGTACTGCACTCTTAACTGCTGCGTGAGTTGATTATTGCATTCCAGAATTTGAGACATTGGCCAGGGAAGCTAATTGACTGGCAGTATATCTCCTGCAATGAAGTTTGGGCAAAAGTCTCTCTCTGTAAAATATGTTTACATATGTTATAAAGAATAGAAGACTTATTTCCACTCAGTTCTTCTATGTTTGATGAGCAAGTTGCTGTATGTGTTTAGGAATACTGTTCACCACATTCTTAATATAAAACGTACATATTGTGGTGTATTGTAAATAAACTTCAGGTGAAAGGGAAACACTGATAAAATGAAAATGGGGAAAGAATGAAAACAGGAAACAGATGTCTAGTGACGTGCACTGATTGGATAGTACATATTTGTCAAGCACCCTTGTAGTCACAAGGCAGCTGTATCCTGATACCAATTTTGTAATGGTATCAATATGTTAAAAGAGCCAAAACTGCCACGTTCCACAGAATCCGGTCATTTTATTTTAGAAAGGTAATTATAATCAACTAAAAACTAGAAAGGAACAAAGGTGGCAATGCTATATTTAAGAAAAGAAAAACCACTGTTTTTAAAATCCTCTCTTCAAATACTTTCTAGAATTTTATGATAGCATTATTTTATATATTAGTTTTAAATCACATTGCTGTAAAGAATTTTTAGCCTATCAAAATCTTATCTGTTACCAGATATGTATCACTGCCCCTTCCGCCGGGTAATTTTTCATATGTTGACTTCTTTTAATACGAGCCAACCAACTCTTCAAATCAAAAAACTTGTCTAAAAGCCAAATCTGTTTTTCACAGATTCAAGATGAATTGTTGCTTCAGCTTTCCTGTTTTGTTGTATATGTAGAAATATAAAAGTACCATAACAGGAAAAGCACTCGCTAAACTTGCTTCAGGATAAAGGACTTAGTTTTAGCCAATATATATTGAAGAAATGGTTGCAATGTTGTGAAACATTGTTTCCTGAGGATGAGAATTGGCCCTGGGCCAAAAAACTCAAAAGTGAGGATTACTGAAGAAATATAGAAATACGTGTTTCCATTGTGGTGAGTTTTATTACATTGTCATTATATATACACACCTAAATGGTTTGATCAGTGGCCATAGTCAAAATGTTTAGGACAGTTGATAAGTCTAAGGTACTGCTAATGATGATTTCATTATCTTCCCCTCATTCCAAAATTGAAAGAAGTAAATGTAAAAAGGTGGTTGAAGTTTGTCTTTCAGAATAAAATTAATAATGAAAATATAATTGCTATGATAATATAAACAGAATTTTATTTTTGTTTTGTCAGATCTCAGCTTTTCAATTCTACTAATGGCTATTGGCATTTATTTTGGAGGTTTGTAATACCAGTTTATAATCCCTGAATGTAGGCAAGTACCGATAAGTATTAAAGATGGCCATCACCCGGATTTCCTCTTGCTTCAAACTGCTCCAGAACGTTTAGGCCACCTTCGCCCTGTGCAGTCTTTTTCCAGCAGCTGCCACCACTAGCCAGACAAAACTATGGTATGTTTAACAGGGAACTTTGGACCACAAAGAAGCTTTTCAGAATTGGCTCCAACTCCTGAATTCCTGCAAACACATATCTCCAAAAATGGTCATATGGATCACAAAGACAGACACAGATTTCTCAAAGGTAGTGATTGCCTAAGTGAACCCCTTTTTTTTCATTTTGATATTCAAAATCTCTTACATTTGAGGCATGCAGAAGAAGCAGCCAATGCTATTTTTTACATTGTTAACAATTTCTAGCCTCCATTTTATACCTGGGATATTTAGTGGGCCCTCCTCCAAAATGTTTCCTGTGGGATTTTTTGAGCCAGAAATTTATTCTCAGCAAGAGCAGGAACCTACATTTACATTAGGATGAATTATCTTCAAAGATATCTATTTTTTCCGCACCATTTTCCTCCAAAACAGAGTATTGCATTACTATGATCAGCTGTAGTAGATTCTTGTTTCCTTATGGAAACAGGCTTTTCAGTTCTGTTATGGCAGCTGGACATTTTGGAGCATTAATTTTTTTTTTTTTTTTTTTTGTAGCAGCTGATCTCTAAGATGTCCCACTTCATTTCATGTCACAGCTTTCTATCTGCCCTCAGACCAGGTTGGGTTCTAACTCACCTCACTGCTGGTTTGCTTACTCTCGCGCCGTGTGCACTTCACGCACACGCATGCATAGTGCCAAAAACCAAGCTTCGCATGTGCAGAAGCAAAAAACAGCTTCTACACGTGCACAGAAGCCAAAAACAAGATGGCGCCATAGGTGCAGCCATTAGAGCCGGTTTGGGGGCGTGGCCAACCAGCAATCGCTCCCGGTTTGGCGAGTGGGGGGAAATTCCCACTACTGGTTCTAAAGAACCAGTCCAAACTGGGAGCAATCCACCTCTGCCTCAAAACAGCTCTTCAGAAAACTAATAGTTTTCTGAAACCACAGCTTGCCCATTCATTTGAATTCCAAACAGCCAGTCACAGTCCATGGCACATTTTGGGACAGTCCATGGACACATATTTCAACTATTGGATGATAATCTTAAAAGTGCTTTTCAAAAGACAATTCGACTTTCTTTGTTTTTGCTTGAAGACATTTCGCTTCTCATCCAAGAAGCTTCTTCAGTTTTCAAAGAATGGTGGAGAATGGAAGGATATATACTCCTTGTAATCATCTGGTCGTTAGCACTCTTTCTGAGAGTAGTTGAGACCACTTGGAGGTTTATATGAGCCCTCAGGGTCACCTGAATAGTGCAAATAATATGAGAAGTGAAACTTCAAGCAAAAACAGCCCAGTTATCTTTTGAAAAAGCAACTTTGACACAACCCTGATCTGGTTGACTGTGAATCTCCACGTACATACTGGATGATAAGCTTTACCTATCATATTCTCATCTAGTCAGACGGGAGAATCTGGGACAGTAAAAGCCACCTTAGAACCATATCTTTGTTACTATGTGAATAATGAGCACAACAACCTGGCCATAGGTTTCACCTGTGGCTGAATTTGCCTAAATAATTCAGTTTATACCTCCTCTCATTTGTTGCCATTTTACACCATCTGTGGCTATCATTCTTACCTTCTGCTGAATGACTCCCAAACAGTTCAGAGTCCTTTTACAAGTATTCTCTTAATTGTCATTACCAGCAATGTGGTACAGTACAGTAATGTCTGTCTTTATCCTAAGTTTATCCCCATTGCACATCTCTAACATGTTAGGTCCCATTCCTCGAAACAATACAAGTCAATCCTGTGATTCTTCAACTTCAGTTTCCGGTACTCTGAAATTACATGGGCTCTTCTCACCTGGTTCAAGAACAACGTCACTGCCATTTTTCCACTTCATCTCACCTGGTGAATGGGAGGAATCCAAGCAGAGGACATTCTGCCTTCTCAGCACAGGTGGGTTTGACTCACTGGAAGTGCTACTCAATCACTGGCTGTTCTTGGGAAGGTGGCAGAGGATATGTGTACACCACGCTTCCTTTGCTATTTCTATTTGCTTCACCCTTACAAATTCAAACTTTCTGACTGGTTGCATAATAAGGTACTTAGAGCTGCCAGATATTCTGAAAAGGAAAAAAAACAAGAATTGAAACACTGAAGTAACTTTCTTTGTCTCCTTAATGCCGCACTCCCTCAATCTGATCCAAAAGCCGAGATGGCTCAGCAGTTAGAGGCAGTACTGCAAGCCACTTTAGCTGACTCTGATCCGCAGGTCAGTGGTTCAGATCTCACCTGGCTCAAGGTTGACTCAGCCTTCCATCCTTCCGAGGTAGGTAAAATGAGGACCCAGATTGTTGGAAGCAATATAAATATATATTGCTTACTGGTGTAAACCATTTAGAGAGTGCTTGCACTGTGAGGCGGTATATAAATGTCACAAATAAAATAAATAATAAATAAAATAAAAGAGACAGCTTTGTCTGATGGACATGCTGTTATTTGTATTTTACCTCTCTTTAGAAACTTAATAAAGTGATTAAAAATATAGGTATATATCTGAAATGTTGGACATCCTGTCTCCTCCAGCTGAGGAAGAAAGGGAGACCAAGCAAAGTGGGAAAACATATTCCTTTCCCCTGCTGAGGTTTGCTATTTTACTTTCTAGAGAAGAAATCTCTTCCCATCTCAAAACACATGGTGGCAGCAGCACTCTGCCTGGGGCGGAAAGGCTTCTATCCCAGTCATGAGATTGAGCAAAGACATAGTGTTTGGCCCAAGTTGTCATAGCTAAATGAGGGCTTGATCTTAGACCAATCCTTATCCTTTTTCATTTTCAGACATTCTGAAGCCATATAGGATAGTTATAGATTGAAGTCATAAGCCTATACACACTTCTTTTGGAATAAGCCCCATGAAATAACACACATACAAAATCAGCATTCAGCAAACTGTTCCCTTAATATCTAAATTTATAGGTATGGTAGACAGCTGTATGGCTTTCAGAAGTATTGGTTTATCATTCCTGTAAATCATCAGGATAACCATTAACCCTACTAATAAACAGTGCATGTACAGTTGATTCATATTTGTAAATACTTATTAGCTAAAAATTTATTTGCAACCCCCAAATTAATATTCACAGTGCTTTCACAGTCACTTGTGGACATGCAAAGCAGCAAAAAACTTTAGTTGCCCAATACTGATGTTTCCAATTGAGCTGCTAATTCAGTGTTCACAGGGACATTATAGAATGTACTTACTTTGAATAGCAAGAATTGCTTACATTATTTTGAAAGTCCTGTGTAAGGTTTTAAAATAAACCATCAAAACAAAGTAACTAGAAAAATGTGCATATTTTGGAAATCATAAAACCATTTGAAAAAGGAAGGCATGCCAACAGTTTCAAAATGCAAACGAAGAAGAATACTGTCAGATTATCTGATGGTCAGAACCACTAGTATTTACCTTTTTTTATATAAAAAAGAAGAAAAATACCCACAAATGAACACCAGGGGAAGGTATTACATTTCGTGTAACTTGGAGTAATATTTTCCCACTCCCTGATACGGCTTCTAATATCTTATAAAAGGATGTTAAACTACCCAATAATTATTACATGTTAAAGTGATCTTTCCTAACTTTGCTAATAAAACATGCCAAGTTCTGATTTGTATTCTGAAAAACAGCCTTTGCGATCTTGTGACTCTTAAATGTGTTGACACCACAAGTCCAAGAATTGCTGGACAATTACAATGCTAGCTGGGAATTCCAAGAACTGGGGAAACTCTCCACCCCGTCTCAATTCGGGGAAGCCGTAGACTTAATGGGCCGCTGCCTGGACGATGTTAGGGTCTGGATGGGGAAGAACCGGCTAAAACTTAACCCTGACAAGACTGAGTGGCTGTGGATATTGCCTCCTAAGGACTTGACCAATTATCCCTCCTTGGTTCTTGGGGGGGAGAAATTAGCTCCCTCAGAACGGGTTTGCAATTTGGGTGTCCTCCTAGACCCACAGCTAAAATTGGAACAACATCTTTCAGCTGTGGCTAGGGGGACCTTTGCACAAGTACGTCTTGTGCACCAATTGCGACCCTACTTGGAGAAGGAGGCACTTCTCACAGTCACTCATGCCCTTATCACCTCATGGCTGGATTACTGCAATGCGCTCTACATGGGGCTACCCTTGAAGAGTGTCTGGCGACTGCAATTGGTGCAAAATGCAGCTGCGCGAGCTGTGGTGAGTGTACCTAGATGCACCCACGTAACACCGATCCTCCTCCAGCTGCATTGGCTGCCCATTAGTCTCTGGATCCAATTTAAGGTGTTGGTCGTTACCTTTAAAGCCCTACATGGCTCAGGGCCAGGTTATCTTCGGGACCGCATCCTGCCGCATACCTCCCTACGACCGGTTAGGTCCCACAGAGTTGGTCTCCTCCAGGTCCCATCAACCAAGCAATGCCGGTTGGCGGGGCCGAGGGGGAGAGCCTTCTCTGTGGGAGCCCCCTCCCTTTGGAACCAGCTCCCTCCAGAGATCAGGACTATCCCCACCCTGCTGGCTTTCCGTAAAGCAATAAAAACTTGGCTCTTCCGGCAGGCGGGGTATGAGTGAAAGTTCTTTTAAAAGATTTATAGTATTTTAATATGTTTTAATATTGTTTTTTTATTGATTATATTTCTATACCTGCTGTTAGCCGCCCAGAGTCCCCCGGGAGTTGGGCGGCATAGAAATTTTAATAAATAAATAAATAAATAAATAAATAAATAAATAAATAAATAAATAAATAAATAAATAAATAAATAAATAAATAAATAAACTGGGAAGATTGCTTGCCTCAAATCAACGTTCCTCGGGCAGTGTAGCTTCAGCATAATTGAGATGTCCTCCAGATTCACATTTGACTAAGTAAATTCTTCTGCTCACACAGGAAAGAATGTTCAAGGTTTTATTTTGATGGCTTTAGGTATTGTAACGAGGGCAGGACATTCATTATTCCAAAAGAAGTATGGATAGGAAAAACAGTCTTGTTTGATCAGTAGTTAGGAAAATGGCAGGATCAGCCAGACTTTGAGATAAATAGGACAGTAGTCCCCAGCAAATGTACAGGAGATGATTAGACTGAAGGTTCAATGACCATGTTCAATAGTATCCTCAGAATGTGGTCAAAAAAGTTGAGTGGCTATAACAATGTAACCAAAGCTAGGCTCATTTTTATGTGTGTTGCACATTGATGCACAGTAAAAACAACAACAACAACAACAAAGCTTTAACCACATTGTTACAGCCCCAATACAATTTTGTTTTCCATACCTTTGGACAACTCTGATCGTATCTGTTGCACTCATGAGTGACAAATTGGCTTCCTGACATAAGACAAGCTGTACAAAGTGCTCTGTACTCTAAGCGATGGGTATGTTTAGTAAGAAGAGTCATGTGATTGCCACTCCTATTCCAGCAGCCAACCTATTTCAGGGCAGGACCTTATGTTCTGACATAAGCAACATCATGGTCATTGCTAGTAGCAGGCAAACAAAATTATCTGGTAACATTTTCTTCTTATACCTGTAAAATATTAGATCTAGGATGGAGATTCCCAAACCTTTCAGTTCATGGTGCCCTTAGTGCACAAAGATACAACATCACAAATAGATAGTGTAAACATTTAAAATATCTATGGCAAGTTTGCTGTGCCCTGGTGCACAGTTGGGAGCCACATATTTAGGGTATTTCTCCATCCCTTGCCTTTTTGGAGGCAGATTGAAGGAGCTGAGTAGTTTTCCAGTCTTGGGCAGAATTGTATTTTCACTCATAACTTACTGTGTAAGTCAAAATGCAGGGAAATGAATAAATCAAAACAACAACCAAAAAGTGAGATATAAACGCTAGTGTAATAAAATCTGATAATCAGATTATCAGGCAAGGTCCATCTCAGAAATCCATCAGAGGTTTGTTACAAGGGAAAAAAACACTCCCGGTATGGCACAACAACTATGTTATGCTCTTTCCAGGGAATTAATTTGATATTTCAATCTCGGTGTTGCTAAGTCATGTGCAACTCTTTTTAACTACATGGACTATAGCTCATTAGGCTCTCATCGGGCACTCTCTAACCATCTCATCCTCCGCTATGCCCTTCTGCTTTTGCCTTCAATCTTTTCCAACATCGGGGTCTTTTCCAATGAGTCCTTTCTTCTCATTAGACGGCCAAAGTATTTAATCTTCAGCTTCACTATCTGTCCTTCCAAAGAACAGTCAGGGTTGATTTCCTTTAGGATTGCCTGGTTTGATCTGCTTGCAGTCCAAGGGACTCTCAAGAGTCTTCTTCAACACCACAATTCGAAAGCATCTCCTAGGGCAGAGGTCTTCAAACTTGGCAACTTTAAGACTTGTGGACTTCAACTCCCAGAATTCTGGGAGTTGGCTGGCTGGAGAATTCTGGGAGTTGAAGTCCACAAGTCTTAAAAGTTGTCAAGTTTGAAGACCCCTGTCCTAGAGTAATAGCTAATTTATTTTATTTATCTTTTTGTTATTTTAAATACTTTTACTATTCACTGTGCTTTTATTGCTTCCATTTGCTGCCTTGAAATCATTGATAAAAAATTTCAAGGCAGCAAATATTAAACATTATTTTATGTATTACATTTATTTATTTGTAGCCCACCTTTATTATTTTTACAAATAATTTCAGGTAGCGAACATGTCCAACACGCATTTCTCCACCTATTTCCCCACAACAACAACTCTGTGAGGTGAATTGAACTAAGAGAGAGTGACTGGGCCAACGCCAACAAGCTAGCTTTCATAGCTAAGGCAGACAGGACTTGAACTCAAAGTTTCCTGCTTCCTATCCTTGTGCCTTAACCACCAGACTAAACTGCTTTAATCAAACCTAACTACTAGACCAAACTGGCATTTTAGTATGTTTACCCCCAAATGAAGACTAAATAGAGTGAAGACAAAGTAATTCCAATTGGATAGTTTTACTCAGTACTTCCATAACTGCCCTAGGATTTGTTCTTTGTGTAGTAAATCTTTAAGGTGGCATGAAATCCAAGTTGGTGTAATACAGGTAGTCCTCGTCTTATGACCACAATTGAGCTCAAAATTTCTGTTGCTAAGTGAGACATTTGTTAAGTGAATTTTGCCCTATTTGTACAACTTTTCTTTCTACGGTTGTTAAGTGAATCACTGCAGTTGTTAAGTTAGTAACATGTTTGTTAAGTAAATATGGCTTCCACATTGACTTTGCTTGAGAGTAGGTCGCAAAAGGTGATCACAGGACACTGCAACCATCATAAGTATGAGTCAATTGCCAACTGTCTGAATTTTAATAATAATAATAATAATAATAATAATAATAATAATAATAATAATAATAATAATAATAATAATAATAATAATAATAATAATAATAATAATAATAATAATAATCATCATCATCATCATCATCATCATCATCATCATCATCATCATCATCATCATCATAAACATAAACATAAACATAAACATAAACATAATAATAATAATAATAATAATAATAATAATAATAATAATAATAATAATAATAATAATAATAATAATAATAATAATAATAATAATAATAATAATAATAATAATAATAATAATAATTTATTGTCATTGTACGTATATACACAGTACACCGATACAACAAAATTCACATAACACTTCAAGACCAGTCCCAACACACATAGCAATCCCCACCCGCCACGAATTCCCCACCCTGAACCACTCAAACATCCATACAACAGACCAAGTAATACTATCCAACAGCTCTCTGATGGTGACCCTTCAATTCATTATTAAGTGCAATTATAGCTCTAGGATAAAAACTATTCAGAAAGCGTGTGGTCCGAGTTTTAATTGTTCTGTATCTTCTGCCAGAAGGCAACAGTTCAAAAAGATTGTAAGCAGGATGAGAAGAGTCTCTGAGAATATTGTGCAACTTCCTAGAACAGCGAGATGCAGAGATATCATCCAGGGCTGGTAGCTGGAGCCCAATGATATTCTGGACAGTTGTAATTATTCTCTGTAGAGCTTTTTTGTCTGCTGCAGATCTGCTTCCATGCCATGCTAGAATACCATGTGTCAGGACACTCTCAATGGTGCTGCGATAGTAGGACAACAGTAGATGCTGAGATAGATTTATCTTCCTGAGCATTCTCAGGAAGTACAGCCTCTTCTGAGCCTTCTTCACGAGCATGTTTACATTCATAGTCCATGAGAGGTCCTCTGAGATATAAATACCCAGAAATTTAAAACTACTAACCCTCTCCACCTCCTCGCCATCTATGTGCAATGGTAAGCGTGCATCTCTCTTTCTCCTAAAGTCAGTTATCAGTTCTTTAGTTTTTTGGGTGTTAAGTGTAAGATTATTCTCTTTGCACTGCAATATCAACCCTTGTACTTCCTTTCTATAAGCAGACTCATTGTTCTTGTTAATGAGCCCCACCACTGTCGTATCGTCCGCAAACTTAATAATTGTGTTGGTATTATACAATGTGGTGGAATCATATGTATACAAGGAATATAGGAAAGGGCTTAGCACACAACCCTGGGGGACTCCTGTGCTTAATGATCACATACTGTAATCGTGGGGATGTTGAAACGGTTGTAAGTTTGAAAAACAGTCATAACTCACTTTTTTTCAGTGCTGTTGTTTGAACAGTCACTAAGTGAACTGTTGTAAGTCAAGGACTACCTTTAAGTGAGGCATCAGTTTAGAAACTGTGAGTTCTAGTCCTGCCATGGGCACTGAGCCAGCTGGGTGACTTTGGGCCAGTCACTTTCACTCAGCCCTAGGAAGGAGACAATGGCAAACTACTTCTGAAAAACCTTCCAAGAAAACTGCAGGGAATTGTTCAGGCAGTCTATGAGATTCAGATTATGGCATAAGAATATTCTTACTTTCTTTTGGCAAAGTGATAGGAATGAATTCAACTAATGCATAGTTGCTTCAATGAGTATTCCGCCTCTTTTAAAAAATAGATATGATCTAGCACCAAGCCAATCCATTTCTAATATCTTTTTTTAATGGAAAATTCACTTAGATTTATTCTTTTTCTGCAACTCCACTCACATTTCTTGAACAGGAACAGGAATAGGAATAGGAATAGGAACAGGAACAGGAACAGGAACAGGAACAGGAACAGCATACATTGAATGGCACAATCAAGTATCTGCATAGTGTACAGGAACATTTGCATAGCATATGGGCTAGACTCTCCCAAGACCAGATGGGAGATTCCACAGAAGTTTGTGGAGAATAGTAGCGCTGAGATTCTGTGGGACATCCATATTCAGACAGACAGACAGGGAATGGCCAATCAAAACCAGACATTGTGGCAGTAAAAAAAGACCAGTAGACAGTGCTGCTAATAGATAAAGTGGTGCCAAGTGACAGTGACATCAGGAAGTAGTATGAGAAGCTGAAGAAGTACCAGGGCCTGAAGCAGGAATTAGAGAAGATGTGGAAAGTAAGGACCAAATTGATTGCAGTAGTGCTAGGAGCACTCAGGATTGTGATTCCTAAGCTGGGAAAATGGCTCAAACAGATCTCAGGAACATCAGAGCTACCTTTCCAGAAGAGTACAGTTCTAGGTACCACTAAGATACTAAAGTCCTAGGCCTTTGAGGAAGACAAACTACCCATAGGGGCGAGAAGGGAATGTTTTATATATAAAATTCCAATAGCCTCAACCTCATGCATCATGATTCCTCTTTAACAAGTACCCAGATTAATGTAAAGTTTTTGTTGTTTTATTAACAGCTTAGAGTTGCCAATGCAATTAAAGTGGTCTATAATTTATTGTTGTTGTTTCTCATTCTCTTCTTACTATAACCCTAAGTGTGATTCCCAAATGATTGAGATGATTAAGGATTATTCTTTGAACTTCTTGTATGCCGAGTTTCCTTTGTAGTACAGGGTGGCATTTTTCTGTATACTAGAATTGTGGGAAAATCAAAGACTGTGTCATAGGGTAAGTACAGTGATTTTGGCTTGTTCATGTTCTTGGCTTCTCAGAATAGAGGATGGAGTGGAAGATGGGGTTATAGTTTTTCTGACTTTTCCATTGAAAAGATTATTGCTGGAGAAACATCCCATCTCTTCCTTTTGTGGGTCTTTGCTGGGAACTGTATTCTGTTTCCCTGGGGTGGAGCTCAGCCCTGCCCCATTTCCTATTGTAGAATTGTTTTACAAATGAACTACTAGGCAGCACTTGGATATAGTTTCCTATGAATTTTCTGGCATAGATTTTATCCTTCCCAGCCCAAGATCCAAGTGACTTTGTCCAAAGCAATTATTCACTTTACATGTTCACCAGATACTTGCATTGCACTTATTTCTAATGCAGATGTCCGTACTGATACTTTGAGACCTGACCCCTCCTTCCATGCTGCATGTGCATGGACCATAGAACTGCATTTGCTCTGGATCTCACAATGACATTGATGAGGAGGAGGTTCTAGCTAAAATGCAAAAAGATTGTACACAAGTAATATAGAACTAGTTGCTGATTGGGATATTATGTATCAATTTAAAAAAGGAGAGGAATTTTGTGCGGGATATGAGATAGGGTTCTTTGTTTCTGTATCAAGAGGGTTAGACTTAAGTGCAGTTGGATGGCATAGGTCACAGAAGGAATGTAACAGGCCGACCACCTGCTGCAAAGCACTAAAGAAGTAAGGGAATCAATGGATAAGTAAGCATAGGGCCCATTCAAAGCTTCTTTTTTTTAATCTTGAACCAAAGTCCAAATAATATTCCTCCCTTATTCAACAAAAGCCAGCCTGCATTGCTTTTCTGTGTTTCTATTGTTGAAAACTGTTTTGAGTCATAAGGTAGTCTTCTAATTTAAAAGAAAATCAAACTGATGCTGGAGATATTTCTGTTTCTTACACATAATATAGCAGAATTTTAGTGTATTCATACTTTATTATTTTTTTATCTAACTAAGCAAAGTTGTCTATAAAGCACAAGTTGCTTTGTCTTTTCATTCTCTCTCTTTTTTTCTGTCAAGTTTGGTAGGAAATCCACACAGCAACAGTGAGAATGTTTATTGTAGTTGGGGAACTTTTGCCCTGTGAAGTCACCTCCTTCTAGTCATCAGTAGCTTTCTGATATTCTATCACAGGAAATTCCTGGTAGCCCACAAAAGCAGTCCCCGGAGTGCAGCTGGTAATAAGAAAAGTATTACACTCCGATCACAACTGCAGAGGCTGTGTCATGTCCATAGCGGGATGGTGCACCTGTGCCCTGCAAAATCTAAAACCATATCTTTTCTAAGACAATGTTAAAATGCACTATAGAAGGGACAAAGGTCAAGTGAGTCCTTATTGTGCTGGACTTCATGGAAAACAAAACAAAACAAACAAAAGTAGTAGAGGATGTGCTTTGTCTCCTACAAGGTATTAGAGGAATATATTTAGGTTTCATGCCTTTGAAGAACATGGTAACTGAATCATGTAACTGCTCTTTTTTTTGAAGTAGTAAGGAAGTTATAATCCAATAGTGGTAGGGTGGGCAAATGTAGGTGAGGAACACATTGGTTTCATTTCATAAAAACCACAGATCTTGAAGGGGCCACTCAAATTATTGAGCCAAACTCAACGTTTGCAAGAATCCAAAATAAAGCTCCACAACAGATGGCTACCAGTCTCACCTTGAATATATCCATTGAAGGAGAGATGACCACCTCTTCTGATATCTCAGTTTTGTGTAGTGGTAAAAATGCTGGTATAGAAACTAGAAGACCATGAGTTCTGAGTTCTTCTTCTCCCTTGGGCATAAAAGCTGGGTGGGTGGGTTTAGACCAGGGGTCAGCAACCCGCAGCTCTGGAGCCGCATGTGGCTCTTTCATCCCTCTGTTGCGGCTCCCTGTCGCTCAAAATATGTGTCACAACTGCCAATGTGTGATACCCACTGGCACGTGATTTATTGAGCTTTTCGACCCCCGGTAGGCAACCATGGATAAATCCAAGAAAAGAAAAGTTTCAGAAGAAAACAGAATGTTTAATTCAACTACATATGCCAGCTCTGTGGCCGCTCAGGAAATAGTCAGGCACAGGAAGGTTTTTGTGGCTCCCGGTGTTTTCTTTTCTGTGGGAAACAGGTCCAAATGGCTCTTTGAGTTTTTAAGGTTGCCGACCCGTGGTTTAGACCAACCTTTACACAATTAGTGTTGTTGTAAGGAAAACTGAAGGTAGGAGCATTATTGTATGAACAGAGTGCTTTCTTAAATTGTATAAAATAAAGATGGAATATAAATCTAACAAAATATAAATAAACAAAATAGATAATTTATTCCACTATTGAATTGCTTATAATGTTAGGAAGTTTTTCCTAACATTCAAGTAGAATTTACATATCTGGGACTAGAATCCATTTCTGTTACCAGTATGTCCATGAACAAATCTTGTCCCTCTCTGGGATATAATACCTGAAGAATATTATTTGTTCCTTTTTCATTCTTTTCTCAAGGCTAAATATATTCACATTTTTCAGGGTCCTGATTGTTTGGAGATTAAATTTGGGCATTTGTATTCCACTCTTCAGTATCAAACTCCGAAACTCATCTCAGAAAGATTTTTTTATATTTAGAAAATGTTTGCAAAAAGATGAGGAAAAGCTGACTCATTAAAAAACGTGAAACTGAGAATCCAATTATGTTTCTCTCTTTCTCATGTTCACTTTACTACGGAGACTACATCTAATCTCACAAAATCACCATGTGCTGTGAAACATTATGATGCTCTAGGATACTGTATAGTTTTTGCTGCTGCAGTTTAATACAGCTATTCATCTCAAGCAGTTTAGACAGTGAAGACTGGGGTTGTTTTTTTTCAAATCAACCAAACACAATAGTATACAATTTACAGGATGCAAATATCCCCAGGCACCTTGTACAATGACTTTTAAAAACAAAACAAAAAGCTTCCCACCCCCTCTAAAATAATACACATTGTAAAAACTGTGCAGTAAACAAAGATGAAAACATTCAGATCTTAATAAGCTACAATGATATTACAGAATTATGATAGTTTTTGAAGATAGCCTTCTCTAGAAGAGAAGTGGATGGAGATTTCAGGTATTTCAATGGAGGACCTAATTTTGCAATCTTACATTAAGCAATCTAATTCCATAGTGCAGCAGAATTTTACAATCTATAGGCTTCCAAAATTACTTACAGAAGGGAGGTGTATGTTAGGAACAATGACAAATAGACCAGGCAATACTATGAGCATAAATACCACTGGCATTGATGCTTGTTTACATAGCACCTTTCTTACCTCTTTAAAAAAGATTTCCAGGTATATGTAAATGTTCATTTTTAATTTCATGCATAATCCTTTTCTACAAGAGAATAATGCTTAGTATTACTAAACTAAATATGTTTAGTATCCATTTGGTCAAAGCAAGGACTACGTTACCCCTACAAGGTATTTTTTTTCAGAAGACTTTATAAATGACACTGTATGATCAAATTACTTTTTCTTAATCATAATTGATTTTTGTTATAATGTATCAGGAATGTAGCTGCAACTATAAAGCACAGAAAGTAACAGGCAGAAGAAAAACATTAATTGCTTTTCTTCTAAGGACATCACCTAATCATCACCTCCCACACCCACAAATAAGCTTATTCGGAGCAGAATCCGAAATTACTTAACTGAACCTTTGAAACAATTATAAATTCTGTGCTGTAAATTTCAATCTTGGTACCAGCTAAAACTGAAAGCCATAATCTGAATGTTTTATTGCAGTGGCCCCCCAACCTTTTGGGCACCAGGGACCGGTTCCATGGAGAAGCTTTTCTGTGGACTGGAAGGTTTTGCATGCTGCCTGTATCCCGCGAATGGGGTTTCGCTTGTTTGCACGGCGTTTCTGGCATGCCGCGGACCAGTGCCAGTCAGTAGACCAGGGGTTGGGGACTTCTGTTTTAGATTTTAGATTTAGATTTATTATTAGAGTTGGAAGGGACCTTGTAGGTCATCTAGTCCAACCCCCTGCTCAAGCAGGAGTTCCTACACCGTTTGAGACAGATGGCAGTCCAGTCTCTCCTTGAAGGTCGCAAGTGTTGGGGCTCTCACGACCTCTGGTGGCAAGCTGTTCCACTGGTTGATCGCTCTCACTGTCAGAAAGTTTCTCCTCACTTCCAGATTGAATCTCTCCTTGGTCAACTTCCATCCGTTATTCCTTGTTTGGCTTTCTGGTGCCATAGAGAACAGCCTGATCCCCTCCTCTCTGTGGCATCCCCTCAAGTATTGGAACACTGCTATCATGTCACCCCTGGTCCTTCTCTTCGCTAGACTGGCCAAGCTCAGTTCCTGCAACCGCTCTTTGTATGTTTTATTTTCCAGACCCTTTATCATCCCGGTTGCTCTCTTCTGCACTTTCTCTAGAGTTTCAGTGTCTTTTTTGTAGTGTGGTGACCAAAACTGGATGCAGTACTCTAGGTGTGGTCTGACCAAGGCTTTATAGAGTGGTACTAGTACCTCTCTGGTCCTTGATTGTATCCCTCTATTTATGCAGCTCAGGACTGCGTTGGCCTTTTTGGCTGCTGCTGCACACTGCTGGCTCATATTTAGTTGGCTGTCTACCAGGACTCCGAGATCCCTCTCACAATCGCTGCTATTGAGTGTGGTTTCGCCCAGTTTGTATGTGCATTTTTGATTCTTCTTGCCTAGGTGCAGAATTTTACTTGTCTCTGTGTTAAATTTCATTTTATTGGTTTGGGCCCAGTGTTCGAGTCTGTCAAGGTCCCTCTGGATTTTGAGTCTGTCCTCTGGGGTGTTTGCTACTCCCGCCAGCTTGGTGTGATCTGCAAATTTGGTTAGTTCTCCTGCTATTCCGTCATCTAGGTCATTTATAAAGATATTGAAGAGTACTGGGCCTAGGACGGAACCTTGTGGTACCACACTGCTTACAATTTTATTTTATGGCTGTGTCCTGGACATAAATTGTTTCTCCTACCCTCAAAATGACGCTATAGAGCACTGCTCACTCTGCTAAACAAATAATTCCCTCACCACTGTCAAACTATTCACTAAGGCTGCATTACTATTACTGTTAGTCTTCTCATTGTTCCTATCACTTATGACTGTATGACTATAACTTGTTGCTTGTATCCTTACAATTTATATTAATATTGATTGTTTCCTGATTGCTTATTTGTACCCTATGACAATCATTAAGTGTTGTACCTCAAGATTCTTGACAAATGTATCTTTTCTCTTTTGTACACTGAGAGCATATGCACCAAAGACAAATTCCTTGTGTGTCCAATCACACTTGGCCAATAAAGAATTCTATTCTATTCTATTCTATTCTATTCTATTCTATTCTATTCTATTCTATTCTATTCTATTCTATTCTATTCTATTCTATTCTATATAGATAGAGTTCCTTCTTTTCTTTTTTCTTTTGTGTGAAAAATCTGCAAGCTACACTGTATAATGTATGTCAGGTTTTGTGTGATTCTTATGGTTTACATACTTTTAGTTATTTATTTATTAAATTTGTATGCTGCCCATCTCACAGTCACATGTCTCTGGCTGGATAACAACATAATAAAACAGTATTTAAAAATTAAATAGTAAGCATAACATGAAATTAAGAATTAGCTAGCAGTATTTGTATTTGTATTTGTTTATTTGTCAAGCATATATGATTATAAGCAAAGTATAAACAGTAAAACATGATTGAATATATATGTAATAATACAAGCATGAATAAGAGTAAAAGAGGTAAGAATATATGTGTACATTAGGACAGGAACGGTAGGCACGATTGTGCGCTTATGCACGACCCTTAAAGCACACAATGGAGTGGGATCTTCTATTCAATAACCACTTTATGGTGGGTATTAGATGCAGATGGGATTGTCAAAATAGTCTTACTGTTCAGTCATTTTCCTGAATGGAGAACATGAAGGTAAAAACGGGCAGATCATGCTTACTTTGCCCATAACATCCAGTTCATCTTATCTGTGCCTTTCCTTGAGCTGCTATACCAACTCTGCACTTACCACTTTGTTCATCCTCTGTGAAGTCAGTAAAATTAGATTAGATTGTGAATTGTCCTGTAAACTGCCTTGTTTTGCCATGTGCAAGGAGGCGGCAATATAATTTTTCCAAATAAAATAAATAAATTTCCAATGAAGTTATACTCATGTTCTGTATAGCTTTTTAAAAGATCTCTAGTTGAGAAGGGAGGAGGCATGTGGTTTTATTGTCCTTTGCCTTTTACTCAGTTTTAAGTCCTCATATGGACAAGCAAAGACATAAACAGAGTTAATATTTAGGGGGGAAATATATTTGTTTTGATGTATAAGCATGGAATGGCGGATAGACTTAAGAGAACATTTCTCATTGATTATGTAGGAATGCATGAGTCACTGGGCTACTCTTTGATCTTAATCCTGACAACTCACACTTCTATTTATTTATTCAATTAGGTGCTGCCTGACTTCAGCTCACTTACAATATATGTGCCCATATTATGCATAAAATTGTGGGTAGATGGAGAAACTTATCTGCTCAGAATTTCTCAGATTCCAAAAACTTCATTGTTTTGGACAAGAAAAGCTGTGAAAATTTGTGACAATGCATAATTATTGGGAGGGAGCTCATGTATCATCAGAAATGAACAAAAGTATGCTTTTCAGCTTATAGATCATCATGTGTCCATTAAGACATTTATGTGAAAAGAAATGAGGAGTGTTCCACAGTCACATCTGCAACTGCTCAGAGAATGTACTGTATATAAAAACGTTTTATTTTAGCACTGCATCATGCTGAATCAAAAAGGACAATATTTCTGTCCTTTTAAAAAGCTACTTTGGAATTGAATGTTTAAATCTGATCCATATCTAGCCAGATTAAAAGTCTCACAAACTACTACTGTTGGTCAGTGAAAAGATGAAGTTTGTTTTTCGCTTTATGATAGTGAACACAAGTTGCATGATGGATCGGGGTAGGGGGAGAGATCAAAACTGGATCTGTTATTAAAATCTCTTTAAGAAGCTCTTCCTGGTCCAATTCAGAAGCTAAATTGGTCTTCGATGAGCCTTAATCTTGTATGTCTCTGTTTACAGCATAGCCGCAGCCAAAGAAAAATCAAATGTTGCATTACATTTACTATAGGGACCTCTGTCTTTTGCTCTCTCTTTCAGACTCTGGCAGCATGTCAATTTCTATCTCTTGACGACAAAGCTCCTTCAATTGAAAACAATTTGTGGAAATTAATAAACATCTTTATTGAGAAAGGTCACTGGCAAACCAGAACAATTAATCTCCCAGTTTTCAAGGACATATTAAAGATCAGCTCATGGCATTCACAAACCTGCCCATCAACAGTGATTTTGCTTGTTTCTGAAATCTATAGAGGTTCTCAGTCATCCAGGTCATGGTTGTCCCAAAGGTGCTTTTTCTGTTTCTGAAGTCTTTTGCCATTTTCATGTGCACCAGAACACATGGAATTTGCATGCAATTTTAGCAGTAGTCATTTTCTGTTTGCTGATTGAACAGTTCATTCAATTGAAAACCCAGAATTCCTAGTCAACATGGGTAACACATTCCAATGGTTGCAAAAATTGAGAGCAACATTAAACCAAGGACAACACTGGAGCAGTGGACATTTAAAGCCTTCATATAAAGACTTCTTATATTTTGACTGGGGCATGTAAATAAGTATTATATGGAAAGTGGTGAGAATAATGCAGAAGGCAACCAGGCACTGGGTCAAAGTACTTTCTCATTATTCAATGGGACAGTAGATGTTTTGGTTTCATTCCAGGGAAAGAAAGTTACAAATGGATGATGCTTGGCCTGAATTAGAAAGAGTTCTGGTATATAGTTTTTATCACATTTATAACACAACTAGAGTTTTGAAGCACTATATGGAAAATAATTTGTGAGAAGTTGTAGGTGTAAGATATATTAGAGACATAATGAGAGATGAACGGTATATATTCACAAAAAAATATGGGAAGCAAAGGCATGAGAGCAGCCTCAACGCATACACATGTATGTACCAGTATGTATGTATGTATGTATTTATGTATGTATGTATTTCTGTGATAAGAAGATATTCAAGACTCAAGCATGGATATTGTGATCTATTACCAGAGTTGTGTCTCATACCAGTTGCTTCATTTTTTGCAAGCTCATCTCAGCCCTGTTACAATCCACACTGCTCTCATTAGGGTACAGTATTGCTATCTTGATAAGAATTAGCAAGCTTCTTTTCCCATAATTTGGCCCCTGTTGTAACTTGAGTCTGGTGAGAATGCACTTCAATGAATATAATATACAGTAGATACTTCTTAGCCAACGGGGATGGTATACCTACTGTTAAGACAAGAGCATAAAATAGAATTACCTATAAATTAAATTACTTGTAAATTAAAAAGCAGACAGAGAGTATATTTGGATGGCCAAGGATCAAGCTTAATCAAGGAGAAAGAATTTTCTCTTCAGAGAAAGAATAGTGTGTATTGAGGGATATGGCTCCAAAGAAAATTACTGTCTGGCACCTATGCCTATTTCAGCTTACATGATACAACTGTGAACAAAGAAATAGTTCTGCCTACCTTAAAGGCAAAGATTAAGTTCATTAAATTGAACAAGAGTAGGGAATGTACACAAGCAATTCTGAAACTTTTTCCAGCAATGTCCTAGGCCCAAATCTTGTAATGGTTCTGTTGGGACCATCCCCACATTATACATCACTTAAAGCCATACAAAGTTTTGGTGAAACGGTCCCAAAATGTCTAGATGTATATCTTACTATGATGCTCAGAGAGGAAGTAGGGTAACCAAAAGTGGAGGTGAGAGCATGGTTGTTACTTGATCACTTGAATTTATTGGCTCAAATGCAACCTTTCTCCAGAAAGAATGATTCCATTAGTTCTGAAGACCAATTTCTATCTTTGTAGCAACAAGTTACTGTGGGGAAACTTTAATTATTAAGGTTTGTCATTTGAACAACTGCTTATTTTGGAATATAGTCGAGATAAAAGAATCATTTGAGAAAGGATCCTAAATATAGAATTTCAGAATGAAACCAGGCATAGGCACATATAACACATTTTAAGTTAGCATGACTCACCTGGGACCTGTGCAGATATTTTAGCCTCTCCTGCCCAGCAAAGAGCTTTTCTTATAACCAAACTATATTTTGCCTTCCCTAGTTTTTAATGGGAGATTTACCAAAGTGTTTATGTATATGAGAGTTTGCCTATACATCAGAATCACAACTGAGAACATGACACATTTTCCACTGCCCCTGTCACTGTCATTAGTGTCAGTAGACAGTGGATACAAAAAGTCTACACACCTCTGTTAAGTGCCTGGTTTTTGAGATGTAAACAAATCACACCAAGATAAAGTCTCTTATAAAGTCTCTTATAAAATATACTCAGTCACCTGCATTATTCCATTATTCTGGCCCCTTCTGCTAGTTTGAAAAATATAGTTTACTTGTGCTCTTTCATGGTTGATGTATAAACAGACATTAGATCTAAAGTTAAGATCAGAAATAGTGTAGTTGTAATATCAAGTGTTTCTTCTCAATATTCTAAACAGCAGCAGCCAGACACGACTTTTAAAGGATACTCCATTCCTTCCTCCATTCTCATTTTCTCCTCCTTTTTCTGTCATTTTTTGACAATAAGTTTGCTCAGGCTTAAATTAACTGTGGTTGGGTTGGGTTGGGTTGGATTGGTTCTGACTGGAGCAAATGCTTCTGAATTCCCATTATTGTAGTTATTTTGAAAACAATGGTATTCTCCAAGAAATTAGTATCATTAGCCCCATTTTGATTATACAGTCAGCTCCTGATCTGTATTTAGTTGTGCAAAATTTCTAAATTTTATTATTGCTCCATGCTTCTGGAAATAAATGCATCATTAATAATATCTAGAAATACAGTGTACAATTTTAAACACATATTCTGATCTCCGAGAAAATAGAGGATATATAGAATAGCACACTGAAGTAACATTTCTTAATGTCAGATGATCTGATTAGAGTTAACTATATTCTTATTTTAAGGATAAAAGCACTCCCAAAACATTTAAGCAATCACAAATAAAAATATAATTATTATTTAACCACCTCCACCCCCACATGCAGACATACATATTTTTACATTGGACAATTGGCCTGTGATGGAGAT
Source organism: Diadophis punctatus similis (assembly GCA_023053685.1). NCBI lineage: Eukaryota > Metazoa > Chordata > Lepidosauria > Squamata > Dipsadidae > Diadophis > Diadophis punctatus. The sequence goes on from JALIGW010000003.1 coordinate 164,645,339, forward strand.
GGAAGAATTCAGGTGAACAGGATTATCTGATGGTTATTGCCTACCTTCCCCCTCTTGAGGGAACCAATTAGTAATGACAGTAAATGCTGGAGTCGTTATTGAAGTTATAATTGTTGCAAAAAGAAGGAGTAAAGGTCAGAATTATTAGAAGTGTTCCTATAATGTTACATTATTTAAGATGAATGTGATTTCTCTAGAGGTTTACATACTGACGATTAACCAAAAGTATGTGGAGGATGGAAATACCATTAATTAGAATCTATAACAGGTATCTGATTAAATCTGGCTAGAACATTAACATCCAATGGTTATCATGTCTTCCTTAAACAACATTGCCTCTGTCTTAATTTATCAGATATAAAATTAACTTCTTTAAAATAATTTTCAATGATTAATTCCTCTACAGTGAAGATTCTGGAACGATACACAGTTAGGGATGAATGTTAACAATTAAAATATTAAGGCTACTGTACTGTACAGGTTGAGATGTTTTTATGGGATTTTGTAGGATTCACATACTGGAAATTTTAAGTCCAATTTACTCTATGTTTATGTGGTTGTGTTTATAGTACCTGCGTAAATCCTATTGCTCATTTAGAACCAGAATATTATGATGGCAATTGATTTATTACATTGTGTCGTAATAGTACTAGTATACTATGCTGGCATCAATCCCAAGAGATACATTGTGTTAACCAAGCACCAGATTATTTGTTCATTAGTTTTACAAGGATATTTATATCTCAATTTTCCATTATTAAAACAATACACAGGATAGCGTCCAGCATATGAAAATAATGAAGAAAAGGTCAGCATTTTTAAAAAGTGGTATAAAAGTTGCCTGGAATAGAAGATTGGTATCCAGAAATAAAGCCTGACAGGCAATCTTTTCTAAACATTTAACAGTCTTCAGATAAAGACCTAAACTGCCCAGATTTCCTACCAGTTTGGACAATTATAGAATTAGAAGTTCAACTTACCTGCATGGCATAATATTTGGAATTATCTGCTATATACACTTATCTAGAACTGCAGTGCTGTTGAATTCAACTAAACTTTCCTCTGTGTGAGTGTGTATGTGTGTATATTTGTATGTGTTGTAATTTTTTGTCTTCTGCCCAGGGATATTTCTGAAAGAGCAAAATGGAAGGTCCCAAAGTGATGAATGAATAAGAATGCTAGGAATTTAGCTGTAGCACACAGACTGGGAAGGTAGCAGCTCAGGAAGATTATCATAGGAAAAAATATTTTATTTCTTTAAAAAAAAGAGTAATATAGTGTCCAATCACAAAGGTTATAGGTCAGTGATGGCGAACCTTTTTTTCCTCGGGTGCCGAAATAGTGCGCGCACGCGCTATCGTACACGTGTGCGTGCCCACATCCATAATTCAAAGCCCCCCACTTGCCTCACCCCCCTGCGCATGCGTGCATGACCCCCCCCCACTCCCCTGTTTCCCGACTTCCAGTGGGCCCAATAGGCCTGTTTTTTGCCCTCCCCAGGCTCCAGAGGCTTTCTTAGAGCTTGGGGAGGGCGAAAACGCTCCCCCTGCCACCCCGGAGGCCCTCCGGAGGCCAAAATCACCCTCCCAGAGCCTCCGCGCGAGCCAAAAATCAGCTGGCGTGCACGCACATGCGCGCTGGAGCTGAGCTAGGGCAACGGCTCGCGTGCCGGCAGATATGGCTCTGCGTGCCACCTGTGGCACCCGTGCCATAGGTTCGCCATCACTGTTATAGGTGGTTTACAATCATGACATCTATAATATCAACATCAAAACATCCCCCAGTCCCCCCAATAATATCACATAATTTCTTTAGAAGTGGAAAACATATAACCAGAATTACAATTTTCTGTTAAATTTATTTCACAATCCTTATAGAGCTCAGGGAATAACAAGAAACTCCCATTTGGCTAATTAAAAAAGCAAAGGATTCTAGCTAAGCTTGGAGGAAGTGAGACAGAATGTCTCAAAAAGGGATGTCCCAGCATTTTTAATCTTTTTAAATTAATCTTCCCATGATAGGCTTTTTAAAGTATATTCTGCAGCTAATATATGGCATTGTTAAAGAATTAATCCATTCAGAATCCAGGAGGCATTCTAACAGCCACCCAGAGTTATGAAGGAATTGTGCAGTCTATAAAATTAATGAATAAAAATTTATTCACTGTTAATGAGCTTTTGGGCCTTCCATAATAGCCATCTAAAAAACCACAAGAGGACTTTGGTAGGGTTTTCTTCTCTGAGTTTGCTGTTTAGCTCCCAGATGTTTTGTTACCAAACTAGATAACATCTTCAGTGGGGTTTTGAGTGGCATGCCTTGTTCCATTTTTCTTGTTTATATAGGTCTTGTGTGGTGTTGTGGTCAGTTGGTTGTGTGATTGATTGTTCACATGGTGAGGGGGGTGATCAGATCCATCATTGATTGGTCATTTGGATGATCTGGTTTCTTATAGGTTCATATGCTGGTTCTAAGTCAATGGATGGATTGATGGATCCATTTGTAGAGCACCAGGCTTTGATCAATTCATATGCATGGTGAGTTTTTGGCATGGCCGATGACTTTGGTTTTGTTCCAGTTGAACTGGTTTGGTTTGTTGTCGATGTGGCTCAATATTAGGGACTTATAACAGGATTTTTAATTTTAGCAGTTTTAAGAGTTATTGATAGCTGAGGACCATTGTTCTACCCAAAACTTTCTGCAATAGAACAAGTTTCTAGAAGAATAATCACTTATAATCACAATAATAGCTGCAGCAATAAGAAAATAAGACTCGCCGCCCTGAGTCCCTCGGGAGTAGGGCGGCATAGAAGAACCAAGAAATAAATAAATAAATAAATAAATAAATAAATAAATAAATAAATAAATAAATAAATAAATAAATAAATAAATAAATAAAATGATCAAGGAAAATCTATATCTGAATAAAATTTGCATATGGAAATATGATTGCTATAAATTTGGAAATAGACACTATAAGATAAATAGAAGCATAGGGCAGCATCTCATGTAGTGAAGATTATGACCAGCTTTATTTCTGCCTACCGGTATTTGATTTACAATTAGATTCTAACTATTGTTGCTTTATTACTTTTAACCAGGAGTTGCTAAAAAGCTTTAAGCTAGCAAATAGTTCCTAATAGAGAACTATAAAGTAGGATCATTGGCCGTTGCAGTAGAGAGTGAATCATCCTAAATGTTAATATATGTGTCCAATATTCTGGATGACATCAATATACTCTCCTGCATTTCTCCTATATAGCTGGCAATATCATTTAAGAGGCATCAGAACATTTGGACTATGACAGATGTTTTTGGGAAATTATAGCATTAACCCTAACTCTTCAGTAGTAGCTTTTAAGATTCATAATTACTTGTCTCTTTTCAGTTCAAGTTCACAGTGATAAATCTTTTTTTTTTACAAAGATAGGTGTGGTGTGCTGATAGCATTCATAATTAAGTGTTTTCCTGTGTCAAATATAGCCTGTCATATACCACAAAGAGACCCTTGATTTTTTTTTATACAAACTGATCTGGCTGCTAACAGGCTCTATGATATTTTATAGTAATACTTAAAATAAATCTTGACACAGGAAAGAAAGTACAGAATTATTGTTTCAAGTGAACTGTGAGTGCTTATCTTCAAAGTGGCAGGGTTCCCATTGTATTTTGTAAAACTGTTCATTGCACTGGTTACAGAGGTTAGGTGGCATGTAAGAGGCTGGAAATTCCCAACATATATTCTATGTACTGCAGCTGACTGTAAAATAAAAACTGATGTATATACAAATTTTAAGAAATATTTTCTTTACATTTATTAATTTTTAGGAAAATCTTACATGTACCAAAATTAGAATTCTTATAATTCATATTTGTTTTTTAAACTGCAACCAAAATGTGTGGCTAAAACCGATTTCAGCTGTGTTAGTGCAAACTAAGGCTGTATGCAACGGGATTAATTTCTGAATAAACATGCAAAGGATTGTGTTGTGAATGCTACACACACAAAAAGCAAGGTTTTGTGTCCTGCTAAAAAAATTAAATACCCACAGTTGGATGGTATTTTTATGACTAATATTACAAAATAGTAAACAATCATATTAACAGAATCCTTAATCAGCTGGATGATTAAAATGGGCTGGAGTGATCAACTTGAAATTTAAAATTAAATGTTTTTAAAAGTGCTTACTTAAGTAGATTTAACTTTAAAAAGTGATCTATCGGCCGGAAGATTGTTTTGAATATCTTTTCTTTCCATGAAACTTTATCTCAGCAATAGTTGCATCGTTCACAATTACAGTGTCTGAATTCCACATGTTAATATCTGAAAAGTGAGGATTCAGTATGGAAATACTATCAATTTGGTTAAGAGGGAAACATATTTTGGATGAGTTATCAGTTTCATTTTTCTTTTATGTTTTACTTTTCTCTTTTTAAAAATTGCAAAAACACCAGAGACTGTATCATTATTGCTAGAAGTCTACATTTAAACCTTAAGGAGGTTAAAGTGAGATGTGATAGACTGAGCAGATCCATTAGGTTTCTCAGTGCCAACTTTGTCTCTTTGAAGCTAAAAGAAGTGGTGAGATTGTTCAAGCCTTCAACCCTTTCAAGGGTTAGGCAAACATCTTTGGTTGCTGTGCACTCCTTATTCATAGGGAGCCCGCCTAAATTGTTGTCATGGGTTAAGAGCAAAAAATAGTATAAAATCTCCTGCTTGAGCAGGGGGCTGGACTAGAAGACCTCTCAAGGTCCCTTCCAACTCTGTTATTCTGTAATTACATCATTGTTAATTACAGCAATGCTGAGTGAGAGATAATGGTTAAAACAAATAAGACAAAAAACACACACCAAGATAGGAATAAAAAAAAACAACTACCATTTTGTATGAACTAAGAGACAAGACTATGGAAACAGCAGAGCCTAACTCAGCCAATAGAATGAGATTACTAGCCCAATCTTGAGCCCAATCTTTAGTCTAGGGCAGGGGTAGGCAAAGTTGGCTCTTCTATGACTCATGGACTTCAACTCCCAGAATTCCTGAGCTAGCATGATTGGCTCAGAAAGTCTGGGAGTTGAAGTCCCTGAGTCATAGAAGAGCCAACTTTGCCTACCCCTGGTCTAGGGATTTGGATTGAAAGCTACTTCAGTAAACTGTCACTTAAGGACAGATTTGAAATATTCTCTCTTTCAACTATTTAGCCCAGGGGTCCCCAAACATGGCAACTTTAAGACTTGTGGACTTCAACTCCCAGAATTCTCCAGCCAGCATAGCTGGCTGGAGAATTCTGGGAGTTGAAGTCCACAAGTCTTAAAGTTGCCAAGTTTGAAGACTTCTGATTTAGCCAATCCCAAATCATCAAAACTGCATTTGTCTTCACCAAATGTCAGGAGCTGGAGTTTAGAAGTGTTTCCAAATTCAGCCCCGCTGTCCTCATGGAGTAAGCCTGCCTACAAACCTGGCTGGAAACTTCATGGAAAGCTGCAAACAATCAGTCATGTGCAAATTATTTTCAGCTTCTGTTAATTACCTGCTTGCTTTGTAAACTCCAAGGGAAATCATGAGAAGTAGGTGTTCCAGAGCCTTGCGGGGTCCTTACAAAGCTTCATCAGGATTCCCCCTTAATACTACTCACCCCTAAAGAACCTGGTAGCAAATCCTCTCCCCTGATTCACTCATTACTTGAAACAATGTCTCAGCACAACTGCAGATTAGAAAATGGTAATTATACTGATAAATCCTTCACTAAGAAATGGTTTTGAAGTTTTTTTTATTTCAAAGGCATTGTTTGCAATCAGACCAGTATCATTTCCATTGTGTGCTTGTGTACCGTGGCTGATAATGATGTGAACACTAGGAAAATTACCCTCTTCTCAAAGCATCTACGTTTTGAAATGTTTATCGTGCAACCCCTAGAGTCACATGCAACTTGGCAGGCTGCAATAAAACTCAAATCCTTTTGAAGCACTGATTAGGCTGGGGCTTAAATTTTGCTTTTATAGGGGATTTAGGCAAATGTTGCCACTGCTTCTGACTTCAACAAGGCTATGTATGCCTCATTACTTGTTTTCCAACACTAGATCTCAGAATGACTGTTAAAAGAAATGAAACACTCCCAAAAAGCAATATGAAAACCCACTGATAGATCATGCCAAAGATTATCTAATGTATATTTATAACACTGGTATTTTTGTAGATTTAAATCTACAAAATAGAAATTATTTTGTATAAATATGAAGACCAAAATATTAAGGCTATGACTAAATTCATTGCAGTGGGCTATCACCCCTTTTTATTCCAGAAGAATTTGTTATTTATTCCATAACATTCAAAGACATGTTAATAAGGGCAATTTTTTCCCCTTCATCAATATCGGCCTGTATCCAATTCCATATCGTTCAGGAGGGTCTTCTAAAACTCCAGAGGATTACAAAATAAGATATTGTTTTCATGAACTTTCATGTGTTATCTTGGAATTCAATCCAGACTTTTTTTTTCTTTAACCAAAATTACAGTCTTTTACAGCATTGTTTGATCCTGAGGCATAGGACAACCCAGTCATTTTTATTCAAAAGCAAATTAACTGGCTATATGAGTTTTACCCTAGGAAAGTTTATAAGGCTGCATTCTTAATCAAGGCTAGGTCATAGGAAGGCAGATTCTATAAAAATGTTAGGGGAAAAAATACCCTAAGAACAATTTGAGAATCAGTAAGGTGAAGTTTTTCTTCAATAGATTTCTTCTAAAAATGGAATGCTTCATTCCAGATTTTGCACTAAATTGAACTCATTGTTCCTAATAGTTCTTTCCAAACTAAGACAAGGAGGACCAAGGATTAATAAGATGACCAATTCTTATTCTGTATATTGCTACACCATCCTCAGTATAGACTATAAGCAATTTAATAACTCTTCCTAAAACATTTATGTTCAATGTGAATTATATTTTAAGCATTGTAAACTCCCCATATTAATAAACTTTATTGACTGTTATGTTAATATGTCTTAATTTGGAATAGCACCTGAACTGGGACTCCCGCTGAAAAATGAGAATTTAAAATACATTTTTATCAATAGTTATATACAGAACCTAAGATGGAACAAATATAAATTACCCATTTTGGAAGTAGAGGCCTGTTTTTCATTAGAATCAGCATGTTAGTAGACAATCATGTCTTTTCAATCTTTTGAAATTAGCAATCTACAAATTAGTTCATAATTCTCATAGCACAGAGATAATCAAATATGGGAATAATCGTCTCACAACAGAGTTATTTTTGGTGTGGGAACGGTGTTTAGCTTAAGCAGGAAAAAGCAATGTCAGCAATTCTTGTCAGACTGCATCTAAATTCAAATCATTACAGTTGTGGTATGGGTGACGATAGCAAAACCAATGAGGTATATTTCCTTCTTTTTTGATAATATAAACCCATCCTATTCAACTATGGGGCATTTGTAACTTACTACTTTGGAGCCATTCAGGGCTATGAAACTGATTGGCGTTTTAATGAAAAGGCAGAGTGCAGCTTGGAATATTAATAATGATAGAAGCTTCATCATAAAACTCTGTGGAATGGAGTTTAAACAAAAAGAATTAGGCTGCTTATCCCCACACTTTTCACAGCAAACACTGCAGCCTTACTTCTTATTTATTCAGACCACAGTTAATTTGAAGCACAGAGCCATCTCAGAACTAATTCTCTTTGAAGTGGTAAATCCCTGAGTCTTATGATTTTGGGGCCTCACAGGATTGAATGGTCCTCTATACATACAAAACAAGTAAAAATCTCCACACAGAAGAAATCATTTTGAAGGCTCTCTGTTTAACTAAAATATTAGCTCTCTCTTTAAACTTTTTCCATGGAAAAACTTTTTTTTTAGCACATGGCAATGATACTGCTAGACACAGAAAGATCTACTGTGTTAGAAAGTGCCTTTATCTTTACATTGAAGTTTATCAATTGTGATTTACATCTTAGCTGTCACTGTAGCTGAATTGAAATATACCAAGTCTCCAAGATTGCTCTTCGGCTAGCACCTCTTGGGGTTGTCCAGATGTGTGCTGCAAAAATATGGACAGTGGCCAAATGTCAGCAAAATATACATAAACATTCATTTTTTGTTGTCACCTTGGGGTTGTTCAGGTGTTTACAGCTCATATATGGTAGCTCTAAGCCAATTAGACTGCTCAATGGCTGCACCTCTTTAATTGTATCATTACCATTAAATGTTCATAATTTATCTCGGATAAAGAAGAACAAGTTGTGGGACGTTTAATACAATTCCCAAGACAAATCCGTTGCCTACTCCAGAACCTGTCCACTTTTCCTCAGAATTTAAATGCTGCCTTTATTTTGGAAGTAGGATCAAAATAATTTAAAAGATGTTTGTTTTGTTCTCTTTCCAAGTTATTGTTGGCAAAGTGAACAAGACTAAAGAAGGGGGGGAAAACCCATAATTCTGCACCTCTTATGACTAAGTCAAAATTATTCTCACATCTAAACTAGTGTATAAAACCCAAATTTGTAAACAGCCCCTTTTCAGACTTGCCTGATGGTGATAAATTGCTTGAATTATTGTATAATGATGGAAAGTCCTTCCAATTTGTAGTGCAATTTTTTGTCATCATTAACATAATTATAAGCTTAACATGTTTCCACTGTTCTCTTTTTTCCAAACTTTTACAGTGTTCAAATAATTATGAACACCCACAAAATGGAATTAATATATTAAAAATGCAAATGAAAGCTACTTTAGGTCATGATCATATTATTTGAACACTGTGGTACTTTGAGCATCAAATATTCAATTAATTAATTAATTAATTATATCTATCTATCTATCTATCTATCTATCTATCTATCTATCTATCTATCTATCTATCTATCTCTATCTAGCTATCTAGATATCTATCTACATCATCATCATCATCATCTATCTTATTTATATATTATATATATATAAAATAAAATATATAAAAGATACCAATATTTTGGTAATTTAATAATTTTAAATCTACAGAAATATGACATTGTCATATTTATAACTATAGTTATTATTAGTCTTCACTACATTCTAATTCCTTATACATATATCCCCTGTTCTGTTAAAAATAGTTTAATATTTCTGTTTATAAATAAGTATTATTTATAATATATCTGTAAGTATTACAGATATATTATTTGGCAAAGAAGCTGCTAATTCTTCTAGAGGGTTTCCGATACACGGAACATTTCCAGCCTGCCTGTTCAGAGTTAAGAATCTACACTTATTACATAGTCTGTCTGCATGGGTATACATTTTTTTTAAGCTCACTTGTCTCTAGGAAACCTTGCCAAACATAACAATAATCACCATTTAACTGTCCTAGGTCCAATTTTTATCCATGTCACAAAATCTATACATTACAATCCCATTTCATGCAAAGGAACTCACCTTTATACTTGCAGATGAAAAGCCGATCTCTTCAGTGAGATATTATGCTTCCTCATCCTTCCAAGAAATATTTCTACGTGAACTGAAAAAAAATATCTGCTGATAGATTCTTTTTATTTCTGAGTACCCAGAAACAGGGGTTTTTTTTTCAAGTGGCCAATGAAATAGAATAACTGAAGTCCCAAAACATACAAGATTGAAGTTTATCTAAATCTAAAAGCAGTCTTCCAAATTTGTAAAAACTATTTAGACGTCTGTCTCAGAAACTCATTTAGATTAATTATTCTGGGATTAAATAGAAGAGAAACCTTGGAAAAACTAGAAAGGCGGAGTTGAGAGTGGTTGGTTTCAATCCAGATGAACTGTTCGGTCTCATTATTTCAGCCAGAGGACCCATTGCCAACCAAACCGAAGGACAGAAAGAATATCTAAGTCTGTACAGCAGACAAGGACACCAAAATGTGAAGGGGGTCTGAAACCCGGGTATTTAATGCACCATTCCCTGTTGCCATCACAATGAGGCATTGTTGGGTATAGAATCTGCGAAACAATGAGTCCTTGATAGGACATAATACCTATTCAGCTTCACACAACTTGCCCTTAAAAACATCCTTAGCTCAAATTTACCTTTGCTGCACATAATCCAACAAAGTGATTGACTGCTTCTGTACACATTCATCTATTTTGTGTAGTTCACTGATGGGCTTACCTCTCCTCCTCTGGAAAAAGAAATAGGCTCAGCACTGACCTTAAAAAAACAATGACTGTATAATTAATGCCTATATCATTAATTAGCATGTAACACAAATGTTCCCTTAGGATAATATGGAAGAGTCAGTTATAAAGTTTTTCTTTTTAGAAAATGCGACTAGAGCATTCCTTAAGGCCAGCAGATTGAAGCATGTGCTTTATATAAATTTCCTCTAATCTACTATATCCTCCAGATTTATTGTGATTGAAACTCAGTTACCACCACCATGAACAAAGAAACTCCATGTCCAACATACTGGATGATGCCAGATTAAGTAAAAAAATATTTTAACTGATTCTTGGTAATTAAATTACAAGAATCCACACTGCCATCCACTATATTCAAGAGAGAGCCCTATTAAAATCAAAGATAATTATGTCTAAGAAGATTGCCAAAATAATATGCACAATAGTAGCGGAACTTTCTATATATGGTATCTGTCAAATCTCAAAAGCACAGCCATGTACTATAGCAACAGATTTAGTTGCATAAGTGTACATATGCAGATTTGATTGAAAAAGCAAAAATAAATGCTTATTTGAGCAACGTCCCATCCCCTGCATACAACAGCTATTAATGCAACCTTTTGAATTGGTAAGATCTCTTATATGTCAAATATGATAGGATTTGCCCCATTTACTAAAAAAAATTTTTTGGGACTTATTTTTGATTTAGTGCACACATTACTAATGCAGTGTGTAAATAATTATTTAAGAGCTGATGTATTACGTAAATTCAGCCTATTTTTCCCCCAATTAACCACAGTTAAGCAGACGAGGCTTACCACAAACAGAAGGCTGTGTCAAAGGTTGTGCTTGTACAGCATGCTAAAGCCAGATTAATGACCCAGCATGCTGTCTGAAGCTGGACCTTGGATCAAAATGTGGTTAAAACAGAGTAGCATTACCACACTTTACACCCAAGGTTTGTTGGGTAACCTGCCTAAATTGCTATTTCGTATATCCAAAGGATTTGCAAAAACTCAAGATAGAGAGATCAGGAGGAGAGTTACTGCTGCTGCTGAAATGGGGCTTGCCTGAGCTGACTTTGTATTTCATTTTCATTTTACTGCAGTAGGTTTGCATAGATTTCAGAAGTATTTTTTAAACTGTTTTTTCAAAAGGAAAATAACAGTCACCCAACCACTATAGAGTTGTCTAGTTACTATTGAAGATGCTGTTTCCAGGCAACCTAGAACTGGTTTCAATTTTTTAGAGGTTTGATACTGTTCTATCAGTAAGTGCCTAGCCATAAAAATGCCAAAATTCCCAAAGTACATTGGGAACCAAATATATTACAGATAATACTACTGAGGGACATAAAGCATCCCTTATAGCTTCTGGTCTGGCTTGGGTATTATTTTTCCAAAGCCTGGAAATTTGGAATCTACTGAAGCCTTTTTATTTCCCCAACTACAAATCTGTTACATATCAAAGTCCACAATGTAGACTTTACTTTTTCGTAGGCACCTCCAGATTCCCTAGAAGACTGTGTTATTTTCCTAATCAATAGGCACAATTTCCCCACCCCCACTGCTCTGGACAATAATATGAGATTAATATTAATATGGTGGTGGCGCAGTGGTTAGAATGCAGTATTGCAGGCTAATTCTGCTGACTGCCAGGAGTTCGATCCTGATCGGCTGAAGGTTGACTCAGCCTTCTATCCTTCCAAGATCAGTAAAATGAGGACCCAGATTGTTGGGGGCAATATGCTGACTCTGTGAATTGCTTAGAGAGTGCTGTAAAGCACTATGAAGTGGTACATAAGTCTAAGTGCTATTGCTATTGTTATTAATGGAATAATAATATGGTAGATCCTGAGCTCTATTGGGAGGCCATTGCCTATGTTGCACCTATCATTTTCTACATTCTGCAGTTTGTTAAGAGTCTGTACACATGCCAGATATTCCTCTCCATTAGTATAAGGTCTGATGAGTAAAAAAAAATCTCATTCTTAGAATTCTCAGAGCTTTATACAAAATCATTGTTGTAAATCTCTTTCACTTGCCTGCTGTGCATAAGGGAAGTCGGCCTACACTGGGCCAGACATCAAAAAGGCAGCTAGTTGAGTTGCTTCACCTTCACCATGGCCATACAAACCCTGTCTTCGATAATGATATAACAATAATTTCTTAGTGAGGAGATAGGCTCCATTATGCAGCCATAATCATAATTGCCTGCCTGCCTTAATTCAGGTTCATTTTAGTATCGTGCAAGAACTTGAGGCTGATATGAAAAGGAACATATGTTTTTGTGGTTGCGTTGTTGCTTTGCCTCTTAACACAAAGCACCTTAAAACTGTCTTTTAGACCATCTGCTTTTAGCAATGCTATTTTGTTAGAAAATACACTGAATTGTTCTTATTGTTCTAACTTATTTTTATGTTCCCTAGCCTCTAAATTGCCATTTGCTACCTATCAGTTGAAGCCTCTCTTGTGCGAAACATCCCTTACCTGATCTCTCCCCTAGGAATACTGTGTTCCAAATGATCATTCCTACTAGAAGGATGCTTTTGAACATAAAGGAAACATCTTGCTAAGTAACTTAAATATATTGTGTGAGAGAAAGTGTGCCCTGAATCATTTTAAAATTAGTTCTTCATCACAGCTGAAAGTTGAGGAGCCAAATTCCCAAAGTTCACTGTTGCGAAGGAGCCAGTATGTATAATGTCTGATTAGCAAACTAGGCTGCCATGTAAATATTGAGTATATTTACACAGTGGCATTTTAAGATGACGTCAATTCTTTTCCTTTCCAACCTAGTAAACTGCCATGACTCAGTGCTGGTGCTAAACATTTAAAAGATTAAATCGAGGACACCAGAGTAATTGCTTTAACAGTTACTTTAAGGATTTCCCAAGCAGAAGCATCATCTCCTGGGATTTCATGAAGTTAAATAGGATATAAATAGGAACACAATTCACCCTCACTTTTAAAAGATTGTTTAAAAACAAATGGGTTCGAGATTAGAGAGTTGTTCTGTTTAGGTTTTTTTTCAACAGAACAAAATAAGACATAATAATATGTAGATTTTCAGCCACTCAACGGGTCCACTCCTGGCATCTGATGGTCCTGTTTGGGTTTCAAAGAGAGCTGAGGAAACTACCTGCTGATCTACTACACAGGTCCTGGCAACTGCCTGGAATATTTATTTATTTATTTATTTGTGAGATTTATATACCGCCTCACAGTGCAAGCACTCTCTAAGTGGTTTACACCAGTAAGCAATGTATATTTATGTTGCCCCCAACAATCTGGGTCCTCATTTTACCTACCTCGGAAGGATGGAAGGCTAAGTCAACCTTGAGCCGGTGAGATTTGAACCGCTGACCTGCGGATCACAGTCAGCTAAAGTGGTCTGCAGTACTGCCTCTAACCACTTCCTGACCAGTCTAGACATAATTGCACCTATGCAGCCTCTCAGGGCACATCAATCTTGTTTCTCCATGGTTCACGGAAGAGTTGAGACAGTTGCAAAGGGTCAAGAGATGCCTGGAATGCCACTGGAGGAAAACAAAGAATGAACTTGACTGAACACGGACTAAAGTCATTATTAAGGTTTACCTCATGGTGACCACTAGTGAAATGTCAATACCTTTCAGGTCTTATTGGTCCACAGAATGCTGCCCAGCAGCCCTGTTTAGGAAGGGTGGTCACTCCTTGGGAAGGGTGACCAGGAGATCCATCTCCAGGGTCGCATGGAGAAATTTTCAAGACATTTAGAAGATAAAATCAGCCAGATTCATTCGTAGTTGGATTTCAAGCATGGTGCAAATCCCAAGAATGGACTTATTCAGTTATCTGGGACCATTTTGATTCTGCTGGACTTGAGGAAGTGGACAGGGTGATGAGGAATGTAAATACCACTACCTGCATATTAGATTCATGCCTCTGCTGGCTGGTTAAGGCTGCCTGGGAGGTATCAGGTGGGTAGATCCATGCATTGGTGAATTCATTCTTGTCAGACAGGTATTTCTGACTCCTTTTAAGGAGACACTGGTTTACCCTCTGCTCAAGAAACCATCACTGGGTCCCTTAATGTTGGACAATTCTCATCTAATCTAGAGGCATTGCAGCTCCAGAGGAACCTGGGGGAAATGGATTTTCTGGGCCATTTTCAGTCAGGTTTTAGGCCTGGTACAGGATTGTAGCTGGATTGGTCGCACTCATGGATGATCCCTGCTAGGAGACGGATGCTGCTTTCATCCTTGCTCTCTCTGACTACTCAGTTTGTATTAAGAACAAAATTTCAGCCACTTTTAAAAAATTGACTTTCCCCTTTCCCAAAAAGGTTATATTAATTTTTATTAATCCAATTGACATAATTCTACTCACTTAATGTTTCCTTTTTGTTTATAGCAGATCATTCAGGATCACAATCTTACTTCTTGATTAAGTTAAAGTGAGGAATCTTTTTCTTTCTCTTCAAATGTAATCAGGGCAAACCAGATTGTTTTTCTTTCTGATTGGCTTCACAAATTGCACTATATCATATTTATTTAAAACGATTGTTTATAAATACACTAAAATGCAACAAATTGGCTGGATTCACACAACATAGGAAGCCACAAGGCACACTATGATTTAGGGAAGTGTGTAAAGCCAACCATTTTATAACATTCACCTCAAACTTTACTGTTTCTCCTTTGGCAGGCCGAGTACTCCACTGTCGAAAAATGATCATGGAACAGTGTTTTTCAAAATTTCCAATTTTAAGATTTGACGACTTCAACTCCCAGAATTTCCTAGCCACCAGGAAAATTCCCCAGCCACTAGGGGAATTTTGCTGGCTGGAGAACTCTGGGAATTGAAATAGCAATAGCAATAGCACAGACTTATATACTGCTTCACAGTGCTTTACAGCCCTCTCTAAGCAGTCTTAGCCCTCAACAATCTGGGTCCTCATTTTACTGACCTCGGAAGGATGGAAGGCTGAGTCAACCTTGAGCCTGGTGAAATTCAAACTGCCAAACTGCAGGCACACCAGCAGTTAGCAGAAGTAGCCTGCAGTACTGCATTCTAACCACCGCACCACCACGGCTCATACACATCTTAAAGTTGTCAAGTTTAAAAACACCAATTGAGAATGATAAAAAACCAATGATAAAATATAAACAGACTACCAGAATACATGGCAATAACAACATTAAAACGAAACAAATGAAAAAAGAAAAAAAATAACTTGTGGTTATACATAATCTGTTTGCCCATGAGTTACTGAATAAACCACAATTTCATGTATTTACAAATCAGGCTAAGTTGTAAACAGAAGTGGGTTCCTCCTGGTTCGGACCGGTTCGCCCAAACCTGTAGCAACCCACTGGTTACATCACGATGATGTCATGGAACTGATTCAGTTGGTGCCGGTCCGTGGAGGCCACCATCTTTAAAAAAAAAATGAATTTTTTTTGGAATTTTTTTCTAGTTTTTTTTCTTCTACGCATGCGCAGAAGCTAAGTTTCCGGCACTGCACATGTGTCACCATCTTGTTTTGGCTTTTATTTTTGGGGGGATTTTTTGGGATTTTTTGCCACTGCGCATGCGCGCACACCCACGCGGCTCGCCCACACAGCACGGGAGGAAGTGAACCGGCACGAGGTAAGTTAGAACCCACCCTTGGTTGTAAACCATAGTTTACTTATTACAATTTGTACAATATAGAAAGACTGTGCAGACCACATTCTGCTTTAGCATGGTGTGCAGGCCCAATCTTGTCATTACTCAGTTGTTGCACATTGGTTAGATTGAAAGCTGAATATGTATGCTCCGAGACTGTTTCTGTCAGACACTTTAACAGGCAAGGCATTAGCAGAAGATAGGATGAGTGTTGGAACTTGTTCACTTTTGTCATTTGAGCTGACAAAATGCATTGTTCTCACTGCACTGGATCCTGGGCCTCTAGCCCAGCTCACCCTATGGCCCATCTCACAGCTCATCGGTTTGCAGGAAGCAAGAGATATACTACCTCAAAATATTTTTATGTACAAGTAGTCCTCAACTTACAACAGTTCCTTTAGTGACTGTTCAAAGTTACAATGAGACTGAAAAAGTGGCTTATGAGCATTTTTCACACTTATGACCATTGCAGCATCCCCATGGTCATGTGATCAGAATTTGAACTCTGGGCAATTGACTCATATTTATGATGGTTGCAACATGCCGGTGTCATGTGATCCCCTTTTGTGACTTTCTGACAAGCAAAGTTAATGGGGAAGTCAAATTCACTCAACAAACATGTTACTAACTTAACTGCAATGATTCACTTAACAACTGTGGCAAGAAAGGTGGTAAAATGGGGCAAAAAGGTCACTTAACAACTGTCTCACAACAGAAATTTTGGGGTCAATTGTGGTCGTAAGAAGAGAACTACCTGTAATTTGATGTTTCCTTTCAGTAGTCTCCTTTCACATATTTTATACTACTGTGGCTGTGTGTAGAGTGACTTCTTCAGAAATGGTGATATTCTTCAATGAATATGCTAGCTTTCCATCTTCACTTTGCTACTCCTACAGTGGATTCAGTTTAATAAAAAGCAGTTATGATAAGATTCAAGACATTTGAAAAATGTACTGAAACAGATTCTTACGCTCAGTGATTCTTTCACTGAAGTAATGTGGAATGCTTGCCATCAAAGTTCACTGAAGTTAGCTGAGAGAGCTCTGTTTACTTCAAAGGGCCTTGGATCAGGGCCTCAGAGTACACTTTAAGAAAGCCCATAGAATTCCAGCCTGCTTAACCTGTTTATCTTTGATAAGATTTGTAAGAAATGCAAATAGAATACATTTACTCAGAGTGATCAGCAAAGCTTGATAGTGTAAAGCAAGTTCCAGTATACAGCATGTCCTAGAGACTCTGTATATCGTAACAAGATATAAAACACCTCTCGAAGAATGCTTGTTTAGGTTATCAGCTGTTTCTCTTTCAATTCAGTGGCAGAAGAAAAGAGGTCTGTAGAAAAGAATATAAATAATGCAGTAGGTTGCTATTATTTTTACCTCGTTCAATATTTATATTAAAAAAATATGTATGAAACCATATGTGGTATAATGAAGGTATTGGACTGGCACAGATGAGATGCAAGTTCAGGTTAAGGAAGGAAAGGAAAACAAAGGAGACAGGAAAGGACAGGACAGGAAAAAAGGAAAGGAAAGGAAAGGAAAGGAAAGGAAAGGAAAGGAAAGGAAAGGAAAGGAAAGGAAAGGAAAGGAGGAAAGATTTGTGGAGAGTCAATTGTTTGTAAAGCATTGATAGATTTAAGGACACTGACTTAAGTGGACAAAGAGCTGAATCAAGTGACTTCATGAAAAATGTTGAAAAATTAATGCCAGGGTTTTATATTTGCAGCAGAATGTTCTGAATTCTGCTATGTTTATACCTTTCCTAAATTCATATGCCACAAATTGAACCTCAAAAATATCTAGGTTAGTTAAATTCAGGGTTAGTGTCATATTTTATGAAAAAAATATCTACACTTTAGTTGTTTTAGTGCAGTATTCTACTCCAAGTTGTAAGTTAGCCTTGAATAACAAAACAAAACAAACAAAAAATAGGAATTTATTTTACTCCTAAACGATAGAAAATAGTTTCCATGAGTAGCTTTAGCTCCCACTGTTCTAAAAAAAGAGCCAAACCTTATTTTCTTGATCTTTTAATTTAAATGAAAAAAAAATAGTTTTGTAGAGTTTTGTTATTGTTGTTAACTGTTTTAACTGCCTTCGAAGAAAAGGGTAAGAAAAAAATTACAGATCTGGTGGTAATTTTAGAGAGGTAAGAATATACAAAAGAGATATTGCAAGCTCTCTCTACTCCCTAGAACACCTACAGGATGGAATTAATTTTGTTTGCTGTTTGTCACATATTATGCTAAACCAGACTTAACTTTGATTTATTGGTGAAACTATAATTTTGTCAGCTTATCAAAGTAGGTAAAGTCAAGAAGAAAAGGAGCAATGGATTATTATTGTAAGGAAGAATAACAGAATCTGAATAGCTCATTAAGAGTTTCTTTCTGATCTACCAAATAAAATCAAAATGGGATAATTTGAGTTCCTTTCTCACTTTCTCAAGGCTTAGTAATTTTTTCCCTCCTTTAAGGATTAATTGGTCCCTCTCCAAAGAGATCTACCATATATTCTTTCACAAATTTTCTGGATTTACAGCATGGTAGCCATAATGTGGTATGTTGGGTATGGGCTTAGGTCTGGGTGAATTCAGTTAATTGTAGTTTTCAGTATATCATGGTTAAGTAAGTCGTGGCACAATATGGAAACCAAATATGAGTAAGTGCAACAGTATTCTAATATTTTGGAAGTTAAACTAGAAAGATCTGTGTCAACATATTTGTACCTCCATCTACTGCATTGGAGAAATGAGTCCTATTATAAATGTCCATATTTCATGTTCTTCCTGAATCCTGAAATTAATGTCTAAAGTGCAAAGAAAGGGAAAATGAATGGAATTAACATCAGGAAGAAGCCGATATATGGCTCCTGATGAAATGTTCATATCTTCTGAGCTATTGTGTAGTTTATCTAATTTTCACAGCTATCTGATCAGGGCTGTTTATTTCATAGCTGAATTATTGCTGAAGTTTGAGAGGGCATTGCTGGAAACAATGGAGTGAGTTAGCAACATTAGTAATTCATTTCCATGAAATGAAGCCGGGTTCATGAGACAGTTTTCCCTTGGCCTTGGAACTTTCTTCACTACCGTTTTAGTGTTACTTCTGAAGAAAGAATCAATTATACAGTATATTGGTTTAAACGTGGCTGTAGCTTCAAACTGTGGGCATTGTGCTGAGCATGCACACTTTCTGCTTTAACTCAGAAATCCACATTGGATTCCTATTTTTGTCCTTGGTAATTGCTCTCATTTTCTCAGTTTTGCACTTTCATAATCTCACTGATGGTGAAAAAGAGAAGAGCCTCGTGTGGTTCATCCTAAACTGTGTCTTACACTTGCCTACAGAGAACTAAACTGAAATGCTTTCCTTTGAGTTGGTTGAAATAAAAGAGCAGGGGAGGATGAGGTGATTCTTTTATCTTTTCTAGGCAATGGGGGCATCTGAACTTAAATGTTTTTGATACTTCTATAGTGGGCGCTCTCATCCTCAGCCCCTAAAAATAGAATGGAGATGATTCAGAATTGTCGTTGCTGCCACTGGCCTTGTAGCCCTGAGAATATACCCTGATAACAAATAGATGGCAGCTATGGTTGTGCAACAACAACACAAACAATCAATAACCCTACTCGATGCTCAAAGGAAGTAAAACAAATTAGCCACTCTCTTTATTCCCAGTCATGTTCTTACTTGATAGACTGCAGAGTTAAGGTGCCTTTAAATGCACTATGAAGATAGCTAGCTAAGCTTCCAGGACCATTCCTTTGCTTAGAAAAAAATGGTTGCATATGTGAGGTATCATTTTAAAAACTCTTCTTGTTCTGTACAATGTTGCTGAAAGCACAGTACTAGTAAATTGTTTTAATTACACATTATTTGAGAACAAAGTGTACTCCTTTGTGCTTGTCACTGGAAACTCTTTAGTAATAATTGAAAGAAGTTGGCCTGCCAAATCAGCATCTGAAATAAGTCAAGGGAGGAGATCTGGAATGATTCCCATGGATCCATCTTTGACTGTTCTTTTTTCCTCCCAATTCTGAACCAGAAATGGATTGCTTCCTTATGTATATCTATATGCAAGGAGACAAAAAGTAGGTAAAAGGGAAATGGAACAAACATTGATATGCCCTAATATATTTGACAGCTGGGGCAGACCATTTTTGTGTGCTCCTCTTTTTCATTACTGAGAGCTACTTTAATGTAGTGGCTAGGATTTTATTTAGCCACTATGTCAAACTAGAAACCAGGAAACTGAGTTTTAATCCTGTCTAATCTATAAGGTTAGTTGGGTGATCTTGACTCAATCTCTTTGCTCAGCCATAAGAAGCAGGAAATGGCAAACCATTTCTGAAAAACCTTGCCATGAAAACTGAAGGGGGCAGGCAACAGCAATCAGAACTGACTTGAAGACCCAATTATTTTCCTCCATTGCTGCTGCCCTACTGCCTGTAAAATAATTGATCGGCCTGTGGGCAGCAGTGATCCAACTACTCACTTGCTATTAGCTTCCTTGTGTCTTTGACAATCCCTCTTACTGCATTGATCTAGGGCAGGGGTAGGCAAAGTTGGCTCTTCTATGAGTCATGGACTTCAACTCCCAGAATTCCTAAGCTAGCATGATTGGCTCAGAAATTCTGGGAGTTGAAGTCCATGAGTCATAGAAGAGCCAACTTTGCCTACCCCTGATCTAGGGCAAAATGCCCTCTTGGTATAACACTAGGAATGAAATCGAAAATTTCAGAGCCAGAAAAGGGAACATTTCACACTGCTATATTTTATTGGAATTCCTACCCATGACATAGACAAGCAAAATATTAATATAATTACTGTTAATGTGGCTATTCATGGCATGATATATAAGATGCTTGGGGTACAAAGTTGTAATTGTTGATAATGGCCCACATTTGTGAACATTAGATAATACATTATTACTGGCAGTGGCAATTGACAAGTTTTTATTTTTGCTTGTACACAACTTGCTTCTACAATGCAGTAGTCTTTGAAAGTATTTATAAAAAATCTTAACACTTTATTTCTATGTGTTGGAGTTTATCTTTCCTTTCTTCCCTTGATATTGATTTAACAAAGAGTTCTCTCTTCCATCACTTTTTCTTCCAAATTCCACATACCCTGAGCTCAGTATTAAAAAAGTACTCCTAGTTAAGAATTAATAATTCCTTTAGTATTGTGACTTTATATCTCCAGTTACTTTTGAATAGAATGGTTTGTTTTGTACTACAGCAGAGAAGCAGGTGGAAAAGAGTTTTTCTTCTTCCTGCAAAGCCTTATAGTAATTGGTCCAACACATCTGGAGGGACCAGGGCAGGAGTGGGCTTCAACAATTTTAGCAAGGGTATCTCTGCCTGGTTGCTGGGTGGGCGTGGCCATGATGGGCACGGCCTAGTCGGCCTCCTGCACCACAGAGGGGGGGTTGCCCTCCCCCGTCTCCAGAGGTTTTCCTCCAGCCTCCGGGAGGGCGAAAACGGCCTCCCCATAGAAATAGCAAAGAATTGGAGAAATGTACATTATAGCAGTTATGCCAGAAAGTTTTCTTAAATGTAATCACACTAACTCCTCCCAATTATTTAAATAGATCTACTCCAAACATGACTAAGTCAGAATTTAACTCAGCTGCTTTATCTTAATACTAAACAGGACACTGTTACATTTCAGACTACCATATTTTTCAGCGTATAAGACGCACCTTTTTACCCCCAAAAAGAGGGTGAAAACTTGGGTGCGTCTTATACACCGAATGTAGCCCCACCCAGCCACCCCCACCCTTTGGCCTCTGCCTGCCAGAAATTTACCTCTTTGCAGCAAACAGGGCAAAGCACAAGAAGAGCACAAGAAGAGATGATCTGCCTCCCGACCTACAGCTGACTGAGGCTTACAAGCCACGTGGTAAAATGAAACTGAAACTAAGGTGGCTGTGATGAGACATATTGCTGGGAGATAAACTGCTGGCAATATTAGACTGCTAAAATTGCAAGAAGGCAAGCTAGAGCTGCTGTGGCTCAAGAGATAGAGCTCTTGCCTCACAATCAGGAGGTTGTGAGTTCTATCCTAGGTACAGGCAGATTCTGTTGATATGTTATTTTGTTAAATGTTTGTAGAGTGTTCAAATTCTTAGACTTATTTTTTTAAAGACTGCTTTATTATTGTTCTAGACAACTTAACAAAATGAAGAAGCTTTTTAAAATAAATGCTTGCTCTGAAGAGGCCCAGTGCTATTGTATCTTCTTTTAAATAGCAGAGAATACTTCCAGAAAGCCACATCAATTTTAAAGATCTGTAAAAGTATAATCTGAAATATCCTGTTTTAGTATTAAGTATTAGTATTAAAATAAGTCAGCTGAGAAACCCTGCCTTAGTCATGTTTGGAGTAGATGTATTTAAATAATTAGGAGGAGTTAGTGTGATTACATGTAAGAAAACTTTCTGGGATTAATATACTGCCATAATGTACATTTCTCCAATTCTTTGCCATTTCTATGGGTCAGGCACACATGCACAGAAATACACAGCAAACAGTGTATATCATCTGTGCTGTTTGCTGTTTGCTGTTTGGCAAATTGCTGGGAGGCAGAGGCCTTTTTTCCTTGTTTTCCTCCCCCAAAACTAAGGTGCGTCTTATACTTCGGTGCGTCTTATACTCCGAAAAATACGGTATATTTGTACAGAGCTGTTAAAATTAATTAAAATTTCTGGAAGTATACATGATTCTCTATTATTTAGAAGAAGACACAATAGCACTGGGCCTCTTCAGATCAAGCATTTATTTTAAAAAGCTTCTTCATTTTGTTAAGTTGTCTAGAGCTAATAATAAAGCAGTCTTTAAAAAATAAGTCTTATAATTTGAACATTCTACAGACATTTATAGTTATTCACTTACCCCCTTGCATCCAGTTCAGCAGAAAATAAAAATCTGCTGTGTCTCTCCCAGCTATTTGCCTCTTTGCAGCTAGTTTCAGTTTCAGTTTTGCACGTGGCAAATCAGCTGGGGGACGGGAAGCTGATAATGACTTACTTGGCTTAACAGGCTCTTCCCTGCTTGCTGCAAGGAGGTAAATTGCTGGAAAGCAGAGGCCAAAGGGTGGGGGTGGCTGGGTGGGTGGGGCTACATTTGGTGTATAAGACGCACCCAAGTTTTCACCCTCTTTTTGGGGGTGAAAAGGTGCGTCTTATACTAATTCATTTTCTTCTATCTGGAATCCATATTCTTCTGCATCTTTTTTATGTCTAGATTTTATCTGTAGGTACGGCCACGAGTTGATTTCTATACCTTGTTCCTTTAATTCTATTCTTGTTTTCAGTTCTCCTTGTTCCTTTAATATTTCTTTGCAAGTCTTCATTTTGTCCGTATCAAGTAGGTTTGGGTATATTAATGCTTCCACTGGTGAAAACCAATTGTATAGTAACCACTATAACCTAGTGATTTCTTTTGGTTTTTAGCCAAATTGTATAGTAACCACTATAATATAGTGATTTCTTTTGATTTTTTAGCCAAACTTGTATAAGTGCATCCCTGATTAGATGTCTTTGGAAGTATTTATGAGTCTTGCTTTTACCATCCCACAGAAAGGCATGCCAGACTCTCTGGAGATCGTGCCCTTCAAGGGTCAGGATTCTTTTGTTTTTGAGTAATATCCAATCTTTAATCCAGGTGAGGGCTGCTGCATGGTAATATGTCTCCCAGTCAGGAAGACCAAATCCTCTTCTTTCTCTCTTATCTTGTAAGGATTTTAGTTTAATTCGTGATTTTTTCCCTTGCCATATATAATTTACTATTATTTTATTTAACTCGTTAAAAATTGTCTCCCTAGTTTTATTGGTTGCCTGGAATAAGTATAAAATTCTGGGCAGTATGTTCATTTTAGTGGTGGCAATCCCACCTATAAAGGACAGGTGGAGGTTCTTCCAGATTTCTAGATCTTTTTTATCTGTTGAACTAGTCTGCCGTAATTATCCTCCTTTAGGGTTGAACATTTAGATGTTATCCAAATTCCCAGATATTTTATTTTTTTGTGTGACCTGTATACCCATACACTCTTCCCATTCTCTTTCTTGTTTTTTCGTGAGATTTTTTGTTATTGCTTTCATTTTGTTTTTATTAATTTTGAGTCCTGATACTCTGCCATAATCTTCTATATGCTGGAGCAATTTAGTTCCTGTCTGCAGTGGCTGTTCAAGTATAAATACTACATCATCTGTGAATGCTTGGAGTTTGTACACTTCTTTTTTAATTTGTAGGCCTTTTATTTCCTTGTCAGCTCTAATCTTAGTTAATAGTACTTCTAGGGTTAAAATGTATAACAGAGGGGCTAGAGGGCATCCTTCTCTCACTCCCTTAATGATATTAAAGTTTCCAGTGATGTCTCTGTTTATTATTATCCTTGCCATTTGGGTTGTGTATATTTTTTCAACTATTCTTATGAATTTTTCTCCAAAGTTCATTTTTTCCAATTTTAGAATTATAAATTTCCAGTTTAGGTTGTCGAAGGCCTTCTGTGTGTTGAGAAAAATTAGAGATGTTTGTTTTCCGGGATGGGCTTCATAATATTCTAGTGTGTTAATTATTTTTCTTATGTTATTTTTGATGCTCCTTCTCAGAAGGAAACCATTTTGGTCTGTCTGTATTATTTCATTTAGAACTTTTTTTAGTCTTTCAGAGATGATAGCTGCGAATATCATATAGTCCTCATTCAATAGGGAAATAGGCCTATAGTTTCTAATTTGTGTGGGGTCAGTGCAGTGGTGGGTTCCTACTGGTGCAGTCCAGTGTGCCGTTCTGGTAGGGACTCGCTGATTGTGCAATTTGTGCGCAACAGCTCCGGTGCTGTCTTTGCTGGTCCGTCGCGCGGCACCATCTTTTTTCTGGAATTTTTTGTTTTTTGTTTTGCTTCCGCGCATGCACAGGAAGCAAAATTGTGTAAGGGGACATGCGCGCGAAACAAGTGTGCACACGCGCAAAACAAGATGATGCACGTGCAGCGCACCGGTAGGCAGGTAAGAGGAACCCGCCCCTGGGTCGGTGTCTTCTTTAGGGATAAGTGAAATGAGGGCTTCTGTCCAAGATTGTGGTATATTTGCATTCATTATCACTCGCACTGGAATGGAATAATATCACCCTCTTCGGCTTCCTGCTGTGCGACTGTCACCACTTGAGCCTGTCACTAATGGCAGACCTCTTTCTTGTCAGAAATTAGGGGGGTTTCCTGAACCTTTGGGCGATTGCGTTTCACCCCCGAGGTCTTTGGAAGTTCCCCTTTCCTATCGTTGCTTCCTCTAGAAACAGCGATGCCTTTACAGGCTTTCTGTCAAGAATGATCGGAGTTCAAGAACAGAGCCCTGTTCTTCCCCCCCCCGCAGCACGATGACCTCACCGCCAGAAGTCCGAAGTCCACAAGTCTTAAAGTTGCCGAAGTTGGAGACCCCTGCTATAAAGTACTTCATCCAATGCACCAAAGCCAAGATATGAAAAATCTTTGAAGAGACCTACAGAAGGGTGAGGGCATTAGAAATCTGAGGAAAGTTATGTGTTCTTTAGAAGAGCTTAACAATTATAAGGAAGACTAAATATAAGGGTAAGGAAGTGTGAATGCTAGCATGCTGCAAGGGCTAGTTCACATAATACATAACAGTAATTAAGGCTTCCACAGAATTTCCATTTGACAAATACACCACTTTTAAAAAATTTTCACATCTTTTTTTTAAAAATCCCCATCAAAAACAGCAGATGATTGGGACTGAAATGTTTTTCTTATTTGAGCTTATCAGGGACAAGGTTTAAATTGATGGAACTTGTTAAAATATTTAGATGTTTACTGGAAATCTTTCAGAATACTTGAAAAATTTGGGAGAGGCTGCTAGGCTCATGAGTGGTCTCTCAAGATATCCCACAATTGAATTGTCCCAAAGCAGGCAGTTCCTCCTAAACTTGCATCTAGAAAGCAACCAATTGTGTGAAATTATAATAGTCCCTGGGGAGAGTAATGGAAGGGGAAGAGGGGGGTGAGGGGGGTAAAGACTGAATCAGATTGAAGTATCCCTTTCTAGTTCCTTGTTGGCTGCAGCTGGGCCTCACCCACTTCTTGCCTTTAAGTTGTCGGTAAGCCAGTGCCAAGCGCTTCAGCCAAGGAGCTGTTGATGACATGTGAGCTCTATTCTTTCCAGATTGGTTTTCCTGCTTTGCTGTAGGAAAAATAAATGAAAGCTGTACCCCAACAAATATGACAGGAAAAATAACAATACTTGCATGGGGCTGATACCTGATCTGTGCTCTCTCAGCTTCTCTCCCCCTCTTCTCTCCTTCCCAGCAACTAAGAAAGGTGACATTTAAGGAGGACTATTTTCAAACTGAGAAAAAAAACAATCTAGAACTCACTAATTATTAAGCAAAGAATAAAACCGTAGAAAAACCTGGGAAAAGAGGAGGAGATTACTAATCTCCTTCAAATGTCTTGATCTTCAGACAGTGTTTTTCCAATTTCACACAGCCATCCAAAAGAGTGTACTAAAATAACCTGGTTCTACAATTTGGATAGTTGGCTGTAGTTACACAAATATTAATATCTCAGTTACTTCCACATGGAATATCAGTTCCTGATAATGTTATAAACCCATCAAGAGCCCCGTATTAATAGTGTGTTGAAATTTATCTTTCAGTGTTTGCAAGATTTTTTTATTTTTATTTTTTGCTTTTGAAAAGTGTTTTCATGTTTCTGTCTCATTCTCTTTGCTGATGTTCTTAACCTTACTTTTGGACTTTTCTATTAAACATATTGCCAGCATACTGCATTCTCCATATCATCTCTAGCTCTCTGAGCTTTAAAAAAAAAACCCACAGGGAAGGAGTTTTCTGGGGTTGTCCTCATATGGGATTTAATTAATGCCTAAACAGCTGAGGACTAGAGTGTTGATTATGCATAAAAACCAGGATATTCATTCTCCCCCACCCCCATTTGTAAATGCCAAAAATTGAGTAAATGCCAACAATTCACCCATAGTCTTTCATTAGAATTGTCTTCTACTTTGAAAAACTCTTTTAAAAATATTTCTTCCCATTCTGTTAATGCAGAAGAATGTGGTATCTCATAATCTTGTACAAGTGATTGGGTTAAATAAATAAGCAAGTTAGAGGGGAAAAGGGTTTCCAGAGTAATATCACAGATTCTGAACCTGAAGGTTTTTTTTTAAAGAATGTGTTAATAAACACAAAATAATGCCAATAATTAAAGTTCTGTTAAGCTATTTTACCTTAAGAACTTAAAAATGTGATTGTTGGTTATGATTTGCAGACTTACCAAAGTTGTAGGGTCACTTTTTCAATAGTCCAAGGATGCCATTCATGCAGTATATATTCTTCCTTTCCACAGACACATATGGACCCCTCTTGCCTGAATATGTTAATAAACCTAATGTTTCAAGTAAATGTGAAAAGATTTCCATCATCTTCTTTACTAAACTTCATAAGCCAGGTTGGGATGAATAAGAATTATATTTAGCAATATTAGGAGAGCACACATTTCCAACCTCTGTAGCTAATTTTCATGTTTCAAATGCCTTCAGACTATCCAAGTGACTAATATAAGACTTTTAGTAAATACAACTATTTTGTACACAGATTCCTGGGCTGTCCTGAAGATTAAAAACTGATATCACAAATAACTTACACGCTACATTTATGATACCTGCTTATGTCCTTTAAGGATAATTGTTTCATATGTTAAACATGCCAAGAAATTAATTCATCTTTCATCATTGGTTGCCATCAACCTATAGAGCAACTAGACAGTTTCTCTTGCCACACATGCTGTACAGCTTTGGATTTGTGGAGTTTCATCCTTCTGCAATAATAGTTGATCCTCACTGATTTTAAGATCCTTGTGTGCGACAAAGGCTGTATTTGTTTGCTGTTCCACAAAGTAAAGGGGAATTTTGGCACCTGATAGCTTTCTTTTAATTAGCTTTGATAAGTCTTGCCTTAAACAATGCTAGTTTAGATGTCTTATAAAGAAATGGCCAATCCCCCATTATTCCTAATCACAATTATATTGTATTGGAATGTAAGCACAGTAAGAGTTTTAGCAGTAGATTGAAAAACTCAGAGATGAAAGAAAAAACAAACAGGTGTCATGGAATTTGAAATGATTCTTTGTAAATAGAGATGGAGTTTTTAGTTTTCATGAAGCTAATGTGAGAATCTAAGCAAAATAAGTTCTACATTGCTATCTGAAAAATATTACTAGTATAAAATAAAATACTTGGGGGAGGGAAGTCAGTAGACTCTTAATTATAACAGTACAACTTTATGGCATAACAAATGTTTGTGGATAGCAATGAAAATGCTATCACATTTATTCCATGAGCATTTTTAAATATTTCCAAAATATAAAATATATAAAATATATGTCTGTATAGTTTATGTGTGATGAATGGGAAGAATGAATAAAAGTAGGAACAGTGTGAGAGTTCAGAAGCACTAAGAAGTATGATTTTGGACAGTACGGTTTGTACTCATCAGTAAATAAACAATGTAAGAAATGGATCAGAATGCTGAAAATTTGATTTACTAGTACAGAACTTGTAAGACATTGTGATAGTTCAAAAGCAGATCTGCAGATAAGAAGCTGTTAAAGCTTCCCATGGATTAAATGTGAGGTACAAAAAAGTGTGAGAAACCTTATACCTTGATCTATAGACAGCCTTAAATGCTGGGATTTAATTAGTTTCTCTTTTACATTTTATTTACCTGATCTCCATAGAGTATTATTGTCTTGGGTAAATAACTGCATAAATGATGATGCATAGATATTGTTTAGAATGTCCTTCCCGTCCCCTGCCTTCACTTTAATCAAAAATGCTGATGGAGATTATTAATTTTTATTAGCTGCAGTGCACTGAATCTATTCATCAAGGATCTTGATCTCAATAAACACATCGGTCTCATAATGTTACAGTATTTATATAAAGAACAGAGTCAGGAACAAGCCATAGGTATGCACATATTACATTTGTGAAAATATATTTCAGAATACACAGTTTATCTGTGGTGCATTTCATAGGAGTTATATGCATATAACAATGCATTTCATGCAATGCCATTTTTGTATGATTTTTCCTATTGTTCCTTTCTGTCTTTCTCATATGTTGTATCTTTATTTTGAGATAACACCAGTTTTTACTAGAATGCCACCCCTGATGGAATGGTTCATGTTGGTTGCTGTATAACTGGTCTTGATTGTCAACCATGAAATAATTTACCTAGCTGTTAATACAAGTAACTTTAGAGAGACAAAATGCAACTTCATCAGATGGAAAACTCAGCTAACATAGCAAAATTAAAATTAAACAATAACATACTTCTAAAGTTTCTATGGGATGCTTCTATTATTGGCCACAAGAGGTCAGGACCTTTAATCACAAAAATGTTTCATCAATAGCTATCATTTGCAAAAGGGAAAGTGAGAGATTAACCAATAAGTAGCCAAAGGTCTCCTATTGTCCATTTTCATCCTTTAATTGCCTTCCAATTCCTGTATATGAAAGTTATGTGTTACTTCATGGTTGTATTAGTACTTCTCCCAGTTTCTAAGTCTATGGGAAAACCTGATCATTCTTAAACTTCCTGTAACTTGTGATGTCTTTTCTGCAGGTTCAGATAGCTTCCAGCAATTAAATGCAATAGGCAGATAATAAAGAAATGAAAATAAGGTCCTGGCTTTTAAGTTTTTTAAAAAACAAATATGTAAACAGGATGTGATGATTTTTGCAGAACAAAACAGATTAAGTGAGTGTAGGTTTCTTGAGCAGAGAGTTTGCTTTTTTTGCTAAGCTCCAGCAAAATATTACAAAATTCTAGAAATCTCGGAAGATCATCCTAAGGGATATTGGTTAGATCTCATTTTCCTAAGGCTATTTGGTGAGCTTTGTTTTCAAGGTCGTGCGGGGGATGTGGCTTGGGTGATACTAGAATACTCCTTTTGGCAACTTTCATGGCCAGACTTCTTGAAATCAAAACATTGACATCAGGAAGGCTTCAAAGGAGACACTGAGCATCCCACCTTTCCATCATGGCCCCCAAAAGGACTGAATGCAGAACAAGGTCAGAAGTCTGGAGATATTCATGAACACGGAGGGTTCATATGTCCTTGTCATTTTGTGGAACCAACTTTTCCTATCATCTCTAGCTAGATAAATACTGCAGCCCAGTAATTTTTTGCACACATAAGTACTTGTATTTATAAGAGCTTTACTATTCATTACAGTCAAAGGAGAAGCTTTGAATGTTTACAGAACGGTGCACCTGCACCATTTCCTACTTCAGTGAAGTAAATATGGATGACTGATCAAATGCAGCTCAGAGCACACTTTGGTTTCGGCGCTAGAGTAACTGGCTGGTTTCATGTTAATTTCACCATACATACTTTGGCTGAAACAATATCTCAGTAATAGGCACCTGATATTTACATGCTGCTGTAACAATAGTGTGCTTTGGCTCATTATGTGGTTTTCCAGTTATCATGTGAAGCAGTCTCATTAAGGATATTGTCTTTTGTATACATGTATATACAAAACTTCTTTTGTATACTTCTATACAGGTGACTAGCGTGCAAGTTCAGCATGTGGTTGCATCACTAAGTGGTAAGTCGAACTGTGTTGTGCTTTGAAGCTTAATTACACTGTGCAGAGAATGGATCCCAGCAAATGTCTATACAGAGTGATCATTTCTCTCCAGCAGTGAGCGTCTCTTCGTCTGAGAAATCCCTGCTATGTACTTAAGGAGCAGTGCAGAGTTTACCAATCCTGCCCAAATAAGACACAGCTTCACATGTAAAACAAAGGAATTATCTCAAATGCAAGACATATATTTAGCAGTTTTAAACAATAAGTAATTTGGGTTTCAGGGATTTCCTTGTTTTCAGTGGTAATAATATGCAGCCGATTAAAATGTGTTCTTTTCCTGCCTTATTTTTAAAATGAATACAGAATGGTCTTCTTGTATACATGCATACATTAGGGAAATGTTTCTTACAAATAGAAGGAAGCAATAAGTGACAACCAATATCTGGCAGTAATAACTATATTACTCAACCGAAGCTATTTTCCAAACCAGAATATTGGTGTAGCATTTTTTCCTGTACCTTCATCTACTAAAACACCAAATTGCAATTTTATACACAAACACCCATTTATTCATTCCTGGCATTGATATTTTGCCATTAAGATTGCAATCTGCAATTAACAAGGGAATATGATAAAGGGGTCCCATTTCACCCTCACATTTTTGTTTAAAAAGCTAAAAATAAATGTGAGACTAACAAAGAAATGGCAACTAGAGTTATTCAATTCTGCAGATTCTCCTGTTTTCCATACATACATACATACATACATACATACATACATACATATACATATACATATACATATACATACACACACACACACACACACACACACACACACACACACACACACACACACACACACACACACACACACACACACACACACACACACATATATATATATATATATATATATATATATATATATATATATATATATATATATATATATATATATATATCAGTGCTTCGCTACAAAACTATGTGATGGGGCTTGATAAATTGACACTTAAAGCTTGAAAATTAATGAGTACTTAAAAAGGGACTGTATTATTTCGTTAGAGATGGTAAGTTAAGTTTCTGTTACAGATGAAGACATTATTTGCATAGCATAGACTTTCAATTCGTTCCTCAGATGAATTGCTCAGGACCTCCCTGTAAACAACATTCCTGGTTTTGCTCTCTGGCTGGAGGATGACCAGGCTGCCAGGTGAACTGACTCTGGAGCATGCCACATAGAACTGGCCATGGGAGAAAGAGACAGCTTCCCTTACTTGTGTTTTCCTAATCGCATCTGTAAATCTTTTCCTGCGTTTTTTGCCTCTTTTCCCTTTAACTGGTGTTACAGTAGAAGGAACAGATTCATCTGAACTGAGGAGGAAATAAGGGGGAAAAACCTGTCTCTGCCTACCAGCATCTATTGGTATTCATCTGGCTAGCATCCTGTTAGTGTGTGAGAGAGTTGAGGGGTGTCTGGAAACTCAAAGAGTATTTGCTGTGTGAGCAAGAAGGAGACAGGAAGGAGTCTGTACGTGGCTTAGCTCAACTGTTCTGTAGTAAAACTGCTTGCTGCTGTGAAAGCAAAAGCGAAACTGAAACTCCTCTGCTTGTGTTTTGCATTTGGATCAGATTTCTTTTCAGGTGGGGAAGGGGGAGTAGAACTCCTTAGCCTCAGAGTTTGTTAATAATAATATAAGAAATACTCATGCTCCGATAGTCATTTTGAAAAATCCTTTCTTAGTGAGCATCTAGAAGCCAAGAGGAACATATGTGGCAAATTTCAAGTTTGTAGGCTTTACGGTTCTGGAGATTTTGTGATTAATGCGTGAGTGGTTTTCGCTTTTATATATAGATATATGTCCACAGATCAACAGAAGACCCAGATCAGTCATAAACCAACTGTCCCGATCCAAGTGATGATAACACACGAAGCCATTAATAAGTAGATTAAAACTAAGCCACAGATGAAAATGGTTAAATGTTCCAAGTTTGCTATTCAAATTAAGCCCAGTTACACCATGGTTTGATATATTAGAGAGTCTGGGAAACATTTGAATGTTTAAGTGTACTTTTCATTTTCAGGAATGCTGGAGTATGCTTCAGAAGGTCTGCTCTAGCTTTAAAGCATAAAACCTGAATAAGCCTGTTATGTTATTGTTCCTGCTATGACTTTCATATATAAAGTCATATGGGTAAAGTTTTGATGGGTATAGTCACCATTTTAAGGAAATTGTGCTGAGACCTTGCAGGTGCACTCATATCGGAGATGTACATGTTGACTTGTTGATGAAAAGTTTTCCTTCTTTGATGCACATGGTTGCCGTTTTTTATATTAGTCATCATATGGTGGATATTTTCTGGGATATTCACAGCTGTTGGGCATGTTTCCAGAAATTTACACTTCTCTACTACTCTTTTCTTACTGATTATTCCTCTGGGAAGTGGTTTTCATTCCTTCTGCTCCTGATTCTGCTGATTGGCAGCTTCCTTGTTAGTGACAGAATAGGCTCTTGGTCTACCAGAGAATTAATCATATGCCTTAAAATAAATCAAATAAATATATACAAGATTGACTGTACTTGCTCATGTGTCATCAGGGATCATGAATGTGGATGAATAATTGTTTAGCTTCAGAGAATTGCCAGATTTCTCAAAGGTCTCCATAAAGTAGGATTTTTTTGGGTGGATACAACCACTGCCTTTCCGATTCTAATTCATTACAGATGGACATTCAATGAACTTGTGAAATAAAATTATTATACTGCTCCTATAGAAGGATTGCTTAGCTATAGTATATTAAAACTGAATTGAAACAATACTTATCAATCATAGGGAATGAAGAATGAGAGACTAATTATGCACAAAAAATCCATTCCACATTAAGCAGTGCTTAACCAAATGCACAAATGGGAATGGAAAACTCAGCATTAAGTTATCACTCTCAATGGCTTCAAATCATGGGACAATATTGCGTGTCTGATTGTAGCTTCACACTTGCTCATGAAAAGGAACTTCACTCACCCCACTTTTCCCTAAGCCTATGCATCCCCCAAATGGACTCTTAAACATCAAACTCATCTTCCGGAGTAGCTGTGGTGGAGATGGACAAGGTGTAATCATTGGTTCCATTGGCAAGTGGTATTCCATCTCTAGAGACATTTGAAGAACCCAAATATAATCCTGCTGTTCCATTATAAGTTTTCTTATTCTTTTATGCAAAAATAAAGGTAAAGATAAAGGTTCCCCCGCACATGCATGCTAGTCATTTCCGGCTCTATGGGGCGGTGCTCATCTCCGTTTCGAAGAGCCAGCACTGTCCGAAGACATCTCCATGGTCATGTGGCCGGCATGACTAAATGTCGAAGGCGCATGGAGCTCTGTTACCTTCTCATCAAAGTGGTCCCTATTTTTCTACTTGCATTTTTTACTTGCTTTCCAACTGCTAAGTTGGGAGAAGCTGGGACAAGTAACGGGAACTCTCTCCATTACGTGGCACTAGGGATTTGAACCGCTGAACTGCTGACCTTCTGATCGACAAGCTCAGTGTCTTAGCCACTGAGCCACCATGTCCCTTTATGCAAAAATATTATACCTCAAATGCCATGCCTCCATCCTACTTTTGGAAAGTGTCATCTGTGATAAAGATGTGAACGAAGCACATCTTCAGATTAAGCAGAATTTTAGATATAGTAATTAAGCAACTGTGGGGAAACAAAGTTAAATGTTTAAAAAAGACACTTAAACATTCGTCTTTGGAGGGGAGGACTTTCCCTTTTGTTCAGTGATCTGCTTAGTACTGAGGTTAAAGCAGGGGATGGGGACAGGAACTTGCAGGTGGCTTTGGGAAATGTGCCATCGAAAGCTGCTCATTTTTAGCTATGGCATAATGGAAGCATTTTTGTATTAAACCCATTTCCTTCAATATGGTCAAGGTCAACTTGAATTGCTATAAACAAGGAGCTTTGCTTCCTAGAGCCAGCAGTGGAGAAACGATGTTTTTGCTGCAGTCTTGGCAAAGCCCACACAGGCAAAACAACAAAACTAGAGAGGAGATACATTTTCAATGGGGACAGCTGTGCAGATTTTTGACTCGTAACTCTGCTTATCTTTTTAAAAAATAGATTCAGTTGTTCTGCAGCCTGAATACAAGAACCTGTCCTGCTCCCTTCACTTTGCAATCGTTCTTTCTGGCCTGATAGTACTTCCTTCCTGACCTCTCATGGCTTCCTGTTTCAAGCCTTATCACTACAAAAAACTTGCCACTGGGCTGGCTAGGCCAATTGGAATGCAGGATTTCTATAGTCCATAAATGGAAATCTGTTCTTTTTTACCCTTTTTTTAAAGAATAAAAAACAAAAACAAAAACCTATCATCTTTGAGAGGTCAGTCAGTTCTCCCCCCTCCCCCCCAAATACACTGATTCTTCTACAGGTTCAGAATAAACTATCGGAGAAAAAGCTGTATGCAATGGCAAAGTTGAATCGTTTGTTTATTTATTCAGTTTGCTTGGATATTAATATAATTTGTATGCTAATTTATACTAACTTCTTCTATTCTCCTTTTGGAAAGTAAGGGAATGTGGACTCCCAATGTTAAAAAGGTAGGGAATGTTGAAATGATTAATATTGCTAGTAAATAAACTGAGTGTTTGAAAAGAAAGTGAATAAGTAAACATGAATTCTGCTTTACCTGGTTTGCAAATACAAGTTCTGAGTAGCTGTGCTGGATGCCGTATATTGAAATCAAATTGGTGAAATCAAAATTGATCAGTGGGACTACTTTAGCCTTACTTTCCATATCCTCTCTAGTTCCTCCTTTAAAGACCTTGTAGCTCTCCAGCTTCTCATACTCCTTCTTCCTAATGTTGTCACTTGTCACCACAATATTTACTAACACCACTACTGTTTACTACTATCACTGGTCTGATTGACCGGTACCTGCCTGCCCGTTTTCTTCTGGAAGTCCCACAAGATCTTAGCTTTGTTATTCTCCACCTTCTGTGGAATCTCCCACCTGGACGTAGAGGGTCTGGTCCATATAGTGTGCAGGTATTCCTGTATCCAATGCCAGCTACTTAGTTATAACTTAGTTGACAAGCTACAAGGAAGTATATGCTGTTCCTGCCTACATCTTATTTAATGGGGGTCCAAGAAAAGGTTGAGAAGCATTGGTTAACACATTGTGGTGGGGTGCAGATTGATTTTTAAAGTCCCACTGAAATTCATTTTTTTTTAAATTAGGAAAGTTGTGATAATTCTTGATTGCATAGAAGTTCAGTGGTTGCCAATGAACACTGTCCAAAAGCATAGAAAAAAACCATAATGAATGAAACATCAAAGGCTATTTCAAAATATAAAAATTATCACTGACTGAATAAACACATTGGGCTATAACGTACTATGGTGTGTCTGGTTGCAGCTTTCATAAAAGTGCCAGTAGGGTAAAAGTTCATATTCTTTTACTTAGGGCATCAAGCTAATGTTGCTAAATGACTATTGTCTTGAGAATATTAATATTCCCTTCACATTGTGTTTATTTCTTTTTTTTAGCCTGATTGCCTGCTTGTGCCTGATAGTGGTTATGTTTGTATATGAGCACAAGGTTATCTGATAGCAATTCAGAATGCCACGAGATAAGCACTGTTTAAAATGGGTTCAGGCCAAAACTGTATAACTTGGGATATAATTTTAGAAAGTCTCATCAGCAACAGAAACAGTCCAATGTACTTCAGAAGAGGCCACTCTACGATAATCTCAGAGAAACATTTAGGCCAGCAATTCATATTGACTGTGAGAATGCATTGGATAATCCTATTCAAGACTGGTCAGTCCAACCGTAAGGCAGAGTGAGTCAGCTGCCTCTGAGGGAAGACCATAGAGGACACGTAATGAAGGTGTTGGAGAATAGAATTCTCATGAATGTGTATCCCATGACTTGATCTTTGACCTGCAACTGATGTAAGAGGTTGCTGACATCCCTTCAGTTCTAGTATTCGAACTAAAATACATAATTATACAGTCGTTTTTTCTTAAGCATGTTATTATTCTCTGCCATCTCCGCCATTGCTCCTGCCCTTTGCCCCCAGGAGTGAGGTCACCTCCCACTTTCTTGACCTTCCATAAGAGCCTCAAAATCTGACTCTGCCAGTTGGCCTGGGGCTTCAATGGGGGAGCATCACATTGGAGGTGATTGATAGATTAATAAGAGATATCTCAACTCCACTCTGCTCATCCTACTCCTTCCTGCCCCATTTTTAGTTAGTTTTGATAATTTGTACTTTTATAGTATTTTATTTGCATTATATACTTTGTATAGTTTTATCCTTTTTAACATTGTAAGCTGCCCAGAGTTACCCTGAGGTTAGATGGGTGGCAAATAAATTTATTAAAATAAAATAAATTCTTATCTGTTCAGAATCGCAGTTGCCAGTTCTCTAGTTGGAGTTGGCCTACATATGCACTGAGTTCTTCCCAAGAACCTAGGATGTTGTAATCAGGGGTGGGTTCTAACTTACCTCGCTGCTGGTTCGCTTCCTCCTGTGCCATGTGGGCATGCGCGTGATCCACGCGCGTGCGCATGTGCAGTGCCAGAAAGAAAAAGCTAAAAAGAAGATGGCGACTGCATGCACAGTGTCGGCTTCTGCACATGCTCAGAAAAAGGAAAAATTCCCCCCCAAAATCAAAAAAATATTTTTTTAAAAAAGCTAAAAACAAGATGGTGACTGCATGCACAGTGCCGGAAATTCGGCTTCTGCACATGCTCAGAAGAAAAAAAATTAAGATTTTTTTTTTAAAGATGGCAACGCCCACGGACCGGCACTGACTGAATCAGTTCCGTGATGTTGTCGTGATGTCACCAGCGGGTCGCTACCGGTTCGGGTGAACCGGTCCAAACCGGTCCAAACCCACCTCTGGTTGTAATGTATCGGTTTAGTCTGTGGCTCTGCATGCTATATCTAAAGGAATTGGGTGTAGTGGTGGTGGCAAGTAGTCCTCAACTTACAACAGTTCTTTTAGTGACTGTTCAAAGTTACAATAGAACTGAAAAAAGTGACTTGTGACCATTTTTCACACTTACAAGTGCTGCAGCATCACCATGGTCATGTGATCAAAATTTGGAAGCTTGCCAACTGGTTCCTATTTACGACAGTTGCAGTATCCTATCTTTTGCCACTTTCTGACAAGCAGAGTCAATGGGGAAGCCAGATTCACTTAACAACCATGCTACTAACTTAACAACTGCAATGAGGCACTTAACAACTGTAGCAAGAAAGGTCGCTAAATGGGGCAAAATTCGCTTAACAAATGTCTCACTGAGCAACAGAAATTTTGGGCTCAATTGTGGTCCTAAGTCGAGGACTACCTGTCTTCCTCTAGGAGAAAACGAGTCTTCTAGGAGAAGGGTTCCTAGAGGCTTTCTTGGAAATAAAGTTGCTGGTGTCACCTCATGGCACGAGATGACAAATGAGAATTGAATGGGGAGAATAAAAACAGAGATGCATTTGCAATTGTTTTAGCATGAAGCAATCTGTTATTACAGAACTCCTTAGGTAAGGCAAGTGAGTTAAAACATGAAACATGTTGTGCAACAGTATTATCATGCAATTGCCATGTCTTACATGTACTTAGGCCAAACACTGGATGCAAGTACATAGGAGTGACATCTGCATGATGACATACATGTTGTGATTTTGACATCACTGCACTTTGCTCCAAATGCTACTGTCCTTTTTCATTTGTAAGTCATGGTATATGATTTAGTTTTTTGTTTGGACAAACCTATATAACTTCCTCAGCTAGCCTTGACAAGCCTTAGTGCAGCATTTGAATTCAGCATTGTTGAACGGACAGTAGGAGGGGATCTCTTTTCCTCCTGAAAAAAATGTTTATTGAATTAAAATTGGGAAATCCCCAAATTGCAAGGCCCTTGACCTCACTCACTAATTTAATCTTAGTATCACTAACCCCAGCTTGGGATGTGCTGGATAACCAGGACTGCCACCAACATTGGTGTCAACAAAATTTGGTATAATAATGGTTGATCTTTTTTGTGAAAGAAGTGTGAGTTTGCCTTGAATTCCACATGCTTCTAGCTATATCTGAAAGGAAGAGATATGCATATCTTCCTCTGGAGAGTCCTTTGTGTAATATATTTGTGCTTTGAGATCACTCCCATGGGATTCTGGCAAAGGTAATTTAGTCATGTGGATGAAAATGCAGAGAGAAAGTAGTACATTCTGAATAAACCTGAAATTAACTAGCTGGTTATTATTCTTTATTATGTGTGCTGGATTAGCACTTGCCCTTCCATCAGAAAAGATGACTAAAGACAGCACCTTTTTGCTAAATATATACCAGTTACCTCCTCTGCTTTTTCCTGATCTCATACAAAGTACACAGTGTCAGAAATGGTAACAATTTTTTAACCAGCTGTCAAAGAATCATTTTGTCAACAGAAATCATTAAAAGTGAACCCACAATTGATCAACATTTATGTTAACAATTACTTAAAATGATGTGATATACAATGCTTATGTTTTAACACTTGGGACTGTGTTAGGCCTGGGCTTTCAGGCCACAAAGCACTTACTGGTTTCCTTTGCTGTCTGATTTTCTTCTTCATTTCTTTTAAAATAACACACTGTCCTTCCAGAGTAAACAGTGAAGGGAAATAGACAAGTGGACACGTCACCACAAAAATATCCAAAGAAGTGGACTGTTGAAATGAATAGAAGCCATGGCTGTTGTTTCATTCTGCTTCTTTCAGTAACCTCAATAAAGTCTATGGGTTTTTTTTAGCCATATATAAACTAACATATTTAATCAACAGCTCTGTGCCAAAAAATGTCCTAAACTAAAAACCATATGTTTTGTTTATGTCACCTATTTTTACAGCTTGAATCCAACTTCCTTATGCTTTACTGCACAAGAGCAGAGGCTGAAGATCCATCAGTTCTTATGGTAAAGCCAACCATTTCCTTGCAGCTTGGCAGTGTCCCTAAGGAGATAGAAGAAGTTTGGCTTTGTTGTGGGGTCTAGATTAGAGGGGGGGGGGGAAGCATTTGGAAGTGCCTCTAAAATAGCCTCCCCACCCCTTGCAGTAAATATGCCCTTCACTACTACAGAATATACTTCACAACATTTAATATAGGACAGCATTTTGACACATCAGTCTTCCCAAAATGGAATGGGTGCTTTAGTGCCTAATCTATAGGAGTGTAGCTTTATTGCTGCAAGTTGCCTGCTGAAGGTCTTTTTCCATTTCCTTCTCTTTCCCCTCACTCCATAGAATCAGAGAACTGATAGCAGAAAACCCACTGCCTCCCTGTTGTCCCTCCAATAAAAAATACATTTCCCTACTCCATGGTTTGGGGTGCAGTTTTTGAAAATGTCAAGCAGGTCTCACAAAAGATTAACGGAGAGTTGTCAAACCTGTCCAAATATCCAATCCTGGTGATTAGGCAGTGCTATGCCTACTCCACCAGCTGAGTGCACAGCTTTACCCAAGAAGTGGGCAGCTAAAGAGCCATTTCCCTGATCCATTTCTCCTACTAATCTCCAAGCCATAGCAGTCCATGGACCTGTGCTAAGTCTGGCATGGTTGGCAAGAGAAGTAAGAGAGACGGCTTTTACACAGCAGGAGAGCCTTGATTCTCCCAGTGCTGTTGAATGGCCCTGAGAATTACTACCCAGAAATTGGAGGGCGGTGGGGATTTATCTGCAGAAACCTCGTGGCTATTAGAAGCAAAGCAGCATCCTGAACCTAATATTATTTTGATACAAAGTGCCCAGGAAAACTGCACAATATGGTTTCTGCCAGAAAACATCATTTTAAAACTTGAAGAAGGAAAAGATAAGTTCAGACTGTTTTCTCAGTAGGACAGCTCTGTCTTGAAGATGGCATTATCTGTTTCTATCTTCTAAACCCCGTTTAGATGTTTCCAGCCTGTGGTTGGCCCGCTGTGTAGAACAGCCCTTCAGAAAGAAGAGAGTTGGCTGGCAAATTTCTCCAACTGACATAAAGTATCACTGGTCCTTCATTTTTTTTCAAACTCTACCAGCAATTGGTAGTTACTACCAATTCTAACCTTTAGTTTAATCTTTCACTCCAACAGATATTTAGCTGAAATATCACAGCCTTATGGCAATGCCTCTCATAATATAGTATGATATCTTTTACTAGCCTGGATGAAGTTTATTTGTTGTGCAAACTAGTTTCCCAATGCATTAACAAACATGATCACTTTCATGGTCAATAGGATGCTAATCTATATATATATATAAAAGCGAAATACCACTCATGCATTATCACAAAATCTCCAGAACCGTAAAGCCTACAAACTTGAAACTTGGCACGTATGTTCCTCTTGGCTTCTAGGTGCTTGCTAAGAAAGGATTTTTTGAAATGACCATCAGATCATTAGTTATTACTTATATTATTATTAACACACTTTGATGCTAAGGAGTTAGACGTTCTACTCCCCCTCCCCACCTGAAAAGAACTCTGTTCCAACTGCCAGTGGGCATGGCCAGCACGTGACTCATCCGGCCTGCGAGCTGGGAGTTTAGCCATTTTACTCCATGCTAAGGAGTTCAGTTTCGTAGCGAAGCACGGGTATCCAGCTACTAGTCTTCTATATACTGTACATTCATTTTAAAAAGTAGTGTTAAATTAATTTACAAATTATAGTGGGGAGATGGGAAAGATCTCACAATGCAAAAATTTGCTGTTCCAAAAAGTTGCTAAATAGTGATCTAAACATCTTTGTACAATTGTATAAAGTAGTAAAGGAAGCAAGTCGCCTACACATTAATATGCTCCTTGATGTTCCTCTGAGAATGACCTTTATGTCTGTTACTTATTACACATAGCCTTCATAACTAAAGTTTTCATTTCCCTGTTTTGTTGGCAAATGCTGAGTTTGACATTTTGGCTTAGACATTTGTTTATGTGTATACATTGTCTTGAAAATTGAGCAGAAAATGATCCCTGCTTGGCAGAGAATGATATCAGCATAAAAATCCCCCATTTACTTCCAAACGAAGAAATATAACGTATAGACTATATTTCTTGAAGTAGCAGGGAGTTCTTAGGAATTTCCCTCCCAATATTTATTTTGCTGATGTAAGGGTGAAACTGATTCTTATTTTGGCTCCACTGGCATCTATCATTATGATTTGTGTCTATTTCCATTTGAAGTGTCACTTCAGCAGAAGTATCCAACTTTTGTTTGGAGCCAAGAATAGCAAATGGCCTTTAAGGGAAGTTCTAGGAGATGTACTTCAAAAAGTGGGGCAGGATACAACTTAATTCCATTCTAAATATAAATTGATTTAAATTTAATTTAATAAAATACACATTAGACCAATTTTTTCCTTCTATTGTATTGAATATGGTGACTCAAAAATAATATTTTTCAGAGATCAGAGTGCAAACCCAAGGTTTTGAGACTTGTGACTGCATATCTCTGGGCGAATGCTATATAGTACAGCATGTCTGATGCTCACTTTGCAGAAATGGATCTCCATGAAAGGCACAGACATCCACTGTAACTCAGAGGGAACTAGCAGGAGAGATAAAATAATTGCATATGTCGGGTTTGACTCCCATACAACTACTATTGACTAGCTAGCATATAATTATTTTATATTATATTATGATAGCTATTCTTCCAGGTTTTACCTGAAGAATAGATAAAAGTGTCTTAAATAATTGATTGATTGATTATATACTATCACATCATTCTTGATTCTTATCACCTGTATAGATAGATTTTCTCCATGGCAATCTTTCCCTAATCTGGTCCTTCAGGCCTTTCAATGGTACACGCATCACCACTGTGGCAGAATCTATCCACCCTGTCATCCTCTTCTTCTCTTTCCTTCTACAGGCTGTCATCGATTTAATATCATTTGCCTAATGATGGCTTGAATTAACAATGGCTTTGAAAAAGGTACTTTATGGCACGTAAGCCACTGTTGACTATCACAAAACATGGCACCAACCCTTCCAGTCACGTGATCACAATCTGGGTGCTTGGCAACCTGTTCACACTTACAAACAGTTGCCGAGCACCCTGCAATTATGGGTTCGCTATTTGAAGTCAATGGGGAAGCTGGCAGGGAAGTTTGCAAGCTTCTTTCCCCCTGCCAAGAAGATCATCTCTGCGGATTGGCTGAATGAGCTACTGATTTGTTTTATGATCCATTTGTTTTTTTGGCTATCGATCATCTTCTCGGGAATCTCCTCCAAAACCAAAGTTTAAAAAAACCAATATATTTTCCATCCTATTTCTTCAATGTCTAACTTTTGCTTCCAAAGAGTGTCACAGCGAACACTACGGCTTCCACATTTTCTTATCTTTGTAGGTATAGACACAGCACAGAATCTGAATATTTTCTCCAAAGCCTCAGGTCTGCTGTGTTACTCTGCAGCATATTTCTTGACTGCTTGTTTCTTTTCTGTTGATAGTTGATCCTAAAGGCAGAATATATCCACCACTCAGTACCTTCATTATCTGTTCTAACTCTGGTTTGTTTTACCTATTATCATTAGTTTGGTCTTCTTTATGTTTAACGTCAGTCCTATTTTTTCATTATGCTTCTTGACTTTTATTATTTGGGCTTGTAGATGCTTTGCATTTTTGGTATCAGATTAGTATCATTGGCAGAGCACAAATTAGTTTCTTCCTCCAGTCTGAAGTAAACTTGTATAAAAATAGGCCTTAATAAGCTTCAGATTATATTGATCTCCACTTCCATTTCCAATCATATGATTTAAGATCCTTTCTCATGAGGCCTTAAAGCAAAAAATGACCTACTGTATCAAACAATTGGGATTTCCTTTCAGAACACTACCTTTTAAAGTAGCAAAATTTTCTTTCAAACTCAATATAATTTCTCTTTAAATTTGTAAACATGGCCATACATTTGCATATGAGTAACCAGCCATTTGTAATATGAATTTTCTTGCCTATTCTGCAATAATGATTAGATGACCAGATATATTCCAAATGATTAGATGACCAGATATATTCCAAAGAAATATTTTTAAAAAGAGCTGGTTTTGAAAATGAGTATTGATAGCTAATTTTGTTTATGAGAACATTGCAATCATACTCTATGTGGGACATGGAAAACTGCCTTGGAGTAGAACAGAGGTGGGTTCTTCCCGGTTCGGACCGGTTCACCCGAACCAGTAGTGACCCGCTGGTGATGTCATGATGATGTCATGGAACCGGTTCTGTCAGTGCTGGTCTGTGGGCGCTGCCATCCTTTTTTTTTTTGAATATTTTTTGAATATTTTTTTGGATTTTTCTTCTTCTGAGCATGTGCAGAAGCCACGTTTCTGGCACTGTGCATGTGGTCGCCATCTTGTTTTTGGATTCCTGCTCCTGGATTTTTAGGCACTGCGCATGCGCGCGCAAAGCGTGTGCGGCCACATGGTGTGGGAGGAAGCGAACCGGCAGCGAGGTAAGTTAGAACCCACCCCTGGAGTAGAATTCCATTAACTTGTTCACATGCAGAGTTCCCAGGGCTAGGTGTTATCAGGCTGATATTATCTTATCAGGGAAACCTTTGCCCTTCTAAAAGGATGAAGGCGAAGACTTGACTCTTCATCTATGTTCCTCTTGCAAGACAGTGCCTGCTCAGCCTTGCTGAAGACTGGAGACATTCTGTTTTGTTTTAGGGTTGTTCTAGATGCTGTTGTTAAGTTATGTTGATGAAATACTGGATAATGACAGGATGATGAGTATTATTTTATATTTTGACTAATAAGAAAAAGCAGGACAAGGTCAGTATTTACAACTGATGATCAAGGAGTTGCTGATATCACTTTACCTGAAATATAAAAATGAGAGGTGAAACCTGCATATCTTTTTATGCTTATTTTGACCTGAAAGGTTATATAGCAGAAACAGAAAAATTTATTTCTGTGAAGAACATTTGACCTAAGGGAAGACCAGTGGTGTATATCATTGAGCATAGGTAGAATATAAGGCTCTTTGTGCCATCATTCACATGTGTTATCTGTTCATTTTGTGAAATTAGCTTAAAAGAAGGCATTTATGTAATTACATGCTGGTCTCAGCTATAATATTTCCAAAAATAGGTCTTTATTTGTAGCTTTTAAAACTACGATTCTTTTTATGCGGATTTATAAAACTAAATGTCAAAACAAAACAAGAGAAAAAGCAAATTAAAGCATAAAACCAGGGAGAAAATAATTAAAATATGCATTAAAATTGTGAAGAATTAATAACATTTTAAAATAAAAGCTGTTATTTTTGAAGGCATTTGCAACAAGGTTT
Source organism: Diadophis punctatus similis (assembly GCA_023053685.1). Taxonomy (NCBI): domain Eukaryota; kingdom Metazoa; phylum Chordata; class Lepidosauria; order Squamata; family Dipsadidae; genus Diadophis; species Diadophis punctatus. The sequence continues at coordinate 164,690,084 of JALIGW010000003.1, forward strand.
AAAACACATGAGGTTTAAAATAAAATAAGGTTTAAAATACATGAGGTTTAAAATAATGAGCAGCCATTCATCCAGTTTAAATGGAAAAAGATAGTTAATTAATGAAATGTATTGGAAGAATATTAAATGATCATTTCTATGTCAGTCCAGTTGATTTAAGGACAACTTTTAGTTTGAATCCAGAGCTGGAAAATACAAATTTGAGGATTCGTGAAAACATAAGAGGTTCATAAAAAGGTTTATAAAGAGTAACTTCAGTATAAGGAGAGTAACATATAATGGCAATGAAAAATAGCAAAAAAAATGTGCTGTAATATAGATGCATTTCAGTATTGTTCAGTAAGATATCAGCAGCCAAATATAATACTGGATTAATTTACAGCTAATAAAACTACCAAATTTCCTTTTGGATAGTCAATGTTTTGGGGCTATTTCTTTTATCACTTAAATGTGATGATTCACATGGAGTTTGGCTGTCTGTCAGGTTAAGATGAGTAAGATTCAATCAAATGGGTAAAGAGAAGTCCCCCTCCCTTTTTAAAAAAAGACTGTACTTAATCCCTTTCATCAAAAACATTTATTTCCCAGATATCATTTGAACTTCCTGTCAAACCTCCCCTTGTTTTCAAAGGGTAAAATAACAGTTCCAGACTCCTGATTTAACCCATATCTTATCAGATGGAGACTGGATACAGATAAAATAAAGCTATATTAGCTGGAAAACCTAAGGTGTCTTGACATATTCTATAACCTTAGGTTGCTCATGTTACCAGTGCTTGTAAAGGAAGGGCATATTTTGCATAATAAATGATCCATATTTAATCTCTGGCATTTTCAGTTGAAAAAGTCTATACTTCCCAATGGAGAAGAGTAAGATAGAAGTCCTTTCCATCAATTATTCATCATATATATGCTTGAATCAGATAATAAATACTGTATCTAGTAACAGTTTCCATAATTTTGTAAACAGTGCTTATTTATTATTGTCGAAACAGAAACTGCCAGAAATCTCTGAAGTCTAATTTGCAATAGCTGTACCTGTGAGACAGTGTTGTAGTGTTGTAATGAGGAGTGTGTACATGAGCTACTTCTGAAGGGCCCCTCTTGAGCAATTATTCCTTTATGTGGGCCTGCCCTTGACATTCTACTTAACAGTTGGTGGGAAGATCTTATATTGAAGGATGGCTAAACGATATGGCATGTTGATAGCTGTGACATCTTGTCCAACTATTACCAAAATTAGCTCAGATTCAATATTTCACCCATATGGCATATGGAACAGATTCTCTGCGGGAGCTACCCCAGTTTTTAAAAATAATATTTATAAGGAGAGTCATATATTCTCCTTTTCTTTTACTTTAAAAATATTAACCACATCTAAAATAAAACCTTTGTTTGCTTGGAGAAAGAAATGTAGTTGTTACAGGTTGGAATATGAAAAAGAATGTTATTTATCTTGTTTGCAAGTAGTCGCTTAATGACCAGCTTGGGGATGCCCTTAAAGACCACACAAAGCTTTAACTGGTCCAGAATACAGCAGTATGGCATATCTTAGTATGCTTAAGTGATACTCCTATATCACATGCTGCACTGGTTACTAGTTTACTTTTGGGTGATATTCAAAGTACCTGTTATGAACTATAAAGCCCTACATGGCATAGGGCTTCTTTACTGCCACAGTAGCAGTCCAGGCAATTTGATCCAATGGTGTTGGCATGCTCTGGATTCCTCGGATCAAGCAGTACCATCTATCAGGACCCTGGAAGCTTGCCTTCTCTGTTGTGATATTTGCCATTTTGAATGAGTTTTCTTCTGAGATCCAGGTGGGCTTAAAGGCCCTCTGGTCTTAAAGGTCTGGGTCTTCTCCCAGGTTTTGGCTGGAGTAGGGTAGTTGGAGCCCCTTACTCTGTATCAGGGGTGGGTTCTGGTTTTCTTCACTGCCGGTTTCATCAGTGATGCGCCGCGCGTGCGCTTCGTGCATGCACAGTGCTGAAACAAAGCTTCTGCACATGCGCAGAAGCAAAAAAACAAGATGGCGGTGCTTATGACGCCGCCAAAAGAAAACCGGTTCAGGGGCGTGGCAGGCCTGGGCAATGTTCCCTGTAATTGCAGAAAACGGCGCACGGCGTTCTCTTTTCATCTGGGCGGCCGTGCAGGCGCGCAGCCTCTCCCATTAGAAAATGCCGGGCGGAAGTTAGAAACTTCCGTGCGGCGTTCTCTCATCACGTGCACGGCCGCACACCTTAGAGGGAACAGTGGGCCTGGGTCGCTACCGGTTCTAGCGACCTAGGCCGCCAAGTTACTACCGGTTCTATAGAACCGGTCAGGACCAGGAAGAACCCACCTCTGCTCTGTATGTATGTTGCTGTTGCCTCTATCATCTGTGTATTGTTTATTTACTTGATTGTATATTGCTGTTTATTTTTATGCTGTGACCCTTTGGGGTCAGGCAATGCACAAATTGAATAAATACATACATAACAAAATTAAAGAAGGATAATAGTGACTTTTCAAAATATAGCAAAACATTTTTTCTTTAATTTTAGGTTTATTTTTAAGAGGGCTATTCATTTCTAACAATGCCAATAAAGACTGTCCAGGAAAGGGAAGTTAGGTATAATATAGTATAGTTGTCTGCTGTATAGCTTTACTTCCCTGACTGGTAGAAAATATTGTGCATTCATTATGTACATAAACAAAAAGATTTTCAGTGAAGCAATAGTTTCCTCAAAGCTTCCTTGCTTTTTCTCTCTCCTGTTCTCTTTCTTTGATTGCATTTGCAAACTGTAGGAATGAAGCATTTCTGAGTTTCTGAAATGCTCCTTGAAGGAATTCCAGTTGTTAGAAATGAAGGGCCAAATTTCTGCCTTGCATAAAATGCACTTGTGATAAATTGAGGTCTCTTTGACCGAATCAAAATCTACAGATTGATATTTCTTTTGTTGAACAGCTTCAATTTCATTAATTTTACAGACAGTAATTACAACAAGCTGAATTTATGGAGAACATAAAGAGAAATTAGTGAACCACATCTGAATGTCAACATGCTCAGCTTACTGTGAGCTGCCCTTGAGCTTTTGGTGGGTGGTTGTTCTAGTATCTGGGAGTCCTGGTAACTCAGATTTAAAACATGGTGTGCCTTCCTATCATTTGCCCAGCCCTTACTACTTGCCTATATTTTTTATCTTCTCTCTTGGTGCCCATCATGTTTATGAGTTAGAGAAGGCAAGAGACATTACAAATACTGCTTTTTAAATCTGATTCTTGTGTTTTTCAATACTACTGAAAAATAATTAAAATTTGGCCCTTTTTCTATTAAGGGCCATATTTCTGCAATTCTGACTGAGATTAATTAGACAATCTTCCAGCCAATTCAATTTTCTTTAGATATCATATCCTGAAACAAATTGATTCAGTATCAAATCTATTGGTAGGACTTTCCAGATGTTGGTCATTATAGAATTCAAAATCTGGTATTGTGTTAAACCATGGTTTGGTTAACCATAGATTGTTGAATGTCACAATGATATGGGTTCATTTAATATACTAACCATGTTAAGTATTATTGAACAGTCACAAAATAGATTTACACATGTTAAGCCAACGTATGAATTTGGTCCAAGTATCAGTGGGTCATTAAGTAATGACCTCAAATGACCATGACTTCTGACTTCCCCATTGATTTTGTTTGTGGAAAGGGAAGGTAGCAGATTATGATTGGGTGAACCATAGAACGCTGCAACAGTCATAAATTCTGGCACTTGAATAAATGATTCCATGACTGCAGGGGCTCTGGGATGGCCAGAACTTTGGTCTTGAGTATCACTTGTTCAGTACCCTGTTAAGTTCATATTCCAGATTTAGAAGGCATACCCCTAGATACTCTTAAAACAATCCAAGTGTGAATTTGCTAAATCTCTAACAAGTAAAAATATGCAATGGGCATATTTTTACAACATTTGAAATTGAACAGCCTCCTCTCAACAGAGAGGAAGAGATACAACATCATCTATCTCCAGTCTGCAACACAGTCCTTTCAACAGTTCCAAGAAGGCTCCATTTGTATTACTCAGGTGACCCTGACGACACAAATAAACTCCAGGTGGCCTCAACAACGCTCTAAAAGAATGCAAATGATCAGCTGTCTGCAGGGAGTAAAAATCCTTCCATTCCCCACCATCCAGTCACAGCTGAAGAAGCTTCTTGGATGAGAAGTGAAACATCTTCAAAGAAACAAGAAAGTCCAGTTGCCTCTTAAAAGCACCTTTGGGACAACTATGACATGGATGACTGAGAATCTCCATAGACACTTCTATAAAGAGCTAAATATTTGCATAATGGGTCAAAAACAATAACTTGAGCTGAGTCATTTCTGCTTTGAGTGGAAAATATGAATTGATTTTTGTTTGTTTTGATTTTTGTTTTATGATCCATTTTTTTAGCTATCCATAGAATTTTCAGGCATGTTCTCCAACACCAAAATTCAAAATGGTCAAAACTCTTTCTATTCTGCTTCTTGTTATTGTTTGCATAATTCTGATCTGTGTACGTGTAGGCACATCATCACATCTGAATATCATTTACACCCGTGATGGTGAACCTATGGCACAAGTGGCACGCAGAGCCATATCGGGCATGCGAGCTCAGGTCCGGCATGCACCAGCTGATTTTCAGGCCTTCTGGGCCCACTGGAAGTCAGGAAACAGGCTGTTTCCAGCCTACGTAGGGTGGGAAAGGCCTGTTTTTTGCTCTCCCCAAGCTCCAGAGCCTTTCTAGGAGCCTAGGGAGGACAAAAACAGCTTTCCCCACCCCCCGGGGGTGGTGGGGAAGGCCGTTTTCACCCTCCCCAGGCTCCTAGAAAGGCTTTGAAGTGTGGGGAGAGCAAAAAACTGGAACTTCCGGTCCAACCAGAAGTCAGCAAATGGAACATTTCCGGCCTCCGGAGGACCTCCAGGGGGGTTGGGAAGGCCGTTTTTGCCCTCCCCAGGCTCCTAGAAAGCTCTGAAGCCTGGGGAGAGTGAAAAATGGGCTTGCCATCATGTGCCGGGAGCAGGGGGGTCACTCGCACATGTGGCGGGGCGGCGCATAGAGTTATGGGTGTGGGCACGCACGCACGTGATCCCCCATGCTCCCCCCTTTTGGCACATGAACCAAAAAAGGTTCGCCATCCCTGATTTACACCATACTTAATTTATCCATCCTTTTATGAAAAAGCCACAATAGCTAGATTCCTATTCAACGCTAAGCTATGTTATGTATAAGAGACAATTGCTGGGTTTTTCTTGCCATAATTGAAAATCAAATTAGCCATGTCATTGCTTTGGTCAACTTGATCAGTTTAAGTAATACATCAATGTTTTCTAAAAATTCTGTATTCCAGGAGTCTTCTTGAATCTTGGCACATTTCATGGACTTAAATTTCCATGGTTCTCACAAAAGGTCTGGCTAGAAAATTCTGGGAATTGAAGCTCATGTACTATATATGTGGGGTGCCTAGGATTGGGATGGCTGTGTCCTCTTCTTTAGGATGCAAAAATGAATGTTGCTCATAGTAAAATAAACATGCCCAATTAAAATCGCAGTAAAATATAGGTACATTCTTACCTTAGTATAGACAAATATAAGAAAATGCATCAAAGCTTTGGGTTGCATTAAGTTAGAATCCCGTAGCTTAATTAAAAACGATATTTTTCCCTGCATGGATTAGGGAAACATACTTACAAAAATGCACAATGACCCCAAAATAGGATCCAACTCCAACAGCATGAAAGGGGGCCATTCAGGATCAGGAAGAGCTTGAATGGCTCCTGCATAAAGCCAGCCGTTGCTCTAGATTGCTTGATTTCCGTACATTGTGGCATAGTTGTATATGTCAACAGGCCAGTGGGTGTCAGCTGCCTTTCCACACTCATGATTTCACTGCACAATCAAGAATTTGGTAAACTACTAGAAGAGATTGGAAAGCCTTACCCACTAACATCTTAATGGAAATGTGCATGCTGCAAAATGTGCTGCAAATAACTTTTTGGAAGGTGTATATTTCTCTATAAATATATATTTATATCCTAGATAACCTAGAATGAATGTAAATATTGCAAAATTCCCAGTCTTTGATGGCAAAGTCATAAAACTGAGGGATAGGTGGAAAATTGATGATGAAATAAGTCACAGGGTCTCCTCATTCAGATTAGGACCATATACATAGATAAAGTTTTTCCCATGCTAAGATTTCATTCAGACTCGTTCCCCGATTTTGTTAGTTTCTTTAAGAAGAAATTTGTACTGGCATCAGAACAAATTTCCTTTTAAAGCAAACAGTGTATTTAGATGGAATTATTGGGTTGCTAAGAGTTGACAATTACTTGATGGCACATAATCAATCAATCAAACAAACAAAGAATTCTAATCCAGGAGAACTGGGCTGCGGTTAATCAATCTTCCTACTCCCCTTACCGCTTATACTTGACAAAAACCCCAGAAAAATAAAGATACCTTTAATTTGAAATGTAGTTTGGCTTCCAATGTAAGAGAATTGTGAAGAGAATTACAGCCTTGAAACTATTTGTATTTTATCCTTAAACAGCAAGAAAGTTGGGTATTAAGAATATGTGGACAGTTGTATACAACTCCTACCCTCAAAACGATGCTATAGAGTACTGCACACCAAGACAACTAGACACAAGAACAGTTTTTCCCTGAACGCCATCACTCTGATAAACAAATACTGTAATTCCCTCACCACTGTCAAACTATTCACTAAGGCTGCATTGCTATTACTATTAGTCTTTTCATCATTCCTATCACCCATCTCCTCCCACTTATGACTGTATGACTGTAACTTGTTGCTTGTATCCTTACGATTTATATTAATATTGATTGTTTCCTGATTGCTTATTTGTACCCTATGACTATCATTAAGTGCTGTACCATATGATTCTTGACAAATGTATCTTTTCTTTTATGTACACTGAGAGCATATGCACCAAAGACAAATTCCTTGTGTGTCCAATCACACTTGGCCAATAAAGAATTCTGTTCTATTCTATTCTATTCTATTCTATTCTATTCTATTCTATTCTATTCTATTCTATTCTATTCTATTCTATTCTATTCTATTCTCTTTCTAATTTCTGATATAGCTTTTAAAATGCAATAGGATATGGTGGATTTATTCCAGAGGAGGCAATAGGTATCGCTATTTCTGTATCTTGACTTGCTGATATCTTTAGAATTGCTGTACTTCTAAAGGACAGTGTATGACAGCGGCAGGCTAAATGTTTAAACTGGCTCTTCTCCAGTCTGATTTAGAACTGGAGGTGGAACACAACTGAGAATGAAGGGGGGGAAAAAACCCCAGGTAGGAAAGAGTTCACTCTGCCCTGGCATTTGCCTCCTACATAACTTCCTCCTTGCTGGGAGACCAGATGAGGATAAATGATCACAGAAGGTGAAATGTGGGAGGGCTATGGATAAATGCCAGTTTGACACTGCTTTGATGTGTTCATTCTTAGGATCCCCCATTAGACATTTGACGCTATCAAATTGTGGATAGTAGAATACAAATATTTGAGAGTTTCCAGATGGAATTTCTTCTCACGTCAGGTGTAAATTTATACCTTGGATTGTGATTATTTGGGTTAACTGCTTTGAAATAACTATAAAGTCCCACATTTCAGTGAAATTAATTGATTATGTGCCATCAAGTTGATATAATTAGGGGGCAGGGCAGAAGAAATATAAAGATGAAATGGTTTCATATTTTTGGGTTGACAAGCATTTTAAATAGTTTCAAGGCTGTAATGCTTAGGTTCAAGAACCTAAATCCAAAGTTAAAATACAATAGGAATACTGGTGAATTCTGTTAAAGGGCTTCTACACTTCTTTATTATATATGTGCCATAACAAGTCAAGACAAGGGTTATTGAGGGAGAAGAAGAATATGGCTCATACTCGTCCTTTAAATATTGTTTGCGATTTTCAATATATTCCCTTTAAATCCTCTTTTCAAAAGTACTTTAATTTTGTTGAGTTTGCTCACTGCCATTCCTTCATCAAGCAGCAGCTTTTTAAGCATAGTATCGTCTCTTCATGTTACAGATCTACATATTGATTTTTATACCTCTCAGTGGCATCACCTGAAAAATCTAAGGCCACAGCAGCCATCCTGTGTATCGATTCCAACCCCCTGTCGCCAGGTGAGTGTATAGTTACCATGTTGGGTGTCTCATCCTACACCTGAGATACAGCACAGAAGCTTTCTTGAGGGGAAAGGGCACAGATGAAAGGATTCAACTTGCTAATGATTAATATTAAGGCCAAACTAAAAGCAAATCAGCTTTCTTGGCATTCTTTCGTCTCTTGGGTTTCCTGTCCCAATCTTTCCTACCCAGTTTCCAATTTGGGGCTAAAGTGGATGAAATCTGTAATTAATTCACTTTCCTTTTCCTCCTTTTTTTAAAAAAAGCAGACATTGCTAACACTTAATCTGGATTGGGATTATGACTTTGGACAGGGACCCGATGCATACGCCCTGCCTTTCCCTACCCTACATGGCTCTAAACACTTAAAAATACTTTTTGTAATATAATTAGAGAAGGGGATTTACATTACGAAAACATCAGGGAGGAGAAAAGATGAAAGGTATTCAAATAATACTATAGCTCCGATTCAATATGTTGCCAAGAATGAATGGGTTTGAGACAGAACTATGGAGACCTAGATATGAATCTTAATGTATTGTGTACTCCAGCTCTTTGTAAGAAGGAAGTTATCTGTATTCTCCCTACAGCTTTCAGAATGTTCTTAGTTTTATAATCCCAAAGAAAAAAATCACAATAAAAATGTGCAAAATAAGCAAATTTGAAAAGACCCTATAGTTGCTAACTCATCTTTTTTACTACTACTGAATTTAGTTAGACTATTATATACTACTTATACCACACATAAAAGCAATAGTACTACAGAAAGTTTGGTATTTTGAGCAATTGGAGTCCATTCAGCTTTCCTCATATAAACTCTGGCCCTCTTCACACAATACAAGTAATTTAAAATGATCCTGATTCCAGACTTAGCCAATGTTCCAAAAATGCACAAAAGAATATAGAATTGTCCTAGTTAAAGCAGCCATCTTGGCTGAAAGCTCCATCACCTAGGCCAGTGATGGCGAACCTTTTTTTCCTCGGGTGCCAAAAGTGCATGCGCGCGTGCTATCGCGCATGCGTGAGTGCCCACATCCATAATTTAATCCCTGGGGAGGGCGAAAACGGCCTCCCCGGCCCCCTGGAGGCCCTCTGGAGGCCAGAAATGGCCATTTCCCAACTTCTGGTGGGCCTGGTAGGCCTGTTTTTTGCCCTCCCCAGGCTCTAGAGGCTTCCCTGGAGCCTGGGGAGGGTAAAAACGCCCCCCCTGCCCCTCCCCAAGGCCCTCCAGAAGCCGAAAACACCCTCCCAGAGCCTCCGTGCGAGCCGGAAATCAGCTGGCTGGCGTGCACATGCACGCTGGAGCTGAGCTAGGCAACGGCTTGCATGCCAGCAGATATGGCTCCACGTGCCGCCTGTGGCACGCGTGCCATAGGTTCGCCATCACTGACCTAGGCTGTAGCTAATTCCTTCATTATTATTGGGTGTTTTTTTTTTTACATTTGAAATAAAAGAAAATCCATGGAAAGGTGAGAATAAAGCCACAATTGAGACAATACAGCTGAAACAGCTCATTTTTGTATGATCTCTCACCCGGGCATGTCCAGCCATGGCTCATAGGCTGCATGAAGTCCTGTACAGTTAGTAATGCAGCCCCACAAGATCATAACTGTTTAACATTATTTATGGAGTCTTAAGAAGTCACCTAATTGGTTCTAGTTCTGTCTGTTGGTAAAACTGACAGCTTGATAAATTTGGGGTGGGGGTGGGGAGAAAGGATGAAGAAATAGAAGCTGAGATAGCATGATATACTTGGTTGATCAGTGACACGCAGGTATTTTCTAGTTACAATCTTACCTGAAACCACACTGAACACTCACCTAATCGAGGGTTTATGTCATTTAAATCTGTAAGAGAGGAATAATCTTCCATCTGGCCTGTGGACACAAAGACATTTATCTATCTATCTATCTATCTATCTATCTATCTATCTATCTATCTATCTATCTATCTATCTATCTATCTATCTATCTATCTATCTATCTATCTATCTATCTATCTATCTATCATCTCTTCTATTGCTTCACCTTTTCTCCCCACCCCACCCCAAATTTACCAAGCTGTGAGTTTTACCAACAGACAGAACTAGAACCAATTAGGTGACTTCTTAAGACTCTCAAGAGCTTCCGATAAATATTTTGTATTGAAGACAGGTTATAAATACCACAGCAATTATAGCACTGATGAACTTCATAACCAAATCCTACGTATAGAAATAATATTTAAACTTTTTTGCACCATGTTCTATTCCCCTACAGTATAGCAGGTGGCCCAATCTTTTTTGGGGGGGACCTGGAAAGTTTGCACCTCACTTGCTTTTGTAATGGTCAAGTTTTCTATTACGTTGCTTCTCATTGTGTGAGATCGGTCACACTAAAGTGACATTGTAACATTTTACTTCTCTCTTTCCGTTAACTTTAAAGAATTAGGATAATATATTTACATCTGGCACCTTGCATTCTCCAAACAACTGTTAGAGTAAAAGTAGAATGCCGCAATTCTGTCTTTCCCACCTAAAGAATTTTCTATGATATGAATGTAATGGAAAACGCCCTGGTGGATGCTAAAAGATTGCAATCCCAAAGTGTCAACTTGGGGGGGGGGGTGTTCTTCCCCTTCCAAAATTCAGTAAATGTAGTCCAGAGATTGCACAGTCAACTTTTGAGATCAGCATTCTTTATTTTATTTCTGAGAATGCTTGTCATTGGATTAAAGACGTTTTAGCTGATTGTGTTTTAGTTGATTGATTAATGAATAAAATCAGTCCTCTGTTGGTGGGACTACATTTCCTAACCTTCTTAGACTGCCATGGCCAGGGAAAGGGTGTTTCCTTATCTTTCTTTTGCTTATCTTCCTTCCTCTGCTCTTAATGCCCTTAGTGGGAGGGAAATAACTGTGCTAACTGCAGGGCATGCAAGATTGAAGTGGGGGATAATGTCAGGAGGAAGAAAGATCCCTAAACCACCCACCTCTCCCAATTTTCTCCACTGTTGATCTGCGAATGGGATATTAGTGTCTTTAGAGGCTTCTACTGGTATATTGGGGGGGACTCCAGCAATGTAAGTTTCCCATGGATAATAGACACAGAATGATTTAGTTGGTTTTTGGCTGAGGTTTAGGATTCTAAGGAAAATGAATTATTTTAGATAAAATTTGTGTATGTTGATGTTTAGAACATTATACAGCAATTTGGTGTACAAATGTTGGAACAAGATGGCTTCAACTGCTCAGTTGAGACTAGCAAGGTGAGAGCTCCTTCTATTTTGGGAGCCAGGTATTCATAAGGTATTGAGGATATTCCTCAAAATGTTTTTAATTTCAGATCTGGCTTATTAACTGACTAAATGCTGTAGCCATCCTTTTGTAGGAAAACACGAATGTGTACAGCCTTTAAAAATTGCTAGTTAGCAATTTCAGGAGTCATTCCAGTTATTTTTATTCTTGATTTCTTTCCTTCTCCTGTTCCTCTTATCCAGTTGTTGCCCTTATTGAAGACTGGGGTAGAGTGGCATCTTCTGCTGCCAATGGCAAACTGAGATCAAGGACCCAAAATTTACATTTTTGGAACTTTGATGAAACTGTGTGAATGTAAAACAACAAAGACTAAAAAGAAAACTGCTTTGGAAACATTTTCAGATATCCTTGAAGAGATTTCTTACTTACTGATGGGGCAGGCCGGGGGGAGGGGGAAAACTAACTAAAAAGAAAGTGAGAAGTTCATAAATTAACTTAGGTGTGCACCTAACAATGAGGTCCTTGAATATTATGGAAAAGCCTCTCCCCCTCAACTCCACCACTCCCCAGGGTGGTTTTCCTGCCAAGTTCCCTGACATAGTCCCAACATTCACAATGCAGATTGAACAGTGATAAAGTGTGTAGGTCACGGTCATGTGTAACTCTGTGCACCCTGTCACATGAATGCCTACGTTCTCCCTTAACAGCTATTGTTTGTTTTTCAGTGTTGACACAAAGAATTGAAATGTTGTGTCTTGTTACCAACTCTCTGCAGAAATTGCCATTTCCTTAGCCAGAGTGGGCAAATATTTGCATGGACAGTCCAATGGATCAGTGTATAGGGAGATATGTGATCAATTATAAGGCTTCTGAAGTCCATAATGTGACACTTATTCCCACAACCAGTTTCATTCAATATAATTGACCACCGGACAATTCAAAGTAATGCCAATAAGTTGTATAGATCTGTCATCAAGTACTGGATTCAACTCTTTGCACTTTCCTGTTGGCTGTATAGAAGACCAATTGTTGATGATGGACCATATACAGATAAGAATGTACATGTGCAATTACAAAGTTACACATAAGTTTGAATAGGATTTCCACAAATGTAATGTTTGCATATCTCTTGGCACAGAAACAAATGTGCTTTTTTTTAGTCACAAATCACTTTGCACACACAGTTAATAATCGTGATATGTATGTTTCATAATTTAGGTTTATCTCTATTATAAATATAATTTCTACAGTAATAAATGAAGCATCTGGATATTGATTATGATTGAAATATAAACATAAACATTTCATTTCATGAAAAAATTAGGGGAAGTTTGGAAAAGAGCTTCTTACTAAGGAACATATTTCTGTACTAAAACCAGAAACTGTTGTACTCTTTCTATGCAAAACCTGTATGGAAGACATTCTTTCAGTTTCAATGCTGATTATTTTTAAATACCATTGAGAAGTCTTGTGGCTAATGAGTTTATCTGATATGAGTTCTTATAGATAGTTCTTATAATTGTCATGTCAAGTATGACTGTTTATGTGCCAATTTTTACACATTTTACACATTTGTTGGATTATTTTGTTGCTATAATTTTGAATGGCCAGAGAAGGAATTGTTGGGGGAGGACAGAACAACATATTCTTTAACCTCAATGCTTCTAATCATTTAAATTGTATTGGGTTCAGATCAGGGGCGGGTTGCTCTTATCTCGCTATCGGTGCGCTGTGCATGCATCGCCACATTTTGCGCGCACTCGCTATGCACGCGCCCCCTCGCGTAATTTTGCTTCTGTGCAGAAAGCAAAAAATTGCTGAAATCTCGTGAGCAGATGCGTGCGCATGATTTCAGTGATTTTTTGTTTCTGCGAATGTGCGGAAGCAAAAAATGGCCAAAATCTCACACACGCGTGCGTCCCCTCGTGAGATTTTGCTTCGGCGCATGCGCAGAAAGCAAAAAAAGCCCAAAATTTCTGAAAAAAAGATGGCACCGCGCAATGGACCAGCAAAGACGGCACTGGAGCCGGCATGCGCAGATTTTGCAATCCGCCGGCCGCTACTGGTGCGATAGAGTTGACCGCACGGGTAGGAACCCACCACTGGTTCAGATGCATGTGTAAATTTCTGGCTCACAATCCAGAAATCTCAATGTAGTCTTTATCTCATCTATTTCAAGAGCAGTCTTTATTTCATCTATAAGCAGTTAAAAGGAACATTGCATTTGCATCATAGATATAGGATAAGGTAAAATTTTCAAGTTTATAGTGATCAGATGGACAGAAATCAAATAATGTATCTACAAATAATACACTTTTGGAAATAATACACCTGGAACTTAGATTGCCCCCATTCTTCTGACCTTTAGAAAGGCTGAACACTTGGCTTTATCATCCTGTCTTTGAGTCTAGTAGCGGTGAGCCTTGGCAATGGCTATATTAAATGGCTATATGATTTATATTCAGCAACTGATTGTGATTTATTGAATTTTTAATCATAGTTTTAGGATAGTGGTATGCTGTTGTGTTTGTTTTTTTTTTGCTGTTGTTTTAATACTAATTTCAATAAGTCTCCAATCGTACCCAAATATCACATGTAAGATGTTGCATAATATGATGTAATAAGCAATAAATATATTAACAAAATGGAAACCCAACTGGTGGATTTCCCACTGTAACTTGGAATTGCTTCTGCTCTCAGATCTTTATTGGGTTCATACACAGGTGTAGTGTACATTGCTGAATTCAATATATTATTATTTTTTTGCAGGATTTCACATCTGTCATTCAGTGGAAAAATCCCAGTTTAGCAAAGTTTCCCTGGTTAAGAGTATGAGTTGTCCATCTCTGTAATAAAGCAAGTGAATTGCTTTAATAAACACCTCAAATTGGTAGTTGTTGCCATCTGTTCATCTGATCATGCATAGAATTTCACAGTATGAGCCTGGGGAATGTCACCATGCCTCCTGAAGTTTTTTGTTTATGCTTGTTTGCAGTTGCATGTTGAAAGTCAATCAATCAACTTGGCAGTGCTACACATGAATAGTCTGATGCATGATTGTTGCCCAACTCAGAGTGATTTCAAGCAGTTTTTACATGGCAGCTCTTGCCAACTCACACTTTCTGCGGCTCATTGGAATTGGAAGTATCCAACGGAAGAGGAAGTAGATAGCTATTTTCTGTTATTTCTGGTATATTCGGATGTTGCCATATTGGCTCAATGTTTTTTCCAAACGACAATGATACAGGGGGTGGTGCTGGCTTCCTAGAAGGAGGGTGGGGGATAAACCCATAGAGCAGAGGTGGAGAACTATGGCCCCTTTATGACTTGTGAATTTCAACTCCCAGAATTCCCATGGCTGGCTCAAGAATTTTGGGAGTTAAAGTCCACAAGTCATAGTTCCCCACACCTGCATAGAGGCTATTACTCAGTCTAGCCAGTTTGAACAACTATCAGCCAATATGCAATATCTTCCCTCTTTGGGGTGAACATTACTGAGAAGATGATGGAATATCACTTACCTGGGGATGGATGGCTTAAGGCAGGGTGTCAAACTCAAGGCCCGCGGGCTGGATGTGGCCTTCATGGTGCTTAGATCTAACCCGTAGGGCCACCCTGGAAACAGCGAATGACCGGCCCATGGTGCCTCTGTCAGCAAAAACGGAGCACATGAGGGCTCCATTTTCGGCTATGACAGCCTCCTGCAGCCCTCTGCCAGCAAAAATGGACCCATGCAGTCCTCCTGGGCTCCATTTTTTGTTGGCAGAGGGGCTGCAGGAGGCTGTTCTAGCCAAAAACGGAGCCTGGGAGGTCACACACTACATTTTCACTGGCAGAGTGCTAGCAAAACAAACTACTACCAAAAGTGGCATTTGATCACACGAGTGATGTTGAACTGGCCACGCCCTCCTGCCCTCCTGACCCCCGAGGTCAAGCACAACCCTGAAGTGGCCCTCAATGAAATCGAGTTTGACACCCCTGGCTTAAGGGGACCCCTTCTGCCTTTTAGCCTTGTTAATTTCTAAACTTTGATTTTTGACTTTTAATTGGATTCAATTAACAACTGTTACTAACTTCATTTAACAATTGTAAATTGTTGTAAAATGGGTCAAATTCATTTAACAACTGTCTCACTTAGCAACAGAAATTGTGGACGTCAGTCAAGGACAAACTGTACTATAGGTTGTCCTCACTTAAGAACCCTATTTGCGAATGGAATCTCTGTCTCCTAAGTAAAGAGGTTGTTGGGCAAAACATAACATGCCATCCACTTAGCAACACCAGTTCCAGTAGTCACAGTTGCGATCATTATGTAAGGTTCTCACACTTCTCCTGCCCTCCAATGCTCATCTCCATTTCATGTCTCCCATCCACCTATTTCCATCCCATCTCTGTCCTTTTGGCTTCCCTGCACTCTGCCGTTGCGTTTCCCCACTGCCCCCAGCTGATCTTCCCCATTTCCTTCCACTGCTGCTCAGGCAGCTGTTGGCCCTGTGCAATTCTTTTGTGATACAGTGTGAGGCTTCCCCAAGACCGTGGGAAGGCCCATTGAGGCCTCCACAATGCCTCAAGCCTGAGGCCTCATGAGAATACCTGAAGGCCCAGCAGCTTCCTTGGCCAAGTGTACCTCATCAGGAGTGGCAGGAAGAAGACATGGGTGGGCTGCTGGGGGTTCACAGGGGTTTGGGAGAACCTCTAGCTAAGATTCTGTGCGGTTTAGAGAACACCCAAATTCCACTCCTGGCTGGCCCCACCCACCCCACATTACCCTTCCCAGGAGTCCCCACACAGCCCATTTTGGATGCAGGTAAGTGCAGGCTGTGCATGGGCCTACTGGAAGTTCGGGAGGCCTCCGGAGCCTGGGGAGTCCGTTTTCACCATCCCAGAGGCTCGAGGAAAGCCTCCGGAGCCCAGGGAGGCAAAAATGCCCCACCCCCTGCCATGGTGCAGGAGGCCGACTAGGCCACACCCACCATGGCCGCATCCACCCAGCAACCGGGCAGAGAACCCCTTGCTAAAATTTTTGAAGCCCACCCCTGGAAGAAGATGGTGAAAGTCAGGAGTGGGAGCAGCAGGAGTAGGCAGCAACTTACTCCATGGTGACCAAAAGGGCAGAGATGAGGAAAGAGGAGAAGATAGACAGGTGGAAGGAACTGAAGTGCACACTATGGTCATAGAGTGTGACTGTTGCTTGTGTTGTTTTATCACTTTTAATTACTATTTTATTATTGTTGTTTTAACTGTATTTTTGGATACTATTTAGCTGTTCTTATATATGTTGTATGCCGCCCTGAGTCCTCAGGGAGTAGGGCGGCCTATAAGAATCACAAATAAAAAATAAATAAATAAAATAAATCTGGATGCTCTATCAAGTACCCAAATGTTGATTATGTGACAGCAGCAGTGTTGCAACAGTCATAACTTTAAGGACAAGTTGTAACTACCATGTGTTTGGTGCCATCTTATCTTTGAATGATTATTGAATAAATAGTTATTAAGCTAGGACTACCTGTGCAACTGAAAGACCAAAACGATAGCAATTTCTGTTACATGTTCCAGGTAGTAATTGGATATTGAAAAACTGCCTGACCTCTGTTAGAACATCCAGGACTGGCTTAAATGGATCAGTAGTTTGACCTGTTCTATTCACGTCCGTAGTATTTTGAAAGAGAAGGCTGTTATGTACCATTAAATCGAATCCCCCCCCAATGAGTTGGACATTAGATGTGTAATCTGATAAATAATCAAATGAAATCCCTTACATCATTTGTCAGCATTGATTTCCCCCCCCCCCCCAAATGAATATTTCACCTAGTGCCAGCAGGGGAGGATTGTTGTTGCCATTAAGAGAAAGGCACAATGTGACAGATCTCTTCAGGAATTTGTCCAAGGAGCCTTCCCTCAGAGATATCTTGTTTTCTCTTGTGTGACTTTATCCCACGGCAAATGCTGCAAAGGCCAGCAGCGGCAGGAACCTGGAGGTAACTCCGACTGGGGTGGGGGAGCAGCAGCTTTCCTAAAGACAAAGCCATGAAGTCTGGAGCTGTAGCCAGATTTCCTTTGCAAGGTGAGGTGTGGCCAGCTCTTTGTGGGGAGCTGCTGGAGAAGGATCCACACCCTCCCCCAGACTGGAGAGCCTAAGGCTGGCCATAGGCCAAGCAGCCAGACGCCAGCCTCTGGGCTCTCGGCACTGGGAGAGGTCGCTCGTCCTGGTTATACAATGGCATTATCTCAGACTAACCACCGCTGCAGAAAGTCTCAATGTTTCCTGTCCTTGGGGTAGCAGCACAAACTGTCCGTTTTCCTGCCCATTTTCTTACACATTCACCACCACTTGGTCGCCAGGCGAGCTGAGCAAACGTCTACAGTTCCTTTCTCTCTTGGGATCTGTAGCCTAGGCAAACTGCAATTCTGGATATTTTTATCCTCCTCTGTAATGACTGACATGGCTCTGAGTCATACGAGAAGAGGGAGTAGGCTCCCACTTTAGGTGGTTTAATACAAAGCTGCTGGAATAAATGTTTTCCATTTCACATTTGGTTTACTTTCACTCTATAGGATATTCTGCTATCAGTAAAAAGTTATTTGGTATTTCTTTGAATGCATAAAAGTTGCTATTTACTATACTTCTTTTTGAACATACGAATAGTCATATTTGTGCCATAAGAAGACTTTGACTACCACTTTTAGGTGTGTGTGTGTGTGTGTGTGTGTGTGTGTGTGTGTGTGTGTGTGTGTGTGTGTGTTCGTGTGTGTATTCAGGTCCATAAAGGGAGATGGAGAGAGATAATAAGAAATACTTTCAAGCTATTTAGTCTACAAATGCTAATAATCTCTAACTTCATGTATTATTACTGCCTTTAAAAGAAATCCAAAACCACTGTATAATAAATATGGATTATTATAGTTATTTGCATTGTTACTTTTTTGGAGTATCTTTTTAAATATAATATTGTTTCAAATATTTACATTATGCAGTTTTTTTTCCAATTCTTCACCATTGAAATATGCTTAATCATTCCAAATATTCTTCTTAGTAATACTTGTTCCCTTTAGTGCTAAGATGACAACGATGATTTTATTACACATTAAAGTGGACTACCACTAAGAGGCAAGGAAAAATAAACAAAACGAGTCCCCAAATCAATGTTTTTATGAATTTATTCTTTTCATTGGAATGAGAAATATTAGGAAATTGTGTTACTGAACTTCAGAACTGATGTCTATGGAGAGACTCAGTCATCCAGGTCATGGTTGTCCCAAAGGTGCTTTTTTTTCAAGAGGCAACTGGACTTTCTTGTTTTTCTTTGAAGACGTTTCTCTTCTCATCCAAGAAGCTGAATGAGAAGCTAAATGTCTTCAAAGAAAAACAAGAAAGCCCAATTGCCCCTTGAAAAAAAAGCTCCTTTGGGTTCAGAAGTGATGATTATAGGAGACTTCAGGGGATGCATTTGACCATTCAACCCAGGGGTGAAATCCAGTAGGCTTTAACAGGTTCTGGAGAACCGGTAGCGGAAATTTTGAGTAGTTCAGAGAACCGGTAGTGGAAATTTTGAGTAGTTCGGAGAACCAGCAAATACCACCTCTGGCTGGCCCCAGAGTGGGGTGGGAATGGATATTTTGCAGTATCCTTACCCTGGAGTGGGGAGGGAATGGATATTTTGCAGTATCCTTCCCCTGCCATGCCCACCAAGCCACACCCACCAAGCCACACCACGCCTACGAAGCCACGCCTACAGAACCGGTAGTAAAAAAAATTGGATTTCACCACTGATTCAACCCCATTCTAGAAGTTGCCAAAAGTGATTGACTTCTGAAAATCAATTGGAACCATCATGGTAGTGCCTCTTCTTCAATGCTAGCAGTCCTTTTTCTGAGGACTTTCATCATAAATTGTTCTGCTGGTGTAAGTTTAGAGCAAATCATCAAGTTTAAAAAGTAGCCTTATTGGTTGTAAATATATTGCAGGATTGTTTTTAGACATTCTGCTCAATTTTCAGTTTAAATAAAACTTTGAGATTGTAGCAGGAGCTATAGAAATTTAGTTATAAATACTGATCTGGCCCAATCTGATGTAATGACCAGTGAAACATCTTCAGAAAGACTCCAATCAAAAAGAGGAAATTTTGAATACTTTTATGATTCCAACACATTGACAATTTTTCTAGGAAAATCTTTCAAACGAACTATTGTCTTACATGCTATATGTGTTTTAGCTTGGATGTAATTTCTTAGGATTCCCACTTAATTCAATTGGGGTTTGCTTTCAGATGAATGGACACATTAATGCAGGATTATATCTTAAGGTATCACATTAATATATTGTTCTAATCAAACAGTATTTGATTAGTGTTGCTTAGCCTTTTTCACTGTGCTAATGACTGGATAAATATGAAAATTTCCCTAAAATAACCAGCATACTTTGAAGGTGCAATTGTTATTCCATTCATGAAAGTACTTCACTTCCTACAAATGAATTAAAGCTTAATTAGAGGCTACTTACTTTAGGAGCTAGAGATGCACACACATACACACACACACACATACACACACACAGACTTTTTTGCCTGACCCATTTTACTGCCTGAGGTGAAGCCACAAATTAAAACCCATTTCCACTGTCTTGTTTATTATATGCCCAACTTATATACAGAAAACCTCATAAATATTTTCCTCCTTCCTGATGGTGAAATGCAAATAAATAATCAAATTGCATTTATTTTATAATGACAACAACCTAGTTAGTTCCCCAATCTGCTAGAGTCCAGCCTGTAGTTTAGGATATGTGATCATAATAATGTTTCCCCCAAAAAATAATTACTGTAGGACACATCAGGGTAGAATAAATATATATATTGAACACATTCAAAGTAATTGAAATAAATATTGTAAAATAGTGCCATTAATCATGAAGAATCTGTCTGCATTTATTTTTTGAATACTAAGATAAGATAGTAAAAGCTCATACAATCTGTCAAGCAATATTTATGGCTTTATTTTGTTGTTGTAAGGCACCCAGAGTTGCCTTGCAGTGAGATGGGTGGCAAACAAATTTAATAAATAAATAAATAAATAAATAAATAAATAAATAAATAAGTAAGTAAGTAAGTAAGTAAGTAAGTAAGTAAGTAAGTAAGTAAGTAAGTAAGTAAGTAAGTAAATAAATAAATAAATAAATAAATAAATAAATAATGGAAAGGAAAGGAAAGATGAAAGAAAGATAGAAAGATAGAAAGAAAGAAAGACAAAAAGAAAAAAGAAAGAAAGATAGAAAGAAAGAAAGAAAGAAAGAAAGGGAAAGAAAGAAAGAAAGAAAGAAAGAAAGAAAGAAAGAAAGAAAGAAAGAAAGAAAGAAAGAAAGAAAGAAAGACAAGAAAATTATTATCCATTTTTATTTGCAAAAGAACAGGTATATACGTATTTTTGGAGTTATGCTTGTGTATTCATGTCATATATACATTCCCCACACACAAATGGAGATAAATGTAAGAGAATCACTCCATATAACATCTTTTGCTGGACAGAGACAACAAAATGCCTGTGGTTTCCTGGAAACTAAATGACATTCTATTATAGTAAATATGGAAAGATACTGACAGGTAGAATTTTTCTTCCCTTTTGCATAGTAATTAACTTGAACATTTTTTCCATGCATTTGTTTAATTTCAAAAAAAGGTACAAAATTCTGATCAACATCCTAGAATTGTCAGAAAAATAAAACAATTCTTTAATATAACTGATGGCAAGTGAACAATTGCCTTTTTAAGTGGAACTAACCTTGGCAATTTTATTTTCATTTCCTTTGACTAATTTGTTCTCCTGCTCAAAAGCAAAACATTCCTTTGGAATTGTGTAAAGCAGGTGAGTAGCAAAAACTTCCATAGTATCTTTTGCCTTTATTAATACAGATGCTCCAAAACAAATACCTAATTTTCTGTTATCGGAAGTCTTTCTGACTGTTTTTGATACATTCCATTGCTGGATAAGAACATGTCTGCTTAAACAATTAATTGTTTTATACAGTGTTGACTGGCTGGATCTGCTTGCAGGTTTTTGCCAAGAATTTTGCCCAAAGACCAGATAGGTCATATAGCTCTTCCTAACTTTACAATCCAAGTTTTGTCTCATTATTTTGTACAAGAATCTATCAGACAAATAATGACTTACTTTTTCCTTCAGTCTGTCATAGTCCTATGTAACAACTGGCATCATTTGTGGCCTTGACAATATGTACTATTGTTATTGGTATGATGTCTCTGCATTTCAATAGACTAAATTTGTCTTAGTTTTAGTTTTCCAAATAATAACCTTTCCTGTATTTCATGGCTACAGTCACTATCCCAGTGAACTTGTGATCATAGGAAGGTAGTCTATTATTATTTCTACTATTACTATTACTTTTTTCCTGCCTATTGAGCAAGGAACAAGATATGAACCTCTCTTCATTTTCAACAAAATATTCCTTAATTCTTTTTTTGCTTCCATCTGTGAAAATATTATCAGCATATCTCATGCTTCTGTTAATTCTGTCAATCATTTTAACTCTAATATCTGTTTTTTATAGTCTTGAGTTTTACATAATATATTTTGCATAGAAATGAAATAAGTTGTCAGTATTCAATTCTGGTACATCATAGTTCCCAAGCTCATTAAAGTTGCTTTCTGGTGGGAGACTTGATTTCATCTGTTTCAGTCTCTCACTGTAATCTGACAGGTAATGACAATCAAATTGTTATCCATTCTCCCATCTTCTGAATCTGTAATTCTGAAGATACTAGAGGTGTTGGGTCTGAGTTTCAGAGATATTTCCCTACCTAAATAGAGAAATAAAATGACCAAAGGCAGGCCAAAAAAATCAGTGGAAGCAGTAGTGACTTCCAATTTCCTGCCTGATTTCCCATTGAGTTTCCTTATGTGAATCTGGAAGGAGTATCTGAAGCCTTGCCTTGCCTTGCCTTGCCTTGCCTTGCCTTGCCTTGCCTTGCCTTGCCTTGCCTTGCCTTGCCTTGCCTTGCCTTGCCTTGCCTTGCCTTGCCTTGCCTTGCCTCGCCTCGCCTCGCCTCGCTTTCCCTCGCCCTGCCCCGCCCCGCCCCACCCCGCCCCGCCCTGCCCCTGCCCTGCCCTGCCCTGCCCTGCCCTGCCCTGCCCTGCCCTGCCCTGCCCTGCCTTCTCTGCTTCTGGGTGGGGGAGAGAGCAAGGGATTGCAAGATTGGCTGGGAAATTGCAATGGCATGTTGAAAATGAAGATCACATAGCAACAGTTGCAACCCAGGAGTGCAACTGCAGCTGGTTACACTGCAGCAGCCAAAAAGTGGTTCAAAAATTGTTATCCTATAATGCATGGGTTCACCTACCGTATTTTTCTGAGTATAAGACGCACCTTTTTCCTCCCTAAAAGAGGCTGAAAATTTGGGTGCGTCTTATACTTCGAATGTAGCTTTTTCAAAGCTTTTTTTCCAGCCCTAATGAGGTGCTAACGATCTTCCCAGCTTCCTATTCCCTCCAAAGAAGCCCTTCAGCCCTAAGTCTTTGCAGGCTTGTTTTCATTCCTACTCCCTCTGAAAAAGTGGTGCTTTTCAGCCCTAATGTGGTGCTAACGATCTTCCTGGCTTGCTGCATTTATTTTTATTCCTACTCCCTCCGAAGCAGTTTTTCCTGCCCTAAGTCTTCGCAGGCTTGCTTTCATTCCTACTCCCTCTGAAAAAGGCTTTTTCAGCCCTAACCAGAGGATAAAATAATGTGCTGAAGCTGAACAGACTAAGGACGCTAGCCAGATGAATACCTGGTAGGTAGTTTTTCCCCCCCTATTTTCCTCCCCCAAAACTAAGGTGCGTCTTATACGCCGGTGCGTCTTATACTCCGAAAAATACGGTAGTTATTTGTCTTAAAAGCAAGAGTTTTAGTAGCATATACATTCTATGGTCAAAATGAAGTTATGCAATTATTAAGTCTCTTTTTATTTTGATAGATTATTCTTTATTTTGGCCAAAGTCTGGAGGAAAAAAAAACCCCAAGAATTATTTTTTATTATGGCTATAATGAAAAACTTTTCTCTTTTACTACATGCCCATGTTTCCCCGAAAATAAGACCCTGACTTATATTTTTTTGAACCCTGAAATAAGCGCTTGGCCTTATTGCCATGCACTCAAAAGCCCGATCGGGCTTATTATCAAGGGATGTCTTATTTTGGGGAAAACAGGGTAGTACCCCAGCAGTTGTATTCTCAGCTTTAATAGTTTTGATTCCCAATTTCTGACTTTACAAATAAGAATAGAATCATACAATTATAGAGTCTATGTAACACCATTCAGTCCAAGCTCTTGTTAAATGCAGGAATCCAAACTCAGAATCAATAGTTGCTTAGCCTCCACTTGAACACATCAAAAAAATGAGGAAACACCATCTCTTGGATATGTAGTTCCACAGTCTAAATGCTATTACTATTAAAAAATCTTTTTCTAGCGTTCAGTTATCATCTACCCTCCTATATTGAATTACAGGAAGGCAGATCCATTATTTTGTTTCTTTCACTCTGGATTATACAGAACTGGTCTTCAGCTTCTGTGTGATATTCTGCCATGCATTTAAAGGATTCTAACAAATAGTTTCTTAATCTTCTCAAAGTTGGATATTCTCAATTCTTTTAGTCTCTGTTGAACCATTATACAGTAATTCAAGGCGCCTGATGGTCCTCATTCATCTTTTCTGATTCTGTTCTAGTTTGTTCTTAAAGTATCATGACAAGGACTAGGTATCAAATACAATTAAAGCAAAGCATAACAATATTTTTCCTTAAGTGACACTTCAATTGCATATACAGTAATCCCTCGCTATATCACGGTTCACCTTTCACGGTCTCGCTGCTTCACGGATTTGCATCGTGCATTGTGTTCTGCATTCTGATTGGCTGATTGGTAAAACAACTTGCCAAGAGCAGTGAAATACACGTGAGGCCAGGGGTGAAATCCTCCCGGTTCGCACAGCTCAACAACCTGGTGGCGTTCGCGGCATGGGGCTTCCCCCACCCGCTTCCCCCGCCCACCTGGATGTCGGCATCTGCGTTCTTTTGCCCTCTGCGCATGCACAAAGCTGAAGTTACTACTTCACGGATTTCGCCTATCATGGGTTCTTTTTGGAACGTAACCCCAGCGAAAAACGAGGGATTACTGTAGTTCCCTTTAAAAGAGCAGTTTACCAGAGTAATGGGAAATTGAGAGTTATAAATTCTGATCTTCTCCCAGCAAATGCCTTCCCATTTCTATCATGGAATTTGTTTCCTAAGTTCATAATATGTTCAAACTAATTCTTCCAAGAATTCTTTCTTGGAAGAATTCTTCTTTCTCCAAGCCTCTTCTTCCAAAGGCTTAGAAACTCACAATACTTGGTCTACCTGAAAGATTCTAATCATAATCTTTGATGTCCTTAGGGAATCCCTTGAACCATTTGTTAGAAGCTTGGAAAGCATGATCCAGTAGAAAGCATCCAGATTAACTTCTTCCTGAAAGTTTCAGTTTTGTATTTACTAGTTTCAATACAAAATCCTCTTGTAAAAATTCTCTGTGGCCTAGGAAACACAAAATTCAGAAAAAGGTCTTTCTATCAAGAATCGCTCCCTTTTCACCTGAATTCACCCATTTCTGTGTGATTTTAGCAAAACCTAATTCTATTTTCTCTTTTGCTTCTCTTTTTTGTTTTGTTTTAAGAACACAATTACAGCCCAGCTATCCATCAGAAGGATATTTGTTGTTTCTTAACAACTATATTTAATAGCCCAGCATTTCTGATATTAGAAGTGATATATAGCCATCACAAATGACCCTTCCACATTAATTTCTCTGCTCTCATTTTTGAAGCTATCAAAACTGGTGGCCTTAACTATTCTTAACTAAAGAATTAATTATTCTTTAGTGAATTACTGTATTTATTTATTTATTTATTTATTTATTTATTTATTTATTTATTTATTTATTTATTTATTTATTTATTTATTTATTTATTTATTTATTTATTTATTTATTTATTTATTTATTTATTTATTTTAGTGTTCTTATATGCCGCCCTACTCCCTAAATTATATGTCCTACTGTACACATATACACTGTACATATTTAAATTATATGTCATACAAAGAAATATTATATTTATTAGTCCTGAATCTCTCATTGTATTTTATTGGAAAAGCCCAGGCCCTGGTATTAAGTGAACAGAAAAACACTTCCCAGTTTAACTTCATTTCTTTCCCATATGCAACGTAGGGTTGTTGTTGTTTTTCCCCCAATCAAAGATATCTACATACAGCTGCCCTTTGCTTGAAGGCTATTCCACTCATTCCCAGATCTTTTCCACTCATATATGACTGTCCTCTCTCAGTAACTTGGAACGTGGCCTTTTATTTTGGTTTATCAATAACCCTTTATCTAGGAAAGCTCTGATCTCAGCTCTCTGCTATCACGAGATCAGGGATCTCTACTATCAAGAAAAAAAAACGCCTCATGAGTCAGCACAGTTGCAAAAACCGCATAAAAACAAAATGCTTGATTTGGTTGAATTGCATTTGGAATAAGTCAGAAATTTATGTTCGGTCGGAAGAAAGCACTATTAGCCTCTGGTAACTAACAATCAGAGTCTGATAACACCATGGTAGATTAATACATTTTATTAAAAAACCATAAAATAATAAAATAAAATCTGTCAGTCTGAAAAGGTACTATCAGACTCATTTGGATTCATAAATTCTGCCATTTTCAGTTGCTCAGATGATTGTGTCTGAAAACATTTGTTTTCAGTTAAGCAATAAATTATCAAGGGTTTTAAAATAAAGCTATTTTGAACACACTTCAAGCTCAGTTTTTGACATTCAGCATCCCTCCAGTTTTATCTTTTTTGGTCACAGTATTTGCTTGTTGATACTGAACCACTGATAAAAGAAGTGCTCATGTAGCCACCTTGTGACATTTTAACCCAGGTTCAAAGCATCCTTCACAGTGCAAGTGCTCTGAGGGAAGCTTTGAAGTTCTGCTTCTGATCCACTTCCTAATTTGCTATTGTCTTTGCTGTTTGCTTTGATGAGTTCTGTTTGCAAGAATATGAAGATAGGGCAGAATAATTGAAGCATAGTCTTTCTTTAAATCTCGCAGCAGATAATTACTTGGGAACACACATGTTCTCAAGCAAAAACTCCTAACCCGGTCTATATTCAGACATTCCATATATTTTTACACGTGTGTACTGAACATGTTCACAGTGGGAGTTTTGGGTTAGAACTTAAGATGGGAATCAAGGTTGAATAATATTGTTTTTGAGCTTACCGTCTGCAAAAACTGTTAAAATTCATCCTATTTGTTTTTGCATCCTCATCCACAACCCAGTTAAGCAATAGGTAAGTTCCTCTAATGCAGTGGTTCCCAACCTGTGGTACGTGTACCACTAGTGGTACGCGAGGGCCTTCCAGGTGGTACGCGAACACTTTCGGGGTCATGAACGATTTTTAGTTAGTTATTTTTTACTTCACAAAAATGTTTACTGCCTAACACAAGATAATCTGCCAACGATTTGCAACTGTTGCCACACGCCACCCACCTGGTCCCAGCGGCCTGAGAATCCAGTTGCTAGATGCGCGGGGCCAAAAAAGGAACGGTACAATTATGGAAATAAAGTGATATCTTATTGAATTTAGTTTCTCTGGAACCAGGTGGTACGCGGCGACTGTACGGGACCTCCAAGTGGTACTCGATCACAAAAAGGTTGGGAACCACTGCTCTAATGATAGTGCAGTGCAGTCTCAACACTGGGCTACAGGGAATGTTAAATTCTGCTAATCCCACAAACACTGCTACGGCCTCCTGATCAGAGGTGGGTTCCTGCCGGTTCGGACCGGTTCAACCGAACCAGTAGCAAACCACCAGTGATGTCACAGAACCGGTTTGTTCGGTGCCGGTCTATGGGTGCCGCCATCTTTTTTTATTATTTTTTCAGAATTTTTTTTTTAGAATTTTTTTGGGGGGGGAATTTTTTTCTGGTTTTTTGTCTTCTGCACATGCGCAATGCCGAGTTTCCGGCACTGTGCGTGCAGTCGCCATCTTGTTTTTGGCTGTTTGGGGGGGTTTGGGGGGATTTTTGGGGGATTTTTTTTGCACGTACACGTCCATGAGGCACACCCATGCAGCGCGGGAGGAAGCGAACCAGTAGTGATGTAAGTTAGAACCCACTCCTGCTCCTGATACTGTTTTTTCTTTGAATGGATCCAGCTTTGTCAATGCCACTTTAAAAACAGCAGCATATTGCTGCCTTGTGTTTCAAAGGGTGTTTCCATTTGTAGGAAGTGGTTACAAAAGGTGATTTCTAGTACTGCAGACCACAGGAGTTTGAAAGCCCACTGAGGTTTATTGCTATGAATGTTTTAAGTACTTTAATTTAATCTTTTGTTTTAAATATCTCCTCTTACACAGATTGCCCCTCAAACTGCCTCCATAATTTCTTTTCTTTTCTTCACTTCTCTTTCTTTCTCTCTCTCTCTTTCAATCTTTTTTTTTTTACAAAACAATGGATGAATGTTCACACATGCATCGAGCATATGAATGGGGAAATGATAGCAATTTATTTTATTTCACTGTCAGTTAATGGGAAGTTTGAAAAGATAACAAGTGAACACTGATGGACTGATACAATAATTCTCTGCATCTCATAGTTACAAACCTGACTGCTTTTAGCCACTTAAAATTTAAAAAGATCTGAATGGTCCAAACTTCCTGGATTTATCTAGAACAGTGTTTTTCAACCTTTTTTGTGCAAAGGCACACTTTTTTCATGAAAAAAATCACGAGGCACACCACCATTAGAAAATGTTCCACGGTGCGAAACCTGGGCCTGTTTTTCCTTTTAAAATATAGAGTTTGGGATATACTCACCGTATAAGACTACCCCTCCTACCATCTTTCTTTTTCTTTCTGTCTTCCTTCCTTCCTAACATCACTTTCTTTCTTTCTGTCTTTCTTTCTTTCTTTTTCTTTCTTTTTTCTGTCTGTTTTCCTTCCTTCCTAACTTCTTTCTTTCTATTTGTCTGTCTGTCTGTCTTCTTTCTTCTTCTTTCCTTCCTTCCTTCCTTCTTTCTTTCTTCCATCTTCCTTCCTTCCTAACATCTTTCTTTTTCTTTCTTTCTGTCTTCCTTCCTTCCTAACATCTTTCTTTTTCTTTCTTTCTGTCTTCCTTCCTTCCTTCCTAACTTCTTTTCTTTCTTCTTTCTTTCTTTCTTTCTTTCTTTCTTTCTTTCTTTCTTTCTTTCTTTCTTTCTTTCTTTCTTTCTTTCCTTCCTTCCTTCCTTCCTTCCTTCCTTCCTTCCTTCCTTCCTTCCTTCCTTTCTTTCTTTCTTTCTGTCTGTCTTCTCCTTCCTTCCTTCCTTCCTTCCTTCCTTCCTTCCTTCCTTCCTTTCTTTCTTTCTTTCTTTCTTTCTTTCTTTCTTTCTGTCTGTCTTCTCCTTCCTTCCTTCCTTCCTTCCTTCCTTCCTTCCTTCCTTCCTTCCTTTCTTTCTTTCTTTCTGTCTGTCTTCTCCTTCCTTCCTTCCTTCCTTCCTTCCTTCCTTCCTTCCTTCCTTTCTTTCTTTCTTTCTTTCTGTCTGTCTGTCTTCTCCTTCCTTCCTTCCTTCCTTCCTTCCTTCCTTCCTTCCTTCCTTCCTTCCTTTCTTTCTTTCTTTCTTTCTTTCTTTCTTTCTTTCTGTCTGTCTTCTCCTTCCTTCCTTCCTTCCTTCCTTCCTTCCTTCCTTCCTTCCTTCCTTCCTTCCTTCCTTCCTTCCTTCCTTCTGTTTTTCTCCCTGCAGGAGGAAGAAGGAACCTCTGTGGCCTTCGAGCGGGGGGGGCTCAAAAACGGCCGCGGCGGCATCCCTGCTGTTCTCCGGCCAAGCGGCCGAAGGAGCCCTGGAGCGCTGACGCCGCCCTGCATTTCGGTCTTTTCGGTCTTGCCCGGCAGCCTGCTGGGAAGGCTGCGACGCATGGGAGGGAAGGAGCTGCTATTGCCATTCCAGCGTGTTTCCCCGGTCACTGGCTGCACCGGGGAGCCCGCGTCCTTGTCAACATTGCAGACGCTGCACACGCGGAAGGCACCACGGAGCAGAGGCGCCTGGCGAGTGAGGCAAGTGGCGGCATCGGGGGAAGGCTCCTGCCCGCGTCTCCCGCCCGCCTGCCCATCTCTTGCCTTAGCATTTAAAAGAATGAGAGGCGGGCGGGCGGGCGGGAGACACGGGCAGGAGCCTTCCCCCGATGCCGCCACTTGCCTCACTCGCCAGCCGTCTCTTGCCTTAGCATTTAAAAGAATGAGAGGCGGGCGGGCGGGCCGGAGACGCGGGCAGGAGCCTTCCCCCGATGCCGCCACTTGCCTCAACACTTACCAAGTTGACACCGCGATTGTTGCTATCAGCGCACGCATGGGACATCAGTGACGTCCCTGCGTGCGCTACCTCCCGGCGGTCCCCGCGTTTTAAAGTAAACACGGGGCTGCAGGGACTTAATAGAGGCATCTCTGTGTCCCGAAACCAACTTTCGGGACACTGAGATGTCCCGTAGCAAAAACACCTGGCGGGTGTTTTTCCCACGGCACACCTTACACTATGTCACGGCACACTAGTGTGCCGCGGCACAGTGGTTGAAAAACACTGATCTAGAAGATGTTTTAAAGTGGAATGAGGAGTGAGAAGCAGAAGATATTTTTAAAAAAGAAAATAAAATGATTCAATTTTTCCGAAAACTTCTATGAAATAACCGAGAAAACTGGAAACTATCAGCAACCATTTAACAGTGAGTGAAAGACACTTTTCTCGTGGTGTCAATGTTGTTTATTCTTTAGTATACTTCAGTGTAGCAAAATAAACTCTAATTTAAAAAAAAATGTGATTTCAATTATGCTGAATCCAATAAGCATGGATGAGTTTACAACACAGCAACTCTGTTGGAGTCAGTCACTTTATTTAAACAATCTGTGGACCCTAACAAAACACAATATTATTTTAAAATTCAAAATTATATAACTGAATTAGGAAGGCTGAGCGCCAAAGAATTAAGGCCTTTGAACTATGGTGCTGGAGAAGACTCCTGCGAGTCCCTTGGACTGCAAGTCGATCAAACCGGTCAGTCCTAGAAGAGATCAACCCTGACTGCTCTTTAGAAGGCCAGATCCTGAAGATGAAACTCGAATATTTTGGCCACTTAATGAGAAGGAAGGACTCATTGGAGAAGAGCCTAATGCTGGGAGCGATTGAGGGCAAAAGAAGAAGGGGACGACAGAGAATGAGGTGGATAGATGGAGTCACTGAAGCAGTAGGCGTGAACTTAAATGGACTCCAGGGGATGGTAGAGGACAGGAAGGCCTGGAGGAACGTTGTCCATGGGGTTGCGATGGGTCAGACTTCGCAACTGACAACAATAACAAAGTGTCAATATCCTTATATGAATTAACATCAATTTGCTTTCTTACCTAATAGCTCCAGTTAGGAATTTTCCACTATTAAAGTCACTTTAGCCATTTGATCCCAGAGAACATAACATTAACATCAGATTAATCTGGGTGTCCAAGGGAAGGTGTTAAAATTAAATAAAATATTCATTTAGTATTATATCTGCTATAAAAGCAGCATCTGTGTATTTGTGCATGTGCATGGGTCAATATCTCAAGGTTGACTCAGCCTTCCATCCTTCCGAGGTAGGTAAAATGAGGACCCAGATTGTTGGGGGCAATATAAATATACATTGCTTACTGGTGTAAACCGCTTAGAGAGTGCTTGCACTATGAGGCGGTATATAAATCTCACAAATAATAAATAAATAAATAAATAAATAAATAAATAAATAAATAAATAAATAAATAAATAAATAAATAAATAAATAAATAAATAAATAAATATCTGCAAGACCACAGATGCAATATCACAATCCAGGTCCCATTTTTTAAAAAAATGTGTGTAATGTCAATTCATATACAAAATGGGTGGGGCTTGGATTGTGATGCTGCATCCGCCATTTTGCATATTTTGACCCCAAAGGAGCTAAGCGAAATGATTTCCCATGTGAGATGTTATGGGCATGACAAAAAGAAATTAGCCCCTTTGAAAGAGTGTGTCCCTTTAATCACCAGGATATAGTGTCAATAGAGCATATACTTTTCTACCAAAATTCTATATTTAAAGTGTAATGGCCTTAAATTAAATCATTACATTTTAAATATAAAGTTTTGGTATGTTTACCAAAATTTACCATACATGCTTGTTATCTATGAATTATATCTGCTATGCTTAATTATATCTATAGATGTATTTGTTAATTTCTCTGTGTTGGACAAAAATGACATAGTTACTTTTCCCTTGTTGAGAAAGGGAACAAGGACTTTTAGCAAATATCTCTAGGAGATTGCCTTGCACCAAGTTCCTGGGTGTAGTAACATTCCTGAAGAATTGAACAGTAGTGACATGATACAGAAAGTATGCACAGTAAAAATAACAGCTATAAAGCTAGTTTCAGGGATATTGTATTTTTGTTATTTATTTTAGTTAGAAGAACATAAAAATGGCATGTTCCACTTGGAAAGGTCCCAGGTTAAATTCTTATCATTTCTAGGTATGGTTAGGAAAGGATCTATTAATTAACTACTACTACTACTATGACTGGATCACTATGTAAAACAGATTATGATGTTCACAGCATACATTTTAATCCGAGAAAAATTTAGGAAAATATTTGGCAAATTGCTTGAAATCTGGTTCTCCTCCCATTAAGTATTGCTTGCCAATCATTATCTCTAAAATATAAATATAATGTAAAGTAAATATAAAGTATAGAGCTGAAAGTGTAGACAAGTGCTTTGCTCATTTGCTACCAGTCAAAGTAGCCACTTAAAAGGTTTGAAACATGGAAGTTGCCTTCATGTATAATCTGGCATTTGGGTTATTTTTCAACACAAGTTTAGCACCGTTCTGAAAAAGCAATGTATCCATATTCAAAATTAATCTATCTGATAGGTCATAGGCATGAAGGATGCTTCTGCATGTAAATGATAAAGAGAAGAACAAATCCTCAGAATTCATCCCAGGGAAGAAGATATTCCATTTGTATCCTTTTTATTTATATTTCAATATATAAGCCAATGTCTATCACACAGGGGAATGATCATAATATAGGGGAATTAGTACAAGGAACAACAATCTCAGAGAGAAAGTTTGGTTAGTGGTTAAGGCATTAGGCCGTACACCAGGAGCTTGAGTTCTAGTCCTGCTTTAGACACGAAGCCAGATAGGTGACTTTGGACCAATCACTCTCTCTCAGCCCTAGGAAGGAGGCAATGACAAACCACTTCTGAAATCTTGCCAAGAAAACTGCAGGGATTAGTCCAGGCAATGCCCAGGACCCAGCACTGATTTCAAGGCAAACACACACAACAACCTCTGTAGAAACCAGAGGGTGAGGCAGATGAATTCAGCATAATAGAGCAGCCATATGACAATTTTAACTAAGTGTAAAGCATCAAGATCCTAAGACAGCCATATTTTAAACCCCTGTGGAAAAAAACTATATTTGATAAGATTCGTATGCTGATAAATATCCATAAACAATGTTTGCCTGCCTACTTACGCTTTAAAATATAAGCCTGGTGTCAACCGGTCATTTTAATAGTCCAACGTTCAGAAGTTTTGTTCTTATAAATATTGTGCTGTTCCCTTGATTAGTCAGAACAATATGTGCAGTAAAGAGACTGGGAGGGATATATTGATTCTAGCTTAAAAGATAACTTTGAATATTTTGGAATAATTATTTCTTAGTAGGCAGTATTCCAGCTGGTACCAATGCATGGGATATATTACAGTTATTTGTTTTAATTTAGAAAGAATATTTGCTTTGACGGATCAATCAAAAATTTTGAGAATTCTTAAAAATAATGGTCCTAACTCAGGGGTGTCAAATTCAAGGCCTGGGTGCCAGATCTGGCCCACGGGGTGCTTAGATCCGGCCCACGGTGCCGCCATGGAGACAGCAAAGGACCGGCCCATGAAGGGTTGTTCTCCAAAGTATGGCTCAGAACCATACAGATTTTGCATGGAATCATTTCATATGAGAATGGGAAAGAAATCATTGATCTAGGGACTACCTAACATTTTGATGGTACAGTTGCCTATTACAAAAAAAAAGGAGGAGGTGGTATGGGTCTTTAAAATAATGTATCAATCAATGAGGGCAGCATTTAAAAATGAATAGAAAATATTTAAAAATAAATAAATCCATCTCATATGTTGTCTGAAGTGAGAGGAGTAATGTCTTTCCTCCTATCCTTTCCCAAATGTATTTTGATTCTTCTTTAGACGGTGGCTCCAAGAAGTAGCACTTGTCTGATTCTCATCCCTTTAACAAACAACTTTCAAAGGGAATGAAGTGTTGATCTGGAATGATACTGCAAGAAGTAGCATGGAGATTTTGCAACTCTACAATCAGTCAAGTCAGGGAACCTTAGAATATCAATATAATCCTGTTATGCAGTCTGATCAGAGACCTTCAGTGATAAGGCAGCCTTCTAAAAGGTGGGGATTTATAGTTTAAAAGAGTGACTCTGAACACTGGTAGAGTAGTCAGATAAAAGTATAGGGTAGAAGGCAGAGTCTTTAATCAAATAAATACTGGCTGTTGGCAGGTTGTCTATTTCTGTGATTTAAATGCTTTTTAAAATGTTGATTACCAATGGATCAATCAAAAGTATGAAGAATGAAGATGAAATGCTCACATGAAGAGGTTCATGGATGTTGGGGCACTGTCAGTAATTAACCTGCTTGTCATTTAAGCAGATTTCTGTGGGGTTGCTTACTCTTACAAATTTAGCATCATTGGATTTTAATTGATAGGTTACATTTGGATTACTGGAATTTAATCTCAAATAAATCTGATTGATTGCAGGGCTTCTTGGCCTTGATTAAGTTTAAAATCAGTTAAATTCATTACCAAATAAATTAAGTTGATATTAATATTGATGTCAGGCTATATTTATTATTATTATTATTATTATTATTATTATTATTATTATTATTATTATTATTATTATTATTATTATTATTATTATTATTATTATTATTATTATTATTATTATTATTATTATTATTGTTATTGTTATTGTTATTGTTATTGTTATTGTTATTGTTATTGTTATTGTTGTTATTGTTGTTATTGTTGTTATTGTTGTTATTGTTATTATTGTTATTATTATTATTATTATTATTATTATTATTATTATTATTATTATTATTATTATTATTATTATTATTATTATTATTATTATTATTATTATTATTATTATTATTATTATTATTATTATTATTATTATTATTATTATTATTATTATTATTATTATTATTATTCCTATAATAAAAAACCTTTCTCCTACACTATCCAGTATCCCAGCACCTGTATTTTCTATTTTAATAATTTTGATTCCCAGTTTATGACTTTACACATGAGACTAGAATCATACAATTATAAGGCTCTATAATAGACCATTCGGTGCATGGTCTTGTTAAATGAGGGAATCCAAACTCAGGACCAAGGACTGCCTAGCCTCCACTTGAACATGTAAAGAAATGAGGAAACATCATATCTTGGGTAAGCGGTTCCACAGTCCAAATGCTGTTACTATTTGAAATTTTTTTTCTAATATACAGTTGTCATCTCCCTTCCTATACTGAATTACAGGAAGACAGATCTATTATTCTGTTTCTTGCACTCTGGATTATACAGAACTGGTCTTCAGCTTCTGTGTGATATATTTCCATGTACTTTAAAGGTTCTATCAAACAGAGTCTCAATTTTCTCAAAGTTGAATATTCCCACTTCATTCAGTCTATTTTAGCTGTTGCCAGGTTAACTATTTGTTAGAGATAAATAAGCTTCCTTTCCTTTCCTTTCCTTTCCTTTCCTTTCCTTTCCTTTCCTTTCCTTTCCTTTCCTTTCCTTTCCTTTCCTTTCCTTTCCTTTCCTTTCCTTCTTTCCTTTCCTTTCCTTTCCTCCCCTTCCCCTTCCCCTTCCCCTTCCCTTTCTCCTTCCCCTCCCTCCCTCCCTCCCTCCCTTTTTTCTTTCCTCCGGGAAGTAAGAAATAAAATCCTGAAAAATAGGCAATCTGGCGATCATTTCTGTCTTTGCTGAGAAAAGGAGCTCAGCTCATCGAGGTTTTCTTTACTTTTCTTTAAGTAAAATTGCTTTATAAAAATAATAAATTTGAAAATACCAGAAAGCAATCAAAGACTTTGCAACAAGGTACTTTGCACACACAATTTGGCCTGGGTTTGAAACGCTGGGGAAACATCATTCTTCAAAAACAAATCATCAAACAAACCAAATGGGACAAATACTGAAAAGATAGACATTCGTCCACAGTATTCTCCTCTTCCATTTATCTGAGAATAAAGCACGAGCCATTTATTAGAAATGCAAGTAGCTAATTAGGCATATGTAATTTATCTTAAACCACCTGTGGAGAGAAGCAAAAAGGGCTCTTTTGACTCAAGATAGGGGAACATTGACATACTGCATTTGGTGGGGGTTTTCAAAGGGTGAGCTGGAGTAACCAATAGCACAGCATTTTCCAGTCTTTATCGGATGTGTATTGCATTCCTTCTGACTCATGGCCAATGAGCATTGCCTTGATTTGTTAGGTGTGCCAGTCAAATTTGCTAGGCAAAGTGACTGTTTTCCTTCTCTGGGTTTGGTGGTCTCTTCTTTAGGCACATCACTAGTGATTGCTTAAGGAAGACATCTAGCAGCAGCTCATTGCAGCGGGAATGGGACAAGTCTAAGCTCAGGACTTTGTCTCACTTTAGGCTGGTTTGCCTGCCCCTCTTCCCTAAGCCCGTTTGGGCATCCCCTATGTTAAAGTAACTCAAAGAAATAAGCGTTTGGGAAGATAGCAGGGCAAGATAACCCCAGAGAAAAGAGAAACAAACCCTGTCAGGATTGTGTAACAAGGTAGATCAGGAAACTGTTGGGCAGTTAATGATGTTACTTCAAGGCAAGGAGGTGGATGGACATGAGTGAACCTGAGACAGGGGTCTCCAACCTTGGCAACTTTAAAACTTGTGGACTTCAACTCCCAGAGTTCCTCAGCCAGCTTTGCTTAAAGTTGCCAAGGTTGGAGACCCCTGACCTGAGAAACACAAGCAAACTGTAATAATAATAATAACAACAGAGTTGGAAGGGACCTTGGAGGTCTTCTAATCCAACCCCCTGCTTAGGCAGGAAACCCTACATCACTTCAGACAAATGGTTATCCAACATCTTCTTAAAAACTTCCAGTGTTGGAGCATTTACAACTTCTGAAGGCAAGTTGTTCCACTGATTAATTGTTCTGTCAGGAAATTTCTCCTTAGTTCTAAGTTGCTTCTCCTTGTTTAATTTCCACCCATTGCTTCTTGTTCTACCTCAGGTGCTTTGGAGAATAGTTTGACTCCCTCTTCTTTGTGGCAACCCCTGAGATATTGGAACACTGCTATCATGTCTCCCCTAGTCCTTCTTTTCATTAAACTAGACATACCCAGTTTCTGCAACCGTTCATATGTTTTAGCCTCCAGTCCCCTAATCATCTTTGTTGCTCTTCTCTGCACACTTTCTAGAGTCTCAACATCCTTTTTACACCGTAGTGACCAAAACTGGATGCAGTATTCCAAGTGTGGCCTTACCAAGGCATTATAAAGTGGTATTAACACTTCACGTGATCTTGATTCTATCCTTCTGTTAACGCAGCCTAGAACTGTCAAGTTAGCAAAAAAAATTTTTTTAAAGTAAATATCCCAGGTCAACCTCTCTTATTATTTTCTGGACATTGCAGTAAGACAATTCAGGGCTGTTGTATCTAAAAGTAAAACAACCTGACTGCCAACCCCATTTCATAATAAATTTAAAGCAGAAATGCTGTTGATACATTCCCTTTCTTCCCAAAAGAAATGAAATCACATGTCCTTTCTTCTTCCCCTTATATTAACATGGTAGAAGTCTTCTCTCATTTCTGCCTAGTCTTTGTTGGAAGGAAGCTTGGATAAAAGTTGGTCTCTAAAGATGGAGGGGAAATGGATGAAGAGAATGCAGGAAACAAAAAGAGAAAGGAGAGAACAAGTGCAGAAAGATATTTAGCTTGATTGAAAGCCAACAAGTAGTTTGACTAATTTCTGTGTGAACAAACTGCACAACTCTTTTCTTTCCTTGGAAATCAAGGGAAATGGGCCACAAAGTACTATTGTTGGATTGAACTAGATCCAATACGTTATCAGTAAAGGAAGGAAAAAAGGAAATAAATGGATTAGCAGTTGGTCCTAAACCCATTTGATTTGCAAATCTCCACTGATTATATTTAAATATAGCTTCAAAGGAGGGCTCGCAAAAGAGCCACAGGCCCAAATGACTTGAAATCCTCTTTTCAAGTGTGGATATTGGAGTAAAGGCACTCCGGAAACCTAAGCGAAGCGCCCCGAAGTCATAAGGAAAGAAACCCAGAACTGGGAGAAACAACGTTGAAAACCTCACGTAGCTTAGAACGAGTCATTGAAAGAAGC
Organism: Diadophis punctatus similis; assembly: GCA_023053685.1. Lineage (NCBI taxonomy): Eukaryota > Metazoa > Chordata > Lepidosauria > Squamata > Dipsadidae > Diadophis > Diadophis punctatus. The sequence continues at coordinate 164,728,074 of JALIGW010000003.1, forward strand.
GCGAAGCTCTTCGCAATCACGACCCAAATGTCACTTGTCCGTACATAAACAATAGCGGCAATGCTGCAGTTGTAAAACAGACTTGGGCTCAGTGGAAGAAAAAGACACTTTTACTTTTACATTTTGAAAACACAGAGTAGAACACTCGGACGGAATGCAAGTTCAAGACATCCTAATAATTTTCGAGTCTGAAAAAAGGAGAAATGTTTTACTGGCTGAATATAAGGGAAGCAGGATTCGTAATACCCCTTCGCTGCTTTAGGTTACTGGATCCCTTTGGTCCATTCACGCTTTTCATGTTACTGAAAGTACCTTTTAACAAGAGTTGTTTTGCAAAGGAATGCCAACACCCGCTTCCCCCCCCCCAAATACTCCGATCAAGGCACAGTTGTTGTCTCCGCTATTTCCGCTTTCCAGGTGGGTGTCAAAGAAGCGATCCAAGGACAGGTGCGGGAAAGGCAAGCCTTGCCAGTCAGTAGAAGGGCGCTGGAGCCAAACAGAAAGTTCTCCCCGAGGAACCTATTGCATCTAATAGGGATATTTTGGGAACAAGCTGCACGCAAATCATTGTCGCGCAGCTTGCGCACAAAGCCAGTTCTATAGGGCAGCGCCCAGGGAGTGCAATTAGTCGACGACATTTTCCAATAGGAAACTTTCAGAACCGTTCCACTCCTCTCTCTCTCTCTCTCTCCTCCAGTTCTCAGTTTGCCTTAAGGTTCAGCCTTCTATCGGGCGTACGTATGTGTGTGTGTGTGGCGGTGCAGATTTAAAACGCTGGCGTAAGATGTGCGTGTGTAATTTCAACTCTCCCACTTACAACTCCCGGGCGGGGAAATAATGGGGGCAAAGCTAAGTCTCCAAAGGCGCCCACGAACAATAGGAGCGTGTCTGCATTTCTGCGCCCTGCGCCGCTGAATTCTGCCTGTCTCTCTCTCTATGTGTGTGTGTATGTGTGTATGTGTGCGTGCGTGCGTGCGCGCGCGTCGGTCTCCTGAGATCTGGGCGCCTCCACCCACCGCCTCCCCGGAGCCCTCCCTCTTTTTTTCTCTCGCTTGTCTTGAAAACTAGCGGCGGCTCTCAGGAAGCGCGCCGGATGTTTGCTGCGTTTCATGTGGCATTTGTGGCCGCCTCTGATAACGCTGCCGAGAGAACCGCATTCCGTCCGTCCCGTCTCCCCCGTCCCCCCCCCCTCAAACCCCACGCCACGCTTGGAAAAGCGGTTGGAAGGAAAAAAGAAAAAGAAAAACAGAAGAGGCAGAAAGGCATCGCCTGCTCTCGAGGTTCTCTTGCCTCTCCCCAGTTCCGACCCGCCACTTGAGAAGCGGCACTTCGGTGTGAAAAGGCCAAGCGGCCACTTCGAATTGAAGGCTCTCGGAGGAGGAGGGGAGGGAGCGGATCCTGCTAATGCTACCTTGATGCTCGAACCAATAACTTTCGAGGGTTGTTTTTTTTTTTAATGCACGAACTGAACCTATGGACACCATTCCGACTCGAGGTTATTCTAATCCCGCCGATCTCAATTAAACACCCCAATCTGCACCCAGGAGAATTCTTTCTACAGGCAAGGCGGCCGGGCCCGGAAGCTTTAGGGGAGAGGAAAGAATGGGATACACGGTCCCTTCTTGACTTAGAATAGACAAAGTAGAGAGTAAAAACAAACATATGAAAGAACATACCAAGAACGGTTGCAGGAATTGCGTACGGCTAGTCTAGAGAAAAGAAGGACTAGGGGTGACATGATAGCAGTAGTCCAACATTTGAGGGGCCGCTACAAAGATGAAGGGGTCAAATTATCTACAGAAGGCAAGACAAGGAACAATGGATGGAAACTAATCAAGGAGGGAAGTAACCTTGAATTAAGGAGAAACTACCTAACAGTGAGGGCAATTAACCAGTGGGAAAAGCTTGCCTTCAGAAGTTGTAGGGGCTTCATCACTGGGGTTTTTAAAGAAAAGACTGGGCAGCTACCTGTCTGAAAATGGTACAGACGCAGTGTTTCCCAACCTTGGCAACTTGAAGATATCTGGACTTCAACTCCCAGAATTCCCCAGCCAGCATTCGCTGGCTGGGGAATTCTGGGAGTTGAAGTCCAGACATCTTCAAGTTGCCAAGGTTGGGAAACACTGGAGAGTCTTCTGCTTGAGCACCAGCAAGACCTGCAAGGTTCCTTCCAGCTCTATTCTGATTGATTGATTGATTGATTGATTGATTGATTGATTGATTGTAGTATCATCTAACAATATCTCGTTAGATAATTCTTGCACATACGGGTCGGAGATGCAATGGAATTAATTTGTGAGCAGAGGAAAAGCAGGGCAGGGCAGAACAAAACTGGTGTGGACATTAATGCCCACATGATCTATTTCAATTAATTATCATTGCTTACGTGTTTAATTAAAAAAAACCAGGGGTTGTCTTGTCAATAAAGTTTCGATGCTTCTGATTTCAAATTTACACGAGACATCCAGCCTGGGATCAATGGGTTCGTCCCCGGAGCAACGAGGGCGAAGCGGGGTTCTTAAAAATGCCAAAACGGTGGTAACCGGTGCACAATCGAAACCCCGAAGTTTTTCTTTTCTTTTCTTTTTAGTTGTGTCCCAAGCATGATTCAGGTTAAAAAAAAAGGGTTTCTATTTTACTGTTCACGGATGGCATCTTGACTTTTTTACTCCCATTTCCTGCTCCCAATGGAAGTTATTGAGAGTCTCCCCAATAAATAAGTTCACTCTCAGGCTAAATGTCTATGGAACTGAATAAGCTTCTTGGGTGAGAAGCGAAACGTTTTCAAGGAAAAACCCCAAGAAAGTCCGGTTGCTTTTGGGGGGAAAAGCACCTTTGCGACCCTTTCATGCTAGTTTATTCGAGATTCAGAGCACCGAAACGTTAGAAGCAAACGACCTCCCTGATTTTATAGGGCCGAGTTGACTGAGGGTCCTGCCAAAAGACACCGATTCTTTGCGATTACCGGTTTAGAGTTCATGCCCGAATGGCAAAGCCCAACCTTTTTCTCTCTAGGAGCAACGAAACGCAAACGCCGCATTTACCGGACGTCCTATGCTGCTCCTTAGAATAATATGCAGGTGCAAAGCTGCACAGAGGCGGTGGCTTGGCAGGCGAAAGTCACCGGTGTTCGCCGTCAGGGCTTGAAGGAAGGGTGAGAAGATCCTCTCCGAAGCCAGACCCGCTTGGAATAAAGTTCCTTTCCAGAAACCGCCGCAAAACCGGCAAATACAAAAATCTGGACTTTAGGATCTGGGCCGCGAATCCACCATTGGGATGCGCGAAGCTCACCTGCCGCCTTCGTTCCGTGAGGCGGAAGGGGGGGGGGAAGGGCAAATAGGTCAGCTTTCCACTTTTTGACGTAACTTTGGGGAGGGCGGGGGGGTGTCACCCCATAACCTAACGAAAAGCCCGGCTTCGCTGACTTTGCGAAGCCGCTAACAACCGAGAAGTTAAAAACTTAGCGCGCTGTGGGAAAGCCCCCCCCCCCCGGTGGTCTTCATCAGAAACGAGAAGGGAGCGTGAGAAGGCAGCCCTTGAGGGCAACCCGAACGCAGGCCAGTCTGAATCGCGGCTTTTTTGTGGAAAGTTGTGATTTGGGGCTGTGATCTCTTAGCAATTCGGGCGCCATCGCTTGTGTCAGATTGGCGCGGTCAGGCCCCTTCCTGCTGCGGGAGTCGTGTGGCTACTTTCAAACCTCTCTGCTCTTCTTCCCTGGGGCAGCTGCAATAGGTTTTCTCGCGATCGGAGGGGTTGGAACTGGAAGTGTTCCGGCGACGGAAGATTCCAAGGACGCTTCGCGCTATTGAAGAGGCAGCAAAGGAAGGGAGACGGGGGGGGCGTGGGGGGGAATTCTTCGTTTTCAAAACCGCCATTTCACTTTTATGGTTTGAGGGGAAACTTGAAGCCAAGGGTGTATGTGTGTGTGTGTGGGGGGGTGTCTAATCGTTCAGAAAAGGAAGATCTCAGCATCAATCTATTTGCACAGTCCAGTTGGAGCAGCACACACATTACAGTGAAAATTTTGCAAAATAAAAAAAATGTACAGTATAAGGCATTTTCAGATTCAGGGTTTTAGTTATAGAATAGAATAGAATTCTTTATTGGCCACGTGTGATTGGACACACAAGGAATCTGTCTTTGGTGCATATGCTCTCAGTGTACATAAAAGAAAAGATACATTTGTCAAGAATGGTTGTCATAGGGTTCAAGTGAGCAATCAGGAAAAAATATTAATATGAATGTAAGTATACAAGCAACAAGTTACAGTCATACAGTTATAAGTGGGAGGAGATGGGTGATAGGAACGATGAGAAAAATTTACTTTATATCCATGGTTTTAGAGTCATTTGAGGATTGTTGCCGATGTTCCAGGGAAGCTAATCCACTTCCCACAGCAGCAAACGTGAATTAGGAGTTAAGATTAGGATGACAACTTCCTGTGGGCCACAAGGATTAATAATAATATTCTGTACTATAGGAATCCAGCTATATACATGTGTGTGTGTGTGTGTGTAACATTTTTTGCTGATAAATGTATATATACGCCGTATGTACATACATACATACATACATACATACATACATACATACATACATACATACATATTGAAGCTACCTGGAAAGCTACCTGTTCCTATGATAATGGTACGACCTCAAGTCCCAAAGTGCATTCTGATGTATCTTTAACTGTGAATAAATCGTACTGGGGCTGCCCTATTAAATATGTTTAGAATGGCAACCTTGAGTTGCTAGCTAAAATAAGGAGTAGACGAATATACTTACCAGTAAATGTTATGATGTAAATCAAAGTAAATTGTTCAGTATCATAACGCAATTCAAACACTGTGTGTAGATAAGTAATACACGAGGTTCACAGTATAGCTATTTCAATAGAACTTTCTACCAATGTAAAAGGCGCGGCTAAAGCTGAAATTGCTTGGAAGAACATAGAAGCTGTATCAGTTACTTCCGGTTGTTTAAAGTATTTTCACTTTTTTCGACATCAGATTTACTATATCCGGACAAGGTTAAAGTCAGTTCCAACAGCTTGTCCAGGATATGTTAAAAGTAAATGCATATCCTAAAACTCCTTTGTGTGTTGATTGTGACAACGCATCGCGCATTCTTGCTCGTTTAGACTTGCTTCAACCTAGAACGAATTCCTGTGCTGCAATAATCAGAGTTAACAACAATTAAAGAAGCAAACAGATTAAATCAAGACTTTTACAAATGGAATAATTACCATAGCAAATTAGTTTACAGTAATTGCCATATTTATCGTATGAGAATATTCCAAAATGTGAATATGCATACTAACAACACACAAATTATTATTAAACGCGACCGCAATATTTATAAAGAAAGCACTATTTAAAAAGCAATTAGTCCAGTCCATAAGCCAGTTATTAAAATAGTATTGCTTATATGGTATTCGTTAGAACATATCCTGTCTAGGAAACGCGGTCCAACAGACAGGAAACGGTCGAAAGAGGTCGAAAGTGCTTAATCTTCCCTCCGTGCACGTAGAAGCAAAGTATCTAACACAAACACACACACATATTTTCACGGATAAACCTTTCATTTCCCCCTTCTTTTGTCAGCTCTAATAAGTCATTTTCGACTCCCTTACTTACTTGAAAGTAGATCCCATTGATCTCAATGGAATTTACTTCCACGTAGACTCAGGTCATGGAAAAATCCACTCCTCGCTGAAAAAGGTTATTTCTGGCTCAATCCCATACAGGTGAATTGCAGATAAAACTGGTCCTCTCCTCGCCCGCTCAGACTCTCTGGCCACACCCACTCCGTCCGATTGGCTATTGCTCAGTTTAAACGGAGCCGCGCGGTGACAGCCGCCAGCTACTCAAGGACCGTCGGAGCTCTGGGCTTGCATCAGAGGCGCTCCCAAGCTTTATTTGCAGCGAACGGCGAAGCGCAAGAACTACTAACTCGCTCGACTGCTCGCCTTCTGGAGGCACCGAGAGGGGCCCGAGACTGGCCGGGCCGGTGGAGCTCTGTGGAAATGAGCAGCCCCGATGCTGGATACGCCAGTAGCGACGACCAGGCGCAAGGACGGTCCTCTCTCCCTCCCCTCATGATGCAGTGTCAGTGGGCAGAATCGCTGAGCCCCTTAACCGACGGCAAAGGCAAAGGCGAAGCGGCCGCCGATCAAGTACAGCAGGGAATCTCGGGCCGGGCCAAAGGGGAGACCCGCATTCGCCGCCCCATGAACGCTTTCATGGTCTGGGCCAAGGACGAACGCAAGCGGCTAGCGCAGCAGAATCCGGATCTGCACAACGCGGAGCTTAGCAAGATGCTGGGTAAGTCCAATAGACGTCGGTGGAGCGGGAGATCGCTGGGAAAGGAGGCTGAGAAATACTGCGCAGTATCCAGGCGGGTGAGGGCGGGGCAGGTGGACCCCGCTAATACTATTTATTGTAATTTATTGACTGCGCTTCTCTAATGGCCATAAATATTACGCAGTAAATGCCATCCAAATATTGCGCAGTATTTAAGTGCCATCCAAATATTGCGCTGTATTACTTTTTCAATGTGCAGGGCCGTCGCGGAATAACCCGTTGTCTTCGGAAACGAGACTACGGGAACTTTTGTAAAGGAACTAAAGCAGCCGGCTCGTGACCCAGTAGACTCGACTGATTTTTACAGAGCGTTGCGCAATCCAACGCTAATCCAGGGGACCCGATGCCCCGCAGCTCGTCAATAGAAGGGACGGGCCATTCGAAGAACCAGAACGGGGCGAATGAAAGAATCTTAACTCCAGCTGCCATTGCTGGTCACTGTTCTTCTAGTGGCGCAATGACAATCGGGTGATTCCAGAAAACATTAGTTATTGCCACGAACTTAAACGTAGTTCAGGAGTTTCTATAAACAACGACGCCTTGCGGTTATTGGCTTTTCTTTGGTCGCTCTCTTCCTTGGGTTTTCGCGTGCTTTCCACATACTGCGGCCGCAGCTGGGCGGGATCGAGAGGGGACCTAACGAAAAACAGCAGGAGCCGCGATCACTTCCTCGGTAGACAAGTTTTAACCACTAGCTATCTAGTCGTGCCATAAACCACCTACTTCCCTAAGAAAGGTGGGTCTGGGTGGGAAAGCAGTGAACTGGATTCGTTCCCCACCACCACCCAGGAGCCCAGCCACAGCTTGGCCCTCAGTTTCCGTTCACTCGGCTAAACTCCCGATTTCTTCTTTGCCTTGACAGGACAGTCGTGGCGGGCGCTGACCCAGGAGGAGAAGCGCCCCTTCGTAGAGGAGGCGGAGCGGCTGCGGCTGCAGCATATGCGGGACCACCCCCACTACAAGTATCGGCCGCGGCGCAGGAAGCAAGTCAAGCGCCTGAAACGCAACGACGGCGCAGTAGACGGTGGGAGCGGCTTCCTCCCAGTGCAGCATCACCAGTTGGGCCTGCCCGGAGAGGCGGGAAATGGAGGCAGCTGCGAGGGGCTCGGCCTTTCTTACGCAGAGCAGCCGAATTACGCCGGCGGGAGCTTCCATTACCGGGACTGCGCGCCGCTCCCGCTGTCGGCTTTGGGCACCCATTTTGGGAACTACAGCCTGCCTACGCCGGAGCCCGAATCCCAGGGGGGCGCCTGCGCAGAACCTGTCTACTTCCCGCCACCCCACCCGGAGGAAGGCGGCTGCCTGCTGGGCCCCTACGGCTACCCGACGCCGCCCGGGTCCGAGTATCCGTGCAACGGCGCCCCTGCCGGCGGCCACGGGAACAACGGCGGCAGTCCCAATGTCGGCGTCAGCCTTTTCCGTAGTCGCTTCCCGGTGCCCTTGGCCTCCTACCCTTCCTCTCCCGCCGGCGACCACGCGCAGCAGCAGCAGCCCCGTCGCCGAGCGGAGGCCCCCGCGGGGCTCGAGCAGCTGCCCCCGCACGACGTGGACTTGCTGGCAGATGTGGACCGCGCCGAGTTTGAGCAGTACCTGCCCTTCGCCTGCCGCCCGGGCGACCTGGGGCTCCCCTATGCGAGCCACGAAGGCCCGGAGGCTAACGCCGCGGCCTATTATTGCGCGGCCGCGGGAGGGGCCGGAACTTATCCCGAGTTGTGAGTCCCAACGTCTCCAGGCGGGTGAGGGCGGGGCAGGTGGACCCCGCTAATACTATTTATTGTAATTTATTGACTGCGCTTCTCTGATGGCCGTTTGTAGAAACTGAAAGAGGGAAGGATCTCCCGAGTTTCTGAAAATCGGCAGGTCCAGAGGCCGCGAGGCTTGTTCTTGCAGGAGGCTCACTTCGGGGGAATACAGGCATATCTTGCCTTGTTCAGGTTTTGTACAGAATGAGTTGGACTTGGACTAAAGCATCCCGATTAAAGTTTGATTTGGATCAGCTTAGCAATAAAAAAATAATATAACCCCCCCCCCCAAAAGGTTGTTGTGGAGTTGTGTCATTCTTCAGAGACTTTGTTACCTCAGAAAACAACATGCCGTGAATGGTTGAATAACCCCCCCCTAACTTTGCACACACAACTTTACAATCTCGCTTTGCACATCACAATACAATGTTCTCATAAAATCCAAATCAATCGCGGTGGGTCTTAATGTGGCTGGGTAATCTTGAAACTAGAGGTCCCAGCCGAGCTCCTGGAATGGCTTCCCCATAAAGGAGAGACCCCACATCATCTGTCCTAGTTTCCCTGGGCCAGTGTGCTTGCGAGAGGCCGATTACATGGGTGGGGCCAGGAGGTAGATTCCATAATACTTGAGTGTGAAGTGAGACCTGTCAAACTCTGTAGCGATTCTCAACTTAATAGTTTTCAACCCTTTGGCCTCATTCTCTTACCCAGAAAGCATTCCAAGCAGTAAATACTGAAAGGATCCCAAAGATAATCAGACGAGAAAACATGAACGCTTTTGCCTGGCTTAGATCTAGTGTTTGAACATGCTTCATTCCAGTAAGTGTCCCCTACTGATAGTAGGTGTTGGGAAAGTTAGTTTAAATAAAGAGTCACCTTCCCTCAAGATCCGATCCCTAGCCTAAGATATTCTCCGAAGGTTCATAGCCTGCCAAAGTCTTCTTAGTCTTAGAAGGTATGTTTCTGATGTGTGTTTAATGCACGTAATTAAATGTGCTGTTTCTCAGTTCTATTCCCAAAAATATCATTTGTATACCTTGCTCCCTTCAAAAAAGTCTTAGACTTCAGTTTCTAAGGAGATCACAATCCTGAGTCATTTAGGATTGAAGTAAATGGGTGCAAGGTGGAGTGTTTGACCACTGTACTACTGCTTGGCTCTCACCGTAATAAATTGAACTGTTCACACCTAATATCATCAGTTTAGGACTACCAGATCCAAGGATCAACAAAAATTGGGATAGCAACCAAGAGAAAACCTGGTGTCTTGACATTATGCAGCTCTAATCAGGTAATGAATTGTTGCAATTGATGCAAACAAAAAAAACTATTTGCCAAAAATTTAAAAAGATTATCACAAAAAAATATATGGAGGGGCCAATATGTAGAAAATCTTGTTGCCCTCTTAGGTAGGGCATTACCTAGTATGGTCAACTGAACCAAATGAAACAAAATTCTCAATGCTATTGAGAATTTGCTAAGACAGTATTCTTCTGAAGAAAACAAAAGCAAATCGAGCCATCCTAAATTGATAGCAGTAAAAAACAACGGATCATGTGTCAGAGGAAGGGACAGGCAGGAGCCTTTTATATTGATATCTTATTTTGTAATTGTTGGCGGCAGCACTATAGTACATATTTGCTATTAAAAGTACAGAATTTTTCTGATTTTGGCCCATATCTGTATCCCTTTATAAAAAGTACAAACATGATGCATATTTCCTTTCCTTCCTTTCAATGTAGAAAACAAAGGCAGGTGGAATGTATTGTGATGGATATGGGTTGGAGTCTACCTTGCAGCAAACAAATAAATCCTGGTAACAATCCCTTAAAGAGCAAGACTGAGATTATACAATATTTGTGTAGTAAACTTGTGGATATGCAGATAAGTGATTTCCCATCTCGTTGCCTGTAACCTGGATATGAAGACTTACTCAGGAGTATGTTCCATTGATCAGGATTTAAATTTTGTAATAAACATGATTAACTTTTTCAATTCCAAGTGTCTTGTCTTTTATTTTAGTATTGGAAAAAGTTCTAATCAATCCTGTTTTATGCATATTTCCCCCAAGGAGATCTAGAGGATTTTATATTCCATCTCAAATCCCCCCCATTTCCTCTCCCCCTCTACCTCTCTGAATTTAAATCCTTATCTTTGGGATTGAGGAAATACTCCCTAAAATATGAATAGCCATTTCCCTGAAAGTCTTCCTTTGTAGGTTTATATGATACTTTGATTTCAAGACTAATACTACAGCATGAAAAGTCAGGTTGCAATTAGTTGGGTTCAAATATTACATTAAGCAAAAAATTAAAATATCCCCAAATAAATCACTCTAGGGCAGTGATGGTGAACCTTTGCCGAAAAGGGAGTGCACGGTTTGCGCGCGCACATGCATGCACTTCGGGGATGCGACCTGGAAGAGAAGCTGCCCAGTGGGCATGTGCGCATCGGGAAATTAACTTCCAGTTTCCGGTGCACACATGCGCACTAGCCAGCTGGTCTTCCAGTTACTGGCACACATGCATGTGTGACGATCAGCTGGCCTGCGCGCATGCGCACAACGGAAACTGGAAGACCAGCTCTTCCAGTTTCCGGCACTGCCGCACGCGCAAAGGACAACTGATTGTTGCGTGTGCATGCGTGCCAGTAAGCGGAAGATCAGCTGGCCGCTGAGCCAGAAACCCAGAAGAGGAATGGGTGACACTGCCCGTGCCAGCTGACATGGCTCCACGTGCCACTTTCGGCACGCATGCCATAGGTTTACCATCACGGCTCTAGGGCTTAATATCCCAGAAAATATTTTTTCATTAGGCTGTACTGTATACAACAAGGTCAGCTTTATTGTATATAGAAATTAAACATATAGCTTATTGCTTATTCAGACCTTTTTGGGAATCAAATCTTCAGCAGAGTTCAGACATGCTTCAAATTAAAGGAAAGTACCTTTATTAACCAGACATTTTAAAATATTCCCTCTTTGGTATATCAATGTAACAACTTGGTACGACAGTCACAGAATGACAGTAAAATAAAGTATTTTCCTCACTGGACTGTTTGTAAGTGGGCAGCAGGAGAACGTTTTGAGAACATGGATTAGCTGACGAATATACAATACTCACTCCTAAAATACACATCTGTTCCCAAGGAATCTGTCAATAGTTAATCTAAATTGACTTTAGATTTAGTCAAAATCACTTGGTCACTTTCACACAGACTTCTGGAAAAGGTGAAAGTGCCATAAAATTTACACACCATGGCTTGTGTTGGATTAAGCAGAAAAAGCTAGTTATTTTCCAGAACAAGCAAGATCATCATAAGTCTGCTTTAAACATGGAACAAAGCAAATGCCAGTCAGGGGAATATATGGGGATGATGTAAACTAAATGTATACATGTGAATGGAATCATACTGGCTGTATTTTACCTGTCACCCAGTTCTGTGTTCGTTTAATGGGAAGAAAATCCCTGTTAAGGTCAATGTGTTGGGAAGGCCTGCTGGGTAATGCAATTGGGGTGCATACTTCCTCAGCTTTTTTTTTTTTTAAAGGTAAGGATAAATGATATGAATTTTAAGGCAAGACTGGCTTGACTAAAACAAACCTAAATTTTCAGCCATAGAAGCAGAACGTCTCTAAATCAGTCCACAGTTTTACTTACTTACAGACATATAAATTCTCTATATTTCAACCCCTAATTTAAATCACTTAAAATTCCATTTTTTTAAGCACTCACGGACCTTCTCTAGATCTGGACTTTAAAATCCAGATGCCCACTAGAGGGCTGGAAAGTAGTAAGAAAATGCTTTGCTGCCATCTGCTCATCAGCCAGGGAATTTCAGTTTGGGTCTCAATATATCATAGGCACCTGTTTCCTTTTTCAGTGAATGCATGTTCTATGAGAAGAGCAAAAAACATGATTGTTGCTAATCTGTTGGTAGATCTATCACTCAAATAGATACATTAACTATGGTACCATACTTATTGAAATCATTCTGACCACTAGAATTAACATTTGGCTATCTTCTGGCTTTTGCTTCTTGAACAGATTAAAGCATAAATAGGCAATTCTAATATTTTGGACTACATCTCCTATTAGACATGCTCTCAAGCTTTATGGAAGTTGTAGTCTAAACAGCTAGAGCAGGGCTGTCAAACTCGCAGTCTGGATGCGTCACACACTGGCCACGCCTACGCCTGGTTTAGTGAAGGGGGAAAATGTCACGATACGTCACATAATGCCGTGAGTTTGACACCCCTGAGCTAGAGGATATCCAGTTTAAAGTATGGCCATAAAAATGGAAATGCAAGAGACAAAATACTCTGACATTGTCACAGAACATTGCAGGGTAATGGTGTGCTCATGATTCCAGCTGGCCTGCTTGCCAAGCTGGTGCCACTGAGTATACTTCATTCTTATTCATGTCTTACATAGGTACCAAACTCTTATGTGAGAATGGTGTCAATTTGCTACATAAACAAATGATGTTAAGGAATTAAGATGGAGACCCTACCACAAAGTGATATATTCCTGACCTTAAGTCGTCAAAACTCTCCCGTCTCAAAATGGAGACTGCCCCAAATAAGTAAACAGGAAGGTACCAGCTGTCAAAGTCTTCTCTCCCTTCTTCTGTTCCTTCATTTCCATTCTATTGAGTAGAAAGAACTAAAGAGAAGCAGTCCCACAAATAATCTGGCTCCATGCTACAGGTGAGAAGGAGTATATTGAATTTCACATGGAAATACCAGTCAGTTTGTGGAACAGAATTGTAACGTGAGTTACAGGTGTGTTCACGACCACCCATGATGCTGCATTCTGAACCCAGCTGCAGCTTCCATGAGGGCTGTCTCATGTGGCGTGTAGTACAATAATCCTCTCAGGAGATGACAGAGGTATGAGCAACATGATCAGTGCCTCATGGTCCAGAAAAGGATTAGGAAAATGAAGGAGAGTAAACCCAAAGGTTCTTTTTCAAGAGGCTTTCTGGTTTTTCTTTTAAGAAGTTTCACTTTTCTGAAGAAGCTTCTTGGATGAGAAGTGAAATGTCTTCAAAGAAAAACCAAAAAGTCCAGTTGCCTCTTGAAAAAAAGCACCTTTGGGACAACCATGACCCAGATGACTGAGAATCTCCCAAGAAGAAAAGGAAAATAGTACAAAACCCACCCAGCCATGGCTGTTCAAATAGGAACTATGAGTCCAGAAAGACCACCAGATTATGCATAAATTCTATTTGGAGTAGCAAAACCCCATCAAGAACCAAAGATAGAAAAAAGTATCTACAGTACATCAGAAGAGCCGAGGTGGCTCAGCGGTTAGTGGCAGTACTGCAAGCCACTTTAGCTGACTCTGATCCACAGGTCAGCGGTTCAAATCTCACCGGCTCAAGGTTGACTCAGCCTTCCATCCTTCCGAGGTAGGTAAAATGAGGACGCAGACTGTTGGGGGCAATATAAATATATATTGCTTACTGGTGTAAACCGCTTAGAGAGTGCTTGCACTGTGAGGCGGTATATAAATCTCACAAATAAAATAAATAAATAAAAATCACTGCTCATATATAAAAACAACGTAAATAATTTCCATTTCCCAGTATCTTACTCACATTTGGAGAATTGCCTGCGTTTTGTTTATTTACTTTAGATATAAGACACATAATGGTTGGCCTTTTTAATTTCCTGTCCATCAAGCTAGATAAAAACACTACAAAATGAGGCTAATCCTATGAATACACACTTACACTTTTTTGTTCTTTAGGTCAAGTAAGTGGATCTTATCTAATTGGTGAGAAAGTAGATAAAAAACACTTTAAGTCTTTCTCAATAATTATGTGCTGTGTTTTTATAACACAGGCCTCTATAATTAATGACTTAACTGTCCAGTTAGTTAGCTTAGCATGTTATGTTTTTAGTTCTAATTGCCTTGTAAATTGTTTCCTTGCAATAGTGAGTAATGTTGAACAGCTTAGGTATTGGGACATATTGCATTGGAAATGATATATATATATATAATACAACCACAAATATATATGTTCAGCTATATAATAAGGTAATTATTATGTTTGCTTAGAATCAATCAATCAGACATTTTGATAATATTTTTGTTTTAGGAAAAAATAGTCAGCATTTGCGAGGAGGAAGAGGAGGAGAAGTGTTGGTTGAGATTTCTTCTTGTGGAGAAATAGAATGGAGTTTGTACTGTTGAACAGAGAAATGAATGCTCAGAAACCCAACAAAAAGACTCATCCAAGCAAAATAAAATCAGATTTTTTAAATTCTATGAATATTAGTATATTCTTTATCATGACAACAGACCTTTGAAAGACTGTAGTTAGAAAAGAAAGTTATGGCAACTATATTAGCTATGTAGCTCATGAGCAATCAAGGATTTGCTACTGTTGACAATGTTATCTTGTAATCTAAGTGTTGATGTTGTTGAAAAAAAAGTAACTGTTCTTCTGTTTTCACAGTTAATAGGATATTATGTAAATGTAAGAATGTTTGCATCCATGGCATAAACATTCTAATATCTTCTCCTAAAAAAGGATAATATTCTTATCAGGACATACAAATACAAATACTCTTTTCCTATGAGTAATTTAGGGTATTGAAAATCCTGAATACAGAGTGATTTTATTTTCTTCCTTGAAGTTATTCTCTAAATACTGGATGTGTTTAATGGGATTTTGATCAGCCTGTTTTGGATTTAAAAGCTACTTGATAAATGGGGAGGTAACCTTTTGAAAGAATTGAGTGAAAATAATAAGGGAATTCCTGCTAAAATGGAATAGTGCAATGTTGTATAGGTCATTATTGTCTGCTCTGAAAGTTGTTCACAGGCGAATCAAACAGGAAAGGATTTCTCTATTTTTGTTTGGCTGTGGCTTTCCACTAGCATCTTTGCAGAACCCCTGTGGAAACAGAATGCTGAATGAAATGAACCTTTGGCTAGGCCAATGTTGCTCTTCCTATATTTTTTAAAAATTCAGTAATGTTCTTATGAACATCCTACACCTCTTACCAGAGGTTTTGGCTCCTGAACTGAATTTAACCCTTTATCTTTTGTGATTTCTTTCTTTTATTTATTATTTTGTATAGTCTCATAGAACACTCATATTTGTCTCATCTTTTGTTTTCCCTACTTCATCCTCTATTCCTCCTGCTTAATACGAGAAGCAATGCAGTACTATTTAGATTAGATTACTAGAGTTGGAAGGGACCTTGTAGGTCATCTAGTCCAACCCCCCACTCAAGCAGGTGTCCCTACACCATTTCGGACAAATGGCAGTCCAATCTCCCTTTGAAAGTCTCAAGTGTTGGAGCTCTCACAACCTCTGCAGGCAAGCTGTTCCACTGGTTGATCGCTCTCACCGTCAGAAAGTTTCTCCTTATTTCCAGGTTGAATCTCTCCTTGGTCAGTTTCCATCCATTATTCCTTGTCTGGCCTTCCAGTGCCTTGGAAAACAGCCTGACCCCCTGCTCTCTGTGGCAGCCCCTCAAGTATTGGAGCACTGCTATCATGTCTCCCCTGCTCCTTCTCTTAACTAGACTGGCCATGCCCAGTTCCTGCAACTGTTCTTCCTATGTTATAGTTTCCAGTCCCCTAATCATCCTGGTTGCTCTCCTCTGCACTTTCTCTAGAGCAGTGGTTCTCAACCTTCCTAATGCCGTGACCCACGCCCCACCCCCATGCCTCCACCGCGACCCATCCCACTGCTGTGCCCGCCACCACAATCCCTGCTCTGCCACCACCATTTGGGTTCTTTTACCCTCTGCGCATGCGCAAAGCGTTCTGCGCATGCGCAGAGAGTAAAAGAACCCAAATGGCAGCATCTGGGCGAAGACACCCGACCCCTGGTAAAGGGTCGTTCGACCCCCAAAGGCAACTCCCAGATTGAGAACTGCTGCTCTAGAGTCTCAATGTCTTTTTTGTAGTGTGGTGATTATATTTATATAATGACACTTAAATGTACTTCAACAGAATTACTACAGTTTTTAGCCTTGGATACAGGTGAAGCACTGCAAGATTGCAGATACTTTTAGATAGGTACCAACTCTTCAAACAACCAGTCTGGTGTAATGATTAAGGTCTGAGGCTAGAAACTGGGAGACGGGAGTCCTAGTTCTGCCTTAGGTCAGCTGAGTGACCGTGGGTCAGTCATTCTCTTTCAGCCTTAAGGAGCAGGCAATAGCAAACCATTTTCAAAATCTTGCCAAGAAAAATTGCAGGAACTATTCCAGGTAGTTGCCAGGAGTAAAAAAAAAATGATAACAAAGCATCAAACAAAAGAGAAGAAGCTTCCCCCCTCAAAAAAAAAATCAAAACAAAAAACTCAGCGAAACAAACCTCAACCAAATCACTGTATCCAGTAATTTGTGCCACTGTCTTTTAAATTATCCTAAAGTTATTGCTTGTTACTTTATTAGATTTGCAATGTAAGAGCCTAACATTATGCAAGAAAATAACATGACTTTAAAAATATATCATTAAACAAATTGTAAAACATCACAAGGGGAATAATAACAATAATTGTTGCTATCCATCGAGACTAACAATCCATTACAGAACTTTAGACTGTTCCAGTGTTTCATTTCTTTAATCCAGTATTGGCTAATCTTGATTTAACAGGTGTAAATTGAAGAAACAGAGAAGCTGTTGATAGTTCAGACTGGCTCAGGGGCTAAAGCACTTAAGGAAGCTTATGAGGATCGTGGGGTTTTTTTTGGGGGGGGATGGGAGAATAGTTTACTTATTAGCAGAGGTCAGGCTAATCCAACCTCAGGTTATAATTATTGACCATTAAAGTTTTAAAATGTAAAGCAGGATGAGCCATGGGGCAAATACCATACACAACACACACACAGATTAAAATTCAGCACTTCATGGCTACATGATAACATAAGTATTTTGGGTTTTCCTGAAATTAAAAATAAGATTAGTTTTGATTCCAAATGAATATCCTCTTTGATTATACAAATGAAAGAAGTGCTGTTAATTCCACAAGAGCTGTAATTTTGTGAGAACCATAATTTTCTTGTCTTCTGCAAATCTTAAATTTATTATAGTCCAACCTATCAAATTCCTGATGACTAGTTCCCTAATCAGGTACATACTTACTCAGAATTGCATTTACATTTAAAGCATAAGTTACCCTTAAAAAGAAAAAGTGAGCCCACTTCACTTTTGAGCCTCACCTATAATATAGGAATAAGAAATATTCCTATATCTAGGAATAAGAAATAAATGTGGTTTTATAAGGTGGGCTTTTTGCTCACCTTATAAAAAGTAGACAGAGAAAAGATAATGATAGGGCAAATAAAAGTAGACAGGGTAAAGATAGACTTCAGATTTTATTTGATTCACCAGTAATTCAGATGAAATAACTTACAATACTGTGATTTTTTCTCAACAGATGATAGCCCCTGGTTGATCTTGTCAGGGTTCAGAAGATAAGCAAGGGCAAACTCAATTAAACATTGTGATTCTGATAGAGAAACACAAGGATGTAGTCTAGACTAAGAAGTCAAAAGACACGCTGGAAGAAACAATTTGGTTTCAGAAAAAAGTTATCCTGCAATCTACAACTTTTACATTGTAAAAACATATGGACTACAAAACTTGACCAGGGCAAAGCAATAGATGCAATCTACATAGACTTCTGTAAAGCCTTTGACTCCATAGTATACAACAAACAACTGCAACCCTTCAAAAAGACCTTGACTATGTATCTGAATGGTCAAACAAGTGGCAACTACCAATCTCAATCAACAAATGCTCAATTTTACACATTGGCAAAAATAATCAAAACACAAAATACAAACTTGATGATCATAACCTTGATGATGATCCTCACTCAGTAAAAGACCTTGGAGTATTCATCTCAAACGATCTAAGATCTTAGCAACAACATAGCTAAGAAGGGATTAAGAGTGGTTAACCTAATCTTGCGCAGCTTCTTCTCAGGTAATATTGTATTCTTAACCAGAGCATACAAAACATTTGCTAGACCGATTCTTGAATACAGCTCATCTGTCTGGAACCCACACTACATATCAGACATTAACACAATTGAGAATGTCCAGAGATACTTCACAAGAAGAGTATTACATTCCTCTGTTCACAACAGAATACCTTATGAAACCAGACTTGGAATTTTGGGACTTGAAAATTTAGAACTACGCCGCCTTCGTTCTGACCTAAGTGTAGCTCACAAAATTATCTGCCACAATGTCCTACCTGTTAACGACTACTTCAGCTTCAACCGCAATAATACTTGAGCTCACAATAGATACAAACTTAATGTAAATCGCTCCAAACTTGATTGCAAAAAATTCGACTTCAACAACAGAGTGGTAAATGCCTGGAACACATTACCTGACTCAGTAGTTTCTTCCCCAAACCCCAAAAACTTCAGCCTCAGATTATCTACCATCGACCTCACCCCATTCCTAAGAGGTCGGTAACAGGCGTGCATAAGTGCACAATCGTGCCTACCGTTCCTGTCCTAATATACCCATATATTCATACCTCTTTTACTCTTATTCATGCTTGTAATATTACATATATATTCAATCATGTTTTACTGTTTAAACTTTGCTTATAATCATATATGCTTGACAAATAAAACAAATACAAAATACAAAAATACAAAAGAAGTCAATGGCAAACCGATAGAAAAGCTTAAAAAAGAGTGAGAAGTATACCTTCAGGTTATATTGTAAGTATTCAAATATATCTTTAGTGCTATTAGAATTGACCACAGCTGGAAGAATGATAATTGAATCTCTGAAAAGATGTAAAGCCCTAGAAGCATTGGAAGAGAAAGAATATATATATATATAACACCAGTTTGGTCTGGTGGTTAAGGAACCAGGCTGGAAACCAGGAGACTGTGAGTTCTAGTTCTGTTTTAGGAATGAAAACTGGCTGGATGTCTGTGGACCAGTCATTCTCTCTCAGCCCAACTCATCTCACCTGTTCTTATTGTGGAGGAAATTGGAAGAGGAAGGAGTATGTTCTCTGCTTTGGGTTATTAAAAAAATAATAAAGGCAGGAGAAAAAAAATTAAAAATGGCTATGAACTAGACTGTAGTATTTTATTGGAAATATGTTTTATAATTTCTTTGTTATTATAAAGAATGTATCAGTGATGATAGGAACACATATGCCAGTGATGGCGAACCTATGGCACGCATGCCATAGGTGGCACGAGGAGCCATATCTGAGGGCACGCGAGGCGTTGCCCTATGTCAGCTCCAGTACATATGTGCGTGCTGGCCAGCTGATTTTCGGCCTTCTTTTCAGCCATTTTTTGCCGTCCCCAGGGGTCAGGAAAGCCTCCTGAAGCCTGGGGACGGTGAAAAACAGCCCAACAGCCCAACCAGAAGTTTGTTTCCAAACTTCCGTTTGGCCCGTTTGGCCATTTTTCACTCTCCCCGGGGTTTAGGAGGCTTTCCTGAACCCTGGGGAGAGCGAAAAACAGACCAACAGGCCTACTGGAAGTCCAGAGGCTTCAGTGAGACCTGTACGCATGTGCAGGGAAGGAGCGCCGGGGGTTGTGTGCATGCGGGGGGAGAGCATTGCATTATGGGTGTGGGCACACGAGCACACGCTATCTCACAGACGCGCACCAGTGGTGGGTTCCTACCAGTGCAGTCCACTCTATAGCACCAGTAGCGGCCTGCTGGTGATGTCACAGTACCGGTGCGGTCAGTTGCTGGTGCCTGGGCACTGCCATTTAAAAAAAAAATTAAATTTTTTTTTAAAATTTTCTTCTGCGCATGACCAGAAGCCGAGCTTCCGGCACTGTGCATGCGCTGCCTTCCTACCCCACAGTGAGTCCAAGCAGGGGAGGATGGCTGAGGGAACGCGTGAGACACTGAAGGAACGGGTGGCAGGAGCTATCTCCATTCCCCTCCCTTCAGCAGTCCGAGAAGCCACGAACGTGCGGTGATGATCCCAGGCATTTTTGCACGTTCGAGGCTTCTTGAGCTGCTGAGGGGAGGGGGAACGGGCGGCAGGAGCCTAGGATCATCAAATGGGAGAAGCATTCAGGCCGGACGGAGCCTCCTAGAAGAACCGCTGCTGCAGTCTTGCTGCTCCCGCTGCGGGGGGCTGCGTTGCGGGTGGGCAATGTCCCCCTCGCTTCTCCGGCTGCTGCCAAGCTACCGAGGCCCACGCCCACCTGGTCACATGGCTGCCAAGTCACACCCACAAAATAAGCCACGCCCACAGAGTGGTAGTAAAAAAATTAGGAACCCGCCTCGGACGCGCACCCTTTTGGCACCTGAGCAAAATTTAAAATTTAAAAAGGTTCGTCATCACTGACATATGCTGTTTTCATTTATATGCAATTTGTTTTTTTTTAAAAGAATGAAAGCAATTTAGTGCAATTTACCTTCAGACTTTTATCTGTCCTTCTACTTTCAGGAATGTCCATAGGATGTAGTCAGAAAAGTCAATATGGTAGTATGGTGGTACAATCAAAGCTCAGCTTGAGTTTTTTGTTTGTTTGTGAGTTGCATTAAAAAATGATAGAACTTTGATTGCCACCATCTTTCTTTTTTAAGAGTTTATTCCATCTTTATTACTTTATAATTAAGTTGAGCGAGCAAACATATGTAATGTTTCTTCATTCTCCTATTTTCCCCACAACCCTGTGAGGTGGCTTGGGTTGAGAAAGAGAGACTAGTTTGAAGCCACCCAGCTGACTTTCATGCGTAAGGTGGGACTAGAACTCACAGTCTCCTGGTTTCTAGGCCAGCACAGCATCCTTGTTAGCCCTATGGATTATTTTTGTCTGTAAAATAAAGCAAAATGGGAGAGTCATATCTAATTATTTCAATTAGGTTTTTTATAGAAAAAAGGAAAGGGGTTTTAATTTAGCAACATCAGAAATAGGAAAAATTAAGTTTCACATTTCTGTTGCCCACCTGTCTTTGCTTCCTACTTTACTGACCTCTGTCTGCCCTTTAATTGATAGATTAGCTGTGAACATCCTTTAAAAAAGGAAATAGTGTTCTATAAAATTCACACCATCATTTCAAATTTAGCAGCAGAATCAGGACATCCTAAAATAAAATCTGTGTCAAAAATAGATTTGTGCATGTGTGTTGGGGAAACTGTCAGGTTGAAAGCAAACAATTAATCTACTTAAAGTTAATCTGTGAGAAAACATGTATAAAAGGAGTTATAGTATCTTCTTTCTTTGCTTTCTATTGTGCTGATAAGAAGGAAAGCAAAACAATAGCAATAACTTTGATAAATCAAACTAATAAGAGCCAAACAAAATAAAAATTGGAAGCTACATAAGTCAGAGCCTTTAAATATATTATAAATAACACATTCAGATTAATTTAAATCAAATAATGATTTAAACTTATAATCTTTCTGTTCCACTTGAAAGTAGATTTGTGATGAGAGAGAGCTTTGATATACAGAATATTTTATACAAAAATGCTTTTAAAATGTTCTTGAATTTTAGATGGCTTGAATTTAGAACACACACACACACACACACAATTTAAGTATGCTTGAATGATTAATGTTTACAATACTATGCCAATCAACAATTATTTGTGATATGTAAAGCAAAATATAACTCTTTTGCACACTTCAGTTAAGTTTACAATGAATTCTTACTTTTAGAAATATTTGTTTAGCACTGTCAAATTTTATAGTAGTTTTTATTATTTATTATTGTGATGCATTGTTCAAAATGACAGAACATCTAACTGTGAAGAAGCATAATGATTGTGATTATTAAATACAATAATGTATTGTCTTCAAAATTCAAGCTTGCACAATAGGGTAAGCTGAATCATTCATATTTATAAATTGAACAGTTAATTCAATCTCCTATACCAGTGGTGGCAAACCTTTTTAGGCTCGCGTGCCAAAAAGGGGGGGGGGGTGCTCGCGCGCGCTCACGTGCCCACACCCATTCCCTCCCCCCCCACGCATGCGCACAACACCCCCCCCATGCTGCCCCCTGCGCATGCGCACACACCCCCACCCCCGCGCAAAGGCTTACTGGAGCCTGGGACAACGAAACCGGCAAACCGGAAGTGCGAAAAAACGCACTTCTGGTTTGCCGGTGTGCTGTTTTTTGCACTCCGGAGGGTTCAGGCAAGCTCCCTGAAGCTCCGGAATGCAAAAAACTACAAAACGGACAAACCGGAAGTGCACTTTTCCGCACTTCCGGTTTGTCCGTTTTGTAGTTTTTTGCATTCCGGAGCTTCAGGGAGCTTCCCTGAACCCTCCGGAGTGCAAAAAAACAGCACACCGGCAAACCGGAAGTGCATTTTTCCACACTTCCAGTTTGCCGGTGGGAACCCTCACGTGCCGGCCGCTATGGCTCCGCGTGCCACCTGTGGCACGCGTGCCATAGGTTCACCACCACAGTCCTATACAATGAACTATATATGACATGAACTCAGAGCAAGCATTCTGACACAGAGGTCAATACTGAAGTACAATAACATCAACATCAACAATAGCATCTCCAATGAAAATGTCAGGGATGTTATCTAGAACAATACTGACAGAAGGTAATGAGCAAACCTGGACATGGTTCCATTCAAATATACATTGTGGCAATGAGCAGTGAATTATCAGCAATTCTCTCTTTTCCTATTGCAACTGCGGTTGATGGGAGTCTTCAGGGCCTCTCATGTAATATGTGTAGTGCAAGAACTCCACCAGTTTCCCTCCATGCACCTCAAGGCTCTGATTGTCACTTTTAAAGCCTCATAAGGCTTATAACCACCTTCTGCTAGCAACATTTTCCAGAGCGTTAAGAATGGGAAGGGTTAGATCTCTCCAGATCCCTTTTCTTAAAGAATGTCATCTTCAGAGACCAGAGAGACAAACTTCAGTTATTGTTCCTCTTCTCTTGAATAGCGTTCCTTTCAAAATTAGTTTGACTCTGTTGGTTTTTTTCAAAAGCCATCAATTCTGTCTGTTCCACTTGAAAGTAGATTTACGATGAGAGAGAGCCTCCTACTATGGGTTTGGGTCCTTATTTGTTTTGTTGTTAGTTCTGTTATCACTTTCTTATATGACATGAGTCTTTATTGATTAGCCCTTGGGCCATATCAAAGTGCAAAGTTCCAGAAACAAATTATTACTAAAATTTGATAAAAGCAATTTAAAATGGAATTTGATAAAATACAATTTAAAATGAAATTGGAATAAAATACGATTTAAAATGAAGTTGGAATAAAATATAGTCTAAATGAAATTGAATAAGATACAATAATTTAAGATATTGATAGAATACTGTATGATAAAATTATATTTCGGTGTCACCCCTGCAATCTACCCCAATCAGTCCCACATATGCAGATCTCAACCGAACCATTTTGTTTAAGTACTGTGCTGTGTTAAATGTTATTTTTAGGTTCTGGCTGCACATAAGATAAGTTGTTTTGATATGGGGATCCCAATGGGTCATTCGTTTGGTATATAGACCAAGGTACCTGTCTCTCACACCCTTATACAAGCAACAATCAAATAGGATGTGAGCCAGGTCTTCTACCTCTGCCGCTCCGCAAATGCAGAGACGCTCATTGTAGGGTATAGAACGGGATCTCCCATATCTGACCATTGTATCAAGCTGTTCGAATCTTGATCGTGTAAATATCTCCCTAAGATGTTTTGGCAGTTGTA
Source organism: Diadophis punctatus similis (assembly GCA_023053685.1). Taxonomy (NCBI): domain Eukaryota; kingdom Metazoa; phylum Chordata; class Lepidosauria; order Squamata; family Dipsadidae; genus Diadophis; species Diadophis punctatus. The sequence continues at coordinate 164,751,840 of JALIGW010000003.1, forward strand.
ACTTCAAATAGCTGTCTACTTGAAAAGTACATTTGTATTTACTCAGCCATTTCAAGTTACCCACTTTACTAAGGATAGATATATCATTTTGTGCTTCTATATCCTTAATTCTTTGGTCAGCTCTTTTTTTTTTTTGAGTTATTCTCCTGTTACACAAGAGACAGGAAGGCCACAGCTTCTTACAAAATTTGTTAGTTTGGTGATCCAGGAGATTTGTGATTGTAATTTTATTTGCTCTAGTAGACATAACTTGGGGAGTCTATCAGTCTCCATTTCATTGAGTTTGCACCAGTAGTTATATGCTCTAATTTTGGATAGTGCATGAATTGCATGAATTCCCAATTCAGCTCTAACTGCTGCAGCAGATGTTCTTGGATCTACACCCAAAATACATCTCAAATGCTGGGACTGTGTTTGTTCTGGGACTGTGGTTGAGTATAGACCCCAAACTTCTGCTCCATACAAGAGCATGGGGTAACCTTAGCTTTATAAACTTTAATTAATGGGACTAGGGACCCTGGACACTTTCTTATAAATAAATAACCAAAACAAGAAGAACAACGCATAGAACAAAACAAAAATATATGCTATTTTAGCCACAGAACCTCAATTAACATTTAATTTATAATAGTTAAGTTGGCTTCTATCTTGCATAGAATCTTTTTTAGAAAAATTGAGTCTTGTTTTGCAGGGATTAGATTAATCCCTGCAAATTCTCTACTCGAGATAATATTTTATTTTGGTCCTTTAAATCAATCTTTTTAATGTATAATTTTATTAAAACATTTAAACTTCTCTCTCTAAAGTTACATCAGATTACTTTTCTTTGTATAATCTATCCCGATATCAATATCATGTGTCACTAGTTCATTTTTTTTCATTTTTACACAAAAAGTACATGCTTCTAATCAGTATGATGAACAACATACATTGAGCAAATGTTCATATATATTGCGATATAATGGGGTTTAGATTTGTTTAGATTTGAGCCGAGGTGGCGCAGTGGTTAAAGTGCAGCACTGCAGGCTACATCAGCTGACTGCTAGTTCAGCAGTTCAGCTGTTCAAATCTCACCAGCTCAAGGTTGACTCAGCCTTCCATCCTTCTGAGGTCGGTAAAACCCAGATTGTTGGGGGCAATATGCTGAACTCTGTAAACCGCTTAGAGAGGGCTGTAAAGCACTATGAAGCAGTATATAAGTCTAAGTGCTATTGCTATTGCTATTGCTAATGGGGTATGGGTTTGGACATAATGTTAGTTACTCAGTAGGCATATGCATACAGTATGACTGTTTTAAATAAATCTCAACAACCAACAACATAGGCAAAACCCAGTAGAATTCCCTGAACCACTTTTCCCAGTGTGTTGCAACTCCGCATCTTTCAGTTTGTAGTTGAGTTGGGTCTTCCAGATCTGGGCTGTAAAACTCTGGATAACCACTAGATGGATGTTTTGTGCAGCAGTGAAAACAATAAAGTTTTGTTGCTATCTAGTGGTTGTTTGCAATTTTGCAGCTGATAGATCTAACTGTGTATCACCCTAGAATTCTGTTAGCTATAACAGTTTGCACTAAAGATTTGACTGACAATCCTTGTTCTTTGGCACATCTGTTGCATTTCTTAATAATGCACAGAAAGTGCCAGTGCTACAAACCTAGAACTAGACTTTTTATATTTATAATTGTTTGGCAGTTTTACTCAATTTACACACACACACACACACACACACACACACACACACACACACACACACACACACACACACACACACATTATTTCTAACCTGTTCTAATTTCTTAGATCTTAAGTACAGTTGTGAAAAAAAAATATGACCTTGTGAACTCTGTTTAATCAGATGATTAACTATCCTACTTTATTTATTTACATAGTATATCCAGACAGGAAATCTCCCCCCCTCCCCACTGCTGCCTTGTTTTTGTGATTGTGTAGATCATAGATATTGGCTACATCTGTTTCCTGTGGAGTAAGTTCATGCTACTTTTGCCCAGCAGGGGGCAGACTTGCTGCAGTTTTGGTTAATCCTGCAATAATAACAGAAAATGCCAAATATTTAATTTAATTATTTAGAATAAAATGTCTATATATATGCAGATCTACATCAGAGATTTGTAGAGTTGCATATTTAACTGAGCCTATGATTGAATATAGAAAATAATTAAATGTGGAAGACATTTATTGAAGTAGTAGATTTGGAAGAAATGCCCCAATTTTATCTCTCTGACCTGTAGTTTTCATATAATTAATTCAGACAATCTCATGATATATTTGACCCTATTATTTTTATTTGCACAAGGGAGAAATTAATCTGAACTGAACTAGCAGCAGTTTCTGAAATGTTACATTTTCAGGTCAAATGCTCAACATCTGGCTCAACAGCTAGGTATGGTAGTAAGAATGAAAATTGGTTAACGGAGTCCCTATTTAGCAATAGCAATAGCAATAGCACTTAGACTTTTATACCGCTTCATAGTGCTTTACAGCCCTCTCTAAGCAGTTTACAGAGTTCAGCATATTGACCCCAACAATCTGGGTCCTCATTTTACCGACCTCGGAAGGATGGAAGGCTGATTCAACCTTGAGCCGGTGAGATTTGAACAGCTGAACTGCTGAACTGCAGTGCTGCTCTTTAACCACTGTGCCACCTCGGCTCTTATTTGTTACTTCTGTGACAGGAGACTTCCTAGTTCCTTCCCTGTTCCCTTTTTCAGAATCAAAAATATACTAGATAACCTGTGCTCTATTGGATCATTGTTTCAGAGAAACAGAGTGATCACTGGTGGACAAAAAGCCTGTGAGAGCAGGAACAACTTTCAACTTCTTGTTGATTTCATCATTGAATTTCCTTGTGGAAAGTTGGCAGGGAAATCTTCCTTCCAACTTCTTTATTTTCTTCCCTCCGTGTTCTCCTTCCTTCCTTCCTTCCTTCCTTCCTTCCTTCCTTCCTTCCTTCCTTCCTTCCTTCCTTCCTTCCTTCCTTCCTTTCTTCCTTCCTGTTTTTTCCTTGCCAGTAGACAGGTAAGTGGGGAAGGCAGAGAGGTATTATAAGACTTAATTTTTTATTTTTATTTATTTATTTATTTGTCAAACATGTACAGGATAGTAGTAGTTTGTATAAACATAAGTAAAAAGTAACGATAAAAGAGGACAATAGGACAGTAGGACAGGGACGGTAGGCACAGTGGTGCGCTTATGCACGCCCCTTACAGACCTCTTAGAAATGGGGAGAGGTCGATTGTAGACAGTCTAAGGTTAAAGTTTTTGGGGTTTGGGGAAGAAACCAGAGTCAGGTAGTGCATTCCAGGCACTGATCACTCTGTTGCTGAAGTCGTATTTTCTGCAGTAGAGTTTAGAGCGGTTTACATTTAGTTTGAATCTATTATGTGCTTGTGTATTGCTGCAGTTGAAGCTGAAGTAGGTTGAAGCTGCGGTTGAAGCTGAAGACTTGCAGGGAAATGGCCACAGAACATTGAAAATGAGGACCATGTGACCCCAGCACAGCCCAGCACAACAGTAATAGGCAGTAGCACTGATGTAGCCATAACTTTCCCAAATTTCGTTCCCTTCAATCAGGAGTCCTGGATTTTGGAAGCATCCTATGTTCTATCCATGTAGTGTTTTGTATGATCTTACCTGTCAGCTCTTCAAGCTAGACTGGACTAGGAAATCAAAGGTATGAATCTGATGCTGCTGTTATTATGCTATAGTAACATAAACTTGCAATTATGAATGCATAATTGCATTCTGTTAAGAATAAAGAATCGGGGAATCAGAGAATCATGTATGAGATGCTTTCTCAAATTATATTTCTGTCCCAAACTCATATTTTGTTTGTCTGACTGTTGCCTTGGATGTGTTTTTTCTACATGTTTTTCAGAGTGACTCGTCCTTCTCATTTCATTATCTGACCTGTTTAATGGTTATGACTGCAGAAGTCATGACCTAAGAAGAGACATTAACGGAAAGTATAATTTATACATTGTTTTCCTGTATCTTTTCATTGGACCTGAATCATACCAACATCAACCTTGATGTAAGTACAGATCGAAAGTATTAAAGTTTGAAACTACCATCAATAGTGTATGATGACGAGAAAGCAGTAACATTAATGGTTAGTACTGCACTCCTTTAGTACTGTGATTCCTTCTTTCTGATGTGTCTTTTATTAATATAGCCTCCGGAAAGCATGATGCTCAAATTAGAAATGTTTATTATGCATCATTTCCAAGTGCAGGTGGAATGATAAAAGGATAAAACAGATGTCTGCTGCTAAATGAAAATTTCGGCAATTATTTCTGTCTTAAAATTGGTCTTAATTGGATGCATCCTTCAGAAGTCATTGAACATTCCTTATGAGCAGCATTTGAGACATACTGTTTAAATAATGAATTATTTGTGAATACCACATATTTTAGTTATATGATAAGTGTGAAAAGTTTAGAATGGAATACTTATGAGAGGCTTATAATATAGGATATGAAAAGGACTTCATATTGTAGATTTTGTTATTTTTTAGTAAACCTGGTTTATGAAGTGCACATAAATGAGTGTGTATTTGCAGAAGATCCTATGACTTTAATTCCTTTCTTTCTCACTGCTAACATAAATTGCAAGGTGTTTTTCAGCTTCTCAGGTCACCCTTCAACATACAAGCAACCTGGTTAAGAAATTCATGCTGGGTCTGTGGGGATGGTAAGGGGTAGATAACAGATTGAGTTATAAATGCTGGGCCCTTTGCTTTGTGCCTGTCCTCAGGTATCCTAAAATAATCTTCTTTTAGAACAGGGCTGTCAAACTTGCGGCCCGCGGGCTGGATGCATCACGTGCTGGCCACGCCCAATTTAGTGAAGGGAGGAAAAGTCCCGATACATCACGTGATGCCGTGATGAGGTGAGTTTGACATCTTTGTTTTAGAAGGACTGGAATATTTTTAATTTGAAGTCCGAGCAATATTTGTAGATGGAAGTAACCCAGATCAAGTATGTATTTACCTCAACATGTTATTTCAACCACTATTTCATCAACTATATCAAGGTAATAACTCACTGAGGAATTATTATTTTCATCCTAGAATTAAGCCAGTCTTCTGAGCCCATTTGGTGTTCAGATTAAAAATAGTTTTCTGCTAAAACAATGCCTCACCACAGCAACAAGATATTCTAGGCCGTACTGCAGCCTTTGTTTATTAGTACATGTAGATTAGGTGACTTGTTTTGGGATAATTCCATAGGCATGGATTTCTTGTTCAATAACCAAGTTTTTTGACCTCACATAAAGTGGCAGAAAGCTCTAAAAACAAAGCAAAGAATAGAATAGAAGAGAAGACAGAAAATAGAAAGAATTGCACAATGTGGAACCTTTGCTGATATAAAATAAGGCAAGAGTGAAACTATACACATTGAAGTGATACAGAGAGCATGCATTAGCTATGTTTTTCTTTGTTCAGTGCCCAAATTCATGCATTCCTCCTCCTAGTTGAGCAGAAGAGAGGAGATTATATTGACATATCCATCAATTTAGCACCCAATTGCTACAGAGCCAGAAAAAGGGTGATAATTTAGACTATCAATTTTGGCGAGTCACACACATATGTGAGGTGTAAATAAATAAACAAACCATTGCACGGGGCCAGGGGCAGGGCACTTTCTTGTAGTTCTAAGCACACTTGCTTGAAAACTTATTCTTCTATAATCAGTAACCTTTACTAAATACCAGCTATTTGATGTAGTCAAGATCACGAAACAAATTCTGCAAGGATTCCTGGTGTTATGTATTGATAGTCAACATGGTTTCACCCAGGTCTAGCATTTGAGCAGGAAGAATGCTCAAACGCTATTGGTTAAAGCGTCTGACAGCTCCCTATAAAAGGGCCAGCTGTCAGACAGCAAGCTGTTGGTTGTAAATAGAATTGCCTAATAAATAGTGTTCAGATAGTCAGTCTCCAGAGTCGTTATTCCCACAACTCAACAGTGGCGACGAAGGCTTCAGGAGCTGGAGAATGAAGATGAGCGAACCAAAGGCACAGCAACCAGCTGGGCGGATTAGCGGAAGAAACTTCAGAGCGTGCCAAAGCATGTCTGCCTTCCATCCGTCAGCGCCATTCAACCCAGCGAAGGAAAAGTGGGAGACATATATGATGTGGTTTGATTGTTTCTTGGAAGCAAATGACCTTTTGGGTCTGGCAGATAATCGAAAAAGAGCTCTTTTTCTAAGCTACTGTGGCCACGATGTGTTTGACACAGCGGTGGCACTGTCAGACCCAACCTCAGTACAGTCTGTACCGTAGCAGGTATTGAAAGCTACACTCAAGACCCATGTTAGACGCCGTGTTAGACGCTACGAATTCAGGCAACGGATGCAGCTTGAGGGCAAATCTATAAATCAATACATTGCAGCCCTTTACAAAGCTGCTGGACATTGCGAGTTCAGGGATCTGAACGACATCCTACTTGACCAATTAATCTGCAGCATCCAGGACATCCGCTTGCAGTGCAGACTTTTGGCCATAACCAACCTGGTGTTGGCAGTTGCTTTGGACGAAGCCAGGGCTGCGGAATCATCCACCAAGGCTGCCGAGTCACTACACAAATTCTCTGCCGCCGAAACAGAGGTCAAACCTCCAACTACGGTGCACAAGGGCACCTATGAAGATTCTGACAGCAGCGAAGATGAGGTCTGTTGCACTGACAGGAAGCAACCTTCCGAAGAATGCTCAAACGCTATTAGTTAAAGCATCTGACAGCTCCCTATAAAAGGGCCGGCTGTCAGACAGCAAGCTGCTGGTTGTAGATAGAGTTGCCTAATAAACAATGTTCAGATAGTTGGTCTCCAGAGTCGTTAGTCCCACAACTCAACACCTGGGATGCTCCATGATTGTGATAGGGTATAATAACAGAATCTTGAAAGCCTATCAGAATTTTATTCTGGCTCATCTTATACCAAACAAAATAAAAGTGGGATTGTTTTGAGTTTCTTTCTCATGCTTTCCATTTTCTCAGGACTGCATTTCCATTCATCAGAATCACTTTAGCCATTGTCTATCCACTGCAGGATGAAGGCTTATTCCACACATTTCCAATCCATACGAGCTTTCTTTTGCAATTGACCTGACAATACTTGCTGATATCGTCAATCCATCTTGTTTTAGGTCTCTTTTGTGGACGCTTTTTATCAAGTGGGATCCATTCTATGACTGCTTTGCTTCACCTGTGATCAGTTCTTCTTACTATGTTACCAGCCCATTTCCAGTTTTTATATCTAGAGAAGAACTAGATGTAGTAGACCACTACATATACCTCGGCAAAGGATCTCAGTGGAAGGTGATGCAATAAAGGAAATTGAACAATGTGTTATATATGGTTGGCAGGCAGTGGTGGGTTGCTGCTGGTTTGGACCGGTTCACCCGAACCGGTGGTGGACATTTGCCCCCGCTCGCCGAACCGGCAGCGATGGCCGGCTGGTCCTCCGGTCGCTGCTCCTTGAAAGTGGCTGGCAAAGAACTCTCTGCGCATGCGCAAAGGCTTCTACGCATGCGCAGAGGGTAATTTCCCCGACGTGACGTAGGGGAAACCCACTTCTGACATGATTTGAACCGGTAGGGAAGGTAAGTTGAACACACCACTTTTGGCAGGCATTCAGCAAGCTAAGTATAATTTTCAAGAACACTCTCCCCCTATGCATTTCCATTATATCTCCCTTAATGGCACCTCTCTTCCAAGGTCATCACTATATCTTTTTAGAGGGTCTAAGAGGATATTAGGGGACAGTATTCATGCAGTATCAACCTTCTCATGTTTAATTCATGTACCACATGAATGTCAAGACTGCATAATCCTCAGAAAACAATACACAGCTCCTCTGTTGTCAAAAGTTTGTTTGTTGTTGCTATAGCACTTATACAAAAGGTAGTGCTGTGATTGGTACTAAACCAATAGCTAGACTCCTGCTCAGGAGAAGAGTGTTTGTATATAACAGCAGCCTAATTATGTTGAGAGCAGCAGACCAGATCTTTGGACTTGGGTTTTAGGGAAGCAGCCTCCCTACTCCTTCTTTTCATCATCTGAAAGAACTCTAGGAACGTGGTTCATCCTTCAAGCGCATCCAGGAAATGCCAGGTACAATGTTGTTTATTTATCTCAGTAATTGTTTTCAACCTATGAGAAGTCGGTTATTCCATAATTAATTTGGGGGACTGTGATAAATGGTATAGTAGCAGAAGTTCCAGGGATTTTTGTCTCTGCACAGGATCAGATTAACACAATTCTTCAGCCTTTAAAAGTCTTGAAATTATTGAAAACCTGAAAGATTAAAATATAGCAAACAAGCTTTCGATGATCTTAAACACCATAATTCTCATTTAACAGGAAGAACAATTTTGTGGCAAGACAGAGACTATACAAAGCAAGCGTTTACAAATTTACCAAGGCATTATATAGGAAAGTCCTATATGTATTTGAAATATGTAGTCTTTGATTCAGAATTACTAAATGACACTTTGATGGTATTGCTGGTATTTAACTTCAAGTCATATGCAAAACTGAGGACCATACAGTCTTAACTGATAATTAGCTAACTGGTATAACTTTTCTGATTTTTATCCATATGGTAAGATTTCTAAGGATATGGAGCTTGGATGGACTATGGACAATGAACTACCCTCAACATATGAGGAACTTGTTTTGGATAGAGATGGAGATAATAAATCCCCTGATAGGTGTATTAAGTTTATTAACGTCAATAGTTAGATTTGAAAATTAAAAATACCAAGATAATGTATTAGAGAAAGAATAATATAATGACATTCATAGTCTGATTCCCTTTTTAGAATTCTTTTTTTAACAAGTAATAAATATATTTCTTTTTTTAATGCACCAGATTCTTTGCTAACATAAGCATAATTAAACAGTGAGACCTGCAATTAATCCATGTTCACTTTTCTAGGAATAAATATCAGTGGCACAGGATTTGACAATTACCATGTAAATTTTTTACAAGGGCAAAGGAAGACATCTGTCTTAAAATTATATATTTAAAATGTTTTAGTTGGCTTAAGTTTTCTCATAAAGAAAATTCTTCATGGATTGGGAATTATTAGATGAATTTGCTCAAACTAATCAAACTATCAGGGTTTTTTTGTTTTTGTTTCTCAAAATCAAAAATATCTCATCTTCCATAGCATTGGCACTGGCATTGATGAGGGATGAAGAAGAGATATATCTGGAAGGCCACATATTTCCACTCATGTCTCATGAAAGAGTTTAACTTCAAAATCTTCCTGGTTAGCTCCTTTCATCTTCCTTCTAATACCCTGGCTTGACCTGCCTATAATTTTTGCTTCCGTTATATCACAGCTCAGTTTCCTGCCAGACAATTATACCTTTTCTGCCTTGCTAATCTATATCCATGAAATTGCTTTTTATGACCTTTTTTTAAAAAAATTGAAGACTGTGAAATTTAAAAAATATACATATTTATGAAAAACATCTGTTTGATGACCAGACCTGCCTCTCCCGCCCACGTCTTGCTGTCTTTTAAAACTCAAGCCGAGGTGGCTTGAGTTTTAAAAGACAGCAAGTCACGTGGGCGGGAGAGGCGTCAGCCATTGGATGATTGCAATGCACCACTTGCAATCATCCAATGCGCCACATTTGGCGCATGCGCCACGGTTTGGCCAGCCCTGAACTACGCGAACTTAAAAATTAGAACACAGTGCAGAAAACGACAGATAGGTAATACCTAATAATGAACACTGCTCTGTCCAGGCCCTGTAGACTTGTGATCAGGACAATCGTGAGCGGGGGAAGTGGGGGATAGAACTTCTCGGACTCAGAGCTGTAGGGCCGTGGCCGCACATCGAATGCAACACAATGTTGCTGGGCAAAATCTAGCATTTGGTGGGCGGCAGGTCGTTCTGGATATGACGTGAGTTTTTGCCGCGGCACACTTGGCATGGCCTCACGGCACACCAGTGTGCCGCGGCACACTGGTTGGGGAGCACTGCAGTAGACTATGAGAAAGACAGCCTTTATTTAGGGCTGGCTCTAACCTAAGGCCACATAGACATTGGCTTAGGGTTGTCAAATTTTAAGGAGTGCCAAAAACATAATAAAAAAGTGAAAACCTGCATCCACTTGAGGGTTAAACAAATTTACCCCAGAATAAATAGGGTGAAAATTTCCGGGGCTGAAAATTGTCACTATAAAGTTCAAACACTGGAAGAAAAAAAGAAGAAACAAGTGGGTGTCTTTTTGAAAGTCCTAACAAAATCAGAAGATGAGCCAAACCATGAGGGGTGCCAGAATATAACGTTGCCTAGGGCGCCGACATGTCTAAAGTCAGCCATGCCTTTACTAGAATTCTGAGCTGATCTGTTGCTGGGAATTTTTGGAAATTAGGCTGAGGCCACATGAAAGTAGACTAAGGGCCACAAGCTGCTAATTCCAGAAAAAGACATTAAAGCAGCCAACATATTTTAGATTTTATGCTAGTATAATGACAACAGTGAAGCATTGCCTCACCATGATGAAGTTCATTGATTCAACTATTAATAGCAGTTATTTAGCTTAGTTCAATTCATAGATGGACTTTGCAATAGCATACAGTGAAGCAATTTATTTTTCAAAGAGTATCCCTTATTTGCTTATCCAATGGAACATTTATGGGGTTTTTTTTGTTTTCTTTGTACATGTGTCTAGGAGAGATTTCTGTTGACTTTGTGTATCATTTACACCATGGCAATACTCTTGAGTTTTGTTGATATGAATCATACTGCCTTGGTATCATACTGAGTAAATTAATAACACATAAAAATAAACAATGTCCCTAGAAACTGTAAACTGATTGTGAAATTGTTCAGGGTTTCGGGAATTTTCTTTTTTAATTGACTTTGGTATCCTGATACACCAGAAAAGTCTCTTGAGCATGATTGGGTTGATAACAATTACATGAAAATTATTGTGCTCAGATTAAATATTATAAATGCCCAGGGAGGGAATTAATTTTTTCTGTATTTAGGCATACCGAATTCATATTGATGCTTAGAGTTTTGCATTTACAAAGTCGTTGCAACCCTTTATAATGAGATTTAGGTTTTAGGGCAAGGCAGGAAAGTTCAAAGCATATTAGTATTTCTACATGGGCCTTATCTAAATCCTGTTTTTGTGCACTGGCATCTACAGATTCTAGGTGCTCTCAATCCTCTGTTATACTCACAACTCCTGGCCAGCATAGCATAATCTATTAAAGCAGAAAAGTAATTCTGAAATATTATTCCTTGATAACTTTAGCTTTAGTCATATTTAGTAAATGTTAAACAGGTTTGATTGGAACTCAAGGCTTTTTAAAAAAGAATACATCAAGAAAAGGATCAGGAGCAGTTTTTTTCAAATGCTTTATAAGTTAGTAAATATGTATTCTTCTGATAATAGTATTGCAAACTGGGGGAAGCTTCCTTTAAAAATAAAAGCAGGGGAAAGTGTAGAGAAAAATGAACACTACTGTTCTGTATTGAGGCAGTACAGTATTTTGAAAGTAGACTGTTGTTTTTGTCTCAAGCATACATAGGAGTCAGAACTGGATATTTCATGCAGAGAGGGACTAGATGCTGTCTGGATAAAACACTTAAAGATTAGCTTGCAATATAATGATTAAAATCTTTACAAATAAATATTCTGTTCACAATACAACACTGATCTGGCACTGCGTGGTTTATAGGTACAAATTGCTGGAAATGGTATGTGGTTCTAGCCATATTTGTTTTTCACATGTAAGGGGTTACTCTGTAGCTGGACATATGGCAGAGGCACAGAGAGTTGAAAAGAGTCTCAGGAATACATTTTTCTCTGCCAGAGCCAGGGGTGTTACAGGAATAGATAACAATTCAAATAATAATTGGAATTGGTGGGGGATGGATTGCTCAATTAGAAGCAGGTCTCTCCTCCTTTTAATTTTGGACAGGAAATTAACCTAGGAGGATAGAATGGTGTTCAAGGAGGGCAGGGTGCTGAGTGAACCCAACCAGTTTTGCACTAACTTCCTTCTTTATTCCCATTTAAAAAAATAATCTAATCCAGGGGTGTCAAACTCGCATCGTCACGGTGGCATCATGTGACGTATCGCGACTTTCCTCCCCTTTGCTATACCGGGTGTGGGCATGGCCAGCGTATGATGCATCTGGCCCACGGCCCGTGAGTTTGACAGCCCTTATCTAATCTAATCAGTAATCAAGTCCAAACTGGAGTTCTTTTTTTCTTAATGTTTAAATGTTTCTTTCTCCTTGACTTTGTCTAGAGAACTGGCTGAAAATAGGGCTGCTGTGGTGATCTGTCCTACTTCTTTTGAGGGAAGTGAACCTGGGACACATGACTTCAACAACTTAATATTGACTCATGCAGCCTTGGTATTGAGTATCTGCTGGCCTTAATCCAGCATCAAATTTACTACTGGTTTTCATTAAAAAAATTAACCAGAGCAAACTGGCAAGACAATACCTGTCAGAAAAAACTCACTTAACACTGTTCAACTTCATTTAATACTGTTAACAGGAAGTGCTTCATAAATCATATATTTAAGTTTAGATTTAATACCTTTAAATGGCACAAATCAACTTCTAATACCTCTAAAGGCACAAATCAAGAAAAGTTACATATTATGTTACATTCTCAGACTGAAGCACATAGGCTTCAGTCAGGTCCTCCATTCTGGAGGGAAAATACTGACTGCTGATTGGCTAGACTGTGTGGCAGATCCCTATAAAAGGCAGCTCCCTATAAAAATAGTTGCCAAATAGAGAGCTGTTGTTTTGAAGCCACTTCTGCCTGCCTCTTCCATTCACCTTATCTAACATATTATATTTGTGCCTAATTTAAAAGTTTTTTTCTTTTAATTATGTCTGTCAAGTCACTCTTGACTCTTAGCAACCATATGGTCTTTCTCCAAGATGATGTCCCCAAATCTAGCTTTTGAGGTCTCCCACCTCTGCAAGTGAGTCCATCAACCTTGCTGCTAGTTGTCCTTCCTTTCTTTCCACTTTTCCAGCATTGGAGGAATAGCCTGTTATTCAAGGCTTCCTGGAAGGCTAGCGGAGTGGAGACACCGAAGACTTATTAATATATTTAATATTTAGAAATAAAAAGGCTGAACAAAAGTGGATGCATACTATAAATACTCTAGTAATTATAATCAGCCATCAGGACATTAACTCTGTAGGGACACATCAACAATCTAAAATATTGACAGCTGCGACTTAAATCCTGGTGTCTTTATTGTTATTTGTGTCTGGACATCTAGATAGCTTCATCTTTAATTAAAAGGAAAAGAGTCTGCTCTTTCAGATTTACCAGCATATCCTCAATTATCTAGTACAAGAAGCAATTAATTTACTATTTAGTTCCCATGGAAACTAAATTGCTGTTTAATAGAATCTATTCAGACTCTTTATTTTAACAGATTGTCTGGGCTGCCTTTGTCCAACACCCTTCTTTTCCAGACTCTCATTAGAATTTGATTTACTTTATTTTTACAATGCTTCTCCTGTGCATAATTTAGAGTAACATGGTTATTTTCCATTTTAACCTCACAACAACTCTGTGGGAGTAGATTGAGAATTTATAACTGGAAGATCATAAAGCAAAACAAGAGTTTGCTTTCTCCTGTGCACATTCATTGTTGTAGGTCTTAAATAAGCCTCGAAACCAACAGAATAGATTCTGCACTCTTCATTTAATCTTACATTTATATATGGTTAGGTACTATATCTCATTAGTAATACATTAGTCACAGATTACACTCAAGGGACTACTGTTGCAGTTAAATTAATGGTAAGTACAAGAGTATGTGTTGTATTAGTCCGCAATTTATCAGAACAGAGGCTTTCAGTATTATCAAATTGCAATAAAGCTAATCAATAGGGATTAGTCTTGATGCATCATGTCATAGACAGAAACAGCCTCAGTAAATATCATTTCTCGAAAGCAACAAATCAATTCAGGAAAACAAATCCATAAGCTTATGCATGTGCTATTCCCTGCCATGGAATATGTGACATAATTTCTGGCTGCTTTACTCTATTTTTCTAAAGCTGCTAAAATATTGAATGGTGTAATTTCTTAAACATGCACCTTGTAAATTGTTGTACTTTGAATTGTATTTTGTATTTTTCAAGAATATAATTCTTTTGGCATTTGTATTTAAAGACCCCGTTTATGTATAAGCAATCTCAACATAACAGGGCATCATGTTATTGGGTGTCCTAGCATATGTCAGCCCATTGTTCCTTGGTGATTACTACTGCTGTTTGACAATCATTTTTGCATTCATAAGACACAACTTAATAAAGTTCATGGAAAGTAGTCCGGCATGGAAAAACTAATTTAAGGGCAAATCAATCTCAAATATCAGCAGTTTTCAGAACACACATAACTTATTTATACCTTATTTAATTTATAACTTGTATTTATAAAACACGTTTCTAAGGCTGCCTGGCTCCAAAGTGGCTTACAAATTAAATATGACAGCTGCCCAGAGGAAACAATTAAAACTGTCTTCTCTACACAACACCCAACTTAATGGAATCTGTCAACCATCCTAGCTCAAGGCCTAGAGCAGGCCTGTTAAACTCCCGGCCCGCGGGCCTGATGTGTCATGTGCTGGCCATGCCCACGCCTGGTTTAGTGAAGGGGAAAAAAAATCCTGATACATCATGTGACGCCGCTGTGACAACGTGAGTTTGACACCCCTGGCCTAGAGGGAGAGAGCCATATTTAAAGGCTCATTTAAAGGGAACAGGATAGAGGCAATTGGAAGCCCTTGTTATGGCCCACTAGCAGCCCGTGCAGCTGATAGCGGATCCCGTGTGAGAGGAGACCGACTTGGTGTTGCGCCGACGGCCCATGCAGCTGGCACCCGAGTCAGACAGTGAGGAGGCTGGCAAGGACTCGGTGCCACAGGCTGAGGTTCAGCTTGGGCCTTTGGAACCTCCAGCACCTCATAGCAGTGATGAGGGAGAAGAGGCTTCTCCTCTTCTCAATGCCAGGGCACGCAGAGCTGCTAAGAGACAGGAATGGTTACTCCAGATGAGGTCTCCTCGGGAGTAAGGCTTGGGCCTAATTGGCCACTCTCTTAGTCTACTTAAGGACAACAGAGGCAGCTGAAAAGCTGCAGGAAACAACAGTTGGAAATCCGTCTGTTCATAGTGTGCTCTGTGTCTGAAAAACTTCTGATTTGCTTTGTCTGCTTCAGTTTAGATTATCAAGGACTACCTCCAGGCATTTTGCCAACTCTCTGAAGCTCCATAAGATATCAAGACCTAATTGCTCTTCTTGGCTTAAGACTCTTTGAACTGATACCAGCTGTTAATGAAGATTAAATAGCAGCTGGTTGCTTGCATGAAAATAATGCTTGTAGAATCGGTGTGTGCATATATCACTGCTAAGATGTTCATTAGTAGTGGTTATTGGAATTAAATAAGTTTTTACCAACTGGGTGTTGTGTTACATTCGTAGCTGGGGCAGAACAGTCCTTGAAGGAGAAGGTGCTGCAACAGACAAGACCTCACTTCCTAGATTCCATTAGATGACACTGTTTAATCAATTGAACCTAGAGCATGTTGACTCTGTCTGATAGCACACAATGGGCAGAACCTTGGGGGAGTTTATCTTTCAAAGATTACGCTTTAATATTTTAAAGGCATCTCTTTCTAACCTATGTCTTCATCCCATTCAGGAAAACCTGTTCCTACAATCCTTGGTATTTTTAGGGCTTGGAGACCAATTGGCCAAAGAAATTTCTAGATGTTTCCTACAGGATCTTTTTACTTCAAATAAAAGCTAGATACCTCACTTCTACTCTTTCCTTATGCTTAATTTGATCTAGGTTGCATTTTTGTTAAGCTTGCTAAACATTGCAAGGATTACTAAGAACATAAAGCTATGAACAATGGTTAAAATTGGTGATATCTCTAAAAATTAAGTGTACTTGATAAATACATTTCCAATTTATTTTGCGAGAGGCAATGCTGAAGCAAAGCTGATAGATTATACAAATTAGGGCCAGCAACGAGGTTTTAATGTACTGTCATTTTTAATGTGCAATATTTGAGCATAAAACATTCTGCACCAGCTGATAACGTATATCTCCTTTTGTTTTCAGTCACAGATGCAATCCTATTTCTATCTCTTAGCAGACAATTATTGTAAATTTAGAAATGTTTTAATAGAAAAAAACCCAATTAAAAGACTGTATTTCCATTTTGCTGTACTTTTTGACAAAGAAAGATAAGAACCTGTCTTATAAAAGAGCCGAGGTGGCGCAGTGGTTAAATTTAGCTACTGCAGGCTACTCCAGCTGACTGCTAGTTCAGCAGTTCAGCTGTTCAAATCTCACCAGGCTCAAGGTTGACTCAGCCTTCCATCCTTCCGAGGTGGGTAAAATGAGGACCCAGATTGTTGGGGGCTGAACTCTGTAAACCGCTTAGAGAGGGCTGTAAAGCACTATGAAGCGGTATATAAGTCTAAGTGCTATTGCTATTGCTATTATTTGGTTTCTCTATACCACATACCTATGATAATAAAATAAGAAAATAATTTCATCAAGCTGAGATAATCCACTCACCACCTTCCTTTTCCAAGCAGTAAAAATACAATGTCATTTGCAATATTTCATAAGGATCCCCTTTTGGTCAGTTTTTCCTACAATGGAAAATTTTCAAATATTCTAGATGTGCTGATCTTGTTAATAAAAATAGGCTTCAAATCAGAATATAAGCTTTATTTCTGTTTTTTTTTTAAAGTTACTTGTATTTCAGGGAAGAGGAAACAAGATCGGGTAGAAGCCGAGAGATAGAGAGAAAGAGCTACAGGGAGTTCTCAGCTTACGACCTTAATTGAGCCCAAAATTTCTGTTGCTAAGTAAAATATTTGTTAAGTGAATTTTGCTTCATTTTATGACCTTTTCTGCCACACTTGTTAAGCGAATCGCTGCAATTGTTAAGTTAGTAACATGGTTGTTAATTGAATCTGGCTTCCCGATTGACATTGCTTGTCAGAAGGTCGCAAAAGGTAATCACATGATCCTGGTACCCTGCAACCGTCATAAATATGAGTCAGTTCCCAAGCGTCTGAATTTTGACATGTGACCATGGGGATGGTGTAATGGTTATAACTGTGAAAACAGCCATAAGTCTCCTTTTTTAGTGCTGTTGTAACTTTCAACGGTCACTAACTTTTGTAAGTTGAGGCCTACCTGTAATTGGATAGATATAATTTGATAATTATATATCCTCATCCAATGTTATACTTACAAAGAGTAAGATACAACATAATTATTATACTTAAAAATAAAAATATAGTAAAAACAATAAACAGAAGGGTATGAATGTCAAATTTGAACTTTTTAATGTGGTTTAAATCAGGGTTCCCAAACCTTTTGGGGTTGAAGGAATTTAGAGAAAGTAGTCTGTAGTCTTCCATTTGGAAGCTTGACATTGACAGCTTGCCTCCAGAAGTTGTGAATGCTCCAACACTGGAAGTTTTTAAGAAGATGTTGGATAACCATTTGTCTGAAGTAGTGTAGGGTTTCCTGCCTAGGCAGGGGGTTGGACTAGAAGACCTCCAAGGTCCCTTCCAACTCTGTTGTTGTTATAATTATTATTATTAGAGTGGTTGTTTGAGGAGACATATATCACTTACTAATTTTGATTTACTAAAATATTAGTTCCCAACCCCTCAATCATCTCCCACAGAATGTTTGTCATCACTTGCCACTTCTTTTTTCTCTGGGCATATAGGCATATTGCTAAATGAAATTGCAGGGTTGCAACCAATTTCAGTTTTTATTTTCTGAAAAAGCTTAGAGACCTTAGATCAATACAAGAAAATTCGATCTTCCTTGTGTTGACCAAACACAGATCAATGCTGCAGGTTAGCTGCAGATTTGTTTTTCCATCTTGTATGATTTTTGATTTTGTTAGCCTCCTTCATTTTGCTTTTGTAAAACAACTATTTCTCCCATACTTCCCCAGATAGTGAGATCTAGATGAAGAGATCATATAATTCACGAGATTGGGTAGAATAATGTTATCCTCTTTCAGAGTAGTCAGGGATAGATACTATGCTAATGAAAACAGAATTAATTGGTTATCGACATACTACATACAAAGAAATAATCAAAGATCAAATAGACCAGCATAAGGAAGATTGAATACAAACAATACTTTTTTTAAAAAAACCTAAACAATATTAAAAACAAAAATTACACAAAACTTAAAAATATAAAAATACATTTAATATGCATAATTACAAGTCATTATCTGACAGTTTTTAACCAGTCTTGCGCAGAACAGGGCAACACATCTAGTGGCAGGATAAGTATCTGCAAGCAGCAAAGAAATATGAAATTGTGCTGTAAGCCCTAGTTCAGTGTTTCCCAACCTTGGCAACTTGAAGATATCTGGACTTCAACTCCCAGAATTCCCCAGCCAGCATTCACTGGCTGGGGAATTCTGGGAGTTGAAGTCCAGATATCTTCAAGTTGCCAAGGTTGGGAAACACTGCCCTAGTTATTTATACAATAATGCTGAAATGAGGCTAGCATGAATGTAGTCCAGGCACTGGAGAAACACATGTGTAGGGATATATGTATATAGGTTTTTCTGGGGTCTTGACATCGCTTTAATAGTTTTTGATAATTGAATTATATTTTTGTTCTTGTTCAACACCCTTGCATATGTAAGCAGCCATATACATTTGTTTTATTTCATTCATTCATTCATTCTTTTTTAAAAATAACTTGCTACAGTCTTAGACCAGAAACCAATTCATTCATTTATTTATTCATTCCTTAGAAAATATTCATACCTGAAAGTTCAGCATATAGAATGCACTCTTTTATATGTCTGCTTTAATAAAGTAAAATGGAAAAAAAAGATAAAGTCTACAAAGGAAAACCATGAAAAATGATGACTTCTGTGTGAAAAGAATTAATCCCTTCCCACCATTGTTCATCTGATTTAATTTCATAGATAAAAAAATAGAAGCTTTAATACAAAAGAACAAATGCCTTCTGAAGGATAATGTTAGTCAGCCCATTTTAGAACAAAAAATTGGAACATTATGTTTGTCCTGATCAGTTTAAATGATAATATTAATCTTACTGCATAAAAATAAATGTTTCAAAATCATGGGAACTAGCTATTAGAATTGTAAAATTAAGTTGGTTTCTTTTAAATAAATTATTCTGGTCAAATACAAGCTAATCTTAATACGTAGTTTTACAGATAATCCTGCAGAAAGATTTAAGATATTTGGTAGTTAATTAAATCATATCATTGTTTTAATGGTTACAATATCCAAAAAGAATTTCTGAAACCACCAGACTATATTCTATGGATTACAAAATATTCAAATATTGCAATAAGATTTTTTTGGGAGTAATTTTGCCTTTGCTTAAGATCTGCACAGTCTGGATTGTCATAGGATTTCTTTCTATTTCTTTTTACTTTTACTGTGCTTTAATATATATATTTAAAAAGCCCTAAGAACAAATAGATAACACAACAACAAGAAGAAAACCCTAAAACAGAACAGTAACCTGAAAGCAAAATGAGAAAAATATTGTAACAAGATAAATAAGAAAATAACTCAAGTTTTAAATTAAATCTTGACCACATGGATCTTAGCAATACATTATTAGTAAGCTAATTTATAGATGGGGGTGGGTGGGTGAACAGTGAGCACATACTTGGTATAGTGGCATAGTGAGTTATTTATATAGAATATTTTTAAAAAAACAAACATTGATTTGTTGGAAACTTCAAACTTTTTGTTCTGTATTTCTTGCACTAGGAATATCCGTCTCAATGAGTATCTTGAGTTGTCTCTAAGAATGAACTGTAAATTTGGAATAATCCAAAACTCTATATCATCATCATCATGCAGGAATTTCTGTTGTTACTGAATGGTAATATATTTAATTTAAACTCCTGTGACTTTACAATTGCAATATGAAACATTAGCTGTATGATGGGATTATCTCAAGCAAATATTGCGTAAAGCAGTGGCGGGTTACGCGCGCATCTCCAAGTTTCAGGGGCGCGCGCACTCGCTATGCGCGCATGCCCTCTCGCACAATTTTGCTTCTGCGCATGCGCGGAAGCAAAATCACGCCAAAATCTCACAAGGGGACGCGCACACGAGCAAGATTTTGGCCCGATTTTGCTTTTGCGCATGTGGAATCTTGCCGGAAACTCTCTCTCTTTCGCGTCCCCTCGCGAGATTTCGGCGCGATTTTGCTTCCGCGCATGCGCAGAAGCAAAATTGGCCAAAAATTAACAAAAAAATGGCGATGCGCGCGGTGGACCAGCAGAGTGGGCTCCGGAGTGGTCGTGCGCAAATTGCGCAATTGGCTGCTCCCTACCGGAGTTGCGCACCAAGCAGCTCCGGCAGGAACCCACCTCTGGTGTAAAGGCAGGGGTGAAATTCAGCAGGTTCTGACAGGTTCTGGAGAACCGGTAGTGGAAATTTTAAGTAGTTCAGAGAACCGGCAAATACCACCTCTGGCTGGCCCCAAAGTGGGGTGGGAATGGAGGTTTTGCTCAATTACTTGATTCTTTTTTCTTGCTCCCTAATTGGCCTTCATAAACAACTCTTAGCCTAAGCTATAAAGGAAAGGCTAGAGATTGAACAAAAAAAGATCTTTTTGATCCAGCGATAGTCTCTTAAGGTCTGTCTGAAATGACTTTTGACTTCAACTTACTATCCAAGATCTCACGAAGTTCAGCTTGAGGACTAATGTCTAGTAGCTTGCAACTCCAGGAACATCTATATATTTATTTTATTTTATCTATTTATTTATTTTTGTCAAGTACGTGTTGATAATATACATAGATATAACATTGTTTATATACATAAGATGGGTACTGATAAGAGAGAACATTAGAACAGCGACAGTAGGCACGCTGGTGCACTTATGCACGCCCCTTACTGACCTCTTAGGAATCGGGTGAGGTCAACAGTGGACAGTCTAAGGGTAAAGTTTTGGGGGTTTGGTGACGAAACCACAATGTCAGGTAGTGAGTTCCAGGCATTTACCACTCTGTTGCTAAAGTCGTATTTTCTACAGTCAAGTTTGGAGCGGTTCACTTTGAGTTTGTATCTGTTGTGTGCTCGTGTATTGTTGTGGTTGAAGCTGAAGTAGTCGTTGACAGGAAGGACGTTGTAGCAGATAATTTTATGAGCAATGCTTAGGTCGTGCCGAAGGCGACATAGTTCTAAGCTTTCTAAGCCCAGGATTTCAAGTCTGGTTGCATAAGGTATTCTGTTGCGAGTAGAGGAGTGGAGGACTCTTCTCGTAAAGTATCTCTGGACACTTTCTAATGTATTTATGCCCAATATGCGGTGTGGGTTCCAGACAGATGAGCTGTATTCAAGGATTGATTTTATTTTATTTATATCCTGCCTTTATTATTTTTACAAATAACTCAAGGGAGAAAACATATCCAATTTACCTTCCTCCTATTTTCCCCACAACAACACTCTGGGCTGCAAGAGAGGTGATTTGGGCTGCAAGAGAGTGTCTGGCCCAAGGTCACCCAACTGGCTTTCCTGGCCAAGGTAAAACTTGAACTCATGGTCTGTTACTTTCCAGTCCAGTGTCTTAACCACAAGACCAAACTCTATTTAAAAGTTTATTTCAGTCAAATACTGTATGCACAATCCTTTTAGAGCTTATAAAACTATGTGCCTGTTCTTTTATATTTCTTGCTATTTTTGTGTTTCATAAACATTGAAGGAATATTGTGATGATTAAATATCATATGCCTGAAATACAATGTGCTAACTAAAATCTTATCTGGAAGGATGGTTAAAAATAACACATTTTCAGAAACCTCTGTGGAAGGACCTAAGTAGGCTAGGTATATTTAGAGAAACCTAACCTAGATTTTCTATATTATGATACTTTCCTTTCTAACTGAATCAGTTTTTCTAGGTCCATACTTTACTGAATGATCCAATTAAAAAAACCTCACAGGGTTAAAGGTTGTCAGCATTCTGTGATGTGAGGCAAAGTACGGATATTTCTTGTATCCCAAAATCAACCATGTTAACTTACAGTATCTGTTTTTTCAGCTTAGTATTTTAATAGACTAACTCACACATTAATAAAAAGCCTTACTAATTATTGTTCCCTTGGACAATCTTGAACAGAAGGAGTAAATTGGAAGATTGATAGCAGGTATTTGAAAGCATGCTATTCTATGCTCTATGGTTTTCCTAAGTAATAGAATGATTCATTCAAAATGAAAACTTAGGGAATCACTGTCAATACCTTTAATTTGAAGGAAACTGAGACAACATAGAATAACAATAAAAATCCCACTGAAAGCCTTAACCCACATTTATTTAAACAAGATCAAAGGGTTAATTGCCACTCCATAAATGGACATTGTACAGGTAGACACTTCTCATAATATCTGCCAAGCTCAGTTTCCTCTATTTTTCAAAGATGGTACAATTTCACAATTGTATTAGGACTCAGGAAACCCAGTTTCAAGTTGGAATGGGACATTTAGGCACCGACCTTTGGCCGTGCCCACTTTGGTCACAATTGGTGGTGGGCAGGGTAATCATTCGGGCTCTGGAGGGGGCAGTGTGCAATGGATAGTGGGCGGAGTGATCACAGGAGCTAACCCTTTGTGCACTGCACCCCCACAGCCTCCATGATCGCCCCACCCACTGCCAATTGTACACTACCTCCGACGTGCAGCAAAATGCCTGGGCAAAACTATACCTCAGGAAATGGGCTGGGATGAAGGGCTGGGGGTGGAGGGCTGAGGTGCCATTGGCAGTGGACAATTGGTGGCAGGGGGCCAGTGGAAGAGGAAATCTACTGTGGGTCAGCAGCAGCAGTTGGTTGGGAGCGAAGTGGGTAACGTCAAGGGTAGGCATCTGTATGTCCTAGACCTACTCAAATACATCCTCAGCTACAAAATTCACTGAGTGACTTTGAGACAGTCACTTCTCTCTTTCTCTCTGAGAGGCCTGTTGAGAGAATAAATGGAGGAGGGGATGTTTTGTATGCTTCTTTGTGCTCCTTATGAAGGATGTCTAGCAAATAAATAAATTTGTTTATAAGAATATATCAATCGCTTCTTCCCATTGCCCTGCTTCCCACAAGCTTCCAAGCTAAGTATAGTGTATCCAGGTCAACATGCGGTTAGATCTATGATGTTTTTTTTAAAAAATAGAAAACTATGTTTGGAAACCAGAAGATTTTTTTAAAAAAATATGTGAATTGTTTACACTTACCCAAGACTACTCCACAAGCTAGCATTTCCCCACACAATAGTTCAAGGTACATGCAAGGCAGATATTGAATGGGTTCAAGCAATATAAAAACCAAATGAATCATGTTGGCTGAGTTTTTATCTAATGCTAAGATATAAACCATACTTTTACTTTTTGCTAAGCCATGATGAGATTTATTGTTGGCTTAGCATTGTGGTATCTATTGTCCAGTGACATCACTTCTGTAAAAAAATGACCTGTTCAGTAGCCTATGGCTGTTTTCAGATGATACATCAGACCCTGACCCAGCATGCTTCTTCCCTGAGATAAAACAAAATATGAAACTGCTCTTCAGATGATACACTGGCTGGGCAAGTTAGTTTAACCTGACTCCTCACTGTGGGCTTTGGATTTTACCCTCCGATTTCAGTGCTGACTGATTACAATGCTCACACGATATGTTAATACCAACTTAACCCAATTAAGTATGTTGCACGAGCACAACAAATGGTTGTAAGGTCATTCTGGAGATTCTTGGAACCTCATGTTCTGCAAAGGAATTAAAAGTGAAGGATACAGACTCCAATATTTATCAGAACATTCAGTGCAAGAAATGCCGAGTCATCTTATTGAAAAGGAAACTATTACATTTGAAATCATTCAAAGGTGGCATATCTGACTTATATTTAAAAATAATTTCCAGTAGCTAATAGATGTTTTGAACACATAGAGCAGAACGCAAATCTATGTTGCATACTATTACCTGGGCTATTTTAGATATATTGTTTTAGATGGAATACTTTAATGAAGTTGTTATAAAGTTGTTTCGAATCACATATATAATTGCTATCATTATGGTTTGTTGCATATTTTGACTGTGCAACAGATGTTTACATGGAATTTGGTTTTTTATCTACCTATCAAGTCCTTCCCAAAGACCCAGGATAGGCAGATGACGTTGTTTAATGGTGTTAAAGATACCATTACAGGATGTAAGCTGTTCCAAATAAAGCTTCCTTTTGCAATTGTTATTTCTATCTTCTCTTCTCTTCCTGCCAATTTCATCAAGTAACTCTTATTATTTCTATCAATATATTATCAATTCATCAGTCCTAAACATTTATTTCATTGGAAAAATGTAACCCAAAAAGAAAAAAAATCACATCTTAAATCAAAGCAAGCTCTACAGTCAGCTTAAAAATGTGTAAAAATATATCCTAAAAAAATGAAGGCAACCAGTTAAGAACCCTGATGCATATCTTCTGTGCTTTTATTATGCCTCCTGTACAGTTAGCATGGCAGGCTTGTTGTAATCCTGTCTAAGAGGAGAAGCTTCAGATCTGATTATACATTTTGTAGTAATTAGATGGAACAGTTGCCATCTGGAGATTAGCATTTTACATATATAAAGCACCACAATCCCCTGTATCTGCAGAAATACTGATCAAATGCAATTGCTTGGTTGTCAGCCCTTCTTGATGCAGCCTTTTCATTGACTGGAAGGAATCTATGGCAAGCTGGGTAGGCCCACAAAGAAAGGAAACCATAGAATTGGATGATCTAGACTCATTTGCTCCACTAAAAGTAAGGTCACCAGGAATTATCGCTCTTGGAATAATCTTTCATTATTTGGCTAGCTGAATATAATTATCAAAATAATTTATTATGAAGTTGAAAGTGGCCCTGAATTTATGATCTACCAAACTGGAATAATGATATTAAAAACCAAGATATTGAAGCTGAGTTCGGGAAGATAATTCACAACCAGAGGAAAGTGTGAATACTAATGGGAAAAATGCATGGCAAAAAAATTTTCTTTCAGTGATTCAGGATTTTTTGACTACAAAAACACATATATCTATTAAGAAATGTGCTAGAGTTAAACTAACATGGAATGGTTTTATTTAATTTATAGAGTGCTACTTGTTTTCTGTGTAAGAAAGCCTAATCTGAGAATTAGTAGGGAGCTTTCAATTATTTTCTAGCTGTTCTTCAGAAAAAGAATACCAAGATTTATTTCATATTAGGTATAACCCTGAGTAAGTATTACAAAACCACTAGTCTAGTTATTGTATGTTAAGATTTTTTTTTCCTGTGTTAAAGTGTCCAGCATATTATTCAGTGTTTTTTATCGTACATTTTTAAACTCCAAAGACCATTTCAAAGAGGAGCTACTTTTTAATATTTAGAAATTATAATTGCGGATCAAAAAGTGTCAGTCCAATACATCATCATAGTACCTCTTTGACCTGCAATTATATAGTTGATATACTGTACAAGTATCAAAGTGCAATCCTAAAACCACCTGCAAATATATGTGCATAGGATTGCTCAATTGATTATAAATCAAGCATAATGCATCTACGTTTACAACAGCTTACCGCTAAGGCTAGAAGCAAAAAAATAATAATCATCTTTTACTCTTTGATAAGATGTTTCTAACTTCAGTTCGCATTGAAGCTTGAATCATGCTGTTGCTTCTTACTGTAATAATACTAGAACTTTGGGCTGTCCAATGAATCTTAAAGGTGGGAGATTCAGGAAAAAAGAGAGGAAATATATATAGTACAGCTTCATTTCTAGCTGTCACCTTTATTAGATGAATTTATTTATTTAGCATATGGCGATGGCGTATCATACATGGATTTGCAATATTTATTTACATTTCACCTAGATTAAAAACACAGTAAAATATGAATGTTAAAATGTTAAAAAGATCTATATTTAGATAGCAATGTCTAAGCAATCTAACCATTGAAGTGCAGCTTCATTTATGTGAGAAAAAAATCAGATACTGAACTGGTATATGCCCTCATTTTACAGCCGGTCATGATGTAATCTACTGTTTGATGTGGGAGCCTGCAGTTACATTGAGGGGAGGATGTGCTGTATGAAGTGCAAATCTTGATTCAAGCTTGTCCATTGCTGGTGTGGTAGTTCAAAACCTGGCACCTTTTGCGTAGGGTGATTTATATATCTACCCGTGCTGGGCTTTCAACAACTCATTTGGCTTTCCATTGGGAATCAATGTTAAAGTTGTTAAGCAGATGTTGGCTTAACCAATGGGGGCTTCTTGGATTTGAACTTTCCAATGGTTAAATGATGAAGGTTGGTATGCACTGATAGGAGTGAGTTGTTCATAATTGTTCATATTTTGTCTGCATTCGCTCACTAATGCATTTTGCTTTTGTAAAGCTGGCAGTGCTATATAGCTCAGAATAGAAAGCCAGCAAGTTGGAGTGGCTTTAATGCATCTGCTTATAACCTTCAGTGGGACGCGGTGGCTCAGTGGCTAAGATGCTGAGCTTGTTGATTGAAAAATTGGCAGTTCAGTGGTTTGAATCCCTAGTGATGCGTAACAGGGTGAGCTCCCGTTACTTGTCCCAGCTTCTGCCAACCTAGCAGTTTAAAAGCACGTAAAAAATGCAAGTAGAAAAATAGGGCCACCTTTGGTGGGAAGGTAACAGCGTTCCATGCACCTTTGGCATTTAGTCATGCCAGCCACATGACCACGGAGACGTCTTTGGACAGCACTGGTTTTTCGGCTTTGAAACGGAGATGAGCACTGTCCCTAGAGTCGGGAACAACTGGCACATATGTGTGAGGGGAACCTTTACCTTTACATTTACCTTTTATAACCCTCATGATGTCATTGAGTCTGGTGTCTAGCTTACTAGTATGGCAGCTGTTGAGCCATACAGGAGCACTGTATTCTGCTGTGGAGAGAGACCAGCCCTAGTACTGATGTTCTGAGGGTGGCAGCTGAAGCTCCTCATTTAGTTTTGCTTAGTTTCTGGACTATGTCTTGATTTTTCTGCTGCATTCTCTAGAAGTGTCTTATAGGATAGAGTCCAACCCAATGTTATTCCAATGTAGTTTGGATCGGGATTGTAAATTGTTATTTAAGTAAACCTTCAGGATGTCATTTGCTAGCTTATTATTGAAGTGGAAGTATGTAGCTACCATTTTGTTGGTGCTAGGAGTAAGCCTCCAATTTGTTAGTGAAGAATTTTGCCAAGATCTTTAGATCTTAGGAGAGAAGGCTATCTGCCACCTCCATGTGTTTTCCTTGCACTGTTTACTGCAAAATCATCAGCCTATCCAAATTTGTATCACCTTGTCATTGGTATATCTGATATAAATTGAATAATGTGGATACCATTACAGAGCCTTATAGGAAGCCATTTTTTAATCTTCTTACTTTACTTATGTTTTCCCCCATAAGGTAAATGATGGTGGATAAAACTCAGTATTGTTAATCAAGATAGGCACATATGGTCTTCATCAGTAACTTAGAATAGAATAGAATGGAATAGAATATAATAGAATTCTTTATTGGCCAAGTGTGATTGGACACACAAGGAATTTGTCTTTGTGCATATGCTCTCAGTGTACATAAAAGAAAAGATACATTTGTCAAGAATGGTTGTCATAGGGTTCAAGTAAGCAATCAGGAAACAATCAATATGAATATAAATCATAAGGATACAAGCAACAAGTTACAGTCATACAGTCATAAGTGGGAGGAGATGGGTGATAGGAACGATGAGACACACCAAAACAACTAGACACAAGAACAGTTTTTTCCCGAACGCCATCACTCTGCTAAACAAATAACTCTCTCACCACTGTCAAACTATTCACTAGGCTGCATTACTATTATTATTAGTTTTTCTCATCAGTAACTTTAAAACCCAATTATGGGGAACAATAGTATGCAAAAAGGATTGCCCTCTTGGCTCAGAGATGGGCTTCCCAGAGATATTTTGCTGACTTCTAAGAGAAATAGTTTGCTGCATTATACATAACTTTCCTTTTTCCATCCGGTAAAATTAGATTCTTATATATGTAGAATATACCCATCTGTTAGTTCACTGCACACAACAATTGATCTATAAACAATATTAGTTAATTGGCTCTTTTATTTAATATTTGGTTTGATTCTGTCAAAACATCTTGTAAGCACTCAAAAAAAATCTTTTTTCCATTTTGAATATAGCGAATCTTGGCATCGAAAATACACTCCTAATATACTCTACTTAAGATTAATAATTTAATAAATAAAAGGTTTGGGAGGCAAAAGAAGTAGACTCAACAAGAGACTAAAGGTTAGATAGGTAAAGATAGATAGCAGCGGGTGAGCTTTGGGGATTCACAATTATATTTGAAGAACAGAATCTTATAAATTTGTCAATGGAGCCAGATTTTTTGCCTCCTTCACTGGATTTCTAAAAGTGGTTTGGGAGCACAAGTCATTTCTCCCAGGCAATTCTCCCTGCAGTTTTCCTCTTGCAGGGTACCGTTCAACAATGAATCCATCTGCATTCTGTGAAGAACTGAACAACATGTTAAGGAAGCCCAAGAAAAATTAAACAGAGTATGAAATATTTAATTAGATGAATAAAAAACAATCTTTGTATAAAGTTAAATTGGGTTTTCAAATGGACACAACCACATATAATTTGTAATAAGTATAATAATAAAAGCTTGAAAATGCATGGTTATAAATTAATTTATACAAGCACCATTCTTGAAGGAAGTTGATTCTTCTATATTTCTATGTTTTTGTCATCAAACAATATCCAAATTGTAATTAACAGATGAGGGTTAAACTCTGAGTATCCATGAATATATTGAAAGAGACATATGTATAATCTCTCTCTCTCTCTCTCTCTCTCTCTCTCTCTCTCTCTCTCTCTCTCTCTCTCTCCCTCCCTCCCTCCCTCCCTCCCTCCCTCCTCCCCCTCTGTGGAAGGCTATGGTGAAATTTTCTTTCTGGATTGTGCTCTATATTTCTTTGCAAAGCTTTGATTTGCTGGATTCATCAACCTTGAACAACATGAAAAAATATTCTTCTGAATAAATATGTTCGCAATGTAAAAATAGGAAATGTTGCAGTTATGTTTGCTGTTGAAACAAAATCCCTCTAATTGTTATTTTGGTGTGACTAAGTACCTATTGCCAAGTAAAAATATCTATTGTACCAAAATAAGTTCTGTGAAAATATGTTGGAGAATTCTGCTTAAATCTGCAAGTGAAGATATCAGCTATATCTTACCAGTCTTTGTGAAACTTGGATTAACAGCATGGACCTATTTGAATCATTGATCTTGGCAAGCATTACTGTTGTTGCTATTGTTGAAATCTCCTTTGTTGGCTGTACATAAATTAGGAAAATGTTCTTCTTGGGATTGTGAGACAAAAAATTGACTTCTTGCCTCTTTATTTCCAGATTGCTTTTAGAATGAGTAAAACATCTTCAACCAACAACTCAGTGCTCCAACCTCACAGTTCACAAAGTGAACAGTCTTTATCTGTGCATCCGTCCAATGTCATTGAACCTAGTGTGGCCAAACGGATCTGCTTTTATAAGAGTGGAGATCCTCAGTTTAATGGAATTCAAATGGTTGTCAATAGCCGCTCTTTCAGATCATTTGATGCTCTGCTTGACAACTTGTCAAAAAAAGTTCCACTGCCTTTCGGAGTAAGGAACATTACTACACCAAGAGGAGTGCACAATATCAATAATCTGGAAGACCTTGAAGATGGAAAGTCATACATTTGCTCCCAACAAAAAAAAATCAAACCCATTAATTTGGAAGAGGCCAGAAGAAAGCCATTGCCATGGCAGATTAGTAGGCCCATCAGTGCTCGCCGTAAGGCTGTACAGGTAACCAGACACGGCAAAGGGAGTCCGTTCCAACGGGGTAGCACTATACGACTGAGCACCCCTAAGAAGTTGCTTGTTTTCAGAAATGGCAATGCAAAAATCCGGTGTATGGTTGTCTTGGATAAGAAGAACACACAAAATTTTGAGGCCTTTCTGGACCACATAAGTGAATTAATGCAGTATTCAGTGTTGAAATTATATACTACTGATGGGAGAAAGGTAAGATAACTATAAGATAATAATCAAATATGTTTCTTTTTGTGAAATTGGGAGAGGGACTTCTTGTGAATCACACAATCTCTCTGATGAAATTGTCAAAGTAGGCCATCGAAAGAAACACTTTCACTAAACTTTTATAGCAAATATTGAAATTGAAGCATATGGAGAGGTCAACCATTTTTCTAATTTTACTGAAAGCATGTTTAGTATGGTAGTGAGCTGGGCGGCAAACAAATAAAATAAATTTTACTCAGCTTTTGTTCCTAGTAGGTAAAGTTCTTACATTTCAGCATCCATATCACAGATTTCTGTTATTTATTTATTTATTTATTTATTTATTTATTTATTTATTTATTTATTTATTTATTTATTTATTTATTTATTTATTTATTGTCTCACAAACCAAGTGACTCTAGAACAAATTTATTATTATAAAAATTTTCACCACAGTGATCAAGAAAAATAGCCTGCCACCTTTCCAAATCTTTTACATTTAAAACAGCTGACTTACATTGTCCCATATTCCCTAGTTATTACTAGATACTTCAGTATTAAGAACATGGAAGTCTTGGAAGCACAAAGTAAGGAGGTCTTGGTATATGCAAAGAACTAGCCTTGTTTTAATCTGCATCTTCCTGTTCTACTTCATCTGTGTATTCTTGTTAAGGAGCTTTTACAGGACATCTCTAGGAGCGTCCTCAATCTTCCTACTAGCAATTAGCCACATCATAATCTCTTAAAGGCTATACTATGCTTAGACTTCTCATGAGGCATAGTTCTTCCCCCCCCCTACAAAGACCTGAAGCAATTCCATTTCCCCTATTCGCATCTTTTTTTTTCCCCAGAAAGAAAGCACAAAAATAAAGTCCCTTTGTCGATTAATATCATTTGGACTCATCCTTTAACATAGAAAAATAATGATTTTTCAGGGCAAATTATTGTTATATGTGTTGCATTAAAATTGCATATAATTCTGTGTATTCCAGACTTCTGTGCAGGTGTTTTTGTTTTGAAGAAAGCACTGAGTTGTTCTTAAAATTAATTGGTAGGAGAAAAGTGAAGCTGTTATGCTTCCTTCCATCACTATTGCATAGAAATAACAGCTTGCCAAAGCTCATTTTAAAATTAAAACAATTTAGGGATTTGTTTATCTCTAATATTTATTTAGGCTCACGTTGATAAACATTACAGTTTATTTAAATTTTGAAAAGTTATATTGATTGTAACGCTAAACCCTAATGAGAGTTCCAAAGCTATAACCTTGAGTTCCAACTGCAAACAATTCTGTTTTTAGTACACACACACACACACACACACACACACACACACACACACACACACTTATGATTTCATAGGAGTGAACAGACTTGTGTAGGCAGAGGAGCTAGCCTTCTCTAAATGCTTCCCTGCCTGCTGTCTTCCAGCAGATTTCTGTTTTTCAAAAAACACAGTTGAAATATTTTAAGTTTTCTTTTCCCAAAATGTCTGTAGTAAAGCTTTGATGAATATTTAATATCAATATTTCTTTGTCAAACAAGAAAAATGCTAGTACTGTGATGATAGAAGAGATGGTTTTTAATTATGATTTAGGGCTGTAAAATCTCTTTTTAATGTTAATTATGATTAGGGCTGTAACATTTTATTTAAAAACTTTCATTGTTACATGAATTTTTCTTTCATATTAGGAACAGATAGCACGATTTTATGATACCTACCAGCATTGCTGCATTTATAGATAACTACTTGCTAGACACATTCTTGCTGAAATACGCCACGGGTTTATAAAACTTTTTAAAGTTTTCAAATGAGAATATTTCAGTTACTCAACCTAGTTTTCTGTAGAATTTTTCTGGTTCCCAGGGAGATTTAAAGGAGGTAGAGATGGGTTGGAGGTAGAAAACAGAGCAATGCTAATAAAAGGAAAGAATGATAGATCAGCCTGAGAAAGGGAAAACCTTGAAGTACAGGCTGTGGTGTGCTGAAGACGCCTCTCAAAAGCTGATGGAATTTTGGAATTTTGTGAGTTGGCTGAGAGCAGACTCCACTTGCTGTGCCAATCAGCTGTTCTCTATTTACTGATGCTGTGGTAGTAATGGAGCCACAGTGCTCCAGTTCTTATACATTTACCAGCACACCACTGAGTAGAGGTGACCAGGAAAGGAACAGGAGGATGCAATATAAAAATAAGCGTCTGACCAAATAAAGCAAAAAGACCAGGGTTGCGGTAACACAATCTTAGAATGTCCAAAAGTCCAAGAGAAGGAAGCACACAGATTGTGGCTAACATTGGAAGGGATTTTCTTTCCCTTCCCACTGTGTATTGCACAGTGTCTGTGCAATACTACAAGCTAAATGAAGCATATATCTGATGTGTTTAAGCCAGGTTAGTATTTATATTGTTTCCTCCATCACTACAAATACCACCACCACCACTGGATATGGTGTGCAAGCCTAACCAATTGTTAGTTTATAATTCAGGGTTTTGTGCCAGCTCAAAGTATGGGTTAATTTGGTAACTGGGTTAAATCTGCTTTGCTTTTTTATTTGTTTATTTAATATGCCACCCATCACACTCTACAAAGTGACTATATGAATGAAACCAATGTATTTTGAGGATATTTTCTAATAGTTTTATGTTAGAAAGAAAGGTTTGGGAAGTGATATAAAAAGAGGGTTAATTATCACTTGCTTGTTTTTCAGGTCTCCAACCTTCAGGGTCTGATACTGTGTTCTGGAGCTGTTGTGGCTGCAGGGAAAGAACCCTTTAAGGCAGGGAATTATGATCCTCGTAGGTATTCATTGCCTGCAAGACTTCCGGGGGTCTCCAGTCGTGTCCACCCCCAAGCAAACCTCAAGTCAGAGAGCAGAAAAAGTAAGTTCCTTAAATTATTCCCACTTTTCCCCATTCTTTTAAATTATCAATAAGGTCAGCCTTAGCATTAGGTAAAACAAATTGGGAAACAAACAGCTTGGGAAACTGATTTTGGATATCATGAAAAAGATAACAAATTGTTAGTTAGTTAGTTAGTTAGTTAGTTAGTTAGTTAGTTAGTTAGTTAGTTAGTTAGTTAGTTAGTTAGTTAGTTAGTTAATATGCTGCTGCTGTTGCTGATTTAGCCTGGGCATTGGGGAGACAGAGAAAGGCAGGCAACAGTGTTATTTTATACATCAGATGCCAAAATAATTTAACTTGCTTTCACTCTCCACTTCGAAATTGAAAGAATGTGAGATGTCTTTTGTTCTCTTCAGAAAACAGAATATCTTTGGCCTGCCTTTATATTAAGGGGGGGGGGGAACCCAAGGCAAATCTCAAAGACCAGACTGAACATTACCAGTAGTCATGTGTCAATCACTTTGTTTCATCCCAATCTACTTTGCTTGCTTGCTATAAAGGGCAACTATGAATACTAACTTAAGGTCCTTGAAAATAGAGTAGGTGAAAAAAATAGTGGTTAAACAAACAAACAAATGAATAAATATGAGAAATAAAATACATTTACATTCTATGACCTAACTATAACCGAAAGTGAATTTAAGAACCCAGAAGAACATGAAGTCTATCTCAATGCTTGGAGATTTACTTGGTGTCCAGAAGCTTTCATTTGTACAAAATGTGACTCTGGGCTGTTAAATGTTATGTTAAACCAACATGAAATGGACAACAATAGCGTCTTTAGTGGCACTCTAACCTGTTTTCTATAGTCCCTCCTATATCATCAGTTAGAACCGTGATGGCGAACCTATGGCACGGGTGCCACAAGTGGCACGTGGAGCCATATCAGTGGGCACGCGAGCTCAGGTCCGGCACGCATGTGCGCACCGGCCGGCTGATTTTTGGGCCTTCTGGGCCCACTGGGAGTCGGGAAACAGACTGTTTCCAGCCTCCAGAGGGGGTGGGGAAGGCCGTTTTCACCCTCCCCAGGCTCCTAGAAGCCTGGAGAGAGCAAAAAATGGGCGTGCCATTGCATGCTGGGAGTGGGGGGGTCATACGCGCATGCGCGGGGGTGCATGGAATTATGGGTGTGGGCACGCACACACGTGATCCCACGCATCCCCCCCTTTTTGGCACGCGAACCAAAAAAGGTTCGCCATCACTGAGTTAGAATATGTCCCCCTTATCTTTCAGTCACTTTTTGCCCTTAAAAACAGAATTATGATGATTATGGAAGCAAGGATAACATAGGGTAACTATACCAGGTAAATTAATTTTTATAAAATTTGTAACACATTTTTACAATTTTTTTTTGGTTCCTTCAAGCAAATCTTTATTCCTAGAAACTGCATGGACAAGTCCCTGTAGGTTTCTTTGGCAAGTTTTTTCAGAAGGGTTTTGCCCTTGTCTGCTTCCCTAGGGCTGAGAAAGAGTGACTGGCTCAAGATCATCCAACTGGCTTTGGGTCGAAGGCAAGACCAGAATTCATAGTCTCCTGATTTCTAGCCTGGTGCTTTAAGCACTACACCAAACTTGCTCTCTAATTTGATTTTAGCTATACTTTAATTGTTAATAGTTGCATACTACTGGCATTAAGTAATATGACTGTGCAGTACTTTAGATTCCAAAGAGGTGCTATGGAACACTTGGGGATTTAAACAAAGCATCTGCCAGCTCTTTAAAGCAACTAAGTGATCCTGAGAAGTGGCGCAGCTGTTTTAGAGTGCCTATGTTCCCACATATTTTGAGTTAGACTTTTTGGAATTGAATTTAAAAAATGCCCAGCTCTATTAATTAGACCTTTAAATAAAGATGTGCAGCTCAGGATATATGTTAGAAAATCAAGGAAATTTTTAGGTACTTTCTCTGATTCATCTAGAAAAAAAAGAGTTAAAAGATTAAAAAGAAAAGAAAAGAAATATAGCAATAGCACTTAGACTTATATACCGCTTCATAGTGCTTTACAGCCCTCTCTAAGCAGTTTACAGAGTTCAGCATATTGCCCCCAACAATCTGGGTCCTCATTTTACCGACCTCGGAAGGATGGAAGGCTGAGTCAACCTTGAGCCTGGTGAGATTTGAACAGCTGAACTGCTGAACTAGCAGTCACTGAAGTAGTTGCAGTGCTGCTTTTAACCACTGCGCCACCTCGGCTCCATAGTATGTTCATGTGTTGGCAACTTCTTTCTCCACAGTTGCCTGCAATTCTAACAAAAGAGTTTGCTTTAAAACTTGACAATAGATGCTGAGTGAATATTCCCATGTGCCTATAAGCACTTTTTCCTGAATCACTTGCAATCATATGTATATGTGCCCGCATAGTTTAAATAATCCCAGATTTTGATAAATATTATATCATTAGTTATTTTATTATATCAATTTATGTAGCAATCTCACAACTGCTAAATTAATAAAAAGGAATTTCACTGCATACGCAGCCCCTTTATTAGGAATGCTTTTTTTGTTTGTTTTTGTCTAATTTAATGCTATCTGCATGTTTTGTACTAACAATGGTTTTTTGTGTGTTTTCTTTTGCCTCTTTGCTACCTGTCTGCTGCTATACTTATGGATGGTTATTCTGGATGACTATCTTCCACACTTTAATCTAATCTTGTCATGTTGGGTGCTTTCAATAAATTGCTTGAAAGTGAGCGGGATTCAAATAGATTCAAGATCCAGAAATCAGCTGTTCTCTGCTTCTTCTTATAAGGAATATAGCAATGATAACAACTCAGATTCCTCTTTTATACCTGACAATGACATGGGCATAGTAAAAAATTGTTTGCATACTGATGAAGATTACCCTGCAGAGCATTTCACTGATGACATTGAAAAGTCTGTTCATCTTAATCAAGATGGCAGTATGACAGTTGAGATGCGAGTTCGATTCAAGATTAAAAAAAAGGAAACTATACAATGGACCACTACTGTTACTCATGCTGGCACTTCAGCAGTCATTCCAGAAGATCAAACATCTGATTTAAATATTTTGACATATAAAAATCCCACAGAGGAGTTCAGCATTGCTGAAAATGATGTCCCAATGCAGCAAATCTGTACAAAAATGATCAATCAAAATTCTGCAAATCAATTGAAAACCAGCACTTGTGACATCTGGCAGGATCAACTGATGAACACAGATTTGAGGCAGGAAAGAAATAATGATCTTAAACTTAATTTCTGTAGACCTCCTACTCCTGGGCCTACAAAAGTCAGACAAAAGAAAGCGTTAGTTGAAAGTGTTACAATGGTATCAGACACAACTATCCAAAAAAAGACGGTAGGTCAATTTTCTGTCAGTGAAGAAATGGACAATGGCAAAACCAAATCTAAGCACTGTATGATTACTCATGCTAGCAGCCAAATAACAAATGTTACTAATCCCCAAATTAGTGGCGTATGTAATAATCATACACTGAATCAAACTCAGACTGATCAAGAGGAGAAACAAATGTTGAACAAAAGCACAATTAAAAAGACCTCTGATCTGCCTGAAGAGGATGGATTATTACATAATGTTTTGGAGAAATCAGTTGTAGAGAAAGGTTTATCTCAGAGTTTAACACCTGAAGGTTATTCTAGTATTGGACAAGGACAATCTTTGGTAAAAAGGAATAATACATCTGTACCGTGTTTATCTAATAAATGTGGTGCTATAGAACAAGAACTAAATTCCTTCAACAACCATTCAGAATGGTCTCAGTTAAAAACTAAAGAAATTAAATATGACCAATGTCAAATACACCATTGTTCCTCATCATTGCCTCCTAAAAGCAATAATACAATTTGTAAATATGTTTCAATGACTCCTACGTTAACAGGATCTGATTGTATTACTGCTACAGTCCTCTCTGATGAAAGCCAAGCTACATCATCTAGTGACAAAAAGAAAAAGAAAAAGAAGAAAAATAAATTAGATATAGTGAAACAAAATGTAAGTTCCCCAAAGGACTCATGTGACATTTCCATTGAAGGTAATGAGAAAAATGTAAACACCTGTACAATTCACAACACAAGAGAGATGATTAATCATTCTCCTATTGAGTTAGCAATTCATAAAAGAGAGCTTGCATTTCCTGTTGGAAACTCTGACGGTGCTATTAAAACCGTAAACACCAGAGGTGATTTATATAGCCAGGTTTCAATCACATCCCAGCAGAATGATTTAGAAGATAACATAAAGAAAAATCTAAATAGTCAGTTATCCCACCAAACTAGGAAATCTATGAAAGCTGAAGATCTACCACCTGCTTCACTAAAGCCTTTAACTGGTTTAGGGAATGGTCAGAAGGCAGAAGATAAAAAGGGAAAGATTATTTCAACTAAGTTGATAAAATCGTCATCAAAACACAAAGAAGTGAAAAAGAAAAAAAAATCTGAAAGTGCTACAGGTAGTATAGACAAGGTATTGGATGAAACGAAAGTGTTGGATACCTTAAGGCATTCAGACTTTACAAATGAGATTACAAAACAGTCTCTTGAAAACTACATTCAAACCTGGTTGCAAAATATATATCCAAAGGCTGTGAGCTCCCCCAAACAAAGGGCTCCTATAAACTCGATTAACAAGAAATCACATCACCCAACAGTAAAAACATTCTTAGATAAAGGAAGTAAAGAAACTGGGAGGAGTAATATTCCTGAAGATCAACTGAAGTGTACGTTGCATAATCTCAGTGAAGTGCAAGCTTTGGAAGAATCATTTAAAGAATTATATGAAAAACACACAGATTGTCTAAGAAATGTTGATGGGATCTTGAAAGATGCAGACAAATATTTAATGCCATCAGAAACCCAGGAAAAAGCAAAACTTTCCATGTGTGATATCATACGTAAATATAAAAAAAATCTTCAGGAAGAAACTGATCATGCAAGATGTAATTCTGAAATAAATGCTCAAGTTGATCCTAAATCTGACCCAGGTACTGAGGCGCAGAAATATTGCAAAAATAGTCTTTTGCTACATAAGTTGAAATCAGCAATTTTCAATCTTGAAAAAGCCAAAACTGGATGCCTCCAAAATTTAAATTGTCTTTCAGATGTTTTTTCTTCTTCTCTCCTTGGATCTCCATCCAATGTCCTGCTAGTTTGGCTTTTACTAAACCTGAAAGAAAGTTTGCCCTTTATAAATAAAGATGAGATGGTGGGAACTAGTTGCAGTTGTTCAGAAATCTTTATGCTATCGCAATATTTGAAACAGGTTGCGGCTAAAGAAGAAGATGAAAACTTAATGACAGCTGCGTCTGACGTGCAGGATTGCACAGCAAACTGCTTAATATTTTCTGGGGTGCAAATAGAAAAACAGGAATTAACATATTGCCAAGAAAATATTGCTGTGATTGAAACTAAAAATATACCAGGCACTGAAGAACAAGAAAAACCAAATGAGAATTTAATCCTGAATGACAGTATAAATTCTAAAAAAGTTTTAGATGTGAAAGAGGTAGCAGAAGAGTTACAGAGCAACTGTGAAGAACAGCAACCATGCAACAGGCCAGCAGAAAATTCAGATATGTATGAAACGGTTGTAATGCAAAATCTAAACTGCACCAAAGCACAGTCAGGAAATGTGGTTTCAAATGAAGACTTTCTTGAAGAAAATGAGGCTATTCCATTGCAAGAATTAGAGGAAAAAATCCCAGATCCATCATTAAATAATGAAAAACCTGACCTTTTTGAAGACTCTAATATCACTATTTTCAACACTAGTGATCATACTATTGGACAGATTTTTGATCTAGAATCATCACAATTAGATGATGAAGAATTCAATAGCTTAGAAGAGCAAAAATATATAGCATCAATATGCAACAGAGAACATTCTGAGGAGAACCTTACTTCGGCTATTAAAAATTCTATAAAGGAGAATCATGTTGAAAATTCTACAACAGATAATCTAGAGGAAAATGATTCTTCAGTGGAAACTTCAGAGCAATTATCAATAACTTCACCACAGCCTTTGGTTTCTGAACCTAATCAAATTCCAATTAATACTGAGGATAAGAAATCAAGAGTGAAATTAATAATAAATCAACTTGAGTGTGGATCTCATTCAAATGCTTCTTCGGAGTTGAAAAAAACCATTGGAAGTCCTGGCACATCTGATTTGTCTGATTATCGACCAGAAACTGATGAAAGTGACAGCAGGTCTAGGCCTTCTAGTGACTTGTCTGATGAAAGTACAGATGAAGCAATATATGAAAAAGGCTACAACACAGGCTATGTAAAAAGAACTATTGAACGTCTTTATGGTAAAGCAGAAACTGCATTTAAACCCATTTCCAAGCCTGGTTCTCCATATTTGGGTCAGATGCTTTCCAAAGATACAGAAGTTCCCTTACATGTAATCAGCGATAAAATCCCCTTGTTTGGTCAAGTTCATAATGGATGGCCTGAGGACAAAGTAGCTTCTTCATTAATATCATACGATAACCATGATTTAAATACAACCAGCGATGAATATGCTATTTTGCCAGTCCCTATCTTCAGCCTGAATGGGGAAGAAACATATAATGCTGATTGTTCACTGCAAAATGCTAAACAGCACAGTGAGTTTAAGGCCCAGATTGCTGAAGATGAAGGGGTACTAGTCGATAAAGGAAAATGGCTTCTTAAAGAAAACCATTTAATAAGAAAATCACCTCCCGACAACAGTGGAATGTATGGCACTATGGATACAACATCAGCTGATACTTTTTTTGACAATCATAGTAGTGACGCTCCATATTCTCATTTGCAGAATATGGAGCTAAGGTCAGCATTGAAAGAAATATCATCTTCTGATTTGGAAGATATGGCAAAGCCTTGCGGCAATGCAGACAATTACTTCCACATGCCTCATAATAGTGATTCAGAGCCTTTCCCTCATGTTCCAGGTATAAAATGCAAGAACAGCCCAAGTAAGAGGAAGGAATACAACACTTCTTCAGAATGTTGCACAGAGCTGAACAGCTATTCCCCAGCATTTTCAATGGTCGATTTTAAATTACCTAACAATCGGATACACCCTCTAGATCAGATTACAGATGATGCATTAGTTCAGACCCAGCCGACTAGGAACGCTACTTCAGACAGGAATAGACCTGAGACTCAAGATTCTTTAGATAAACTCCATGCTATTTGTGGACAACATTGTCCCATACTGACAGCTCTCATAAAGCCACTGAATGAACAGATCAGAGGATGTGCTTATCAAAAAGCATCTGATATTGAGAATCTAATCTGGCTACCATACTTGATAAATAAATCCATAGGGAAAGATAAATGTATAATTAATCTCAGCAGACCCCATGATCAGCTGAAGATCAGCTGCATGAATAAGATTTCAATTGACATTTTTGGAAGACATTACACTGAGAACATCTTAGATATTACAAATTGTGATCATTTTAAGTTACCTTTATCTCTAAATTCTCTCTACGGTATCACAAAGGTTATTAAAGGAATGCTATTAAAGCCAGAGGTATACAAGAATCATGAAAGTAGCACAAGGAAAGATGATGCTCTTGATGGGATAACTGTAGAACACAGTAATAATTTATCTAGCTATTTATCTAGCACAAGAAGTAATTCTGATCAATTTGTTGGGGGGGAATGGACTCCTTTATTAGAACATTGTATAGCAAGTAGTCAAAATGTATACTATCAAAGGAATTTCATAAAAACGAGTTACTGGGAAATAACTGTATATCTGAAAGATAGAAGTGTTCAGTCTTTGCAACTTTTATTAATATTTAAACAAAAACCACCATTCAACAAAAATTATTTTGGGTTGCTTGTTTTTCTCAGTATTCTTACCTTTTCTGTAGAA
The DNA here is from genome assembly GCA_023053685.1 of Diadophis punctatus similis. NCBI lineage: Eukaryota > Metazoa > Chordata > Lepidosauria > Squamata > Dipsadidae > Diadophis > Diadophis punctatus. Next base: position 164,792,767 of record JALIGW010000003.1, read on the forward strand.
AATGCAGACTTTTCACCCAAGAAGTTCAGGTAATATTAGAATAAAGATATGTTGTTTGTGTCAATCTCAGGATTAAATTGCAAAACTCCATAATTTTATGAGCATTGAAGAAAAAGAACTGTGAATAAATATAGGATGGATAGATAGATAGATAGATAGATAGATAGATAGATAGATAGATAGATAGATAGATAGATAGATAGATAGATAGATAGATAGATAGATATCCTAATGGTAATTGACAAAGAGCAAGTAGCAGCTGAATTGATAACAATTGATATCTGAATAATGGATTCACTCAAACAGAAGACAAACGTTCGTCTTATCAATTTAACACTGCCATTTCCGGATTAAAACAATCTTGTTGTGTCATCCAGTAATATTTAATGTGATACACGAGTATATATTAGTACACATATATTTATAATATTTATATTATTATAAATATATATAATATATTTAAGAACTGGGTATTTTATCAAACTGTTGACTAAAATTAATCTCCTATAAAATAAAATGAATTAATCCTCCTCCTGCAGATACCAACCATTCTTTTTTTTACACACAGAAATAAATTCTACACACACTGTTTTTCTTCCTCCTTTGAGGGAGGAGACAGAGAAAGACAAAGAAGAAATGAAGGTTGAAGGGAAAGTATAGCAGCTGCCTTTGGAAAGCAAGAAAAAACTAGATAGAGAAGAAGAGCAGAACAAGATAGAAATTAGGTGATGGCAAGAGTGATGGCAATTGAAAAGGGGAAGAAAGGTGAGAGAGAAAAAAACACCCTGCTTAGGTATTGGCAGCTTCCTGAACTGAAATTAATTTCCTCCAAGAGCAAATTTAATTATCTGTAGCAGATTAATTCAGATGAAAAAGCAGTGGTGCAAGTATTTCAGCAAGTGAAATAATTTTCAAATTAGAACCATTATATATCAGGGATCATCAGGGAGAAGAGTTTCTGTGTGTCTTTTACTCAGAAAATTACAATGCACCAGAAGGAAAGTGGTTTATTTCCCTTATAACTGGGAGTCTGCAGTTGGTTCTTTACATAACTGATTGAATTTTGGTAGTAAAGAAACAACTCTGACAGACATTAACTGAAAAAGGAGGAAATCAGAGTTAAATAGCTCCTGCAGATCTTCCAAAGCAATCATGCTAATTTGAAATTCTTCCTCATTCCTTTGCTTTCAAAGCTATTCTTAACAGCAATTTTAAGAACCTCAATTCACAGGTAATTGTTGCAAAATATATCTATATTTGCAGTTAGTAAATATAATAATTTTTCTAATGAAACACTACATCTTTATTTTGTGGAAGCTCAAACTAAAAGGGGAAAAGTAGTTATTAAGTTCTCTCTCTCTCTACCCATGCAACTTTATTTAAAAAGTGACTGTAGTCACTACAGCATAACTAGTGCAACCTAGGTAAAGGACAATGTTCCCATATATCAAATACATTTCAGAAACAAGCAACAACCTCTTGGCATCATTGTAGCACACAAACCAAGCAAAACCCTCCAAAACTTCTTAAATAAACCAAAAGACCCAGTACTCCCACAAGAAGGAAAAAGAGGCATCATCTACAATATCCAATGCAAGACTGCAACAGCCACTACAAAGGCGTGTGGCAGAAGACTAACATCCATAAACACCAACTAGTAGTCAGAAAACATGATGAAAATTCCTTCAATCTCACAACACATGGGCTGATTCAATGACAGACAGACAGACAGACAGACAGACAGACAGACAGACAGACAGACAGAAATAGGCAGGAACCCCACATTCACTCATACTGATGATGTTAGTTAGGTAATGAAATGTTTACAACCAGAGTACCAAGAACTCCACAGCTCATTCCTGAGTGACATATATTCTAATGTATTAAGCTGTTTATGTTATGATGTTCAAGATCAGAAACACCTGAAATACTTTGATATTTTGATGTTTATGGAAGTAGCCATTTTTGTTCTTCAGACATTAACTGCCTATATTCTTTGGCATCTTCCTAAACTGAATGAGATGCAAATTCTTAAGCCTTTGCTCATACGAATAGCTCATCCCCGATATTATGTATTCTTCAAAGTTTCCTTTTAAGCATTTAAGAAATATTGAAGGGGAATGGGATGGGGTCAATTAACATTTGTCGGAATAAATAATACTCTTTAAATGATCAGGAGAATTAGCAAAGCAGAATTTCTGAATTTCTATCAAAGCTCAGGCAAATGAAGTCCATTCATTTGCCTGAGATTTCATGACTCTCCTTCACCATGGGAAGATCCAACAAATAACAGGACCATGGAGCTAATCTATATTTACCAACTGGTCCCCAGCCTCAGTTCTCACATAAGCAACCCAAAACATGCGCGCATAGTGTTTTTGTTATGCCAGAAAAAATGCCATTCTTACTTATTTTTAAAAGTTAAATATATGATTCTTACGAATCATTCTGAAATAAATAAATTTGGCCCCCATCTTCACACAAATCTTCAACAAATCACTAGAGATATGCCATGTTCCTTCTTGCTTCAAATGCTCCACTATCATCCCAGTGCCGAAGAAGCCCTCCATCAAGGAACTGAATGACTACAGACCGGTTGCTCTAACATCTGTAGTTATGAAAACCTTTGAAAGGCTAGTGATGTCCCACTTGAAAATCATCACGGATCCACTGTTAGACCCCTGCAATTTGCATACCGAGCAAATAGATCGACAGATGATGCTGTTAATATGGCTCTGCACTACATCCTACAACAACTTGAATCTCCAAAGACCTACACAAGGGTCTTCTTTGTAGACTTTAGTTCAGCATTCAATACTATCATACCGGACATTCTTCTAACTAAACTAAATCAGGTAGCGGTACCTGAACACATTTGTAAGTGGATCACAAGCTTCCTAACAGACAGGAAGCAGCAGGTGAAGCTAGGCAAAATCACATCAGATACCTGTACAATTAGCACAGGGCCCCCCCAAGGCTGTGTGCTCTTACCACTTCTCTTCTCTCTATATACCAATGACTGCATCTCAAACGATCCATCTGTTAAACTACTGAAGTTTGCAGATGATACAACAGTGATTGGTCTCATTTGAGACAACAATGAAACCGCATACAGATGGGAGGTTGAACAACTAGTCTCATGGTGTGACCGGAACAATCTGGAACTGAACACACTCAAAACCGTAGAAATGGTGGTAGACTTTAGGAGAAACCCTCCCATTCTATCACATCTTACAACACTAGACAACACAGTATCAACAGTAGAGACCTTCAAATTTCTAGGTTCTATCATATCTCAAGACCTAAAATGGTCACCTAACATCAAAAACGTCATCAAAAAAGCACAACAAAGAATGTTCTTTCTGCGCCAACTCATGAAGCTCAAACTGCCCAAGGATCTGCTGATACAGTTCTACAGAGGAATTATTGAGTCTGTCATCTGCACCTCTATAACTGTCTGGTTCGGTTCTGCAACCCAACAAGACAGACACAGACTTCAGAGGATAATCAGAACTGCAGAAAAAACAATTACTGCCAACCTGCCTTCCATTGAGGACCTGTATATTGCACAAGTCAAAAATAGGGCCATGAAAATATTTACTCACCCCTCACATCCTGGACATAAACTGTTTCAACTTCTACCCTCAAAACGACGCTATAGAGCACTGCACATCAAAACAACTAGACACAAGAACAGTTTTTTCCCGAACGCCATCACTCTGCTAAACAAATAATTCCCTCACCACTGTCGAACTATTCACTAGGATGCATTACTAATACTATTAGTCTTCTCATTGTTCCTATCACCCATATCTTCCCACTTATGACTGTATGCATGTAACTTGTTGCTTGTATCCTTATGATTTATATTAATATTGATTGTTTCTTGATTGCTTATTTGTACCCCATGACAATCATTATGTGTTGTACCTCATGATTCTTGACAAATGCATCTTTTCTTTTATGTACACTGAGAGCATATACACCAAAGACAAATTCCTTGTGTGTCCAATCACACTTGGCCAATAAAGAATTCTATGTTAAATATATCAGATAAAATGCATGCATGCACATAATAGTGAATATCTATGTCATGGCCAGATTACTATTCAGAATTCTACTTTTATATTACAATAAATCTCCATACAGTAAACATGTTAGCAAATATAGAGTGTGATTCTAAAAAAAATCTAAACAATTTAAACACAGATTGCAGAATCATGTAACTAAAACTATTTATATGCATTCAACTAAGGCTACTCAGATAAGCTATCTGAGGGACCACCCTAGCTCCAATTCAGGGGTGGGTTCTAACTTATCTCGCCGCCAGTTCACTTCCTCCTGCGCCGCATGGCTTCTGCACATGCGCAGAAGCAAAAAACAAGACGGAACAGCACTGACAGAACCGGCTCCGTGACATCACCACCGGTTTACTAACGGTTCTAAAGAACCCATCTCTGCTCCAATTGCTTCTGTCTGTCAAGTATAATTAAGCAGAGTGCATTTGCTAAGGATTCCATCCATTTAACAGTGTCATCTTGTAGGATCCAGAAAGTGTGCAGCGTCTGCCCTCTTGATGACATTCTCTCAGAGATTTGCCCAGCCTCCATCTCCATGATAGTTAGATAATTGTGGTAAATCTTGTTAAGTTCTGGTACTGAAGAGGCTGGAGGCAGTATTGTGACTAACAGCTCTTTATTGAATAACAATCAGATCCAGCAAAGCAACCAGCCTGGCTGCTCTCTCTTTTATAGAGAGCTGCCGTCTGGTTCAACCAATCAGCGGTCTCCATTTTTCCGCTCTGCAAAGCGGACCTTGGAGTAAACAGTTTAACTTCAATACATAACAAATCTGATTGTTCTCCTAGACCTTGGGATGGATTTGGGGAGGCGAAGCTTTGTTATATTTGTCTGATGACTTTGTATATTGTTTTTCCAGTCAGCTAAAGTTCTTTTTACTTGTTTCTCCATATGTTGGTTTTATTTTTAAATTGCACAGTGTCCTTAAGAATTTGGCTACAGTAGTGTCTAAATTTGTATGGATGGATGCATAGATAGATACAGAGAGTTAGCCAGATAATAGATTTCATACCCCTCTGCCTTATTATCCTATCTAAAGTCTAAGTTGAATAGCAATTATTTCTGGTTCGTATTTCCTGACAAGCCAATGGTAGCTATGTTTTTGTGTAAATAAAAATGTACATTCTGTTCAAACAAAGTTTATCATTAAGCTTGCCTTCTTGGACAGCAAATATAAAGGAATACCAATGGTTGAAAGACTCTGTCCCTGTGTTTCTGGAGACATGGAATCCTCTGTACACGTCCTTCTTCGCTGCTCTTTTTATAGAGACATTTGAGCAAAAATTTTTTTCCTATTGATGAATAGGCATCCCGGCTGTTCCGGTACTGTTTATCTTTAGGTTGCTTAAAGACAAAGTTTGTAGTCCCAGCACAGATAGCTAGATTCTGCACAACAGTACTAAAGATTTGCTGGAACTTGATGAATAATCAATTATAACCATTTTATACAATTAATGCACCAAATCTTTTGATATTATCACCCTGTTGTATTTTAGTACCTAATAACTATAGGCTTTCACTTTTTAAGGATTAACGTCACATTATAGTTTAGGCCGAGCTCTTGTTTACAAGCAACTGATAGATAGGCTGCCAAATTATGATTTTAACATAGATTTTATTTGTTATTAGTCATTATTGCATTCTAAACTTTCAATTATATGCTTTTGAGTATTTTTAATTGTATTGGTCTTTGATTGTAATAAATGTTTTGAATTTGAATTTGAATATCATTAAACTTACTGTAGTGTCCTGTAAAATAAAACTATGAACAATAAACTGAATTATTATTATGAAGTTGTGATATAATTGAATGAAGAAAAATAAAGAATTTCTGATTAATTTGAGTCCTAATTGCTTGTGAGGTGAACAATCTAAATTGAAGGCCAATGCTAGGCTTGGTGACATTACAGGTAGCTGATTGTAGGAATGATTTTTGTAAATCAAAGTTGTCTTAATTTTTCCCCCAGCACCTGCTTTTGCAAGATGTAAATCATTACTATTCTCAGTTTATGGAACAGAGATAATAAAATATATCCTTAGAGGCTAATCATGTAGTTGACTTTATATGTGCAAATCTATATTTACTAGACCAAAACTAGGCTCCAGTTGAGATTATTAGGGTTTTATATGATTGGTTTAATCATATAAAATTGTAATTGAGTTGAGGTCTGGTGTACCATGGCAGATGTCCCCATAGCAAATACTCCTGTAATATGCAGAACAATCTGACCACTCACATTCTTCTTGGGGTCATTAATATAAATTTCCTTTCACCATTTTTGACTCTATAATATTAAGATAGATTAGTAAATTAGATACAGTATTACTTCACTGATATGTATAGTAAGAGGTTTATCTATAACACTGTACAGGTACAAATCAAATTTACTTAGCGATGTACTGAGTACGTTCTGTCCTACAGTTTTAATATGCATGGATTATGATGTCACTTTCCTTCCAGGAATTCAAGGCAATATTCATATAATTCCCTCCCACACTTTTTATCTTCACAATATCAAACTGGTGTATGTGTGTGGGGATAGATTTGGCTGACCTAGTGCTGGTTAAAAGTTACTTGATGAACTTTAAGGAATGGATTTGAATTTGGGTCACCATATTCAGAACACATAACCTTAACAACTACACCAATTGCTGACTATAATAACTGAATATGCAAAGGGATATTTTGGAGCCACTTGTTTTTCTCCTAGAAGAATGGGAATTATTGACTAAAAAAAGAGAAAGAGAAATAATAAGACGATCTGAAATCTAGAACATGAGAAATGTGGATGTGGTTTAACTTATTTTTTTCTGAGTCTTATAGAGACAATTCTTATATTACAGAGGAACACTAGCGAGGGATGATTAATGTATGGTTAGGGCTACAAAATCTGGGTTGCAAAAATCAAGATGTTCTCTGAATATTTACTTTTCTGCATCCTTTTGCTGTCATCTAGTGGACGTCCAATTTTTTGCGGCATTTCCCTTTTTTGCAGCCCAGATGTGAAAAACCATTTTCTGTATCATATTGCAAAGTACAGTTAAGAGAACAAATAGGGAAAGCTGCTTATCCCGATTGGTGTTTCTGAAAAAAAAATAAGCAGAAGCAAATTTCTTATTTATTAGGATAGCAACAGTTTAGAACTGCTTAATAAAACCTGTATGTCAGCTGTACACAGTGTTTATATTTTTCAGGATTCTTTGTATTAAGACATATTAACTAAGTGGTACCAGTTAAATCTCCCAAGGATACAATTATTTTCCACCTTCAGATAACCAAAAGAAGTACAAACTAGTTGGAAGGAACAAAATATTCCTTTATCTTTGATATCAAAGATTCAAGTTTTGAAACCAGTTTTTTTCTTTTTCTTTCTTTAATACTGCTCTGTTGGATTAACAAATGAGCATAACACTGCATTTTAATAGTGAAGAAAAGCCTTTATTAAAAAATAATTCTATGCAGATTTGTTGCTGTTATCAATAGTAATGCAAGTCATTATTGAGGCACAAGTATCAGCACAAATGAACCAATATAAACTGCCTATGACAGACTTCTTTCCTGAATAACTAAGAGAGAAGATAAGAAGATGGGTCACACATAAATATGACTGTTTTAAATTCCAGTCAGGTTTATGGTAAAAGAGATCTGTGTAAGGAAACCTGGTTTAATTTAACTGGTTTCAGATTCCTTCTCCAAAAGGGCAAAAAGGAGGAGAACAAAGAAAAGATCTTGCAAATTTTGTTTACTTTTAAGCATATATTTAGAGGAATGCTTTATTGATACTCTATGCAATACCTGAATCTGAATAAGAAGACAGTGAACTTAGATTCCACCCTATTCTGCATTTATATAGCTTGAACTGAAAATTACTTTCACTGTAACAACTTCCCAGGATTATTTGGTGTTCATTTTCAGCAGGTATTGATAAATATTTGGGATTGTCTTGTTATATATGCTTTAGAGACACACTTTATATTGTTTAATCTTATTTCCTAGTTATTGAAGGAAATATTAAATTTTTATGTTTTTAAATGACACTGACCTTAATTTTATTATTGTAAGTGCTGTCATTGTACATTAATTTATACACTGCATTAAGGGATTAATATGAAAATTATGACTTATTGTTGTTGTAAATATAATTCAGATATGGAATCCACAAACTCCAGGAAGTAAAATTTTTATGTACATTATTTTTACAAACTCTATATTAATTTCACTTTTATTAAATATTGTTATAATTGTGTGTTTTAAACAGGTTTTCATTCTCTAAAAGTATGCCAAATAAAACAGCCAATAATGAACCAGCTGCTATAAACCAAGATGTGCCTAGATGTGTAGTAGAACCTTAAAAAAAACATACCGTATTTATCGGAGTATAAGACGCACCGGAGTATAAGACGCACCTTAGTTTTGGGGGAGGAAAATAGGGGGGGGGAAATCTACCTACCAGGTATTCATCTGGTTAGCGTCCTTAGTCTGTTCAGCTTCAGCACATTATTTTATCCTTTGGTTAGGGCTGAAAAAACCTTTTTCAGAGGGAGTAGGAATGAAAGCAAGACTGCAAAGATTTAGGGCAGGAAAAACTGCTTCGGAGGGAGTAGGAATAAAAAAAAATGATGCAAGCCAGGAAGATCATTAGCACCGCATTAGGGCTGAAAAGCACCGCTTTTTCAGAGGGAGTAGGAATGAAAACAAGCCTTCAAAGACTTAGGGCTGGAAAAAACCTTCTTCGGACGGAGTAGGAAGCCGGGAAGATCGTTAGCACCTCATTAGGGCTGGGGAAAAAAAGCTTCAAAAAAGCTACATTCGAAGAATAAGATGCACCCAAATTTTCAGCGTCTTTTAGGGAGGAAAAAGGTGCGTCTTATACTCCGAAAAATACGGCAAGTAATTTGCAGTTCAAGTCTCTTAGAACTGACTTAGGGAAGACCTGATCTCAAAGGGATGGAGATATTCCCAATGGCAACATAGTTTTAAATAACTTTTTATGTTTCTGTAGCTATGAAATGGAAGGTAGTAATTTTTACCAGTGACCAGCCATCTTCAGGAACCAGCTCGCAAGTTTATATTACTTTATATGGGGAGCAAGGCAATTCAGGAGCTGTCTTTCTATATGGGGAAGAGAAAAAAGTGTTTGAAAGAGGAAGCAGAGATACTTTCATGGTAAGGTATTTATTATAACAAGAATTTAGAATAATGCCATTTAATTAAAAATTCTTATTTGTTTAATATTAGTAATATGTGACTATGTGTTGGAAACAGTATCATTTCGTATCGTGTCATTTTCTGTTTTCAACTACCACAAGACTTGAGCCAAGTAATTTTATTTAAATTATATTAATTGCAATAACAGCAACAGCACTTAGACTTATATACCGCTCCACAGTGCTTTACAGCCCTCTCTAAGCAGTTTACAGAGTCAACATATTGCCCCCAACTATCTAGGTTCTCATTTTACCGAACTTGGAAGGATGGATGGCTGAGTCAACTTTGAGCTGGTCAGGATCGAACTCCTGGCAATGGGCGAAGTCAGCCTGCAACACTGCATTCTAAACCACAGCTCATAATGATGTAGATACTTCAGTTTGTGACACAACTCAACAACAGCTACGATGAATACAATTTCTATTATTGTTTTTCCTCTTTGATCCTTAGCTTGGGATTTACTTGAAAAGAATGTATAAACAAATTGGTAGGACTCGTTCAAATGACTGTTTTTGCTTGCTTTTGTGAGAGCTAATTCTCACATGGTAAAAAATACAGCTTGATATCAGTCTGCCTGTTACCAAAAGAAGAAAAAGAAGGTAACTGCCTTGTGCTCAAAAGAATGGGGCATTTATTTATTTATTTATTTATTATGGTGTTCTTATATGCCGCCCAACTCCCGAAGGACTCAGGGCAGCGTACAACAGAGAAAATACAAGACACCAATTTCATAATATTACATTTAAAAAACAGATATAAAAATTAAAAAACCCAATGTTTAAAATCATCCAATACTCACTCAACAACCATACATACTTGGGGGTGAGCTCGAGTGGATTAAGCTCTACCCCCAGCCTGCAGGAAAAGCCATGTCTTGACAGCTTTCTGGAAGGCCAGCAGAGTGGGGATAGTTCGGGTCTCTGGGGGAAGTTGGTTCCAGAGCGCGGGGCCTGCCACAGAGAAGGCTCTCCCCCTAGGGCCCGCCAGGCGGCATTGCTTGGCCGACGGGACCTGTAGGAGGCCAACTCTGTGGGCCCTAACCGGTCGGAGGGAAGTGTGAGGCAGAATGCGGTCCCGGAGATACCCTGGTCCTAAGCCATGAAGGGCTTTAAAGATGGTGATCAACACCTTGAATTGGACCCGGAGACCGATGGGCAACCAATGCAGCTGGCGGAATATAGGTGTCACGTGGGTGTACCTTGGCACACCCACCACAGCAAGCGCAGCCGCATTTTGCACCAGCTGAAGTCTCCGGATACTCTTCAAGGGTAGCCCCATGTAGAGCGCATCTAGGTCATTGCACAGGTTGGGTTGGGGAAAGAACAGAAACTATTTCAAATTTTTCTTTTACTGTAAATAGTGATTACATTTTACATACAACAGTAATTGAAAGTATATCATAATGCCTATTAAGTTCCCCCCCAATAAGACTACTTATCTGAACTTAAGTATGCTTGAACATCTATTTTAGATTTTTTTTTGAAGCTGAAGAAAAATTTGACTACTAACGCACCAGCACACAGTTCTGTATCCGCCATTGCCCCTTCCTGAATATAAATCTAGTGAAGATAGTAATACAGCTATAGCCTATTTATTGGTAGATATTGCAGTTTGTTGTTAAGGGACAAGTAGATCAAATGGGGAGATGTCAGAGCTGTTAGAAGAAAGGAGGAATCAGAAATGGAATATTTCTGGAATTCCATTGGTCAGATAGCTGCCTGCCTTTTGTCTATTCAAATGTATGGGACAAAAAAGATTCAAATTGAAATACAGCTGCTATGAGTTTATTTCGTGCTTTGTCAAAACAGTATCATTTATGACTACACAAATGTAATTATGTAATTTTGGGTTTAATGAATATTAGTTCCTGAAAAATATAGATTACATTGAACAATAATTGCTATAATAAAAGAAATTAATCAGTAATCTTCATATACTGAAATAATTCTGGCCTCTAAAACGATCATTTTAAGTCTTTGAATAACTGTCAAATGTTATTCTAGTGAACATTCTGTTCCTCACAATTATGGTCTTAGAGTTTCTGTTTGATTGCATTATATTTCAGTCTTCACAATGTCTGAAGTTTATGATCATTAAGATCCAAATAATTTTGAGGGCAACATGTTGGGAAAAGATACATGATTATCTAGGTTTACTTTAGTATGAAGTAAAATTCAAATTAACCTTATTGTTTCATTTGAAAATGTAGAGGTTTTTCCTCTGGAATTTCCCTAAAAGTGTTTTGATTGGAAAAGTATTATCAACCTTATATAATTAAAGAAGTTATAGTAGGATATTTGTTTTCAAAAATATATATGATCTACTATTTGGTTTGCTATATTATGCGAACAGATTCACACAGAAGATTTGGGAGATCTATACAAAATACGGATAGGACATAACAATTCTGGAGAAACCCCTGCCTGGCACTGCAAAGAGGTGACATAAATTAATACTATTTATTTACAGTATTTAGGTCTATGTGCCACTCTAATGATAAATGAACTGCATATACTATAAAACCCTTGTTAGATTTGAAAAGCTTAGAAAAATGAAAATATCACCTGAAATATCAGTCATGAACATACTATGTGCTATATGACCAGAATGCTAGGATATAGTATGTTGCTCTCTGTTTTTGTGATTGAAATAATGAAAATTTAAGGAATGGTCATCTATTTGAAAGAAATGTTTGCCATATATTTTCAAGTAGAGGATACATAATGGGAGACAGTGTATGATATTAGTAACACTGAATGAGGTATCACATTGCATTATTGATTGTTTGCTTATGTCCCACCAAATGGGTGTCTACTCATAGCAAACACACAAATAGTTGTTTTCCAGGAGGCTCTGTCCCAATTTGGTCTTTTAAGCACTCTGGTTGGAACATGTAGTCCAGAGAGAGCATCTTAACATGGATAACCAACCTATTTCATTTGTTGGCAATTAGACCCTTATAAATTATCCTCCCCTGCTGGACAGAGAAAAATAAATCTTTATGAACATGCATACATACATACATACATACATACATACATACATACATACATACATACATACACCCAAATGCAAATAACTTGGATGTCATCCTAATCATGCTTTAACTGATATCTCACTGAAAAGTTTTCATTGCTATAGAATGTAATTAATAAACTTGAAATTTCTTTAGGGTCTCTTGAATATTTCAGGGCATGGAGTAAAAACATTTTGTTCACTTTGGATATGCAAGATACTGTTCTTAGAATTCTAAGAAGCACAGTTATAGGAAAGCATACATGCAAAAACACATGTCAACATGCTCATATCAAGGGTGAAATGCTCCCGGTTTGGGCGTGCCTGCTGGTCGTCGGAGAGCCGGTAGCGATCGCAGCGCGAGGCTTCACCCACCCGCCCGGAATAACATTTTGCGCATGCGCAGAGGGTAAAAGAACCCAAATGGCGGTGTCCAGGCGGGTGGGCGAAACCTCGTGCTACGATCGCTACCGGTTCTCTGACGACCAGCAGGCACGCCCAAACCGGGAGCATTTCACCCCTGGCTCATATACTACCAAAACAGTATATGAAACCTTGGAATTACATTCCACATGGAAAAGTCATACCTGTAAAATGAGTGTGAAAAACTGAGTCTTTTTTTTAACATAAGCTCAGCAATTGGTCCTATCACATTGGAATGTGATAGCAAAAAGCCCTACTCCATTTCTGCAAAGATCTTAGAATAATCTAGATTCAATTGTCTGTCTTTCAGCTGCAATTGCAGAATCTTGTTACAGGGGAAAACTATGAATTCTCTGTTGAAAAGTGGCTGACGCAAGCTCAAGATGAAGGTGAAATCAGTCAGGAACTTCCTGTTTTGCATCAGGGGCAGCCCATTCTTCCAGGTAAGCTTCCTGACTAAGAAGATTCTCAATTCTGCTCATTGAGTAATTTCAAGATATTTATATGTAAGAATTTATGTTAAATATAAATTTAAATTATATACATTATATATATAATGTATGTATTTGAAATATATAATAAATTTTGCAGTTACTAAAGCTTCTGAATTAATTTTCAAAGACAATAATGCAATTTGCCACAATTAAATACTGCCACACTTTGAAATTCCATAGTGATGCCTGGCATATCAACCAATCAATGTCTAGACATTGAGACCTCTATATGCATAGACTATTTACAAGTTTTCAAGCAGCATGCAGCACCATCTAGAACAGACTAGAATAGAATAGGTTCCTACAGCTAGTTTCCTACAGATAAAAATATTTGTTCCAGGTTGAGGCGTGTTAGAAAAGGAACAACAAATAAAATGGATAAGTCTTCTTTAAAAGTCACATTTGGCATTCTGTACGCTTCATAATCAGTGCACCTCAAAAAGACCATTAATGTATCAATGGAAAACAAGTAGCAAGAATAGCCAAAAGGATGAAAAAAACTGGAATAATACCTATATGAGAATCAGTTACTAAAAACTGGGATCATCCATTGAAACCAAATATAGAAGAGTCTTGACAAATAACTATTTATACAGCCCAAAGAACTTTTCTTCCACAAGATATAGAGATGGCTGCCAATTTAATACTTTTGACAGGATTAAATATATTTTACGGTGGGAAAGACTCACGTTTAGTGTGTAAACATGATTAGCAGTTGGGTTGGCCACTGAGGGAGAAGAATAATAAGTTAGTTATGTCTTTGGCTTGATACACAGTTCCTGATCATTTGTTTTGTCAGGTTTTAATCTGAGGGACAAACAGATGTATTTATTTCTGTCTGTCCTGTCTGATGTGGTAGGAGAGATAGGTAGGAGAGCAGGTTCCATTTTCCATCATCCAAGGAATATTGACAAGACTTCAAAGAAAAATCTTTTCTGTCATGATAGCTCTATTCTGGAACATCATCCCCATAAAATTAGCTTGGCCCACACACTGCTGACCTTTTATTATAAGTATTTGAAGACCTGGTTCTGTGCCTGAGCCTAGGGTTCCAGATGTGGAATGGAACTGATCTCTTGGGTATGTTGAAGACTTGTTATGGTTCTCCAACCACTGCATGTTTTATTTTAATTTATCCATGTTTTAATTGTTTTTAATTGTGAACCACCCAGAATCATGTACTTTAAATGGTCAGCTAAATACAATGAATAAATAGGATATTGATGCATCTTGAGACAGCAGTATAAAATAATTGTACACAGCATAATGTTGATAAATTGCTGTCTTTTTTTAAATTTTTCAGTGGCGATGTACAAGGTGCAAGTAGTAACTGGTGATCTCTGGAATGCTGGGACAGAAGCTGATGTTTACATAGCAATCAATGGAGAAAAAGGTGACACAGGGTGCCGACAGCTGCATAGGTCAATGAAGTCTCAAAAACTCATGAAAGGACAAGTGAGTGAATTAAAGTAAATGCCCTCTTCCCATAGAACAAACTGCCGAATAGGTATACTATATATGAAAGTCCTTTTTTTACGTGAAATCTAGGTAAAAAGGTAAAGGTTTCCCTATCAGTCACATCCAACTCTAGGGCACGGTACTCATCTCTGTTTCTTGGCCAAGATTCCTAAGCGGTCAGTAAGGGGTGTGCATAAGTGCACCAACGTGCCTACCGTCCCTGTCCTAATGTTCCCTCTTATCAGTACCCATCTTATGTATATAAACAATGTTATATCTATGTATATTACCAACACGTACTTGACAAAAATAAATAAATAAATAAAATAAAAATAAACCACCATTATCCAAAGACATTTCCATGCTCATGTGGCCAGCATAGCTATAGGCTGAGGCTCATGGAACACTGTTACCTTCCCAACAAAATGGTACCTATTTATCTACTTGCATTTGCATGCTTTCGAACTGCTAGGTGGACAGGAGCTGGGGCATAACGGGAGCTCATCCCATTGCATGGAGCTCAGGTCTCAAACCTGGGTTGTCAGCTCTCTATCTGACAAGCTTAAGATTTTTAAATGCTGAGCCATTGTTCCCAAAATGTATTTTTTGGTCTTTTCCCCCCCTAGACATTTAGGTCCAGTTGAATTGAGTCCCATTTTTGTTTTCTAATTTTTCCATTTGGCTCACCATTTTATATATTGGGGTATTTGAACAACATAGGTTACCTTTTTGTCAGTGTTCTCTTGTACACTGCCCAAAGTCACATTGTTTGAGTTGAGCACCATTATAAATGTGCAAAATAAATAAAACGAGTTCATGTAAATATAACACTTTTCACAATTCAGCAATGGCTATTAATTTGTATAGATCTGCATCACAAACAAAATTTATTAAAAATAACTTCATAGAATTATACACACCCACAGTCCTATATATTTTAGGAAGGAAGGTGGATTAAATATGATTATGTCCTCTTCCTTGTCTTTTAGTCAAAGAGATATGACTCCCTTTGGTATTTTCCAGCATAAAAGTGCTAAACATCTATTTACATATAAAACTTACAGCAAATGTACAGAACAGTTATTTGTGGGGGGAAAGAAGAAATTGCACCTTAAATTTTTAGCATGAAAAATAAGTACTTCCAATACTGCTAAGTCAATTTAGCTTTAATGTAACAATTTTGTGACCATGCTTTCTTCACTCTTTTAATTAGCCTGAGGCAATATAACCTTGTAAAAACTAAATTTGAAGAAAATTATAAACAGTTTTAGTGTGTGTTTCTGGCTTTAAAAATGATTTACCATAGTTTAATTCAATTAATTGGAGTAACATGTCTTATTGATTTTCTTAACTTGTGCATTTAACAGTAATTGATTAAAAGTATTTTTCCCATTGCTCTTTTAATATAAATGGAAACTTGTTTAAGGTTTATGTTTCACATTTACATATGTGGGTTACTTGAAAGAGAATGAGAGAAGACAAACACGAATTCTTAAAATTAAACGTGTGTTATTTGCTTGATTGCAGACCAATACCTTCTCACTTGAAGCTGTGCACCTCGGACATTTATATAAAATTGTTATAGGACACAATGGACTTGGTTCAGGTCAGAAATTTTAAAATGTTTATATACTCCAATGACATAGAATATGATATGTTTTTTTTTCATAGAACTATTTGAGTTTAGGAATAAAGATTTTTGAAGAAAAAGCAGCACCCATTTATGGAAAGCAAATTATTATGGGAGATCTGGGCATCCTTCCCCAGCACTGGTTCTGATACCTGTGAAAAATAAACATTGTTTAACTTTTACACCTTATATGCACATTTTGTAGATGAATTTTTTCAGACTCCATACAGAAAGTCTCTTCAATAATTATATTATATTATTTGTAAATAATTTCAGTTTTCAATTTAGCTTGTTCAAACTATTCCATTCTTAAATTTTTTTAACATTGATTCTTAAGTATTAGAAACTATTTATTTTTTAATTTAATTTTATACATTATACTTGTATAAAAATAATAAACTGGTTTTCAATTGTAGTCAGCAGAATACTGTGCATTCAATACTGCAAGCATAAACCAAAAGAATGGTAAAATTGCATCTTAGATAATTAACATAACTACAGTATTTAGAAAGCTGTATGTTCCTTCAGAAAAATGGATGGTAGGAGAGTTGGGATAGATAGTGTGGCTCACATAGCCAAATACCTGAGCATGCTTTTCAATGCTTCACAAAATCTTAAAAAGTAGGCTGATACATTTCTGGAGATAATTAGAGATAGTATTAGACCCAAGCATTCTAGGACCATGTAAGTTAATATCTACCATTTCCCAGCAAAACCTATTTGTTTCTGAACCTCCTTCAAGAAAAATAGGTATGTAATTGCTCTGATCTTTTATAACTAGAAAATGAGCTTTAATATTCTATACGTTTTTGAGCATCTGGACTATCTTCAAGGAAAGGCTTTAGCAGGATATATTACATAACCTGTGATACTAAGGCCCAGATTTGTACTGTCAGGCTACCTTGATTTTGCTGACAAACCAATCACAACTATAAGTTATATGAACCTAACAATCTACATTTGTATGGATCCGTTTCCATTTATCATCCTAAAGAGGTATGCACTTTATATTGCAAATTGCTCTGGGGTCACAGATGTTTTGAATTAAAGATAAGAAATACAATAAAGAAATAAGCAAGCAAGTGAATATTGCAGCACTGTATGCATTATTTAAATGCAATACAAAAATGGCTAAATTTTGTGTGATGCTCTTTTAACTTATCAAGTATGTAAGCTTGCACTTGAGAATGAGTCAGAGCACAGAGCTACCTTGAGATTGCAGTGATATTAATACATACTTGACTTGATTTCACTATTAAGAATGGAATATTTATATTCTCACCTAGGAAATGGTTGGTTTCTGGAGAAAATTGTAGTCCAGGATCCTATCACAAACTCAGATTATATCTTCCTATGTTACAGGTTTGTTCAGTTTATTATTTTTTAAAATTATAACTCTTAACAACAGTTACAGAAATAAATTATTGAAATGCAATGTAATTGTAGGAATATTTTGTCTATATCAATTATATATTTACTTTGTTTAACTCAAATATTTTCATTTCCTGTCTCAATCCATTCCTGCTGGTGCTTTTTAAAAATAGACTATCCTCTCCTTTTCCCACACTAAAAACATCAATGACTGCAAGAAAGTTTCTATACAGTCTTAAATATACTTTTTTTCGTATAGAAAATGATTTGTTTGTGCCTCTGTATGCATGCTTGTATGCAGTTCTTCATTGTGAGATATGCATCAGTTTAATGGATTTTCTGTTCAAAATTTTCAGCATCTCTGGACTGATCTTTATCCAATCAGGTAGTCATGTTTTTCTGTATAACCAAGAAGTGGCAATAAGTTCAACCCTGATTTCATGCATCTAAAGTTTTTAATTAATAAAATATTAATATTTTTGGGTTAAATAGTAGCATGCCATTATATTCTTATTACATAATATATTTCTTTCCAAAAGATGGCTAGATCAAGGAGAAGATGATGGCAAAATTGTCAGAGAACTTTATTTCATTGATAATTACACCATTGCAAAGAGTAAGTATAAGTCAAAGTCCTTGGGGATGGATATTCTCTGAAAAAGTCATGGTATATTTATGTTATGTTATGTTATGTTATGTTATGTTATGTTATGTTATGTTGTGTTGTGTTGTGTTGTGTTGTGTTGTGTTGTAGTGTTATGATTATAATATTATACTATACTATACTATTATTATATTATATTATATTATATTATATTATATTATATTATATTATATTATATTATATTATATTATATTATATTATATTATATTATATTATATTATATTATATTATATTATATTATATTATATTATATTATATTATATTATATTATATTATATTATATTATATTATATTATATTATATTATATTATATTATATTATATTATATTATATTATATTATATTATATTATATTATATTATATTATAATATTATATTATTATATTTATTTATTTATTTATTAAAATTTCTATGCCGCCCAACTCCCGGGGGACTCTGGGCGGCTCACAGCAGATATAGAAACACATAAAAAAAAACAATTTTTAAAAGGAGCCATATTAAAATACTATCCATTAAAAAACTTTCATTCATACCCTGCCTGCCGGAAGAGCCAAGTTTTTATTGCTTTCCGGAAGGCCAGCAGGGTGGGGATAATCCTGATCTCTGGAGGGAGTTGGTTCCAAAGGGAGGGGGCTCCCACAGAGAAGGCTCTCCCCCTCGGCCCCGCCAACCGGCATTGCTTGGTCGATGGGACCTGGAGGAGACCCACTCTGTGGGACCTAACCGGTCGTAGGGAGGTATGCGGCAGGATGCGGTCCCGAAGGTAACCTGGCCCTGAGCCATGTAGGGCTTTAAAGGTAACGACCAACACCTTGAATTGAATCCGGAGACTAATGGGCAGCCAATGCAGCTGGCGGAGAATTGGTGTTACGTGGGTGCATCTGGGTGCACCCACCACAGCTCGCGCAGCTGCATTTTGCACCAATTGCAGTCGCCGGACACTCTTCAAGGGTAGCCCCATATAGAGCGCATTGCAGTAATCCAGCCGTGAGGTGATAAGGGCATGAGTGACTGTGAGAAGTGCCTCCTTCTCCAAGTAGGGTCGCAATTGGTGCACAAGACGTACTTGTGCAAAGGTCCCCCTAGCCACAGCTGAAAGATGTTGCTCTAATTTTAGCTGTGGATCTAGAAGGACACCCAAATTGCGAACCTGTTCTGAGGGAGCTAATTTTTCCCCCCCAAGAACCAAGGAGGGACAGTTGGTCAAGTCCTTAGGAGGCAATATCCACAGCCACTCAGTCTTGTCAGGGTTAAGTTTTAGCCGGTTCTTCCCCATCCAGACCCTAACATCGTCCAGGCAGCGGCCCATTACGTCTACGGCTTCCCCGAATTGAGACGGGGTGGAGATGTACAACTGGGTATCATCAGCATATTGCTGATACCTCACCCCGTGTCGTCGGATGATCTCACCCAGTGGCTTCATGTAGATGTTAAACAGGATGGGCGAGAGGACCGAGCCCTGTGGCACCCCACATAGTAGGGGCCTAGGGCTCGACCTCTGTTCCCCTGTCAGCACCGACTGCGTCCTGTCAGAGAGGAAGGAGGAGAACCACTGCAAAACAGTGCCGCCCACCCCCACCTCTCCGAGACGACGCAGAAGGATACCATGGTCAATGGTATCGAAGGCCGCTGAGAGGTCAAGTAGCACCAGGATGGAGGAATAACCCCCATCCCGGGCTCGCCAGAGATCATCCATCAGGGTGACCAAAGCCGTTTCCGTACTGTAGCCGCGCCTGAAGCCTGATTGAAAGGGATCCAGAAAATCAGTGTCATCCAACAGTCGTAGGAGCTGGAGCGCCACCACTTTCTCAACAACCTTCACGGCTTGGGGAAGGGAAGGTTGGAGACTGGACGGAAGTTCTTTAAATCCGCCGGGTCCAGGCGGATTATATTATATTATATTATATTATATTATATTATATTATATTATATTATATTATATTATATTATATTATATTATATTATATTATATTATATTATATTATATTATATTATATTATATTATATTATATTATATTATATTATATTATATTATATTATATTATATTATATTATATTATATTATATTATATTATATTATATTATATTATATTATATTATATTATATTATTATATTATTATATATTATTTTATTTTATTTTATATTATATTATATTATATTATATTATATTATATTATATTATATTATATTATATTATATTATATTATATTATATTATATTATATTATTATTATTATTATTATTATATTATATTATATTATATTATATTATATTATATTATATTATATTATATTATATTATATTATATTATATTATATTATATTATATTATATTATTATTATTATATTATTATTATTATATTATATTATATTATATTATATTATATTATATTATATTATATTATATTATATTATATTATATTATATTATATTATATTATATTATATTATATTATATTATATTATATTATATTATATTATATTATATTATATTATATTATTATTATTATTATATTATATTATATTATATTATTATTATTATTATATTATATTATATTATTATATTATATTATATTAATATCACAACACATCACATCGCATCCCATTATTACATTACATTACATTACATTATTACATGATAGTATATTTATTATATTATATCACATCACATTATATTATTACATTACATTTCATTACATTTTTCGTAGCATCTAGATAACATAGACTCTGGGTTTCCTAAAGTCTCATGTAATATATGGTAAGAATAATATCAATGGATATTTCTTTGACACGCAAGGATTAGCAAAGAGCTCAGAAGCTGAATAATTCTAAATGTTTATTTCACAGGAATATCTACTTTTAAATAAATCTGCCTAGGCTTGCAATCCTAGACTAAGTAAAGGCAGAACTCAAGTAGCAAACAACCAAGTTCACAAATGCCAAAGAGACAAGAAAGTTGTAACACGCAGCAACTTAGCCTTATTTTGATATTTTGAAACCTTCCTTATGTTTCAATGAGGTAAAAGTAAGTTAAGAGCCTGAGATTTAAGTCTTTGGGGAAAATGACAGCTTTTAATATAGCAAAGTTATGGCTATTCTTGTTGCAGAGTCCTCTACTGTTGGAAACCATTCAAAGCACTAGATATAAACATTATTTTTCATAAATGCTGAGGGCTCCTGTGGTCATCATGCCCACCAGTTAATGGAGTTAGTCTCTCTTCATGGAAGACCACTTTTACATGATCTTATTTAGTGGATAAGGGCGGCAAGACGTTCCTATCTTTCCGCTCTTATTGCGTCCGCAGATTCTCGTCCAGCCGCCTTGTTTAGGGTTACTCGCTCCCTCCTTGGAAAAGGGGGGAGCGAGGAACACTTACAAGGCAGAGCTGAGGAATTTGCTGAGTTTCTGTCGGATAAAGTCGCTCGGTCAAACTTGGACTCTGGCAGGGCAGAGTCCATAGAGTTGACGGGGGCTAGTCTTAGTCCATCATTATGGGAAGAGTTTAGGCCTGTTTCTCCCGAGGATGTGGACAGGGCTATGGGAGCGATGGGTACCTCCATCTGTTTATTGGACCCATGCCCCTCCTGGCTGGTCTCGGCCAGCAGGTCGGTGGCACGCGGCTGGATCCAGGTGGTGATCACCGCTTCTTTGAGGGAGGGATCCGTACCGCAGTCGTTAAAAGCTGCGGTGGTGCGACCCCTCCTGAAGAAGCCTTCCCTGGATCCAGCTGATTTGAAGAACTATCGTCCAGTCTCCAACTTACCTTTTTTAGGGAAAGTTGTGGAGAAGGTGGTGGTGACTCAGCTTCTGCAGCTCCTGGATGAAACAGACCATCTAGATCCTTACCAGTCGGGCTTCAGGCGCGGCTACAGTACAGAAACTGCCTTGGTCGCCCTGATGGATGATCTCTGGCGGACCCGGGATGGAGGAAACTCCTCCATCCTGGTGCTACTTGACCTCTCAGCAGCTTTCGATACCATCGACCATGGTATCCTTCTGCATCGGCTCGGTGAGTTGGGAGTGGGAGGCACTGTTTTACGGTGGTTTTCCTCTTATCTCGCCGATCGGATGCAGTCGGTGTTGGCAGGAGGGCAGAGATCGTCCCCTAGGCCCCTATCATGTGGGGTGCCTCAGGGGTCGGTTCTCTCGCCCATCCTGTTTAATATCTACATGAAACCGTTGGATGAGATCATTCGCAGACATGGGGTGTGTTTCCATCAGTATGCTGACGACACCCAGCTGTACATCACCACCCCGTCTGACTTCAGGCAGGCAGTTGATGTAATATGCCGTTGCCTGGATAACGTTAAGATCTGGATGGGGAGGAACAGACTCAGACTCAATCCCGACAAGACTGAGTGGCTGTGGATATTGCCTCCTAAGGATCATGACAACTACCCCTCCTTGGTCTTTGAGGGTGCGAAACTGACTCCCTCAGACCTGGTCCGCAACTTGGGGGTCCTCCTAGATCCACAGCTAAAATTGGACCACCATCTTTCTGCTGTGGCTAGGGGGGCCTTTGCACAGGTCCGCCTGGTGCACCAGTTGCGGCCATATTTGGAGAAGGAGGCTCTACTCACGGTCACTCATGCCCTTGTCACCTCGCGTTTGGACTACTGCAATGCGCTCTACATGGGGCTACCCTTGAAGAGTATCCGGAGACTTCAGCTGGTGCAAAATGCGGCTGCGCGTGCTGTGGTGGGTGTGCCAAGGTACACCCACGTGACACCAATACTCCGCCAGCTGCATTGGTTGCCCATCGGTCTCCGGGTCCAATTCAAGGTGTTGATCACCATCTTTAAAGCCCTTCATGGCTTAGGACCAGGATATCTTCGGGACCGCATTCTGCCTCATACTTCCCTCCGATCGGTTAGGGCCCACAGAGTTGGCCTCCTCCAGGTCCCGTCGGCCAAGCAATGCCGGCTGGCAGGCCCTAGGGGGAGAGCCTTCTCTGTGGCCAGCCCCGTGCTCTGGAACCAACTACCCCCAGAGACCCGGACCATCCCCACTCTGCTGGCCTTCCGAAAAGCCGTCAAAACATGGCTTTTCCTGCAGGTGGGGGGACAGCTTAATCCACCTGAGATTACCCCCCCAAGTATGTATGACGTTGAATGGATGTTGTTGTTTTAATATTGCTTTTTTAAAAAATTTGTATTTGTTTCTTTTTAACTACATGTATTTTGATTATTCTTGTATTTTTCCCTGTTGTACGCCGCCCTGAGTCCCTCGGGAGTTGGGCGGCATATAAGAATAACAAAATAAATAAATAAATAAATATGATTTATGAATTTCATTAGAATTTTGTTGGACTTAAATGCATTGGCAGGCAATTTTGATTCTAATGGAGTGATTTACTTTTTCTTGTATTTTACTTGTATCAATATTTGCTTTTCCACAGAACAAGAACTAGAAATCAAGAGAAAGAACATGGTAATTTTTTTTTTAAAAGTTGAAAATAAATAAATTCATTTGAAATCTACAGTAATCTCTCCCCTCCCCTCTCCTCCACCCTTTAAATGTTCATTTTAAATTGAATGGATATCTCCTTCTTGAGAAGATAGGAATATCATGCCACTCAGTGGCTATTTCTCTGTACTTTTGACCTTAAATTGCTTTGATAAAAATAAATGCAATGAGTCAAGAATGGGATGGAAGGTGATAAATACTCTAAATACACTTTAGACTCCTCTGTGAAGTGCTTATGAAGAATATGAATATTGTGATGGTAGAAATAGTGAGAAATTTTCAGGCTACTCTGAAAAGTCTTACTAGAATTTGGGTAATGAAGCCATTGGCATCTGGAAGTGCACAAACCTAACATAAGAGAAAGAGAGCCAGTTTGGTGTAGTCTTTAAGACATCAAGCTGCAAAACAGAAACTGCAAGTTCTAGTCCTGTCTTGGACACAAAGTCATTTGAGTGACCATGGGTTAGTGACTTTGTCTCAGCCCTAGGAAAGAGGCAAGGCAAGCCATTCTGAAAAAACTTGCCAAGAAAATTGCAAGAAATTGTCCAGGCAATTTCATAGATTCAGATGAGTGGTGTGGTGACCTAGATGTGGAGCTCTCACCTCACAATCAGAAGTATGTGAGTTCGATCCTAAGTAATGACAGATATTTGCTCTCTGGGTGCAATAAGTAATTGTCTGCTGTGAACTCCACGTAGTTGTCAGGAAGGGGATCTGGCCAGTAAATGCTCAAGTCCATTCAGTTGCCCCAACTCCACCCCGATGCAAGGGATTATTAATAGATTCAGACATGATTGAAAAGAGGGGGGGGGGGGGAGTCAGGAAGGTTCATATATAGTGTCTTTTATGGGATGACAAGTTGTTTTACTTTGTTTTACTCTAGTGGGCAACTGAGAAATGGAAATTTCAGAAGGGCAATATACTTCAGTTTTACAACAAGATGACCCATGGTTTTATACGTCTTAGACAAGACGGAGTGGTGGATGCTGTTGGTGACAAGAAAGACAAATATGGTAAATGTTGTCTACCTAGTGACAGATTGAAAAAATATTTAGGGATACACAGGATGGAAATAATCTTAAGGGAGGGCAGGATTTTTATTATCATGTCCTACAGAATAGCAAAACAAAAAATCTTGATGTTTTTTTCTAGTAAATAGACTTTAATTGGATTTGAATGAACAGTTCCAAATTATTACTTTCATCTACTGTGTATCTGAAGTGAGTCATCCATACTCCATAAACTGCTCCTAGCTTCCATTTTGCGAGCTCCAGTATATCCCAAGATTGCATCACTACAAATTAGTAATAAACATTGTAAGATGACACATTTTAAAATATTTTTTCTCTTAAATGAAGGCTGCAATAGGTCCATTGATCCTCTGTGAGGTGAACAGGGTAATTAAATCCACAATGACTTTTCTATTAAACTCAAATCATCTCACTTACCAATCCATGGCTACTGTGAATGTATGAAAATTACACATTTTCTTACAGAGGTGAGGTTCAAGTTGATTTCTCCACAGAGGTCAACATGCTATGGAAAGGAAAGTTAATGTTCTTCCCATATATCATTCCATTGATAATTCCCCATGACTGCTTTAAGATAAAAATGAAAAAAAAAGATTGTTATTTCAGGATAAAAATTCCAAAGTTTCACACAACTTTAAAATAAGAAACTCAAATTCACAGATCTAGTGGCCTTATATTTTATAAATGATTTATTTATAAATACTAATACAGATAGTCCTGTATCGACCACAACTGAGCCCAAAATTTCTGCTGTTAAGTGAGACATTTGTTAAGTGAGCTTTGGCCCATTTTACAATTTTTCTTGCCACAGTTGTTAAGTGAATCACTATAGTTGATAAGTTAGTAAACCTGGTTGTTAAGTGAATCTGGCTTCCCCATTGACTTTGCTCATCAGAATCTCACAAAAGTTGATCACGTGACCTTGGGACACAGCAACGGTCATAAATATGAATCAGTTGCCAAGTGTCTGAATTTTGATCACATGATCATGGGGATGCTGTAAGGGCCGTAACTATGAAAAATTGTCATAAGTCACATTTTTCAGTGCTGTTGTAATTTTGAATGTTCACTAAATGAACTGTTGTAAGTTGAGGACTACTTCTATATAAATAAATATTAGTTGGTAAATCACCTTGGCTGCTGTATATATTATTTTGACGTTTTAACTGTTTAAATTGTTTTGAATTGTCATAGCTTTTTTTTTAGCTTTAGAACTGTAATCTGCCCAGTTGTCTGACATGGGCAAATACAAAAAATTGAATTACCGTATTTTTTGGAATATAAGACGCACCGGAGTATAAGACGCACCTTAGTTTTGGCGGAGGAAAACAAGGAAAAAAAGCCTCTGCCTCCCAGCAATTTGCCAAACAGCAAACAGTACAGATGATATACATTGTTTGCTGTGTATTTCTGTGCCTGACCCATAGAAATAGCAAAGAATTGGAGAAATGTACATTATGCCAGAAAGTTTTCTTAAATGTAATCACACTAACTCCTCCCAATTATTTAAATAGATCTACTCCAAACATGACTAAGTCAGGATTTAACTCAGCTGCCTCATCTTAATACTAAACAGGACACTGTTACATTTCAGATTATACTTTTACAGATCTTTAAATTTGATGTGGCTTTCTGGAAGTATAGTTATTCTCTGCTATTTAAAAGAAGATACAATAGCACTGGGCCTCTTCAGATCAAGCATTTATTTTAAAAAGCTTCTTCATTTTGTTAAGTTATCTAGAACAAAAATAAAGCAGTCTTTAAAAAATAAGTCTAATAATTTGAACATTCTATAGACATTTATAGTTATTGACTTACCTCCTTGCAGTTTCAGCAGTCCAACATTGCCAGCAGTCCACCTCCCAGCAATTTGTCTCCTTGCAGCTACCGTAGTTAGTTTTATTTTAGCACATGGCTTGCAAGCCTCAGTCAGCTGTGAGTCGGGAGGCAGATAATCACTTCCTTGTGCTAATCAGGCTCTGCACTGTTAGCTGCAAAGAGGTAAATTTCTGGGAGGCAGAGGCCAAAGGATGGGGGTGGCTGGGTGGGGCTACATTCGGTGTATAAGATGCACCCAAGTTTTCACCCTCTTTTGGGGGATAAAAAGGTGTGTCTTATACTCCGAAAAATACGGTAAATAAATATCAACAGGAAGGAAAAAGAAATTCCACATGTTTTCACAGATGGAAATTTCATGCAATTTGGGGGGGATGAAAGCAACTCAATATCACATTATTATGAACATCTAATTAGGTTCTGTTTTTGTTGTCCTGAACGAATTAGGTCTTTTTGAAGTGGCGGCGAAGAAAGGAAGCCTCTGTGTTCTTAGAAGTCATCCAAATCCACATCTGGCACTCGCGCTTTCTCATGGCTCAGTCACTGGGATGGTAACCTTTTCACCATGACTCCTATCTTTTTCCCCATTACATTTGCGCCCAAGAAAGTTGCTAAGAACTGTGAGAGAGGTCATACCAAATATTGTCGAAAAGTATGCAGTTAACTCCATCAAGGCTTTTCTTCCTATATTTACGTGGCATTCTTTGGTTTTGCTATCATACCATTTACTGATCAACTCTCTTCTTTTTTGGAGGGAGGAGGGAGCTGGGAAACTACCACCAAAATCTCTATTGCTGTGATGGTGAACGTATGGCACGCGTGCCACAGGTGGCACGCAGAGCCGTCTCTACAGGCACGCCAGCCATCGCCCAGCCAAGCCCCATTGCGTATGTGCGGGCCTCCCGCCAGCCAGCTGGTCTTAGGGTCTCTGCCGCGCATGCATGGGGGCGGGGCATTTCCACGCGCTGCACTGGGGAAAGCAATTGGGGAGATTGCAGAAGGAATCCAGGAGGAATCCAGCGTGTGCTGGGAAAAGAAATTGTGGAGATCGGGGGTCGCCCCCCCTCATTTTGGTGCTAGCAGGCCTCCCTGAAGCCTCCTGGGTCTTCTAGCACCAAAACGGGCCATGGGGGGGTCGCCCGTAAATGCGTGAGGGGTGGGGGAGCATGGGGATCACCTGCGCATGCATGGGGGGCCCCTGCGGAGCAGCATTGCATTAGGGGGCGGCATGCACGCACATGCTGTTGCACGCATGCACACTTTTTTGGCACCTGATGAAAAAAAGGTTAGCCATCACAGTCCTATTGTAACTGTGCAGAAATGCTTTCACAGACTTGCCACAATCTTACAACACATTTGTTTGATACAGTAAAAATTGCAACAATCAGGAACGGATCAGTGCATCATGATGATGATACTGAAAGGGAAAACACAGCAGCAACGGGAGTTTAGCTCGAAAAGCCCTTGTGCAATAGTTGAAGGAAAATCTGGGCGGTTTTACTGGCAGCCCGAACCGATGGACTTTATGCTGAATTATTGTAATATTAATGCTAGTAGCTGAAGTTATAATTCAGTTAATAATATTCTTTTTAGTCAGAAGCATCACCCATAAAATTGCATTAATGCCAGTAAATGTGGAAGAACTAATCCACTAATCCTATTTCCTGGTTTAGATCTTATAATATGTTTCATCTTCTTAAACACAACAGAAAGAAATCTGTACCGCTATAGGAGAGGATAAGTTTGTGCTATAAGGTTATGCAAAACTGTAATGCTACGATCTAAAATTGTATCCATTTTCAAAATGTCTATGAATGTGGACTAATCCCATTTTGCTCTTTATTAGAACTATGGGGATAACCACTGTGAACTGCAGGTTCATGTTCAGCCTAATCATTGCACCATTCTGGAATCATCCCAGAATCCAGGCCAAATGATTTCTTTCAATTTCCAAGGCACGGTAGCCGATGATAACACAGGCTATGCAGGACTAACCAAGGAGTTTGTGGTCCACGTAAAGGTAAGAGAAAGGAAAAAAGGATGGAATATGATACACAAGCTGGTGCAAATAGTGAATGAACAGCTTTCAAAAGACAAGCAATTTCTACCCACTAGATGGAGCCAAAGACTGCAATAACTTTGCAAAATCATTATCGGTAACTCCACAGTTTCCTTAGTTTGTTGTATTCTTGTATCAAATGAGATTACATTTTTGCACCTAAAAATGACCAGATTTGATGTAATAGATTGCTTAGCCATAGATGGTTTAAATCATGGCTTATTGAACAAATCACAAGCTAAAAAACAAATATGCCAGCGAATGCTGGCTGGGGAATTCTGGGAGCTGAAGTCCAGACATCTTCAAGTTGCCAAGGTTGGGAAACACTGCCTTAGGGCCATACTAATTGGGAAACATCTGGAAAATGCCAGCTTGGGGAAAGGGGATTAGATTTATTTATTTATTTGTCAAACATGTATAGTAGTAATTTGTATAAACATAAGTAAAAAGTAACGATAAAAGAGGACAATAGGACAGTAGGACAGGGACGGTAGGCACGCTGGTGCGCTTATGCACGTCCCTTACAGACCTCTTAGAAACGAGGAGAGGTCGACTGTAGACAGTCTAAGGTTAACGTTTTTGGGGTTTGGGGAAGAAAGCACAGAGGTAAACAAATGAAAAATGGGAAATCTGAAACCCAAAATTATTTAGAGATGATTCTGTTTGCTGATTTATAGGGTATATTCCACAACAGTGCCATAATTTTGCTCGCTACAAGCTACTGCCAGTTCCTCTGCCTGAGATCTGATGGGAGCTGCAGTGGAGCCGGAAATCAGGCTGATGATTGTTCCTGGAAAGTTCATAAAATCAGCTCTGGGATTTGTATGTTTGAAAATGCAAAACACCCAAGAATGTATCTGAGGATCAAGGATGGTCAGTGTAATGGAACGGTAAGAAGTTTGCATTTTCTCAACAAGTGCATAGATGGATTTATTGAATAAGAGATACATTTTAAAGCTGGTTCTTATCAAATAGATCAAAGCAGGAGGCAACTGATCTGGGCTCAGAAACTAAAAGAGTACCTGGAGAGGAAATAATCAAAAGTGAAGACAAAACTATGAAGCTAGAAAAAGAAAACTCCATAGATGTTTCTATGAAATAATCAGGAATTAAGCTTGAACTTAAAGGAGACTTTATAAGAATAATATAAATTACTTCAGATACAGAGACTATAACCAATAAAACATTTTATAATGTTTACTTTGTGGGAGTTTCTCCCAGAAAAAAAAAACACTGGGTTTCTATACAAAAATTTCAAATCTCATCTTAGGTTCACTAAAATTCTCTTGTTAATTAGAAGACAGCCAAAACATTGTCACTAATAGGTATGAGAAATTTTGTAGTAATGATGGTGTCACTAGATTGTAATGTTCAGTTATGTTATTAAGCAGAGCTTTAGTCATCTAATAAAAGTTTTTTTTAAGAACAAAAGTAGAATAATAGCTGCAAGTCATCTAATTATTTAATGAATTTTTACAGAAAGCTAATTCCTACATTAAAAGTAGTATCAATCTACAGGAAATATATGTAAAGCCCATTCTCTCTTTTCTGGCGTTTAAATATATTAAATTTGAGGAAACATCATTTAGATTTTACTATGTAATGTCTCTTCCTCAGTTCAAATTGATCAGTCATCCATGATAGACTCTGGTGAGATTAATTTTAAATCAGTCTTGTGTTCTCAGTTATACAGGGAATTATATAAGCTATAGTCAGATATATTTGAAAAGTATTTGACTCAGAAAGATTGCTCTTTGGTTCTTTTAATATTAAGTTGTTGGAAAATCAGATATTATTAATATTGAATTGGTTTTTTGGCTTGGAGAACCAATTATTCTGGCAGCTGCCTTTCCCTAAGGCTGCTAAGCACACTTCTTGCTCCACCTTTTTCCATTAAAGAGATAATGTATGCAATTCTTTAAAACGAAAAGAATAACATACCTGGATAGCATGTTCATATGCAATAGTAATGTATACCTGAATGTTTAGAAATATGCCCTATTTTCATAAGTACATGTCATAAATACTACGAGAGCCAGTTTGGTATAATGGTTCAAGGCCTAGAAACAGGGAGAATCCTACCTTGAGCACAAAGCCAGTTGAATGATCTTGGGCCAGGTACTCTCTCAGTCCTGGGGAAAAGACACTAATAAACTGCTTCTGAAGATATTGTCAGAAAAATTTCAGGGACTTGTCCAGACTGTCACCAGGAGTCAAGACTGACTCAACGGGAAAAAAAAGTGGGGGTGAATAAGAATGAAACCAGTTACCATAATTAAATGTATTCAGGTAGAGCAGGACTGTCAAACTCCCGGCCCATGGCACGGATGAGTCATGTGCTGGCAACACCCACGCCCAGTTTAGTGAAGGGGGAAAAAGTCCTGATATGTTACGTGACGCCACCATGATGACATGAGTTTGACATCCCTGAGGTAGAGGATAAGCAGCATATAGTCAAACATACTTTGGATTATTGTACTGAACAAGGGATGACATGGCTCAGGATCAGGTTATCTCCGGGACCGCATCCTACCACATACCTCCCTACGACCAGTGAGGTCCCACAGTGTTGGCCTCCTCCATGTCCCATCAGCCAAACAATGCCGGTTGGCAGGTCCAAGGGGGAGAGCCCCATCTCTCTGGAACCAACTCCCACCAGAGATCCGGACTATCCCCACTGTACTGGCCTTCCGTAAAGCCGTGAAAACATGGTTCTTCCGGCAGGCGGGGTGAAGAAGATCGGATTCCCCCATGTATGAATGGTTTTAAAGTAGTGTAATGTTTTAAAATTATTTTATTGCATTGTTCTTATTTCTGTTGTAAGCCGCCCTGAGTCCTGCGGGATTGGGCGGCCTATAAGAACTTTTAATTTAATTTAATTAAAATTAAATTAATTATCTAGATGGTCCTTTCCAATTCTGTGCTTCCATAAATTAAACAGAAATATAATACATCCCAGTAGCGAGGAAGATTTCAGTCTGCTTCTACAATGTATTGATGGATAACTTGGAACTACATTATATAAATTCTTGAAATGCATTCATTTTAACCTTTACTTTGACAGGATAACATTTCAGAAGGTAGATGTTCTTAAAGAAAGGATTCTGCTCTGGTAGCCTTGCAAATAGAGTAGAATCTGACCCATTTGCCACTTAGCTACCCAATTGAAGATAAATAATGAAAAAGTCATATGGCAGATAACTAGATCCTTTTGGTGTTGGTGTTTTGTATTTAAAATACAAAAACTACTGGTAAATGTGGTTGAAAGAAAGAGAGCATTTGAACATTTTAGTTAAATAAACACAAACACAAACAAACAAAGTTAAGTAATCTCATATCACAGAAAAGTTGCTGCATGACAGATTATGTTGGGAATTACACTGAACTGTCAGGACAATTTAGCAAAATCTGGCCTTGTCCAGTTTGTTCAGGCAACTGCCAGGGATCAGTAGCAGCTGGGGATGGAAGAGTGGCTTACATTCCGTGTCCTGTGACCATAAGGTGTCCTGTGAGTAAAAAATGACTCCTGAAAACATTGTGGACAGATCCATGTAGGGGTTTTTTTTTTTTTTGGCAAGAAACGTTGATTGTCTTTGTCAAGATTTTTTTTAAATCCAATATTTAGAAATTTCCCATCCACATCCTAACTAAGTCCAACCATGCTAAGTTTCTGAGACCAGAAAAAGGCCAATAGTTGAAATGGTGAGGCATAAAATTATACCTAAGAACAATTATTTAGTCCTATTCATATTGATTTATTACATTTTTTAGGGCATAGGAGATGTGGACTGTCATTTCAAAGTACAAAAAAATTTAGAAACTGGGTCTGTAAGTCTTGAATCGGCATGGAACAGAGGAATATATGTTGGCCTTCTGCCTAATGGTGAGACCAAGCCATTTGTCGATACTGGAGAAAGCAACGTTTTGTTTTACCCACAAGTTGTCAAATGTATGTACAAAATAATTATTTGCTTTAAAAATACATGGCTTGCAATTTCGTTTTTAAAATACAAAAACTACTGGTAAAAGTATGTTTAAGATAATGATATAAATGAACATCCCAATTATTAACAATGATATGATACACATTGCATTACCTCTACTACATGACTTATGAATCTGCTTCTACATTTTAAAATGCATACAAATTGTACAGCCTTTCAAGCCTAATAAATATTTATTTCTGCCAGATTGATTAAAAAAATTACTATGTTGTGATTACAAAATTACAGGACTGGAATTTTCTAGATCAGATTTCAAGCAAAATATCTTGTCAAGTCCTATGTCTTCTCCAGAAGATTCTGGCAGAAATGCGTAGTAGCTATTAAGTATGATTGTAATCTTATTATAATCAGCTCTTTGTAGTCTGTGATATATAGCAAGGATGATATAGAACAATTTTATTTGAAACCCCACAAATTTAGCTCATGTTTTCTTCCTGGTTTTCATGGTATTTTAGGCAGCGCATGTATTTATGTTTTTTGGGGGCAAGCAAAGTCAGGTCCAAAATTGATGCTGTAAATTATTTCATAGCTGTATCAGTGTGGAAATAGTGTTTTCCCTTTCTTATCCAACACAGTTATGGCTATGGATACAGTTTGGTAAATAATAATAATAATAAATTAAATTTATATGCCACCTGATTCCCAGTAAATCTGATGATATGATTGCTGAAGTGGTCAGAGGTTGAGATCTTTCCAATCCCACAGGCCACTTTAAACTCTTGTGGACATGTTGTCTTCTTTCCAGTCACTAGGGAAATTTCTCTTCGTGACCATTTTGACTCGGACTTCAGGAGAGATCATAAAAGCATCTGCCCAAGTAATGCATGGTCTCCAGAATGTTTGACTGGTATCATGCAGGGTCCTTTATGAACATCATTCTCAGCTTTTTTGAAAGATCACTATACGTGTATATAAAAAAAACACAGGACCACTACCTTCTTCCTCTTTTGCACAGAAGCTCCATTTTAACCAGGAAAGACAACTAGGTTCTATCAACATTCCGTTGATAACTCTGTCACCACTGTGTGCCAGAAGGATTTTCTCTGATTCTGCCAACAAGGGGCTTTACATGGCCAAACCAATGCCATGGCTAGACTATTTCTCAACACCACTCTAGCACTCTTACATAAGAACATTAAACTCTTTCATGCAATTCATAAGAAAAGAAATGTACATAATCTGTTATACACTGAAAAACTGTAAAGCCGGTTGCCCTTTGGATTCATGGAAAATTTGTACAGGAATAAGAACTGTTTTTAACTGCCTTTGAAAAGGTTGCC
This sequence comes from Diadophis punctatus similis, assembly GCA_023053685.1. Classification (NCBI taxonomy): domain Eukaryota; kingdom Metazoa; phylum Chordata; class Lepidosauria; order Squamata; family Dipsadidae; genus Diadophis; species Diadophis punctatus. Next base: position 164,826,784 of record JALIGW010000003.1, read on the forward strand.
AATTCCCCCCCCCCCCACAAAAATGATTTCCATTAAATTTTAGTTGGCAGAAAAAAGCCAATGGGAACATCTGCAACTCTAGCCCAGCCGGAAGAAGTGTTCAGAGAATCTAAGCAGCAGTTTGCAGGAACCCAGGATCTAGTGTCTGGAAGACAACCAAATCCTCCTCCCTCAGGTAAAATTCATTCATTCATTCAATTCAACTCAACGTAATTCAATTCATCTCAACTCAACTCAACTCAACTCAACTCAACTCAACTCCATTCATTCATTCATTCATTGATTCATTCATTCATTGATTCATTCATTCATTCATTCATTCATTCATAACATGTTGAAATGGGTTTGCCTTCCATCCTTCCGAGGTTGGTAAAATGAGGACCCAGATTGTTGGGGGCAATATGCTGAACTTTGTAAACCGCTTAGAGAGGGCTGTAAAGCACTATGAAGCGGTATATAAGTAAAGTGCTATTGCTATTTTCAAAGTATTAACCTGATCTGTTAATGATGGCTAATTAGGTTTTTTTTCACTGCTTCTTAACATTAATATGAAATGTCATACTCTCACAAAATATATTTCATTTGAAGTATTCTATGTTCAAAAGATTACCTGTCAACTTACATAATGCTAGAGGAATAATAATGATGTCCCTAAAATTGACAGACCCCTGAGAGTTTTCATTTAGGTCATGGATAGAGTACCTAAAGCTCCTCAAATATTGCTGAACATAGCTCCTAGAACTCTTGAACATCAAGCACGTTGACTGGGACTGCTGACAGTGGCAGGATCCCCAAACTATTTAGATCTGCCATTCTTGGTTAATTTTAAATTCATTTATGTTTTTATTTATGATATTTATTTTACTGTATTAAACCAGCTGGAGTCTATGACCAGATAGGGTTTACATGGGGTATAAATAATAAAAATGATTTTTTTTACTAAAATACAAAGCTAAAAATTAAAACATAAAAATAGTATCTCCCAGAGTTCTTCGAAATACTCCTGTTTTCATTTGCTTCAGGAAGGCCATAAGGGTAAGGACCGTAGGCACTTTAAGAGGCAAGGTATCCAGAGGAGGGGAGCTGCTACAGAAAATGCCTGCCATCAGGCCCTACTTCTCCATGATTTCTAATATAGAGGCATCTTCAGCAGATGGTCCTTATTTGTAACTATAAGACAGGCAGAAAGTGTTGGTGAGAGGCATTCCTTAACATACAGAGACCCCGAGTCATGTAGGGCTATATTGTGATCAGGACCTTGAATTGCACTTAGTAATGCAGCAAAGTTATAATTGTACATGGCCGATCACTAAATACCCATATAGCTGCATTCTGAAATAGTGGATTGTTCCAGATGGTCTTGAAGAACAACCCATAAAGAATAATTTACAGTAATTTAATCAAGGGATACTGAGTGAATGAGGGACCATCTTCAGTGCATCCTGTTCTAAAGTAAAGCAATAAGACTGCAGTGCAAGGGCAAAGCTATCCAAAAACTCTCCTGTTTTTCATAATTCTAACAGGATCCCCAGACAGAAAGCCTGTTCTTTCTGGAGAAGCAAAAGCCCATCAAGAGCCAGAGAACATGTCATCCTCTGGAATTAGTTTTCCTCTGAATCAATAGCTGTTCTGTCTTGTTTTGGTTGAATTGGGTACAATAGAATAGGTCTCCCCCAGGTATGAATGTGTTGTTTGGCTTTTTAATTTTTTAATTAATTAATGTTTTAAATCATTTATTATTATTTTTGTTACTGTTTTTTATATTGTTCTTATATTCTGTTGTACGCCGCCCTGAGTCCCTAGGGAGTAGGGCGGCATATAAGAACAGCAAATAAATAAATAAATAAATAAAAATAGAAGAAAGGATTAGATTAGGCACAAATTAGAAAGCTAGCCTTTTTTGTATATGTGAACATAAGAACATGGGCAAATTATGGTAGAGGTTTCTTTCTTAATAATGTGGAAGGTGCAAATTTATAGTACTGGCCTATGATGAGCTGGAAATGGTCAGTTCTAACAATCCTTAGGCCAGGGCTGTCAAGCATTTGCTTTTTATGCCCCCAAATTTTTTTTTACATACAAATGAGGCTGGGGGGGGGAATTTTTTGGGAACCTTGGAATGCCACCATTCATAAAAAACAGTTGAGTAATTTTATATTTTTTTACGATAATTAAAATGCGTGGATTTTTTTCTATTCAGATTGTATTGGTTAATTAATAAATATATTATTTGCCCTTTAAATTTAGCTTAAATGTAGATTACAGGAACATCTGTTCCAGGCACCAGAGAAAAGAAAATAATGAGCAACAAAACAATATTTTGTGTATGGGGCGGGAGAGGAGGATAAGTATTATTTAGAATGCTTAAAGGTATGTTTGGAATTACTTATATAAAGATTATGCATATTTAGGCCAATGACAGGAAACAAATATAGCTAAATATTCCTACACACAAAGAACTAGGCATAATAAGCTTCTTAATAGATATGAATATGCATTGACAATCATTTCCAAGGAATACTGTTTATCTTCATGACTTACTTCCCAGGAGCCAAGAAGACTTCAGTAAAATCCAGTCCTCCTAAAGATTAAATGTTCAGTTAGCAGAGTGAGAAAATGTACTCTTGTCAAATAACATAACATATAAGACGTGCATAGTTCTAAATAATGAATCGTTCTGGGGAGGTATAATTATATTTTTTTTTGTTTTTTGGGGGGTGGGATGGCATTGAAACACAAACAAGCAAACAATTTAACTGACCATCCCAGAAAAGAGTTAGGGTTAGGTGTTAGGTGTTGAGTGGAGCAGAAAGAAAGAAAGATATTCCTCCAGTTATTGTTCTGAAATTGTCCCACTTTATATTTGTAAGTCAGCAGTGTTGCCAAACTTACCACAACAAAGTGCCCAAAGGAGCCTGAAACTTTCAAATGTTGTAAACTGGTAATGGCTGAAGTATTTCCTCCCACCCCCATCCCCAAAATAATTGGTTAAAATGTTCACATAATTTTAGCCAATTGATATAAAACTACTAGTCTGAAAGGCTTTTATTGGAATTAGTTTTCACAGACTCACTTTGATGTTATAACCAGTCTAGTTTCCCCCCATCTATTAAGCATTTGTGTATATAAATCTATGTGTTTTTGTTTGTATTTGTCATGGTTGATTTGCAGTTTGATTCCCTGAAGAATGATTAATCTAGGGTAGCAATCATTCAGTTTTCAGAAAATAGCAAATTCCATTGGTTTTTATACCTAGAATTAGTTTTAATGCTGAATTTTTAGAATAGTATTTACTTACTGCAAAAGTGCTGCAGGCATGAACAATGTGGCAACATTACATATTGCCTTCAAATGCAGAATATATATTGATTTCCCCCACTTTCTTTGGCCTCTGTAGGCCTGCAATTTAAATGCAGTAGCATTTTTCAACCTGTTTCCCACGTTCTACAAATCCCATATTTCCCCTGCAGAACAGTCAAAGCCTTCATTGGCTGGGAATTAGAGGATCCATAATCCAACATATTGGAAGGCCACCAATTTTTAAGAATTTTACCATTTGTATGGTATGCCCTACATCTAATTTTTCTCTCAAAGTGCTTGACAATATTGATGTAAATAGTTCATTTCATTCAGTTCACAAGAAAACGGAGAAGAATGAGTTTTAGTTTAAATGTGGTATTTTTTTTATATGCGTCAGTCAATTACTGAAAATTACAACTTTCCGAAACATATAGGAAATATTTTCAAACATAATTTTCTCTATTCGAAGAAAAAAATTGATTATTGAGCATGTACAAAGTTTCTTTCACAATATGTTTCCTGTGTTGTTTGCAGAAAGCTTTATTTGAATCAATGGACTTTGCCCATTAAAATGTATTAATCATGCCTAGGTTAGGGACAATTAACCATCCATAATATATTAAAGAAAAAGAGACCCAGGAGACAGATCATATTAGGGAAAGTTGCTGTCAAAAATTGTGTTAGAAAGAATGCATACAAAATTGGATATAGTTAGAGAAATGCCTGCAAACACACACACACACACACACACACACACACACACACACACACACACACACACACATGAAATTTTATATATATAAAATTTCCCCCCAAAATGGAATGAGTTAAAATTTGAATAATGAGAAACTAAGGACCAAAACGTGACAGATTTGTCTACCTAGAATTAAGGAATGCTTGGAAAAGACTGTAGTCAATCTCTCTCAAGCTGAGGAATCTTCCTTTTGGCATCTGCCTCATGTTTCCTCTAGTTGGAGATATGCCCCAACTAAGAGGCAGCAAAGTGTAGCTGATTTGCATTTCTTTCTAGATGAGAAGCTATTACTGAAAAGTCTGGAGGGAAATCTTCCATTTGCTGATAGAAGCAACTTCTGATATTAAAAAAAAATGCTGAGGTCACAGCAGGGGTGAAATTCAAAAATTTTCCCTACCAGTTCTGTGGCTGTGACTTGGTGGGCGTGGCAGGGGAAGGATATTGCAAAATCTCCATTCCCACCCCACTCTGGGGCCAGCCAATGGTGACATTTGCCGGTTCTCCGAACTACTCAAAATTCCCGCTACTGGTTCTCCGAACTACTCAAAATTTCTGCTACCGGTTCTCCAGAACCTGTCAGAACCTGCTGAATTTCACCCCTGGGTCACAGGTGAGAAACAAAGATCACAGGACATCAATGCACTGTATCATATTGATTACACCCCAAACTGCAATGAAGCCCTTTCAATTTAATTCATGAATTCGCTAATCCCACAATCTTCTTTTAATATTTCTCAATTCTGCTTTGATTTAGGAAAAACTAAAAGGACCTAGCACAAGTATCATGCTAAAGTATTACAGGGATTGTTTTAAGGAAGCATGATGTGCAAATCTGTCCCAAGAAAGCATCACAAATTCTATCTCCCATTGTGGATAGATCTGCACATCCATTGAAACCAGTGGTGGGTTCCTACCGGTGCGGTCCACGCTATAGCACCGGTAGCGGCCCACTGATGACGTCACAGTACCGGTGCGGTCGGTTGCCGGTGCCTGGGTGCCGACCATTTTTTAAAATTTTTTTTTTAATTTTTAAAAAATATTTTCTTCTGGCACAGCTTCCGGCACTGCGCATGCGCTGCCTTCCTACCCCACAGTGAGTCCAAGCAGGGGAGGATGGCTGAGGGAGCGCGTGAGACACTGAAAAAACGGGCGGCAGGACCTATCTCAGTTCCCCTCCCTTCAGCAGTCCGAGAAGCCACGAATGCGCGGTGATGATCCCAGGCATTTTTGCACGTTCGAGGCTTCTCGAGCTGCTGAGGGGAGGGGAAACGGGCGGCAGGAGCCTAGGATGATCAAATGGGGAGAAGCATCCAGGCCGGACGGAGCCTCCTAGAAGAACCGCAGCCGCGGTCTTGCTGCTCCCGCTGTGGGGGGCTACATTGCGTGTGGGTAATGCCCACCCTGCTTCTCCGGCCGCTGCCAAGCTCCTGAGGCGCACGCCCACCCAGTCACATGGCTGGCAAGCCACACCCACAAAATAAGCCACGCCCACAGAGTGGTAGTAAAAAAATTAGGAACCCTCCCCTGATTGAAACCCCAAGCAGGCCACTGCATTTACTGATAGGAACTCCCCCACCCCCAAATAACAACTTGCCTATAGGAATAGAAGTATGGTACTTCCTGAGAGAAGCAGAAGAGCTGCTGAAAGCAAGCAAATGGGTGGAATTCAGTCAGATTCGCCTGCTATAAAGTATGGATCCCTTGGGAGATTATCTGTGATTTAGAAAGGCTGCTAATCTGGTGAATTTCACTTTTTAAAATAATTCCTAGTTAGATTGTTGCTTCTCCTTCCCCATGCCTCATTTCCTTCTACTTTTATTCTTTCTTTTTTCTTTCTTCCCTTGCCAGAGCAACATTCTTTTCTAACTAATCAATTTCTATCTGTTTTCTTTTTTTGCTGTTCCTATTGTAAGGAGGGAAAGAAATATATGCACAGTTTCTTTTTGCAAAGTGTGCACGTGGAGAAAGAATATTTGATATAACTTATTTATTTTATTTTACTTATTTATTAAATTTATTTTCCAGCCATCTCAGTCTGAAGTGGCTCTGGGCAGCTTACAGCCTAAACATTACATTAATTTAATGTCTTAAAAATTAAGTGAACCTGGAAAAAGAGCACTTTTGGAGCAGTGGGTTATTTTATTTTATTTTTATTTTACTAACGGTGAGAACAATTAACCAGTGGAATGGCTTGCGTTCAGAAGTTGTGGGTGCCCCATCACTGGAGGTTTTCAAGAGGAGACTGGACAGTCATTTGTCTGAAATGGTACAGACTCTCCTGCTCGAGCAGGGGGTTGGACTAGTCCAGAGGTCTCCAACCTTGGCAACTTTATGAGGTGTGGACTTCAATTCCCAGAATTCCTCAGCCAGCTATGCTGGCTGAGGACTTCTGGGAATTGAAGTCCACACCTCATAAAGTTGCCAAGGTTGGAGACCTCTGGACTAGATGACCTCCAAGGTCCCTTGCAACTCTGTTATTCTGTGCTAGAGAACTAAAGATGAGTCTGATGACCTTTGAAAAGCTTTGCTCTGTCACATTCCTGGCCAGATAACCTGGGTGGTTGATTTTTCTCACCTTTCTGAAGTTAAAACAGAAATTATCCAATTCTCAAAGTCAGGACTCCTTAGTCATGACATTAGTCATGGCAGTGCTCTGTAAAAAGTCCCAAGCAAGGAATTTTCTCATTATGTTTTTCCTTTGGGTTTAATTTAAGCTGTGGAGATTGCAGCACATTGGAGACGATAGTCCTGCCATGACTAATTGCAGATGATTGTGCAGAGCAAAGCAGGAAATCTATGCACACAGTTTTGGCCATTTCACAACCCAGTGCAAGAAAAATGACATTCCTCCCATCAAGACTTCTTCCCAAATCTTCCCAAATTCTGGGAAAGAACACTAAAGAGAAATTCTCTGTTATCCAACCGAATGAGGAATGAATGCAGGGGAATTTATCTTGTTGCCACCTATAAAAGTAGGACTTCTTAAGTGTCTGTCACACTTTCTCACCTTCGTTTGCAGAAGTAAGGTATGTGAGTCTTTTAAAAGTGGAAGTGCCATCTCACAAGAGGTGGAATAATGCCAGGAGAGTTTTTACTTTTCTTCGTTTCTCTCAGTTTCATTTGCTGTTCCAAACCCCAACGGATTCTGAATCCGAAGTTCACCCCCCCCCCATTTTTGAGAAGTGAATGATTCAAGTAATCCATAATCAGCCTGCACAGGATTTCAAACAACAACAACAAAAATCATTAATTCAGTGTTACCTGTCTTTCTCTGTCCTTTGTTTAACATTTAGTTTTTTAAATGTCAAGTCTCAGATTTCAGATACATGCCTATCAAGTGATTGCATGCTTGGCTGGCAACCAACTGTTATTGCTTCCTTGGGGAAGGGAGGGGTACTTTCAGGTATCCAGTTGCAATGTTTACAATGGTTTTTCTCAGTAAGTGGCAATTATATCAAGCCATCTAATTTATAGCACATGTGGTCAAGCAAAACAACCTTTCTTTACCCAATCGTCTTCCAGGTCCATTGAGATTGCAACATATGCTAGATAAGATTTATTCTGAACACATCAGAGAAGGGTATCAGGTTAAGAAAGAGTAACCTATGGAAAAATACATCCTTGAAAAGCTATTTTTCACTGACATCTTAGCATGTTCGATTTTTTGTGTCAAAGCAAAAAGTGCAAAGTACAAGGTGAAACATTTCTGAAAATGCTTAAATAAATCCTTCCTTCCTATGCTGCTTTTGAAAATGGGATTTTCTAGGCAGTGCCCCACCATCTTTTATAAAAGTTATCCATAAATAATTCAAAAGACTAATATATGTAACTAAAATGTCTACAAAGGGTCAAACCAGCTGTGAACAATCATTTGTCAGAATATTTGCCAAATAAAAGGAACTAAAATGTTGACACTTAATTGGTATCTGAAATGAGATGGTTCCACATTAGAAGTTCTAATTGACCCTTTTTTAAAAAAAAATTATTAAAAAGTTTTTTATTTATAAAACAGATAAAAGAACAAAGAGACAAAACATACAATAAACGTAAAGAACAATTACGTTAAATTGACCATTAAATGACCCTTTTAATGATGTTGGACAATTGTGGACAGTGCCCTTTTTCAACTATATGGAATTTATTGTTATTAATTTAATTTAGTTATTTATTAAATTGGTTTGCTGCCCATCTTGCTGCAAGGTGAATTAATGTTGCTGCACCAAGAAACTTCATTACGTCTGACAGTTGCCACATGGAAGAATTGAGAACCAGTGCTACATTTGGTGCCCTTGATGTTGAAAGTGTTCTTCACACTTGTTGCTTAAATTTTGTTTTTTAGTTATGCCAGTTAATCAGACTACTATAACCCTATCTTAAAAAACAAATCCCTTCCTCTTTTTATCTTGTTTTTGAAAGAGACTTCTAAATGCATATCCATCTTGATCTATTTACATTTTATACTTTTCAGAGGAAATGATGACTACTCAAAATGAAAAGTCCCCTTTTCCTTCAGAGGATAAATGGAAAGTATTCATACTGACAGGAAATTCAGGAACTCAAGCAAATGTCACTCTCTGGATATATGGAGACAAAGGTTCTGTTGGACCTATTATTCTTGGCAACGACAACAGAGAACAACTGTTTCTACCTAGAACTGAAGATGCATTTCAGGTAACCAATGAAAGCTTGGCTGGATTTTTTTCTCTACAATTCATCTTCCTTTTGATGTAAAAAATACCTTCTCCAAACTTGCAACCTGAAATAAATCTAATGTATTTGTGTTCAGTATGAAATCAGTTCTCAATATAGCAAATGGCAAAGAGATCCTTTCCTTTCCTTTCCTTTCCTTTCCTTTCCTTTCCTTTCCTTTCCTTTCCTTTCCTTTCCTTTCCTTTCCTTTCCTTTCCTTTCCTTTCCTTTCCTTTCCTTTCCTTTCCTTTCCTCTCCTCTCCTCTCCTCGCCTCGCCTCGCCTCGCCTCGCCTCGCCTTGCCTGGTGATGGTGATGGATACTGAGATGTCCAGCAGATTAATTTTTGAAAATAAAATTATAGAACTAAAGGGATGGAAAGGAACTTAAAAGTCTTTGGGGTGAAATCCCTGTCCAAGATGGCAATCTATCTATTGTCCTAGGCAAAAGTGTGTCCACCCTTTGCTTGAAAACTTCCAGTGATGAATGTCCACAGTTTCAGAAGGCAGGCTGTTTCACTGCTTAATAGTCGGAAAATCATTTTTTTGAATATCTACTACTCATTTGAGTGAAAGCTTCCACTTGGTTCTTATCCTGTACTTGGACGCTAAGGAAAATAAACCCTCTTCCTTGAAGCAGTCTTTCAGTTATTGGAATGTTATAGTATAAGACCTATTTCTTAGCTGGGTCTGGCTGTTTTCCAATATATAAGGTAAATGGCTTCATTTTATGAAATGTATACTTTATTCTATGTTTTTCTAATGGATTGCAATATCTTGCATATTACAATTTATAGATGCACTTTATTTTAAGTAATGCACTGAGATCAATGGATTTTTTTTTCAGTGGCCTAGAGTCTGAATAGATTCTGTGTTGCTGGTAAATTATTAGCATGATTTTTCAAATTACGTTATTTTAAGCCTGGTATCTTCCACATCTGTTGACCATGGAGGCTGACAAATTTTGAGAGTTGCGGTCCTTCCTCTTCCCCAAGTTGTAATCATTAAGTTATGAAAAGAGTTATTATAAGCAGCAGATGCTAATGCCGGTATACAATTTAGGACACGAAATTTTGAAATGTAAACCACAGCTCATACTGTATAGGAAACATGTGAGTTGAAGTTATGTTTCCCTTAAAAGAATGAGATAATACAAAGCATTTAGTCATGGGGGAGAAAATCCTTGCCAGCATATCTTATTATAAAATGGTAAATCATTGCATTGATGGACAAAAAGATAACAGTTGAAATTTATCAAGAAAAGCTGATCTAGCAATTTTTAGAGAACAGTCATGCTGATGGGTCAAATTATTCAATAAGCCTTCTGAAGGCATGTAAGTACAGAGAATTCATGTACAGAATGTCATCTTTCTCTTCTTCAACATTTCAGATCATTGATCTGCCACCTCCAAATTGTGAATTGCTATTAAAGAAAGACAAACCATCCTGTGGTTTCCTATATCACACAGTCATTATTTGTGTAACCATAGTTTACTGGATATGATATACTGAAACACAACAATCCATGGACAATGATTTACAAACTACAATGTCTGGGCCAATAGAAAGTTCAAAGCTATGGCACCCAATCTTTGTTGGTGGGAGAGTTTTGAGAACGTGCTATGAGCACTTCACAAAATGACTGCCTTGGTGGAACATGACTGAGCTTGACACTTGTATTTTGCAGCACTTTCTAATGGAAATAATTAGAATGGGGCTTTTTCCTAAAAAAATGATTAAGTGCTTATTAAAAAGGATTAATGTTATACATTAAACATAAATCCCTCTCTTGTTGACAAGAAACTTCATAGATCTTTAAGCTTTCCAAAAAGGGAAAAAACTCTCCAACTTTTCTTGTGGTTTATTCAGCAAATTATATTTAAACAAACCAAACTTGTAGTTTGAAAAACATGAACTAGTTGATTTAAAACAGTTAATTTTATATGAATGGGAGGGGAACTTATCCTGTTCTAGGTGAAGATTACGGATAAGAACATGATGTAGCTAGAAGTGTTTTCCAAGGGAAAATGCAAACAGGATAGTTAGTTAAATAAGCATCTAGATATGAATGAATGGACTGCAATAAGACACTGTGCAGCAGAACTAGCCACCATGTTTTTATTTAGAAAAGCCATAATTTTAAAATCATTCCGCAGAAGATATGCTTTTTGAGAGTCTCTTCTTATAGTTCATGTCATACACAAAGCATGAAATGATTTCTTTTTCAGGTTAAATAATGTAGTTATTTAATTTAAGAACAGCTAGAAAACATGGACTATAGTAATATCTATCTATCTATCTATCTATCTATCTATCTATCTATCTATCTATCTATCTATCTATCTATCTATCTATCTATCTATCTATCTATCTCTATATCTGTGTGTGTGTGTGTGTGTGTGTGTGTGTGTGTGTGTGTGTGTGTGTGTGTGTGTGTGTAGATAGATCTAGATCTAGATCTAGATCTAGATCTAGATCTAGATCTGCCTATGGGCCATATCAATGTACAGGTTCAAACACATATTACCAATAAAATTCTAAACAAACAATTTAAAATGAGAGTAGGGTAAAATACAATAGTTATAGGATAAAATACAAAATAAAGAAAATATAGTAATAGTAAAACTACTTTCTGAAATATGTGGATGACTCAGAATACTCTCCATTTTTTCCCTGAAGACTTGCACATTTATCTTAAACATACCTTTCAATTAATTTAATTTAATAGATTTAATTTAATAGATTTATATCTTTTTAATTATATATCTTTTTAATCAAACATGTCAACAATCAGTTTACTTATGGTGTTTCTCTTAATATTTATTTTATTGAATGCAGATTTCTGAGGTTATGCTCAACTTGAGATTCATGTTTGGTTCATAATCTTACTTTTCTCACACACCACACAATAGGACAATCAGCTGCCCTACCCTCTAGGAATCCCTTTTCCAAGTATTCTACAATCACTATAAATCTTCTTACAAACACTTCACCCTGAGAACATCTTCCCACATTGATCTATTTTAATCTCTCAGAAGGTATATTCTGACATTACCTCTTTATCTAGCCATCTTGACCACTGATGTCCATTAGGACTGGACTTTGAGATCCGTTCTTCACACTATTAACTTTTAGCCACTGGTCTCAGTCAGTCCTCAACTTCAGGATCTCCTCCAAAGATCATTTAGATTAGGGGTGTCAAACTCAAGGCCTGGGGGCCGGATCCAACCTACAGGGTGCTTAGATCTGGCCCGCAGGGCTACCCTGGAAACAATGAAGGACCGACCCGTGGTGCCTCTGCCAGCAAAAACGGAGCTAGGGAGGGCCTCAGGCAGCCTCCTGAGCTCTGTTTTCACTGGCAGAGGGTTGCAGGAGGCCGTCAAAGCCAAAAATTGAGCTCGGGAGCCCATTTTCACTGGCAGAGTGGCATTGAGCTGGCCATGCCCACCTTGGCCTTCCGAGGTCAAACACAACCCTGATGCGGCCCTCAATGAAATCGAGGTAGACACCCCTGATTTAGATGATCTTTGTCTCCTCAATCATCTATCTCATTTTTCAATCATGATCACCCCTGACACCCTGGACATAAATTGTTTCAGCTTCTACCTTCAAAACGACACTATAGAGCACTGCACACCAGAACAACTAGACACAAGGACAGTTTCCCCCCGAATGCCATCACTCTGCTTAGCAACTAATTCCCACAACACTGTCAAATAATTTACTAAGACTGTATTACTATGATTCTTCTCTTCCTTACTAGTATCTATCTCTTCCCAGTTATTACTATAACCATGTACTTGTATCTTTCAATTTATATTGTTTTTACATGTTTCCTAGTACGATTTGATAGCTTATTAGTAACCTATGACTATCACTAAGTGTTGTATCTTATGATTCTTGATGAATGTATTTTATTTTTCTTTATGTACAATGAGAGCATATGCACCAAAGACAAATTCCTAGTGTGTCCAATCACACTTGGCCAATAAAGAATTCTATTCTATTCTATTCTATTCTATTCTATTCTATTCTATTCTATTCTATTCTATTCTATTCTATTCCTCAAATATGCAAAATACAGCCTTTTAATTTGTTACTAAACAATGTGTGTAAAGTTTAACAATCAGACCAAAATCTTACAGTTCTTTACTTAATGGAATGTGAGATGACAATTAAATACTCCAAGGGTAAAAAAGAGGTGGGAGTGGGGAGGAAAAATAGGTAAGAATTTCACCATGGCTAACTTGCTGTGGCCAACTCACCAAGAGACAACTTGCCATGGGAAAATTCACCCTAGGACAAGATTTACACTAATATCAAAGAAATAGTGGAATAGAATAATCAAAGAAAGGATGCCAAAGGAGGGTCAAAATGAAATGTGAATGACAAAAATTAAAATATTTTTTAAAATTATTTTAAATAATTGAATAATTGAATTGTCCTGCAGCGAGTTGGCCTGTGGCAAGTTGGCCATGGTGAGTTGTCCTGTGGCAAGTTGGCTGCAGTGAGTTGTCACATTCTCTTTCTGTGAAGCTGTGTCAGGCCGAAGCCATATTTTATTAGAAACTTTGGCCTGCCACACTTGATGCTTAGAATATATTCTTGCTGTGGGAATTTGGGAGGGGTGGTTGCATGAGCACTGTAGATATGTAGCCATAACAAATTCCTTCTAGGAGTTTCAAGGTCATCCTTTGTTCAGCACCTGGCCGGAAGCTGCAGGAAGTTACAGACATGTTGGCAGAAGGCGACTGGTCCACATAATGTACTTGTGGGTGTGGGAACAAGGGAATTAAACTGGGTGGAGAAACCCTAGTAGCTTCAGATTCGGGTTTCTTACAGCTGTGCCAACATGGCTCTTTCAATAAATTGGAACTTTGAGGAATGCTTTGCCTCAGACTCTGATTTAGTTTTGGATGCTATTTGGAATCCTGACAAACTGTTTGTTTAATTCTTATCCACCCAGGGCTCTGAACTCTTCAGGGAGTGCTGTATGGTGAAAGGATGCAAGCAGAATAGAAACCAATGAAATTAGTTAGTTAGTTCCTGGGTGGTTAGATAATTCCTAATCACAGCATCTTCTGTTTTAAAACTCAATATTTATTATAAACTCAATATTTATTATTATAGCAACATCATCTCCATTTGAGGACCCAGATTGTTGGGGGCAATATGCTGAACTCTGTAAACCGCTTAGAGAGGGCTGTAAAGCACTATGAAGCGGTATATAAGTAAAGTGCTATTGCTATTATTGCTATTGACAGATTTTCCCTTTAATAATTAGTCCTTCACCCCAATTCTCTGTATCTGGTGAAGAATACTTAATGTCCTATTTTCCTGATTTTCATTTGTCTGAGCTTATGAGAATTTAAGGTTTTCACAGCCTTTAACAGATTACACGTCATTGTTCCTTCAAGGTCTTGCTGCTTCACTCTCTTTGGTTATTAGGAATCTCGAGTTCAAGCTGCATTAGTTTCTTGCAAGATCTGATAAGGGATCAGAAAGAAGGAAAAGGAGGAAGGGGGGGTTGAATTATCTAGGTCAAGATGGAAGATGAACTTTTGAACATGAATTGAATCAAGAATGAAAGCTTTAAGAATGGCTTCAATGCTTTCTGATCATATCATTGTCTATCCAAATAGGTGTCTTGGCACGTTCCTTGCAAGTATTAGCCAAAGAGGATTATCTTTGCTATTTGGCTAGTTCCTATAAAAGATAACACACTGAACTAGATGGATTTCTAATTTGATTAAAAACAAATCAGGTTAATGGGTTAGTGTCATTAACTGAATCATTTTGCTGATATTACAGATCCTAGTTAGCACATGGTATGATATGGGAATCTAGTCTCTGTATTAATAATCAATTATTTTAGCTCAATTAGTCAGCAATATTTTATTACATCTTCTCAATTACTCTGGTTCTTTAGTCTCTGAACATACAGTCTTACTTTTGAGCTCTCTCATTCATATGGTTTGAATATCAAGAGTTTATTAGAGTGATAAACAACATATCCTATCTGACTCTTTCAAACTATATATTCAGAAGTGTAGCACCCAAAGTGCATTTTGTGGTGCTGCACTTTGATATTCACAGAGCAGCAACATATGCCAAATGTTATGCCATCCTGCAGGTTGTTATATACATATAGGAATGAAACTGAATATAGTGACAAAGGATTATCCTTATTCAAAGTATTAGGACGGTTTATCTTGAATAAGTAGAGGAATATAGAAAATAACCTCAAATAGGGAGAGAAAGAGAAAAAAATATTTGGTATTTTACATCATGTGATTTGATATTTAATTTGCATTCATGTGATATGTCCAACATTTACTAAGCAATTTCTCCATCATTGTCATATTCTTGGGGTGGGGGTGGGGAATCCGTAGTGAGACATCAACTATCAAAATAATTTGATTTATATTAAGGTCTATAATTGAGCATACATAGTATAGGCCTTCATAGTACACCGCCTACATAGCTCTTTTTGTACTAAAGAAAATACTGCTTCCCATTTGTAAAGCAAGGAAACATCTTTTCAAAAACTCAACTCTTTATTTAAGGGCATTCCAATTGAAAATGTTTATGGAGATTCTCAGTCATCCAGGTCATGGTTGTCTCAAAGGTGTTGTTCAAAAGGCAACTAGACTTTATTGGTTTTTTTCATTGAAAACATTTCGTTTCTTATCCAAGAACTGAAGAAGCTTCTTGGATGAGAAGTGAAATGTCTTCAGTGAAAAAACCAAGAATATCCAGTTGCCTTTTAAACAGCACCTTTGCGATTCCAACAGAAAAGAAAACACCTAATTCCCCTTCTCTATCTCAATATTTTTTAAAAAAAATATTTTTCAAAATAAATGCATAAATAATCATAAATGTAAAGCATAGCAAATCATCATCTCTAGCATGCTTTTGAACTCTACATGGGAACTGCAGAATTTTTAAGGAAGAGTTGGGTGAGGTGAGTGTCTATATTTGACTGCTGTGCTTGGAAGTGTGTTCAGTTTCCAAGGAAAATATAAGAAAATGGAGGGGGAGGGGGAGGGAATAGACAACAACTGCACTGACAGCATCCTCAGGCATGTTTGTTTCTTCTAGGAAAGGTATGTTTTGTTACCATTTGTGTTCATCATGACATTTTAGGGTGAAAAGATAAACTTTCTCCATGCCCACAACATGTTCTTAGAATTCCTAATGTGCTCATTGTCTGCTGAATAGTGATATGGAAGGATTGAAATGTATTTAGACCTAGCAATCTAGCCATGCATACAACATACAAACCAATAGCTCTGGTTGGTTATGTAATCTTTCCCATTAATTGATATCAAAAAAATCTTAAAGTGGAAAAGGCTGAAAGAGGACAAATTTCTGATCATGTCAGAGCAGTTGGTATAAAACCAATAAGTTGGTTTTCTCATTGGTTTCCAAGTAATTAAAATTAGATTATTTTCATGAGATCCTTCAGATTATTTGATATGAAACTGTCCAGTAAAGGTTTACTGAATTTATATTGTTATACAAAATTCACTATATAGAGAACCTATAGAACAACAGAGATGGAACACAATGTTTCCTGGGTATTTTAGAAACAGAAGTTTAGATGGAGAGAATGCTTTAAAATCAAAAGCAAGTATTGGAGATTTAATTCTAATTAAAATCAGTACATAAAAGGTACTGACAAAACGTCAGAGGCATTGTGGATGGGGGTCAAGTAAGGCAAGAAATGTTGTATTGCAAGCTCATTCTGCCACCTTGTCTTTATAAATTTTATAAACTTTCTCCCCTCCCTCAAAGTGGATTAGATACTAGTACAAATAAAATCTAAGGATTACAAATATATTACTAGTACAAATAAAATCTAAGGATTACAAATATATTAACACAGTCTGTATTTCAAATTAAATTTCATAATTTGTCTAGATATATTTTAATACATTTCTTCTTAATTAGTTAATATCCTAATCAAACATTTTAATTTATTCCACAGCTTTGTCTTCATAATGTGAAATTGAATGATCCATGCCCATTTAATATTAGATTGTTACATACGTTGTGGAACATCTGTTCCCTGAATCTCAAATGATACAGAAAGCAATGACTGTACTAAATATAAATACTTCACTTTATGGCTGATTTAATGCATTAATAGATCAAGTAATCACTTATCACGGCAAAGAAAATGTGTGCTTATCACTGTATATGTGGCCATGAAAAACAATAGTGATGATGTTACTAATTAGAGAAATAAATATAGGTGTATATATATGTATGTGTGTGTATAGGTGTATATATATGTATGTATGTATATATGCATATATGTGTGTGTATTTTAAATAGACATGCATGTGTACATCCATATCAAATAGTACTTTATACAGTTGCATGGGTGGTTGATCTTGAGAAGATGCTTTACTTCATAGAGAAGAGACTAATTCAGTGATGGTGAACCTTTTTCCCCTCGGGTGCCGAAAGCGCAAGCACGTGTGCTATTGTGCGCGTGCGAGTGCCCACACCTATAATTCAATGCCTCTCTGCTCCCCGTGCATGCGAGCATTAACCCACCTCCCCCCATTTCCTGACTTCTGGTGGGCCCGGTAGACCCATTTTTCGCCCTCCCCAGGCTCCGAAGGCTTTCTTGGAGCCTGCGGAGGGCAAAAAACGGCCTCTCCCACTCCCCGGAGACCTTCCAGAGGCCGAAAATGACATGTTTCCCAATTTCCAGTAGGCCCATTTTTCACCCTCCCCAGGCTCCAGAGGCTTCTCTGGAGCCTAGGGAGGGAAAAAACATCCTCCCCCACCCCCCGGAGGCCAGAAACCACCTCCCAGAGCCTCCATGCGAGCCTAAAATCAGCTGGCCAGTGCGCACATGCGCGCTGCAGCTGAGCTAGGTCAACGGCTCACGTGCCGGCAGATATGGCTCCGCATGCCACAGGTTCACCATCACTAGACTAATTGCTTTTATGTTAATAGAGGCACAATGCTTTGTTCACTATTGTGACCATGGAAGCACTTCCTAGGGGTGTTTTGCTTTTCTTCCCCTAGAAAGCAAAGCGTCTCTTCAAAGATCAACCCAGCCCTAGTGCTCCATATACATTGCAGGATCTGCATGTGGCAATGATTGTGCCACACTATGTTCATCTCTCTTTATATTTTTATATAACATAACTATTTCTTTGTGACATGTTGTATCTGTTTTTATTTCTGACTATTCAGGTTGAAATGAAAGATATTGGTAACATTTACAAAATCAGAATAGGCCATGATGGATCAAGTCAATATGCAGACTGGATGTTGGAAAAGGTCAGGTTCTTGGTACACTTTGCAACGTTTCTTATTCCTTGTCACTGAATATTATATGCTAGACCAATTTCTCCATCTCATGGCTTCCTAACATGCTGGGACCGCTAGGAATTCAGGAAGTTGATGTAGTACAGCTAGAAGACAATAGGTTAGCCATTTAAACAGGTAAACTGTTTCCTTTTAAACAAATGAGCAAGAGATTTTTTTAAAAAATAGCCCAGAATTATCTTGATGCAATATGAAATATTGTTCATCAAATTATATTATCATATAGGGGCAAGCCATTTGCTGAAGACCTGCCTCTGCCAGCTGGCTTGGAGCCACAATGGAGCAATATCACACTGGAGTTGGTTAATGGATCAGAAACATATCATCTTCCTACCTGCTCCCTTGCTCCCCATCTTTTAACTGCAATTTTATTTTTGATTGTAATTCTATTTTACTGTTTTTATATTTTAATCTTTACAGCTTCTAGTGTTATAAGCTGCTCAGAGTTGCTTTGAGGTTGAGTGGCAAATAAATCTAATAAAGAGAGAAATAATAAATAAGTAAATATCCACACAGGTGTGGACTTTCTAAAACAAGCTCATGATTAAAATCTCATTGTAATAATACATTCAATATATATTATCTTCTACCTCTTAACCTGTCAAAATAATTACAAGAAAATAATGATTTTCTTGTAAATATATGTAGGTTGACAAAATGGGGTGTATTAAAATAATGACTAGTTTTTGATCTTCTCTAAAAGTTAGGACAGATCACAGAACCTTCAGTACTAGCCATGCCAGCTGGAGTTCCCAGATACTATAGTACAGTATGTGGAAGCCCATAACTTTCCCACTTTAGTTCTAAAGAGCTTTTACTCCAGTGCAACCATGATCCCATTTTATTGTCTTTTGCTCACAAGACCAAGTAAATTTATTATTTCATTAGAATACTTGCATTTTCTCTGAAATACAGCTATTGGAGAAGTAGAAGTAGATGGGTCTCTTGCTTAGTATCCTATGCAGAGTTGTGTTTTATTCTGTAAGCTTAATTTACAAAGAACATTTTTTAAAAAGAAGTACTCTCATAGCAATAGATGCTATTCAAGGACTTGTACTGTTAGAAATAGAACACTCAAAAGGGAAGTGAAAATATTTTCAGTTCAACTCTCATTATTTCAGAGATTCTGTTATTTTTCTATTTTGTTGATTCATTTTTCTTTAGTATTTGAGTCCAAGGCTCATAAGTATGGTTTCTGGATTTGAAAAGATGACCTTCATTTAAATAAACAAGTAACTTACTGGAACATGGTTTTTTTCCTGGCACTGTAGCTATTTTGTGTATACCAGCAAAGGGAACTGGGCTAATAAGGACAAAGCATCAGAACATAAAGTGATCAGGTTTATTTCTGCAAAAGTCTTTTATATCAAATTGAAAATGTTCAGTGTTAAAATTCAGTTTAAAGAAATAAAATCAGGAACTGCTTTCTGAAGCAAACTATAAGAAAGAGGTATGAATAGTTATTGGTTAGTTTTAATTTTACTTTCTTTTACTAATTGGGCTGCAATTGTGACAAGACTTGGAAGAAAAAACCAACCCCACAGATTTATGCAAATGTTTCCTGTTCTTTCTTTGATAGGTAACATTACAACATCTGAAGACTGGTAGAATTTTGAACTTTCCCACAAACAAATGGCTGTCCTGGAATGAAGGGAATGGAAATGCTGTGTGTGAACTTTCTGTTGCAGAAAATGGAAGAAGCCTTTATCCAAGTAATCAATCTATAGCTGCATAATTGAAGTCCTGTTCCTTTTATATATTAATCACATATACAACACACTTAAAAAGATGCAAGTCTTCAGTAATGAGATCATGGCTGCTCTCTTTATGTTTTTTAAATACCCTTTCCCCTTCCATAGTCGATCCTGCTTTTGACAAAGAAGTATAAATATGTAAAAAGAAACACAGTGTATTGTCCTATACCAAGTTAGCTTTAAAGAAAAAAAAGTTTTAAAAATCATTTTAGCCCACTGTTGCTGGCCAAAGCTTACTAAAGTTCCAACCGGAGTTCCCAGGCATATATCTACAGATTAGGCATTGAATCTGAACCTCCTTTTGCCAATCAGTGTTCTCTACAACCACTGCCAGATTATAATTTATGCAAAATTCTTGTTTTCATGGAAGAGATTAGGTTGTTCTTTAACCTGGAATAAGGCCCATTTCATTTGGAGGTGTTTAGTATTGAATAGAGAGTATAGAACTGATATATTAGATGGAGTGAAATGATATGGATTCTGTTGTCTCCACTCTGTGGAAATGAATGGGGAAAAAGTGTTGGTTACCATGTGGGACCCCCTTTCCTCTATGACCCAAAAAATGTTGTGTTTAGGCATATTTTAAGAACGCCCCTTTTTATGTTGGCTTTACCTAGCGTTTAAAGTCTGTTCTTCCCCCATGATTTGTTCCTTTCTTTTAATGGATTTTTTACATTCTGCTTTCAATTCTATTTTTTTCTTTTTTTCTATACCATATTTGATTGCATTGTAAGCCACTTTTAAATATTAAAAATAAATGTATTTTTTTAAATAAGAAGAAATAGGGGGACGAGCTTTGTTTGAAGGGGAGAAAAATCCATATTTTTTTTCTCTTTAGACTAACATGCTTCACTTCAGTGCTTCTTCTACAAACAGTGTGCTCCTCTCCTAATGCAAAGTCATTTTGATGTTTTCCTTTTGATACCTCCTCTTGTAGTTCCAATGATTTGAAAAATCTTTTTCACATTTATGACCCTTTCAGTCAGATAGCGAAAGCACCAAGAGAGGATCCTGCACATGTATAGCACATATTCCAGTGTGTCTTCTGGCTAATGGAACTACCCAGGAAGGGAAGTTGTACCCCCTCCACTCCACAGTGAATCAAGTGTGTATGAAGTGAATTGCCTTAGCAAAGTCAGTTATGACTACTTCAACACATGGATTTGACACAAGCCATGGCGATGTCCTATATGTCCCAATATGGCGAAGATACCAATTTTTGGTGCATAAAAATGGTGTCATTTGTGTGATAAAACCATGGCACATTTGATATCACTCGCCTCCTTTGATTCCATGCAGTTCGTATACCTCTAATTTCAAATAACAATCATGAGACTTTATGTTAAACAAATAGCTGTATTTGACAGCAATCCCAGTAGTTAAATCTAACACGGATATTTGTTCATATTATATACATTTAAGTCATTGATATATTTTGAGCTATGATTCTCTTTCCCTAGTTGTGAGTTATCAGGTTTATGTATCTACTGGGCATATGGAACATGCTGAAACCACTTCTTCCATTTATCTGTGCATATATGGAGAAAGAGGAGATTCTGGTTTGAGACTTCTTGCTAAATCAGACCAACCTATAAAATTTCAGAGAGGAATGGTAAGTATGCTTAAATAATACATTCATAATACATAAACTATTTATCTATAAGTTAATTATAGAGAAACAAAATGTGACTTTAATGCAGAACATTACATCAATTTTGAAGGAAATGGAATCAAACTTCAGACTTTAAGTCACCATTCAATTTACCTGTATCTTGTTACATCTTATAACATATTCCGTTCTGTACAATATCCATATCCAAATCTATTTATGTCTAAATATCCTGTTTTCATAATGAAAAATTATGCCTCCCTCCCAATACCACTATGAATAATAAAAAACAGGATTCTAAAAATATATTAAAGAAAAGAAATGTTACAGCAATAAAAAAAGAAGGAAGCATGCAAAAATCTTTGAGCAAGACTTTCAATTTTAGGTGCTTAAATGCAGGCATGTTGATTATGGAAATGTGTTGCATATGAGATAGCCATACTTTTGACATTAGAATAAATTGTGTTGATTACTTGGTTGTTGACTACATTCTTCTTGTGGTGTTAAAGTCTATTGGAAAATATTAAGTACAGAGACTTATCCAAATGTGACATAGTTGGCACCAGAATTACTAAAGTACTTCTAGGATATTATCCATAGTTTAAAAGGATTGCAAAATAATGCTCCTAAGTGACAATTTAGCGTTTTGAGTGCATTATTTGATGCTCTTTCTGATGCCCTTGGTCCATCTTTTTCAGTCATTCCTAATACTTATAGTAAAATATTACATTCTTATCAGTGTATGATTTTGGTTCTAGCAAGGGTTCTAAATAGCTACTTGACAGTAAGTACAAAGTTTTGTCCCACTTGCAGTAACTATTGTATTGCTCATTATTAATCATCATTACTGTTCTACCTTATGTGTATTATATTATATAAATTGCAACATTTCAAGAAGCCAGATATGAAAGGGTATTGTCCATACTAGCTAGAAGCTAGAGCGTTGAACTTCAGTTATTTTAATACATTTATCTTGAACTTCCTTGACGAGAGATTTTAGTGGTTTGATTATGATTGGGGAACAACAAATAGTCAAGGATTAGTCAACTAATTGAGGAGAGATCTATAAATATAAAGAGGTAGGAAAGATGGATTTCCTAAACACTATTTCAACACTGAGGTTATGATAATCATTGTTTATTATTGTCTGAATTAATGTCTCTTCTAGATTGACATGTTTGAAATGCAAGCTGTGTCATTTGGAAATCTAGAGAAAGTGCTGCTGTGCTGCAAGAGTGATAACCAGTTGCAGGACTGGTACTGTGAGAAAATTATCATCAGAGAATCTGGGAAAAACTCAGAAAATATTTTCATCTGTCAAAGGTTGTATTTGATTTTAAAAGAAAAATGCCAAACAATTTCTTGATTCCTAAACTAGCAATATCATGTCTTTCTGTTGCCAGTTATATACTTTCCTTGATTTTTACCTCTATTTCTTGCAATGACACAAGAAATAGAAGTACTAAACCAAAAAAATGTATCCAGACTTGATTCATTAGAATGACAAAATCACTGAAGATGAGAAACACTTTGCTTTCCTGTTACAGATACTGCAGTTGTGCTCAACTCATATGAATAACAAACCACTTTTACAGAGAGAATACCCAAGTTGTTCAATTCAAAGGAAGCTCACTCTGTTTATTTCCTCCCTTCCTTAATTCTGCCTCCCCTGTAATTCTCTTATTTTTTGTCTCTCCCAGGTATCTAGTTGCAGGATTTCATAACTTTCTAGAACCTAGAAAACAAGAGTGACTCTAATGCCCCCCAAAAAAGGGTTCCCATGCAGGGATGGGTTACACGTACCTTCCCTACCGGTTCACATCACGTTGGAAGTGCATGTCACATCAGGGAAATGACCCTCTGCGCATGCGCAGAAGCCTTTGCGCATGCAGAAAGGGTTCTTTGCCAGCCGCCTTTGAGGAGCGGTGACCGGAGGACCGGTTCGGGGCTGTGGCCAGGCGGCCATCGCTGCCGGTTCGGTGAGCGGAGGCAAATTTCTGCCACCGATTCAAGTGAACCGGTCTGAACTGGCAGCAACCCGCCACTGTTCCCATGTCTTTAACAATTGTCTAATAGTGGAAATTAAACAGATATAGAAGATAATCCCCTCTTCTGCTTCCTGATACCATTTTATATTCTCATTCCAAGCCAAATTCCTACATCTGTTACATCACCTAGAGCTGATACTGTAATATCAACTTAGTTTTAATTGAGCAATAATTCCTTTATTTTAGAATTAGAATGGTATATAAAGTAATATTACATCCCCTATTGGTTCCCTGATTCTTTGTGTAATATTGGCCAGATGGTTCACGGTTCAAGGGATTGTTTAAGGGAGCTTCATACAGTATTTTCTAAATGTGTACCTGGCTTAAATCACGTGGGTAGATATTTTTGAATACCAGAATTGGACGTCACATCTCTTCTTCTTTTGTATGTGTGCTTTTAAAAATACTAATAGCAACAAGTATTCCACTTAAAGTCCAGGGATGAACAAACGTAATGGGTTCTTAATTGTCCATCAGGATTTATCAAACTTAGAAAAAAGCCTTTTTTTTGGTAGAAGGCAATCCTATGCCTTTCATATAACTGCAATGACTAAGCAAGACAGATATAATTTTAGATGCGGCCAGTTTTTCAACATGAGATTACCATCCCCTAGTAAATGAGCACTCATTTCCATTTTTCATCTCCTTCATATAGTGGAAGACCCAGTGTTTTCTCTAAAATGGAATGTGAAATCTTAGTCTTGTTTTCCACTTTCCAATCTATAGATGGACAATTTTTTTCCTGATTTAAAAATAACTGCTTCACTGCTTGAACATCTATTTCCTTTGCTTTATTTTTAGATTCATGAGGTATTTTTGTTTTAGTTCTGTTGTGAAAAGAAGTACAATATTTAGTATCTAAATAATTACGATAGTAGAGTGATACCTTTATTAAGATCAATCAAACTAACATGTATTGACAAACTAGAGCCGAGGTGGCACAGCGGTTAGAGAGCAGTACTGCAGGCTACTTTAGCTGACTGTGATCATTTGAGTTCACCGGCTCAGGGTTGACTCAGCCTTCCATCCTTCCGAGGTAGGTAAAATGAGGACCCAGATTGTTGGGGGCAATGTAAATATATACATTGCTTAATGGTGTAAACCACTTAGAGAGTGCTTGCACTATGAGGCGGTATATAAGTCTCACTAATAAATAAATAAATAAAAACTCATTGTATTGAGTTTTCAGTTCTCCAGAGCTTTTGAGCAGAAAGGTTAGTATAAAAACAAATCTTGCTAATTTAGTTTCCCCTAATAATACTTTTAAATAAATACCTTTGCTGTCTTCAATCTCTACTCTATCTTCTCTGATATTGTTAGAACTGATCACTTCACCTGCTACATAGTATGACTATATCTCTAAAGCAGACATAATTCTTTGCACTTCCTACTTTCTTTTGCAATGGGTCTTGACTGGTGTTTCCTTCCCCTACCCTGTTCTTCCTTTTGTGAAGATGATGCCTATATGTTTTACATTATGAAAGTACATATGAAATATCTCTGCATAGGAATCTGTATTAATCCCAGGTGTATGTACCTTAAAGCAGACTTTAGCAATGGTGAAGAAAACCTCCCTTAAACCTCACATTATTATCATGATCTTCTGGGGGAGGGAATCAAATTTCTACTTGCCAACTCATGTGATTAAAACATATAATTTTCCCTTTTGCAAAACTTATTAGAATTTTCATTACCTTTCTTTCTTGAAATTAATACCTTACCTTTGTACAATTGAATGATTACAACATGATACTGTCAAATATTTTGTGTAGATTTTTTATTATCATGTGTTAAAAGCTTTGCAGAACATGGAATTATCATCTTGTAAGTATTCCTACTGAAAAAATAATTCCAATTAGGTTGTTAGACATGGCAAGACATAATAAACAAGTTTTATTTTCTCATCCCTTCCTTTCTTCCATTCATTCTTTCTTCTCTTTTTCAGATGGCTGCCATATATGTCTCAAGGAATAATCTGTTCAGAAATAGAGCTCTTTGTCCAGGGTAAATATATAAACATAATTTGGAGGGAGATTGAATTTCTAAATACAATCTTATTATGGGCCTAGCACTATTGAATTATTATTGAACAAACATATTGGACTGTTCTGTAAATCAGTTGCATATAAATTGGTCAATCATGAAAACCAAATACTGACATAATGATCAGGATTTGCTGAATCTGTAACTCCCTAGTCTCCATACCACCATAAGGTTTCCAAATATGGAAGCCTTATGGCAGTAGGGGAGACCTTACACAGGGAGGCCTTCAATAAGGAATTTATTTTCTGTATAATATTTGGATATTTGCAGCTCTGATTAGGTGCAATAGACCTATCTTGCAATGAGTTTGGGACAGAGTACAGTGATTATAGGCTCATCTTTGTGCCATTCTGCCAGTTTCATACGAAGATGCTTCATTATTTTTATCCTCATGATGTTTCCTTCAACTTGTCACCAGTTTACCTCATATTTAGTCTCAAATTAAGCTTCTCACATTTATAGCAATATTTCTCTTCTTCTTACAAAGCTATGCAATACAAATGATCTACAGTGCCTTTGTAGCAATTATGGTAATGCTACCGTCAGGGACTGGGTTCTGCCCAGATCCCATTGATTTCATAAGGCTGCTGTGGACATCCCAACCCCCTGGCTCCTGATTTCATGATTATTCTGCTTTTGGAAGCAGGAGAGTTCAATTCTTTCAAACTCCTCTTGAACCAAATAACCATTTCTCCTCACTCTTCCTCACACTGTTGCTAAACTTGACAGTTGGTTGCTAAGGCTCTTGTATCTTTTCTGCTGTACGCCGCCCTGAATCCCTCGGGAGTAGGGCGGCATATAAGGAAACCAAAATAAATAAATAAATAAATAAATAAATAAATAAATAAATAAGGGAGGCAGAAGAACTGGGGCAATGACCAGCTCTTTAGCCACGAATTCTCCAATCTCATGGAGCTGTTTCCCTTGTTTCTCTTACCAGAGGGATCTATGAGATTTGAGATTGGCAGCTATATAACCATACACACAAACATACCTTAGCTTGCTTCTCTTGCCAATCTGCCAAGCCCCAGGCAGCCCTGTGCTTGATCCACAGCAGATGGTGCTGCCTTGTAAAGCAGAATAGCACTTCATGCTTTAGCAGGCAAAATCATCTCTATCCCCACATGGATATCAATGGGGAGTGACATCTGTCTGATATAGCAGCAGCTGCATGGAATAGTATGAGATTTCTGCTCAATGAAACAGTTGAGCACATCCTTCTTCTCCCATGCGTCATTTGGCTCAGGACCAGGTTCTGACAGGTAGTCTACTCATCTGTCAAAACCAGCTTCTTGCTTTGAGAGAGCAATTGGTGTTTGTTTTTTTAACCAACAGGTGATGCCAGGGAAACCCACTAATCACTTTCCTTAAGTTGTCCTACTCAATAAACATTTTTATTTTCTTGGTTTGTCTCGGATGCAAATAAAATTAGTATTATTGTATTGTTGTGCATTAACTGTGTGAGAATGGCAATGGGACAGCTCCACATACTGTATGTTGGTATTCTTTTCATCCATCTCATGGATTGAATGAAAGGACATTAATACAGACATGAGGAGCAGTCCTGCAAATTATTCAAAGGACAATAGAAAGCTGGCTGCTTTTAGATTTTTCAAGTGTAGCAAGCTGATTTGTGAAAGATATTTGTTTCTTCTGCAGGAGCAGAAGAGTTAATATCAACTTAGCACCTCTTCCCTCCTTCCACATTTTATTGTAACCTGACAACTCTATTATTAACTGCACTGCTATTTTATTTTTGGCAGAAATGCAAATAAATCATCAGTTGAAAATGCAAGAGGAAGAAAATGGTAAACTGTTCCGTTGCTTTTTCTTTTAATCAAGTTTAGAGCTAAACTGAAATGTGTGGGGGTGTAGGTTCTGTGAACATCTTTGCCTCCTTTTAACAGACATTTTCTGAAGGGAGGAACATTATGGAGAGCAATCAAGGCACTCCACAATACTTGTTAAGAAAGAAATTCCTGCTTTTATTTTGAATGAGTTATTTCATTATCATATATCCAAACCTGTTAACTATTCACAAAGGCAATCTGTATTGAAGACACTTTTTCTTTATTCTGGCAATGTGACTTTGGTCTCTGCCTGATGTGATTTCTCTTTGATTGGCATTTTATCATAGATAAATGTAAAGAGAAAAAAATGTGGTTTATAGCAAATTATGCACCCATCCACAGTTAAAAGAATCAGAGGGTATGAAGATTTTGCATACAAGAGGGAGGAAAATTTATGATCCAGTTAATTTGGATCCTTTAACTATGACCAATATAATGTTAGTCCTGCATGGTTCCTAAACAGAACAATACTTATTAACTATAAAAAGAACATTTTGAAAATGTGTATTCCAGTCAAGTATCAGATGCAAGTAGATTCTGACTGATACATTGCTAAACATCACACTTGATGTTTAGCATTTTCTAAAATATTTAGATTTTTTTAAATGTATAGAAAAATATATTCATGATGGCATTCACAATATAAACACTGACACACATTTGAAATAGTTTTAATGATGGTTCTTACTTTTGGAGTGCAAGTTATAAATGAAAGAACATATTTGAGAACACGGAAGGTTACTTAAAAATTTGGTCTCAGTCAATTCTAGCTAGAGTCAACTACTTCTGTAGCACACAGTGGGGGAATCCTGCTGAGGATGTGCTCTGTGTTATATAAGAAAATACATTTCTAATTTCTAGTATTAGTTTGCTTATTATAGTAATCTGATATTATAATAGTGGTTTCATAAATGATAGAGGGAAGTACCTCTCCTACCCCTCTATTAAAGCTATCAGTACAAGAAAATGATTAGGACATTATACTATCAACCCTAGCATGTGTATATTTATTAATAAATCCTTTTGTGTCCCACAATAGCCTTCAAGGTGGCTTACAATTTAAACCATTAAATAATATATTTTTACCCACATATTGAAAATATGAAAGAATGTGAGATAAGCTACTAAAATTTTTAATTACATGACACTTTAAAATGGATATCCTTCCCCCCCCCCCCCCCAAATATGTCCTGGATTTGATCACACAATTCTGTGCATGTTCTCTAAGAATAAAATCTATTTCCACTATTTGGTATAAATTATTTCCAGGTAAATCTACGCTAGAAAGCATTCTGATGTTGCATTGAAGACCGTTGTGTCATCTAATTCCATCTGCTCTTAAAACATCATCAAAGCATAACCTTAGTTTACAGTATTTTGCCATCCAGCCACCCCATCCCTGAGCACCTGCTTTTTCTTTTAAGCATTCGATTGTTCCCGTTTCCTAGGCTTAGTGATGCATTGTTTGCAATAAAGCTGGTACTGCACAGCTCTCCAGGCACTGGGTAGTTACTGAGATAAAACTGCTCTGTCAGTGGAACTCATTTTAATTTTGTTTACCTGCAGGAGAAGATTGGAAAATCACTATAGTCACTGGAGGTTTTGAAACAGCTGGCACCACAGCAACTGTGTCCCTTTATGTTTATGGAGATAACAAGGCTTCAGGTCCTCTTATACTGGGATCTGGAAAACACCAGCTGTTTAATCCCAACAGTACAGATACATTCCAGGTACAATATGACTTCTTACAAACAATGAAGAGTAGCTGAGTTATTCAAAACAGGTTTATTCTAAGTTGAATAAGTGACAGACATTTATAATGCTTCTATTGTAATGATTTCAATTCACATTTCATTGTCTCAGTGGTTCATTGAAATAATATGTAGCATTCCTGGAAGAACTGAGTGATTGCATATTTATGGCTCCAATCATACTAAGATTAGTTACTAAGAAGATAGTTGGCATCTGGGAAGATACTATGCTATTATCGTATACTATTACCGTATATATCAACTTTTCTTTTCCTTTCTGATGCATATACTGCTGTTATTTACATGCTGCAATACAGAGATTGAGTTGTTGCATTCAACTTGGCCTGCTTCAAACCATTGATTTCAAGGTTTAACATTTCAGCCTGCCAGATAATTCTTTTTTTTTAAGTTTTATTGGATTTTTATTTTTACATCAATATCAATGCATAAACAATGTGGCCTCTGGGTATAATTCATTTTGATACAAACAGCAATGATAATAATAATAGTTGTTACATTAATCAAACTTATATAATCCCAGTATTGATATACATAATTATTTTAGAGTAGCTTTTCAATATTTCAATGTTCTATTTTAATGCCAATGATATTATTAAGCATACATAGTAATACCATCTTTCAACCGCTAATCTTTCCATCTAGTTATTACTTATATTCTATTATATAAAAATTATACATGCTAATATTCCCCCTATTTCTAATTTCTACCTCTGTTCTAACTTCTAGTCAGGCCACCATTACTAATCCTAGTATTAATACACTTGTTTATATTAAGACATAGTCTTTCATTATTTGGTTGTTCAAATAATTGTTGTTCACAATACGCCATTCAAGTACCAGTCATCTTATTATTTAAGCATATCTAATAATACCATCTTTCAATGTCCAATCTTTCCATCTAACTATTGCTTTATATAAAAGTGTGTATTCTTATTTCTACCTCTATTCTAGTTTTAATCAGGCCATCATTATGTTAGAAAAAAGAAAAAAAATGTAATAATAATTCCTTTCTATCCATCATCTCTTGTTTTAATACTTCAATTCTTATTCTTTTTTGGCTTGCCTCCCATACTCCATTCTTGGATCTTTGTCTCTATCAGCATCTGTGTCTTCACCATTCAGTCTGAATATTTCTCTCATCTCTATCCTCCTAAGTGGTCTCCAGAGTGTCCACCCAAACTCCTATCTCCCTTTCAAAAGTATCTTCCAGGTTATCCGATTCCATTTTTAAATCTCTTAATGTACTTTTCCCTTGGTTTATTTCATCAGTCATTGTTATCTTTATCGTCTTCTCCTTCTCATCTTCTTGCTTTGTTTGCTGGTTTGTCTGTTCTATCTTTTCCTCCATTCTTTCTACTGTCTCTTCTCTTTCCTCGGCTCTTTTATCTTCATTCATTATCAGTTGTAGCATATTTTCTATTTTCCCATTTATGTCTTGCATTAGGTTGTTTAGCTCTCTGTGATTCTTTGTCATAGTACCCCAAATGATTTGAAACATCAACACCATTTCTCTTGAAATCTCACTCATTTCCCCCTGATGAAGTATCTTGTCTTTTTTTAATAAGTCCTGCTCTTACTCAAGTCCAAAAACAATATATTCAAGTCTAATGTTGCTCCTCAGAAAGTTCAATAATCATAGTTCTTTACATCTCAGGATTATTAATCAGTTCCATTTAAGCAGTCCAGGCAGCTTCCACAGATCAAGAGTCACTTTACTTTACTTAAGAGTCTTCCTTATTCTTACAATAGAGTCTCCAGTAATCATAAAATATATAATTATAGAACAGTAGGTATCACCATAGTCCTCCAGATGAAGTTGCTTATTTCTCTTATCAAGAATTTTCCTAGTCTTGTAGGGATATGGTATATTTTCCATTCACCAGCAGATGAATGGAAGGGTTTCAGCATTGTTTCAAGTCTGATAAATTGATTAATCCAGATTTAGTTCAATTTATGGAAGCAAAGTCAGCTATTCAAGTAGATTCAAGTAGATACCGTGTTTCTCAGAAAATAAGCCCGTGCCTTATTTTCTTTTAGACTTGAAAATAAGCACTTGGGCTTATTTTCGAGGCGGTCTTACTTTTTTTGAGGTACAGCAGGCCAGACTTGGTAAGCCAGACACACCGTGGATGCACCGTCACCTCCATTCCGAACCTTCAGCATTCGGAATGGAGGCTTTTTGGCAAATGGGAGGAAAATTGGGGGGGGGGGGAATATTCCTGTTTGTCATCCTTTCATCAGTCTGTGCTGAGCTTGAGGAATAGATGACAGGCAGGAAAATTCCCCCTCCACATTTTCCTTCCGTTCACCAAAAAACCTCCCGCGAGCCTCCCAAAAAGAGGGAAAAAGCAAAGCAGCTGGCCCAGAGCTGCCGGCTTCGGGGAAGGTTCAGAATTGAGGCTTTTTGATGAATGGGAGGAAAATGGTGAGGGGGATTTTCTTGCCTGTCATCTATTCTTCAAGCTCAGACTGAGGGAAGGATGGCAGGCAGGAAAATTCCCTCTCCACATTTTCCTCCCATTCGCCAAAAAATCTCCTGCGAGCCTCCCAAAAAGAGGGAAAAAGCAAAGCAGCTGGCCCAGAGCTGCCCACTTTGGGGAAGTGGCCCAACAAGCAGAAGCACTGCGCCCAGAAAGAGAAGGGCAAAAGCAGTATTTGTGCTGCCCCGAGGGGCCAGCGGGCTGCAGCTGCAGCCAGACAGTTGCCCCCCTTCGCACCTGCGTCGCCACTTGTGCTGGCCATGCCCATCCCCCAGGCTTATTTTTGGGGTAGAGGTAATATTAGACCCATTCCCAAAAAATTAGGGTTGGGCTTATTATTGGTGTTTTTGGAGAAACATGGTAGTTCCAGTATTTTATAATGCCTTTCCCAAACAATGCCTACCCAGTTTGAAAATCCAATTTTCTATGTTTTAAAAGATCTTTAGCTTTTCTCCCCTTAGTTCCTTTCTTTCGGTTCTAGGATTTTTCTCTCTATGGTTGTTCGCAGCTTTAAGAAATAGTTCTAAGAGTCTCTTTTCCTAGATTTTCCTCTTTTTTTCTTTTAAGGTTAGAGTCTAAATAAAAGAGGAATCTTCTCACCCAGCTCCAGTCACTGTTCATCTACATTGTTCTGTACATTTCTTTGTTGCCTCGGCTGTCCCAGCTTCATGGCAGCCATAATGGCTGCCTCTTCTCGTCGTGGATGAGAGGGAAGAAGTCCTGTGTCAAGTAGGAGAGTTGCTGATCTCCATGACCTGCAGGGTGCCCCTCTTTTCTTCACCACCCATACAGGGTGGCTTTAGCTCCTTTCGGAGCCCTCCAACAGTGAGAACTCGGCGCGGGAGCGTGGAGACCCGCTCCTCACATCTGATCTCGCCGTGATGTCAGCCAGAAGTCCAGCCTACCAGATAATTCTTAGGACTCTTTATCATGACCACATTAAAGTTCTTGAGTTGACAGTAAAATATAATAATATAAATTACACTACTCCAGTAAACAAGTTTTATTCTGTCTCAATGCTGAGGTCAGTGATTGGTGCAATAATGCAAGACAATTTAAGGGCAATGATTGGGAGAAATCCAGGTTGCTTCCTCTCCTAGCCAGAGTTACTTACTGTTGAAGAAATGATCATAATGTGTGATAGGGCTATGTGATGGCTCGTGCATGATGGTTCTTTTCCATGCTAGAAGCCTGTTACTTGTGCTTTTTCTGACAGATGCTTTGACAGCATCTGAAACACTAAACCTGGTTGAAAAAGGAGTTCAGATGACAAGTAATATTCATGATTCATGATGGAGCTTTATCATGTTAATAAAAAAAATTGATGCTCCTCCTCCTCCCAAGGTAATGAAACCAGTAAGAAAGTATAGCCCTGTAAATCTCTTTCTTAGCAGCAGCTTCAAAAAATTTAGAACACACTGATTTGGGACAGGATGAATAAAAAAGAGCTGGTAGAAGTTGGCTCTCCTCCCTGATTTAAATCAGCAAGAGCACCAGTCCCCTTTCCCCCTTTTCTGACTGATCTAGCATTATTTGAACTCTTTCTTAAACATGTACTTAAAAACAAGTTTAGTATTCTTCCAAAACAGCTACCATCCATCCATCCATCCATTATCCAAGTAATGTTTTAATGACTTAATGTTGCTTTCCAAATGTCTAGATAGTGTTAGCAGATACCTTTGAAGAAGCCAGGTATCCAGATTTCAGACTCTCATGCAATCCAAGCCAAAAGCACCATCAACCACCACTAAGGCAGTACTTAGCCACCAGAAAGCAGCCACTTCAGGTGACAAATAGTGGGGGGGGGGCATTCCAGTCTCTGACCATGTCATCGCCACATGATCAGAGAGGTTCACAGATCAACAAGGCTGGTATTATGAGAAGGGAGAAAGTTATTTTTAAACAGTTAAAGACTCATTTAGATTGCCACCTTGCTACTTAGAAAAAGACCTTGCTAATATGTCCTTTAAAAACAGAAGGACAGGAGCATACAGTTGCCAGTAGTACTCACTTAATGGCTTGAAGTGGGACTGACAACTCTGTCACTAAGCAACATGGTCATTCAGTGAAACATCATGTGAACACACAAACTTGCAGCCTCACTTCCACTGTGGCCATTAAGCAAATCACCTGTAGTTGTTTAAATAAAAATCATGTGGCTATGATTTGCAATTCTACTGCAGGCTTCTCCATTGACTACTTGTTGGAAGCTGGCAGTAAAGCATGAAAATCACATGAGGGTGGAGATGCTGAAACAGTCATAAGTCATAAGTTCCAGGACCAGTTGTAAAGTAACTTTTTCAGCACCATTATAATTTTGAAGGATGGCTAGACAGGTCACTTGTTAAGTGGGGACTGTCTGTATTAACAAATTGAGTGCTGGTGCATTTATTTTAGTTGTTAGTCTTTAAAGCCAAAGAAAGCACAATGACTTTTTTCCCACTAGAATCACTCATAGCTTGGACCATAATAACTGATAATTAACCCCTAATTTCGGGACAACACTTTCATTAATCATTCCAGAAAATGTCCAGCCAGAAAATCACAGCCAAGGTGCCATGTGAGATGTAGATGATATCTGTTTCTTTAAAACCATTCAGTATTTCAATGTTTAAAGCTCATATTCAGAAGAAAACTTTATGTGAAGGTCTGTGAATCTTGAACAAACTTAGATCTCCTTTAAAGTATTAATCAGTTCAGAACGTTACAAATTCAGTGAGTATTTTAGCTTGGAATTGCTTGTGCTACTAAGCCATATCTCCCAGACCACTTCTTGAACAGAAATTCTAGCAAGCTTCTGGGTCATAATTTTAAAATTCACTAGTAGCTGTCCAAAATATAGTCCATTTTCATTACTAGCCCGGCACAGAAATTTTCAAGCATATCAACATGTTTCATTTTGCAGCTGACTATTCATTTTCTTCGCATTTTCTTTTGGAATACTTGCTCAACTCTCCATTTTAGAATAAAACCCTATGATTTCCTAGTGGTCCACCATCCAAGCTCATGAATAGTTTTTCAGCCAAGATTGGCTAGATAACCAGGAAGTCATCAGATATTCAGCTCAACCTGAAGAAAACTTTGATCTTATTTTATTATGAAATGCATGAATTTTCATTTTGTCTGAAAATAAACCAAAAACACTTTTGCTTCCTATTAACATTCAAGACATTTGAAGGGAGAGTAGCAGACTCTGGAAAATTGTATCAGATGATATCCACAGGAAAATCCAGTAAAAACTGATAAAACATACCAATTTCATAGATGACATAGAACAAAGTATGTAGCTGCCTTTATGCCCTTATGATGGTGGGATGGGATAATGGGAATTGTTATCCGATAAATCTAAAAGCCACCAGTATTTATTTATTTATTTATTTATTTATTTATTTATTTATTTATTTATTTATTTATTTATTTATTTATTTATTTATTTATTTATTTATTTATTTATTTATTTATTTATTATTTGTTTGTTTATTGTTTGTTTATTTGTTTATTTATTTATTTATTCCGCAATTCTTATATGCCACCCTACTCCCGGGGGACTCAGGGCGGCGTACAGCATATACAAGAACAGCTATAATTTTTAAAAATAGAAAAAACCAACATACACCATTCATACCAAGGGGGAGATTCAGATGTTCAATGGTCTCTCACCCCGCCTGCAGGAAGAGCCAGCAAGGTGGGAATAATTCGGATCTCTGGGGGTAGTTGGTTCCAGAGAACCGGAGCTCCCACAGAGAAGGCTCTCCCCCTTGGTCCCGCCAACTGACATTGTTTGGCTGACGGGACTTGGAGGAGACTGACTCTGTGGGACGTAACTGGTCGTAGGGATGTATGAGGTAGGATGCGGTCCCGGAGATAGCCTGGTCCTAAGCCATGTAGGGCTTTAAAGATGATAATCAACACCTTGAATTGCACCCAGAGACCAATGGGCAACCAATGCAGCTGGTGGAGTATGGATGTTATGTGGGTGTATCTGGTGGCACCCACCACAGCACGCGCAGCCGCATTTTGCACCAATTGCAGTCTCCGGATACTCTTCAAGGGTAGCCCCATGTAGAGCGCGTTACAGTAGTCCAAACGAGAGGTATGGGGAGTAGATGCACAATTGCCCACCTAATGTAAAATATAACAGACATGTAAAATGATGACAGTTAACAAAATTAAACTAGTTTGTATTGTAGTAGCCATTGCAACTACCAACATTACATTTTACCCCCTTTCAGAAATGATTATATTCTGCTTTTAAAAAATTAAAACTGTCACTTCCCCTAATCCAGGTGCAGATATTGATTAGAAGAAGACCTTGAATTTGAACTTTGAAGTGAGTTCCATTGATATCTGAGAAATCAATGTCTCTGGGACTAAGTGACAAGCACAAACTAATGGGATTCATTTCAAGACAGGAGACAACACCTCCCATTCTCAGTATTTGTCTGTTGTTTTGAATTAATTGTACAGATTTAATTGCTCCCAAAATAAAATTCGTGACATGAAATATACCTTCAGTTACAATAGGTATACTTCCTTTTGGTATCGGAGATTCAGTTCTGTCGTCTTTTCATAAATCTATAAGCTGCCTTATACTTAGTGCATTTATATCATGTGATCTTACACAGCTTAGTTGTACAGCTGTACAGGGCTGTCTAATCTTGATGGCCTGATTAGGCCTTTTTGCAAGTCATCTGATATATCTTCCATAGTCTACTACTCTCTAATAGCCTATCGTGAGAAAACCTAAACAGTTTTGGTTTTCTCTTTTGAAAGAATACATGAAATTTATAAGCAATTTCTCTTATTAGATTGCACTGAAGTGCAACATATTTTAAAGGGAATGATGCAAGGATTTTCAATCTAAGCTCTTTTTTTCTTTTCTTGAAAAGCATCTATGATGAAATTTTCTGTAAACATTCCTTTCAGATTTCATGTATATGTTGAGCTTGTTTTATGGAAAGGACAGGAGAGTCATAAAAAATAAGAAAGTGAATGCATTTCTTGGAATACCTTATCAAGAACTGAGCTGAATATATGTGAGATTAGTTTACCGGCATATGGATTTTTGGGGGAGTTCACTTTGCCATGAACTGAGCTGGTAATACAAAATACCAATTTATATTAATTTATAAAATACTCACTAAACCATATTAGCAAGCGAATTCTATGCCAAAACATATTACCAGGATGAGAAAATGTGATTGAGGTGAAACTAATGGTAAAAAAAAATGTAATCACCAAGATGTCATCATTCTCCGGCATCAGTGATTAGAGCAGTGATCACAAGGCTCAGTTTGATTTGAGGGAAGACCTATCAATCACTGATTTTCCCCCTCCCTCCTGCTCTACAGTATGATTCTTTGCCTCGACAACTTTTTTTTTAATTGCTGCCGTTGTTCCACCCTTCAAAATTTGGAGGTTTGGAAAATTGGATCAGGAATGGACACTTGTGGAGGCCCAGAATTTGAACAGTTGTAGTTGTAGCGCGTCTGCCTAGCTCCAAATAAATAATAATATTCCCAATTGTCTGTTTCCATTTAAAAGCTCAACTTCAGCAGAATCAGGTGGATGCTTATTTGTGTGAAGCTGTTCAGAAGTTTTTTAGAGGGATATTTTTGGATGCTGAATATTGAACATGAAACCATTTGCATGCAAAAAGCTATGTCTTCGCTTTGATGACAAACCTTAGCCCCCTATGTTGTCAATGGAAGTAAACATTTGCATTAGTTATTATGAAAAACGAATAATTCATTGTTATATAATACAGGGAATAGATGGGCCAATGCCTTGGTTCTCTCGATCTATGCAAAGATCCCCCTATATGTTGCTTCTATTTTCAACCTAAATGCACAAAATATATTAATAGCTTTTAGGTGCTATTGTTTTGCTAACATACTCTGGATGTTCTTGATAAAGATGTGAAGTGGCTATGAATGGAAAATAATTCCGCACCCTACTTTCTGCATGTTGCAGACATGTTAGAAATACATTTATATAAGGTAAAAATATAAGAAATGTTGACAATGATGGATGTGTAAGCATCCTTATTCCTTGCAATAGTGAAATAAAATAGAAGACAGAAAGGAAACCTCTTATTGCATTGTACTGGCAGTAATATTCTTAAGGTTAGTAAGTACTGACAGAATGTCTTGAATAAGCAGTAGTTGTATAGATTTCAGCTGTCTGCCCCTTCAAAACACATCACATAAGTTGGCACATATCAGCACAGTTGGCAATCTGTGCTTAAAGGTACCGTAGTTTGATAACTGGAGCACTGGGTGAATTGAAGATAAAGCTTTGTCAATCAGCACACAAATGACACCTGCCATATCCTTTGGTTGTTTTCCAATAATTTGGAAATTTGAACAAGCTAAAGATTCAGAACACGCTTTTCAGTATAGATAGATGCTTATGTACATACAGATGAATTTGTGTTTTTTGTGCATTTTTTAAAATATATGGGCAGATAGTCTGTACTAGTGGATAAAAATGTAATACAAAGACTCCTACGTACTCTCAAGGAGCAGCGTGAATAGCCTTGGTGTAAAGAACACTGCTTCCTTACACGCAAATCTTTAAATGTGAAATTGCTGCTGAAGGATGCCTGGTTTTTTTATGATGCAAGACCAGGAATTATCAAATATGATATGAAATATGGTACAGTAACAATAGCAATAGCAATAGCACTTTTCTTATATACCGCTTCATAGTGCTTTACAGCCCTCTCTAAGCGGTTTACAGAGTTCAGCATATTGCCCCCAACAATCTGGGTCCTCATTTTACCAACCTCAGAAGGATGGAAGGCTGAGTCAACCTTGAGTCTGGTGAGATTCGAACAGCTGAACTGCTGAACTAGCAGTCAGCCTGCAGTGGCTGCATTTAACCACTGCACCACTTCAGCTCTTCAAGGAAAAACTGCAGTGTGTCACTCAATTTCAAGGAAGGAAAGGGATTAGGAGATGGGCGGTTGGGAGTTGGCAGGATTTTGGGGGGGGGGATGTTGCTGACTGTGGGAATTGGGGTGGTAGGAATTATTGAAGGGAAAAAGAGGAAGAGAGCAGGTTCAGTTCCCAGGAGGCGAAAACAAAGCTATCAAAGGCGTGCAGTCAGCTGTGTGTTATCAGGTAGTCACATTAAGATTGTTCTTGTAGCAGCTATTGTTTGAGCCTATTGTCTTGGTTTCAGGGTTGTGGTCTATTAAAATGTTATTCTATAAAAGCTGCTCATTGAGACCTTACCTTCAGTAAGTACCTCAATTTCTCAACTCTATCTACAGAATTCAGTGCTAATTCTGAACTTAAAATTTTCCTGCAAAAACTCAATCAATCAGAATAGAACTGGAAGGGACCTTGGAGATCTTCTAATCCAACCCCCCTGCTCAAGCAGGTGACCCTATACCAGTGATGGCGAACCTTTTTTTCCTCGGGTGCCGAAAGCGCACACGCGCGCGCTATTGCACACGCTTGAGTGTCCACACCCATAATTCAATGCTGCCCCACCCCCCCATGAAGGTTGGCACCATCCTCCCCCCGCTCCTCCATTTCCTGACTTCGGGTGGGCCCGGTAGGTCTGTTTTTCTCCCTCCCCAGGCTCCAGAGGGTTCCCTAGAGCCTGGGGAGGGCGAAAATGCCATCTCCCGCCCCCCGGAGGCCCTCCAGAGGCCAAAAGCGCCCTCCCAGAAACTCCACGCGGGCCAAAAATGAGCTGGCTGGCACGCACATGTGTGCTGGAGCTGAACTAGGGCAATGGCTCACGTGCCGGCAGATATGGCTCCGCGTGCCACCTGTGGCACGCGTGCCATAGGTTCGCCATCACTGCCCTATACCATTTCAGAGAAGTGACTGTCCAGACTCTTCTTAAAAACCTCCAGTGATGAAGCACCCACAACTTCTGACGGAAAGCTGTTCCACTGGTTAATTGTCCTCACTGTTAGGAAGTTTCTCCTTGTTTCCAGGTTTCCATCCATTGTTTCTTGTCCTGCCCTCTGGTGCTTTGGAAAATAAGTTGCCCTCTCCCCCAGTCCTTCTTTTCTCTATACTAGCCAAACCCAAATCCTGCAACCATTTTTCATATGTTCTTGCTTCATACTGGAAAGAAGGGATAGTCTCTCAGTTCCCAGTTCTCAGCCTCTCTTCAAAGGCTACCGTGGAGTAGCCTTTGAAAAGAAAGGCTACTCCAAAGACAAATGTGCTGTGAGTGATCTTAGTTAGCCTCCTCCGGGTCCCGTCGGCCAAGCAATGCCGGCTGGCGGGCCCCAGGGGGAGGGCCTTCTCTGTGGCCGGCCCCGTGCTCTGGAACCAACTCCCCCCAGAGACCCGAACCCGAGACCCGAACCATCCCCACTCTGCTGGCCTTCCGAAAGGCCGTTAAGACTTGGCTCTTCCTGCAGGTGGGGGGGACAGCTTAACCCATTTGAGCTTACCCCCCAAGTATGTATGTGGTTGAATGGATGGATGTTGCTGCTACTTTTATACTGTCTTTTAAATTTTGTACTGTTTTTAAATTGTTTGAAATTTTGTTTATTCTTGTATCTCTTATGTTGTACGCCGCCCTGAGTCCTTCGGGAGTTGGGCGGCATATAAGAATAACAAAATAAATAAATAAATAAATAAATAAATAAATAAATAAATAAATAAATAAATAAATAAATAAGTTGCTATTTGGCCAGGGAACCAGAAGGAAGGCTATGGGGAAAGTGATGCTGCATCTATATGGCTCCACATTCACTTCGGTCACCTTTGCAGGTCCTGGATATTCTTGGTGTAGAAGTATGTGGAGGGACCAATCAGTAACTGTCATTCCTCCCAATACATCAGATGCTGGGGAGCAATAGAAGAAATAAAACAAGAGATTGGTGTGATGCATTACACTGATGTGGCAATTTTCCAAAAAGAAAGGGGGAAATTCCATTGGGGGGGGCAGATAAGCAACATAGCCCAAAGCTGAATAGGAGGCAGAAGAAGAGAGTTAGGATGGCCACTCTCTAGTATATCCCAAGGTATATCCATTATGGTGTGAGTAGTAAAGGTTTAGTTTGGCAAGATTCTGTCACAACCCCTTTGGGGGTCGAACAACCCTTTCACGGGGGTCGCCTAAGACCATCGGAAAACACATATTTCTGATGGAACCAAGACACCGCTCTTCTATCCATCTCCAGGCATCCACTCACATGCAAATAGACTACTGCAAAAAAATATCTGTACCATGGGAACTTCTGAGCATGTGCAGAAACTGAATTTCTGGCACTGCACATGCATCACCATCTTGTTTTTGGCATTTTTTTGCATTTTTTTTTAAAAAATTGGCACTGCGCATGCGTGCGCGGGCAAAGCGCATGTGTGCCCATGAGGCGCTGCCATGTAGCGCAGGAGAAAGCAAACTGGCAGCAAGGTAAGTTAGAACCTACCCCTGAGTTTCCTAATAATTTTATTATTTTATGGTTGGTGTTTACCACAACATGAGGAACTGAATTAAAAGGTTGTGGCATTAGGAAGGTTGAGAACCACTGGTCTAGGGTATAAGCAAATAAAGAACTGAACTTTGGTTGGCTTGATCTATGTAATTCTTGGGCTGGATATGATAAATATTCAAAATATAACATTACTAACAGAGGCATCTAAGTATATGTAATATGATGATTATATTCACCTGTGTTTAATTATTTTAACATTAGCTTGTTGGTGAAACTAAAGTTAGCATTTTCGACAAGCAAAGTAATCATAGTTTGTCTAACTAATTCTAGGCCTCTCTTCCTTTTATAAGCAATGCGTTTTTAGTTCCCGTGAGCTTGGGTGGAATATAACAACCAGACTAGGAATAAGGTGGGAAACTACCAGCAGGCTGGGCATTCATTTGCACTTCATGCATAGTTGCAGTTGGTAAGTTAGCAGCAAAACTGTCAAGTACCAGGGGAATCATGAGATCTGGGCAGTTCAAATGGGTATAAAGATTTATTGCAAGCTTAATCTCTCTACAAGAATCTGAACTATTAACGGTCCAAGCAGATTGGTGATAGATAAGAGTCACAGGAATTCAAGGTGGGCTAGACATAGATCTCTTGTGGGCGCAAAGGGACTCATGACTGACGGTCCATTTGACCCCTCCCTTAGGCGCCACCTGGTCATCTCCTACAAAAACCTGGTTTCGAATAATACACAAGAAACTAATGATGTTGGGACTTACCATAATTCAGGAAATAAAATCAAATAATATTTTGCACTGCATCTTTAACTAGTTAAGCAGAAGGATATAAAGAAGTGTACTGTATAATACTCTTCACCTTCCATGCATGTTTACAAGAAGTCTTTTGTGTGGTTACTCATCAGATATCCTGTCTTTGGCATAATGTATTATCAATGAATTCAATACTGTCCTTCCACATTTATAGGTTCCCCACTCCAATGTTTCCTTCTGTCGTTTTTTTTCTTCCACTCCATTGTATCTAATTCTTGGACCCTGCCTATACAAGACCTTGCAGTTTCTTGGCAAAGTTTTGAAAAGTTTTGAAAAGCCCTAGGAAGCTATTGCCTGCTTCCTAGGGCCAAGAGAAGGTGACTGACCCAAGGTCACCCAGCTGGGTATGGAACCAGAAGTCATGGTCCTCCAGTTTCTAGATTGATGTTTTAACCACTATACCATACTGGCTCTTCATTTCATTTAACTGTGTTAAAATGTTACTGCTTTGACCAAGCGTAATATATATATTACATTTATATATTATATAATATATAATATTATATAATATATAATAATATAATAATAATATATAATATATATATTATATTTGTTAAATGTATTGTTTTAGGATTAATGCAGTAAAGGCAAGAAGTCTTTGATAAACTTTCCCTAAATCTTGTGTTTACACTCTGAATGAATCTATTACATTTATACTTAAGCAAAATGATCTTTAAGCAGGATAGCAATGATATTTAGGGTGAAAGTATAACTTAGGCCATTTACACATTTAAACTCTACTCAGTTGGCTCATCTTTGAATGTAAAATCTTAGTAGAATTAGATAGAATCTTCTAATCATGTGGGCTGAGTCCTCAATATTTAGAAGAGTTTCATATGGTTTATTTATTTATTTATTTATTTATTTGGTTTTCTTATATGCCGCCCAACTCCCGTGGGACTCAGGACGGTGTACAGCAGAGAAAAAATACAAGAACAACCAATAAACATTGAATTAAAATCAAATATAAAAATTAAAAATTACAATATTAAAAACCATCCAACAACCAGACATACCAGGGGGAGAGCTCAGATGGATTAGGCTCTACCCCCCGCCTGCAGGAAAAGCCATGTCTTAACGGCTTTTCGGAAGGCCAGCAGGGTGGGGATGGTTCGGGTCTCTGGAGGGAGTTGGTTCCAGAGCGCGGGGCCCGCCACAGAGAAGGCCCTCCCCCTAGGGCCCGCCAGCCGGCATTGCTTGGCTGACGGGAGCTGGAGGAGGCCAACTCTGTGGGCCCTAACCGGTCGGAGGGAAGTATGAGGCAGAATGCGGTCCTGGAGATAACCTGGTCCTAAGCCATGAAGGGCTTTAAAGATGATGATCAACACCTTGAATTGGACCCGGAGACTGATGGGCAACCAGTGCAGCTGGCGGAGTATAGGTGTCACGTGGGTGTACCTTGGCACACCCACCACAGCATGCGCAGCCGCATTTTGCACCAACTGAAGTCTCCGGATACTCTTCAAGGGTAGCCCCATGTAGAGCGCGTTATGACATATAATACAATATGTATCTACAAAAGCTCCAAAATTAGCAATAGAGCTTTTCCCCAAATCTCTTTTCAGTTTCAGTTTCTTGCAAGTAGCTCCAAGGGTGAGGAAACTTTTGGTAATTGTCCTTCCACTGGACATCTCATATCCTAAGAAAAATGTCCTAAGAAAAGTTAAGCTACCCACTTTAGTACATTTTTCATCATTGGGCTCTGACCTTCTTATTCTCCCCCAGGCCTTCTAAACAACATGCTATCTTTATTTTATGTTAATAATAGTTATTGGAGGATTTGTTTATTAACATGTCAGTTTCATCCCATTTAATTATTTAGATTTATCTGTATGGGCAACTAAAATATAATGAAAGCTTTTCTTATCTATTTCTATTTTCCAGATTAACCTAAAAAATATTGGAGAACCATATAAAATCCGAATTGGCCATGACAACAGTGGAACAAATCCCAGTTGGTACCTGAATGAAATTAGATTTCAAAAGATGAATTTGCCATCTGAGCAAGAAATATGTTTTCCTGTCAACTGTTGGTTATCTGAAGACCAAGGAGATGGAGACACATGGAGAGAAATACCAATTAGGAGGCCTAAAAAAGAACTTCTACCATGTATGTCTATAATATATAATTATTTTTAATTCAGCTATATGTGTATTGTGTATTAGTTTCAATTACATATTTTTTATTTATCTTATTATTCATCATAGTCAGGGGTGGATTCCTACCGGTGCGGTCCATTCTGTCGTTCCAGTAGCGGCCCGCCGATTGCGCAATTTGCACATGACGGCTCCGGTACCGTCTTCTCCAGTCCGTCATGCGGCGCCATCTTTTTTTCGAATTTTTGGACTTTTTTTGCTTCCTGCGCATGCGTGGAAGTAAAATTGCGCAAGGGACATGTGTGTGTGAAATGTGATGATGCGCATGCAGCGCACCGGTAGGCAGGTAACAGAACCCGCCCCTGATCACAGTGTTATGAAAGTAAGGAAATAAGAATAGGAAAACTTTAGATGTGAGGGAATTATACTTAGCTAGTATTTTTCAAAATACTAAATAGCTCAAGTGCTTACTC
Source organism: Diadophis punctatus similis (assembly GCA_023053685.1). NCBI lineage: Eukaryota > Metazoa > Chordata > Lepidosauria > Squamata > Dipsadidae > Diadophis > Diadophis punctatus. The sequence continues at coordinate 164,871,235 of JALIGW010000003.1, forward strand.
TCCAGAAATATATTTAAAATGTCCCAAGATCAATGGATTGTTTTAGCAACTTCTACATTCTCACTTAAGCATTTCCTGAAAAATATAAATTAATACGCTCCCTTGTATACAGAGGAAATCTAGACTGATACACTTTCAGAATTGTTTTAATAAAGTTTATTTGACAAGACTGTGAACTTTGGCAAGTTACAATTATCTAAATATTGTCTGTTAGGGAAGAATTATTTGCACAGTCTTGCACACAGTGAATGAAATAAGAATGTAAATGACTTTAGCAAATGAATTAGCATTTAATAATGGTGGAAGTTAGGAGGAACTGTGCAATCAGCCAGGCCCATGTTATTTAATCTTACTTATTATATCTAAAAATATTCACAGTCACAAAAACTTTAGGTTGGTTTTCTGAAGTACTGAACCATTGATAGAATCCAAAAACATAGTTTAAAAAGAGAAATGAAGGTACTAAAGGCAAGCAACTGCATTCCAAATTTAACAAAGTAGACCTTGTCATTTATCAATATATTACGCTTTTGGTAAAAGAGAACTTGAAGTACCAGAAATAATTACAAAGTGGAATGCATAATTTGAATAATATAATCTAAAAAAACAGAATACTGGAACTATGGAAATATATGCTTTGCAAAATATTTGGCCGATGATTTTTGGAATGTCCTTCCCAGACCAAGCACACACAAATACACAAAGTTTTACTAAGGCTTGGAAACACACACACACACACACAATATAGAGACACATTTCCCCCAGGGGCGGGTTCCTAATTTTTTTACTACCACTCTGTGGGCGTGGCTTATTTTGTGGGTGTGGCTTGCCAGACATGTGACCAGGTGGGCATGGCTTGCTGGCCATGTGACTGGGTGGGCATGGCTTCTCGGACTGCTGGAGGGAGGGGAACTGAGATAGGTCCTGCCGCCCATTCCCCCTCCCCTCAGCAGCTCGAGAAGCCTCAAACATGCAAAAATGCCTAGGATCATCACCGCACGTTCGTGGCTTCTCGGACTGCTGAAGGGAGGGGAATGGAGATAGCTCCTGCCGCCCGTTCTTTCAGCATCTCACGCGCTCCCTCAGCCATCCTCCCCTGCTTGGACTCACTGTGGGGTAGGAAGGCAGCACATGCGCAGTGCTGGAAGCTCAGCTTCTGGGCATGTGCAGAAGAAAATTTTTTTAAAAAGTAAAAAAAAAATTTTTTTAATGGCGGCGCCCATGCATTGGCAACCGACTGCACCAGTACTGTGACGTCACCAGCGGGCCGCTACCGGTGCTATAGAGTGGACCACACTGGTAGGAACCCACCACTGATTTCCCCCCAAAGTACAGCAAGCTTGGCTTACCAGTGTTCAAAATCTAAGTGGCACACTAGAGAGTAATCAGACACAGCCTGGGGGGGGGGTCAAAGCTTACAGCAGATTCATCAGCTGGTCCAGCTTCAAAATCAGGGTTGCAAGGTTCATAATTCAAGGCACACAAAGTTGAAGCTAAGTTAACCATGATTATCATCGAAGGAGAGCCTATGCTTGCTGACCATTTTAGAAGCAAACCTGGTGGATGGTGTTGGATAGTAATTCCATGCCCTCAACTTCAGAGAGCAATGGCAGTTGTGACTACTGTTGCTATTTGCCCTATCTCCTTTGCCTGCTAAGATGACAGTAGGTCTGGCAGCACTGGAGCTTGCAGTTCATTGGCTGTCTTTCTAAAGCTGACTCTGACCATGGCTGCTTATCAGTGGTCAGTGGTCTCCTCCTCTGATTCCAAATCTGAGCCCAAGAATGCGTTCTGGAACATAAGTCAACTCATTCAAGTAGCTGCATGTGTTATGTGATGCGTGAACTGCATATTTTTCTAGTTCATGCTGAGTCCTAATAAAGATACAGTTGTTTTAAGTTGCTGAGTTTGATCTCTCACAGTTTCCAGAGCATCTCCTACAGTAGTGGGTTCTAAATCCCTTCGCTACCGGTTTGCGCACGTGCAGAAGCATCCCACGTGGGTGGCCGGAGCCTCCCGCCGCCGCCATTACCGGTTCACAGAACTGGGCCGAACCGGGAGCAACCCACTCCTGATCTCCTACAAATAATTTTCAGAGCATGCACAGTCCTAGGTTCAAGGATCCAGTTCATCTACTGTAAGAGATAGTAATACATGCTTTGCATCCAGAACAGGATATACCCATTGAAACCTTTTAAAGCCTTAGAGTGCCATTACTCAGAAATTTGGGATACAATTATTGATGGTCAGACTGGGTTTAGTCAGTAGTGTTTTTTTTGGGAGTATGCTATATTTATTGTCTTTTCTTTTTTGATTACTTGACTTCTGTTCCGTTTCCTTTTTTAATTGTTTACAGTTTGGACATTTATTATTTTGATAAGTAATTCCATTTTATTAGTAAGCTATATTCTGATCCAAAAGGAGCACACCTGAAGGTAGATTCTGACTGGAGATTATGGGAGCTATTGCCCACATAGTTGGAAGGCATTCAATCAAATGTAGCTTTGTTTTTCTTGAGCAATGCTTGGACATGAAAAGACAACCTGAATGGAAACAGAATTTTTTGCATATCAATAGCTGCCTTTTGGATGCAGCCAAATAAAAGTGGGTTTTTTTTTTTACAGTTTTTGTATGGACTACTCTTCTTGTTGGATATAATATTTTTCCAAGTAAGATATTTGTTCAACTTTATTAATATTGGCACTCTAATAGCATATTTATCTTTGCCATTCCTAGTACATTATGATTATTAAAATGTATTTGACAAATAAAAGTAAATGGAAACTTTTTATAGCTGTTAGATACATCCTAAATTAGTACATTTATGACTTCAAATTACTTATTGATTTTGGCTCATTTAAGTTGAATATCAATAGACACTCAACCCAACTATAGATTTTTGCTACTATCTTTTACTATCACAGAGAGTACAGTTTTGGGCCATCTGCATTTCTAGTTGTAAAAGGGTAATTGTATAAAAGCTTGGAAATAGCTGTTATATATAGGGGTTACATCAAAGGAGACAAATGATACAAGATATCCCATTACAATAGAAGGTAATATATGTAGCTCGGGGTTGAACTGTGAATCCCTGGTGTTCTCTAAGCTTGGTTGTTTGCTTGCAGCATTTCATTACACAGCTAAATATCATCAGTGCAACAGGTTGTTCCCTGTTTATATACAGCAGCTTGCCATGCCAGTGTTGGTGGGGGTATAGTTTTGTCTTTAGGTAAAGGTAAAGGTTCCCCTCGCACATATGTGCTAGTCGTTCCCGACTCTAGGGGGTGGTGCTCAGCTCCGTTTCAAAGCCGAAGAGCCAGCGCTGTCTGAAGACGTCTCCGTGATCATGTGGCCGGCATGATTCAACGCCAAAGGCATACGGAACACTGTTACCTTACCACCAAAGGTGGTCCCTATTTTTCTACTTGCATTTTTTACGTGCTTTCAAAGTGCTAGGTTGGCAGAAGCTGGGACAAGTAACGGGAGCTCACCCCGTTACGTGGCACTAGGGATTGTCTTTAGTAGTTCCTTAATAGTTCTTTGATTAGGGTATAGTTTTCTGCTTGATTTTGTTTACTTATCTGGGGTAAGCTGCTGAAGAGGATGAGGCAGGGTGAAATGCTACTTGTTCGGCCCGGTTTGGGTGTACTGGTAGCAGCGGCAGCACGAGACTCCGTCCACCCACCCGGACATCGCCATTTTCTTTTTTTAACCTTCTGCGCATGCACATGTGCAAAGCCTTCTGCGCATGCACAGAGGGTGAAAAAGCGTGCACACTTCCGAACCGGTAGGGAAGGTAAGTAGATTTCACCACTGGGATGAGGTCTAGTCTTTTTGTTTCATTCTTAGCTTTTTATTGCCTCTTTTGAATGGTAGGTAAAGGTAGTTTATCTCTGTGTCTATTGATGGCCGGTTTGTCTGAATGCTGAGTTTCCAGGAATTCTCTAGCATTTTTGGATTTAGCTTGGTTGAGGTTACTCACAGTTTCCCAGTTTAAACTATGGTTGAATCTGTCCATGTGTCCTGTTGTGTTGTGTAATTTTCTTCATGTTTTGGCATTTGTGGATACATTCTGCTAATCTTCTGCTCATCTGTTTACATAGTGGCTGTTACAGTTCTTACACTATATATTGTAGATAAGTCCTGTTTTTCTTCTTGGCTATAGGATCTTCTGGTTTACTTAAAATGTGGAGGGCTTTAATTGCTTTGCATGCTACAGTGAGTCCATGTGATTGTCTATTGGTTATTTCTGAGATGCTTTTGATGTATTGGTGTTATCTGTTTCATAGCATGGTTGTATTGTAGTGAGTTGAGTGGTCAGGCACTTTTTGATAAAATTGGGTGGGCATTCAGTTTTGTTGGAAGTGATTGTATAGGTAGTTGTTTTCTTTTTTTTGTATAGGTAGTTGTTTTCTTTTTTTTGTATTCTAGGTTGCCCACAAAGCAAGCTTGAAGAGCACCAAGGACTCCATATCCTATTATGATGCAGTATAAATTTCTGAGTAAACATAACTCTTTTGCCAGCAATTTATTCACTGAATTTAAAAAAATTATTTTGTTAGAAATATGGACTAGAAGAAGAAAGTATGTTTTATGTTTACCTTCAGTTCAGGAATTATCAATTAATATAATTTAATTAAAGCTTTACTTTGCACTTTATTACCTCACTTTGTTAGAGATTGTTGCCTTATATTCTCTCAGAATAGAACCATAAGACTACCTGTACATTTGATTTTTATCCATTTGCTGTATGAATCATCCAACCTGTCTCCATATGGTAAACAGTTCCTTTTAAACTAATATTTAAGTTATTTCATTCTTCTCTATATCTTATTCTTTCTTTGTTTTTATAATATTAGTAGTTTATGCAAATACCATGAAACTATATTTTGTCCAAATTCCTTGCCACTTCCCCAATCTACTTTTTCCCAGATCTATCCAATTAATGCTGTCTGTGACTGTATAAAAATGGTTTATTGATTGATTGTCCAATTAATGTTGTTTATAATTCCACCTATACTATGGGATTTCCACTCTTTAGGCAAACCTTCATTTATACATTTATTTATACAGAATTTCTATATTGCCATACTTCAAAGACTCTAGATGGTTCACAATAACAATAAAACCAGGTAATAAAGCTCCACCCCAATAAAAATAATCCTCCCAATATAGGTTGATCAAGTTTGTGTTCATTGTATATTTTTCAGCATCAATTAATTCTTGATCCTCTAGTAATTTTATCACACATACTAATAAGTAACCTATTCCCATTGCATTCAATTTGCATGTTTCTATTAATGTTCTAAGATCTGATTTTCATATAAGAAAGTAGGTAGAAGTGTATTTGTATTCAATTTTTCCTTTTTTTGACAATCATTCATTCCTCATAATAGAGCACATGCTAACTTACCTTTCTTCAAATATCCTCATGTCTAAAAATATATATCCATCTTTAGTAAAGCTTCTAAAAAGACATTTATTTGGTCTGTCAATCTTTCATTTATGTATAACTTGCAACTATTTATATTCTTTTCCCTGTGAGATACATTAATTTTGTTTTTGATGTTTCAATTTTCAGTTCTATAATCCTTGTTACATACCACAATCTATGTAACCTTCAGTACAAATCACTTGGATTATCATTCAATAATATCTGTCTATAAAATACATAAGCATCCTAAACAAGCCTCTCTAACATCAGAAGCATTATTTATACATTTATTTATAAATTAATTTTCCTGTTCAGTGCTGAATCATTTGGTGAGGATTGCATTGATTCTCTCACACGTGGTTTACTTCCACTTTGTACCACTCTTACTGCATTCAAAAATCAACCTTCACCTTGATACCAAGGCAAAACATTTTATAATTCATGCTTATTCATTTTATCACATGTGTTCTCTATCAGGGGTCTCCAACCTTGGCAACTTTAAGACTTGTGGACTTCAACTTCCAGAATTCCTCAGCCAGCAAAGCTGGCTGAGGAATTCTGGGAGTTGAAGTCCACAAGTTTTAAAGTTGCCAAGGTTGGAGACCCCTGCAATCAACAAATGTTCAAAAAACTTTCGATCTTTGATTCATATACTTCTCAATATATTTATTGAAGTATAAATATTTAGTTTGCATACCCTGTTCAGCATCAAGCCATATTGGACTTTTAAAATTTTCCTCAGCATCCCTTCTCATCCCCTTTTAGTCAGGATTCTGCCAAACATTTCATAAGCAAAACATGCATCTTTTACCATTTCTCCAGCTGCACTGTCTCACAAGATTTACTGTATGTCTTTCTTTATGTTGTTTTCTTGGACACTAACTCCTCCCTCCCTCCCCAGACAGTGAACAAATGAATGAAGATACAATGACAGAAGCAATACAATAGACAACAATAATAATATTATAATACTATAAAATGGAATACACTGTTACTCTACTCCCCAATATCTTCAAGAATAATCAGTTATTATTAATCTTGTGGATCATGATCATGCTGTCATAAGTAACATGCTGTTACTTTCCTCTGCAGACACCTCTACAAAAAACAGATTTTCTACTGAAAATGCCTATTTCTGAATTAATCAAGGGAATATTTAACAAATATACTGTGCTTTACTCAGTGCATTTGCTTCAATTATACGCTTCAAATGTTAGCACCTTTCTTATATTTGACAAAGTAGATCATAACCTACTACTAGATAAAGTAGAAAAATATGGGTTAGACAGCATCACCACCAGATGGATTCGAAACTGGCTAACCAACCGCACTCAATGTGTAGTGCTCAATGGAACTCCATCTACATGGAGGGAAGTATGCAGTGGAGTACCCCAAGGCTCTGTTTTAGGCCCAGTACTCTTCAACATCTTCATCAATGACTTGGACGAGGGGATAGACGGGGAACTCATCAAATTTGCAGATGACACCAAACTGGCAGGAATAGCCAACTCTCCAGAAGATAGGCTCAAGATACAGAAGGATCTTGACAGACTTGAACATTGGGCGCTATCAAACATGTTGGAATATTCATGACTGGGAGAGCCATGTGATTGAGTCAGCCAATCAGGCTGAAGTGTTAATTGAGCATGTCCAGAAACTTAGCAAGAAGAAGGGCGTGGTTTAGTCTGTCCACCATTATACTCCAGTATGAAAACATCTCAACATGTGATCTGAAACAAAGTGTGGTATTGTTAATGTTTTATTCTACTTATAAAGAAGTTATTTGAATCAGCAAAATGCAGTTATCTTTTGAAGCTTCTGATTTATTGCGTAACTCTGACAGGTTATGGGCCCAGGAATCGCTCAAGAAGTAAAGTTAAAACTGCATTGTAATTTAAAGCTGATAAGAAGCTGTCTGTGTTGTTAAAGGAACAGGCAGAGAAGAAAAATAAAGCAGGATTGCTGCTGCTATGGAATTTAAAGACAGTCCAATACCTAAATTGGGGAAGAAAAATTATTTAATTTGGGCTGCAAAAATGGAATGTTTTTTGAAAGCAAAAGAATTATGGGACATCGTAGCAGACCCCCCGCAAGTGCTTGGAGCAGCAGATCAAAAGGCTCATGACAAAGCTATGGCTTATCTTCTTTTAAGTCTGGGGGATGATCAATTCTTAAATGTAGCTGAATTAAAGTCTGCAAAAGAAATATGGCAGAAATTGAAAGCAGTACATGTCAATGTTTCTGCGTGTAATGTGGTCCAACTTTCAAGAAAGCTTTTCAGAATGAGTTTGCAGACAGGAGATTCTATGGAAGATCATTTAATGAAAATGCAGTCTAATTTTCTAGAATTGGAGCAACGTGGAGTAAAGTTTCCAGAGTCCCAGAAAGTTTTATTAGTGTTAAATAGTTTGGATCAAAGCTGGGAGACTGTATCAGCTATTTTTGAAAGTAAGCCAGAAGCAGATTTGAATTTGGAGGCTTTGAAATCGTGTTTATTGAATGAATATGAGAAAAGGCTTTTCAGCCATGCTGATGGAAAATTCCACAGGCGGGGGCCCAACAAGGAGTACAGTGGAAACTTACAGCAACTCTCCAGCAAAATTTTCCACAGGCTGCCTATCTCTAGCAACAGCCGAGGTGTCTGCAGACAAGAGGAAAGCAGAGGCAGGAGAGATCAAGTTACACAGCAACAATTCTGCAAGCAAGGTAAGAAAGCATGCTTAATTTGTGGAGAAACCAATCATCTGCAGAAAAGCTGTACACAGAGAAGAAATATGCAAGACAAGAGACATTATTTGCAAGGACAGATTGCAGTTGCAAAAGTTTGTTATAATAACAATAGAGACAAATGGTTGATTGACAGTGGGGCTAGTCAAACAATTGTTAATAATTCTGACTTATTTTCCAGATTTTTCCCAGGAAACCATGAAGAAGTGGCCTTAGCCAATGGTCAAAAGGCTAAAATCATTGGAAGAGGCGATGTGCAAATTCCATATTTGGAATCCAGGTTTACTGATGTGTTATATGTACCTGAAATGGAGCATAATTTGTTAAGTGTGTCTAGTTTAGACAAGCAAGGTTATGAAACCACATTTGTTAATGGGAAGTGTATCATCCAAAGAAATGGGAATGTTTGTGCACAGGGCATAAAAGAGGATAATCTTTATGTATTGCAGGGACAAAAGGTGCCACATTGTTCCCAGATATTTAAAAATGTAGCAGAACACAATTCGTGTGTTCATCTTCTGCAAAGACGACTTGGTCATGCTAATTTTAAGGTTGTTCAACAAATGAAAGAATTTGCAGAAGGATTAGATTTGAAGGGATGTAAGGCATATTTGGATTGTGCAGTATGCAAAGCATCGAAATCCAAAGCATTCCCAGTTAGCAAGTTTAGCACAAGACAAACCACAAAAGCTCTAGAACTGGTGCATGCTGATTTAATTGGGCCTATGCAAGCCAGTTTGGGAGGAGCAAAGTATGCGCTGGTCATTGTGGATGACTACAGCAGGTTTGGGTTTTGCTACTTACTTAAGAGTAAAACAGAGGTGCTACAGCAATTTAAGCAATGGTTAAGTTTTGTAGAGAGAAGGTACAAACAACAGGTATGTCAGTTGCAAACTGACAGAGGTTCTGAATTTATGTCAACAAATTTTCAACAATGGTTGAGACAATTGGGAATAAGACACAGGCGCACAAATCCTTACACACCGGGGGAGAACGGAATAGCTGAAAGGAGGAATGGTGTTTTGCAAACAATGAAAGACTCATTACTGGAGGATTCTGGTATGAGCAGGTCATATTGGGGTGAAGCCATACTGACTGCCAATTATTTAGTAAATAGGTTGTGGAGTTCATCCATCAATAATACTCCATATGCAATGCTATATGGGAGAAAGCATTCTCTAGCACATTTAAAAATATTTGGAAGTACTGCCTGGGTACATATTCCAAAGGCAATCAGAAGAAAGGGACAACAAAAGGCTAGAAAGCTCAGATTTGTGGGCTATGAGCCAGGCTCAAAAGGGTATCGCTTTAGCGATGGAAGTAAAAGGATAGTGATTTCAAGGTCTGCTAGTTTTGCAGAACAAAATTGGAACAGAATTGATGCAAATTCTGAAAATGTCTCACTTAGTGACGGTGATCCACTTAGCGACGGTGATCCACTTAGTGACAATAACTCATGTAATGATGGTGAATCATTTACTGAAGGTGTCAATGTTCAGGGAGGAGAGTCTGAACAAGATATGAAGACAGAAAAGCTTGAAACACAAGTACAGGCAATGCCACGTAGGTCAGAGCGTAGGAACAGAGGGGTTCCGCCAGACAGGTATTCTGCCAGTAAAGTTAAAGTGTGTAATGTGTGGTATGAGCCAAGAAACTATAAGGAAGTATTGGCATTACCAAAAGTTGAACAAGAAAAGTGGAAGGAAGCCATGGATAAAGAGATGAAATCCATGGGCGATCATGAAGTGTTCACATCTGTGACTTTGCCACAGGGTACGAAAGCTGTAGGATGTAAGTGGGTATATAAGAAAAAGGTATTACCCAATAATGAAGTACAGTATAAGGCAAGATTGGTGGCACAAGGTTTTTCTCAATTAAAGAATGTGCACTATGATGAGGTGTTTGCACCAACTGTAAAAGGTGAGAGCATAAGACTAGCACTTGCATTAGCATCAGCATACAGGCATAGAATTTGGCATTTTGATATAACCACTGCATTCCTCAATGCTGAATTAGAGGAAGAAATTTATATGGTTCAAGCGCCAGGGTATGAAAATAAAAAGCCTAACATGGTGTATAAATTGAACAAGGCCATTTATGGGCTGAAGCAGTCAGCCAGAAATTGGAATATCTGTTTAGATACTGCATTGAAAGGTCTTGGGTTCAAGAGTTGCAAAGCTGATGGTTGCATATACACTGGAAAGTTACAAGGTGGGAATTGTCTACTATTAGCATTTGTGGATGATCTTTGTTTCATTGCAAAGGATGCATCACAAGTTAAAGAATTTGCTAATAAGTTAGAAAAGAAATTTGAATTAAAGAATTTGGGAGAAATAAAGAATTATCTTGGTGTAGAGATACAAAAAACTGAAAAAGGTGGTTATATTCTCAGTCAAAGGAGAAAAATTGAACAATTATTAGAGAAATATAACATGAAAGATTGTAATATTGCTCCTACACCTATGAGCACAGATTTTTACAATAGTTTGGGTGAGGACAAAAGTGAAGCCTGTGATCAGGAGATATATCACTCTGCAATAGGGAGTTTGTTATATCTGTCACAGTGGTCCAGACCAGACATAGCTTGTGCAGTGAGCATCTTAAGTCGCTTTACTGCTACACCTACAAAGTTGCATTGGATGGGTGTGAAAAGAATTCTCAGGTATTTGAAGGGAACTGTGAATTTGGGTCTTCAAATAAAGGTCACTGAAGAATTAAAATTGAAATGTTATGTTGATAGTGATTATGCAAATGATGTAAAAACCAGAAAATCTAATTCTGGAATTGTAATAATGTTTGGAGGGGCTTTAATTGGTTGGAAGTCCAGAAAACAAACAACGGTTGCTATTTCAACTGCAGAAGCAGAGTTTATTGCATTGTCTGAGTTATGTTCTGAAGTAGTTTGGTATGTACAGTTGTTACAAGATTTAAATGTAAATGTAAATGAAGCTGTAACTGTTTATGAAGATAATGCTGCTTGTATAAAAATGGCAACAGGTGACAGAGTGAAGAACAGAAGTAAACATGTGGACATTAAGTATTGTAATGTCAGGGAAGCTGTAAAAGAAAAATTAATAAGTTTACATCATTGTTCTTCAGAGGATAATTTAGCAGACATGATGACCAAACCATTGGGTGGCGTCCATTATAGGAAATGTTTAAATCCAATAGGTCTGGTGTCTCTCCCAGTAATGAAGGGAGGAGTGTTGGAATATTCATGACTGGGAGAGCCATGTGATTGAGTCAGCCAATCAGGCTGAAGTGTTAATTGAGCATGTCCAGAAACTTAGCAAGAAGAAGGGCGTGGTTTAGTCTGTCCACCATTATACTCCAGTATGAAAACATCTCAACATGTGATCTGAAACAAAGTGTGGTATTGTTAATGTTTTATTCTACTTATAAAGAAGTTATTTGAATCAGCAAAATGCAGTTATCTTTTGAAGCTTCTGATTTATTGCGTAACTCTGACAAAACAAAATGAAATTCAATGGTGATAAAAGTAAGGTTCTACATTTAGGCAAGAAAAACAAAATGCACAGGTACAGTATATGTGGTACCTTGCTCAACAGTAGTAACTGTGAGAGGGATCTTGGAGTCCTAGTGGACAACCATTTAAATATGAGCCAGCAGTGTGCAGCAGCTGCCAAAAAAGCCAACACAGTTCTAGGCTGCATTAACAGAGGGATAGAATCAAGATCACTTGAAGTGTTAATACCACTTTATAATGCCTTGGTAAGGCCACACTTGGAATACTGCATACAGTTTTGGTCGCCACGATGTAAAAAGGATGTTGAGACTCTAGAAAGAGTGCAGAGAAGTGCAACAAAAATGATTAGGGGACTGGAGGCTAAAACATATGAAGAACGGTTGCAGGAACTGGGTATGTCTAGTTTAATGAAAAGAAGGACCAGGGGTGACATGATAGCAGTGTTCCAATATCTCAGGGGTCGCCACAAAGAAGAGGGAGTCAAACTCTTCTCCAAGGCACCTGGGGGTAGAACAAGAAGCAATGGGTGGAAACTAATCAAGGAGAGAAGCAACTTAGAACTAAGGAGAAATTTCCTGACAGTTAGAACAATTAATCAGTGGAACAGCTTACCTCCAGAAGTTGTGAATGCTCCAACACTAGACATTTTTAAGAAGATGTTGGATAACCATCTGTCTGAAGTAGTGTAGGGTTTCCTGCGTAAGCAGGGGGTTGGACTAGAAGACCTCCAAGGTCCCTTCCAACTCTGTTGTTATTATTATTATTATTATTATTATTATTATTATTATTATTATTATTATTATTATTATTATTATTATTATTATTATTATTATTATTATTATTATTATTATTATATAATTTTCAAAAACCTCCTACCAGCATTTCCTTATTTTAGTTTCATCCCAAATAAACCGATCACTTTAATATTTAATTCAATTCATTATGTTGAAAGCTCCTGATTTAGACTGCTTTATCCAATTTTAAAACATTCTTTCCTATCATTCATGGCAGTTTCTCTACATTCAAGTGTTCTTCCTCCATTTGGTTATATTGTTTATCATGATCTTTTCTTATCATTCTGCGTGCCTTTTGCTTTTTATCATTTTGATATCAGTCATTTTTTCCTGTTGTTTTCCTCTTTCACTTTATCGTAACATTTTGATATTTTCCATTAGGGTAACTCCACACACTTCTGTGGCGTTCTGTCTCAAGCAGCTCCTATATCCCCTTTCCTTATATCTATTTTCCATTTATTTTATTAGAAGACTTAATAAATTTTCTAATACTTTTTCATACTATTTCTTTTAGTGGTCATACTACTTTCACTTCTCTTTCTTTCATTTTTTCCCTTTTTCCCCATATCAATTTGCCCCCAAATCCAATATTATTGGTCTTGACAATCATCTTTGGAATGTCAAAATGCAACCACTGCAGTGAAAAAATACCTGAATAGAAATATTTCCAGGCTGAGTGAAATTGAACAGGCAGAATATTTCTAATGCCCTTCAGAAGGGAGGCAAGTTTAACAAGATACAAGTTATTAAAAGCCTTAAAAAATTACCATGTAGGAACACAGGCAATGCAAAAGAAATTAGACCACTTGTACAATAAAATGGACCTACAGTATGTGAATTTTTCCCCCAACCCTGAGAGCTGAGAGCAAGAATATCAGACAGCAAAGCAGAGCCGGAGAACAAATTCTTTACCTTCATTAGTACTTCTTTCATGCTTTCAGTTTGCCTTTCTCCAGCTATAAATACTATCTGTTCTTCCTTGACTGTTTTGACTCAGGAATACAACAGTACTGTGCCTGTGTGACATAACAGCTTAATTAAAGCCCATCTCTTAGCACCACAAATATTCAAATATCATGTATTTCAAAAAAAAAGCATTACCCCTTCTCCTCAGGAAGTATAACCTTGATTGCATTAATTAAACTTGTTTAATTTCTGCTCTTTTTTTAATATTGCTTGATCCTGGCTATTTCCAGAGAGTGAATGAATGTAGCTATTCAAACCAAATATCTTTAGACTTTTGTTTGAGTTAATAAATTGTATTTTCCTACAGTGTTTCTCATTTGATGGAAGCTATGACAATTCCCTGTACGCTGCAGTTTAATGCCACCAAATTCAAGGTTCAATGGCTTCAAACTGCTGCAGAAAAGCAGAAAATCTGGCCCTGAAGGATGGTTGTAATACCTTACATATTGCCATGCTTTATTGCTATACAAATGACAGTACTTTGTTTTCCATTGCTGGTACATTTCCTGGTGTTTTCCATTGCTGGTTCCAAAGTTTGGAAATGGTTTTGAATTTTATGACTAGCACAGTGAAAGCCATGGGAAAGATAGCTAGAGACCAGGGGCAGGTTCCTCTTACCTGCCTACTGGTGCGCTGCGCACGCATCATCATGTTTCGCTCGCGCACATGCTCGCTACACGCGCGTGTCTCCTCATGATATTTTGCTTCCACGCATGCGCAGGAAGCAAAAAAAGGCCAAAAATTCAGAAAAAAAGATGGCGCCAAGCGACGGACCGGCAAAGACGGCACTGGAGCCGTCGCGCGCACATTGCGCAATCGGCGGGCCACTACCGGGAAGACAGAGTGGACCGCACCAATAGGAATCCACCACTGCTAGAGACCCAGAGATCTATGGCCAATTCTATAATCAGCTAGTTTGGAGGAGATTACATTATGACATAATGAAGTTGCTTCCATCAGCAAAGCAAAATCTTCCATTTAATCACTCAAGCCCTGTTCGTCTCCTGATTGGACTATTGCAATGTGCTCTATATCGGGCTATCCTTAAAAAGTATCTGGAAGCTTCAGCTGGTCAGAATGTGGCCATGTGAGTCATATTGGTACCCAAAGAAGGGCACATATAACACCTTTGCTCAGTGAACCACACTGGATGCCAGTTTGCTTCCTGGTCCAATTCAAGGTGTTGGTTATCACCTATAAAGCCCTTCATGGTATAAGGCGAGGTTACCTAAGGAATTGGCTTCACCCCATTACATCAGCCTGTCTCACTTATTCAGGCAGGAAAGGTATGATGCAGACCCTGTCAATCAAAGAAATTTGACTGGTTGCAGTCTAGAAAGAGAATTTTCTGTCATTGCCCCTGCATTATAGAACATCTTGACTCCACCAGGGGCGGGTTCCTAATTTTTTTACTACCACTCTGTGGGCATGGCTTATTTTGTGGGTGTGGCTTGCCAGCCATGTGACCGGGTGGGCGTGGCTTGTCAGACTGCTGAAGGGAGGGGAACTGAGATAGGTCCTGCCGCCCATTCCCCCTCCCCTCAGCAGCTTGAGAAGCCTCAAACGTGCGAAAATGCCTAGGATCATCACCGCGTGTTCGTGGCTTCTCGGACTGCTGAAGGGAGGGGAATGAAGATAGCTCCTGCCGCCCGTTCTTTCAGCGTCTCACGCTCTTCCTCAGCCATCCTCCCCTGCTTGGACTCACTGTGGGGTAGGAAGGCAGCGCATGCGCAGTGCCGGAAGCTCGGCTTCTGGGCATGCACAGAAGAAATTTTTTTTAATTAAATGTTTTTTTAAAAAATGGCGGTGCCCAGGCACCAGCAACCGACCGCACCGGTACTGTGATGTCACCAGCAGGCCGCTACCGGTGCTATAGAGTGGACCGCACTGGTAGGAACCCACCACTGGGGCCCTCCACGCTCCTGGCTTTTATCAAAAGAGTCAAAACTTGGTTTTGCAGCCTTGCATGAGGGGCACAGAGAACCATGGAACTGTGAGGTGGCTGGGCCATGAGAATCCCCCCATCTGTATTAACTATTGCTAGAAGCCCATCTTGGATTTCTTTTTACCTCCTTGAAATTTTATAATGTTATATTTTATAATTTTTAAAATTGTAGTCTTAAATTACTTTTAATATTTTAATGTTAATTTTATATGTTGTTATATTAATTAGATTGTACACCACTCAGAACCCCTCTCTGAAGAAGATGGGCAATTAAGAAATAGGAAATCTCTCTCTCTCTCTCTCTCTCTCTCTCTCTCTCTCTCTCTCTCTCTCTCTCTCTCTCTCTCTCTCTCTCTCATCTAAATAAATAAATAAATAAATAAATAAATAAATAAATAAATAAATAAATAAATAAATAAATAAATAAATAAATAACACTTTCTTAGAATATTTATGCTCTTAGAATTTATTAAACCCTTAGAATTTGTGTCCTGCCCTTTTACCTCTACACGTTAAACAGAAAATATGAACTGAATTCCATGCATGTGTAATGAAAATTATTCTGTTACTTTTAATCCAATATGAAAATCTCATTTTTATACGCAGTATTAGTATTTATTTATCAATCAAATTTATAAGTAAAGAGGTCAAAAAAAATCATATAAACACACAGGTACACACTCACACACATGCACACAAACAAACAAACAAACAAACAAACAAGGTTTGATAAGCAGTAGAGTCACTTCAAGTTTGCAGTGTGGTACAGCTGCAATAAATGAAGCCACCTTTTATGCAGTTGTCCCAATTTTCATGGTGTGCACAACACACTGAATTGTTAAACAACCACCACAGAGTTTCATATACCAGGCTAAAAAGTAGTCATCTGGTTTGAATCATGCAAGCACTGCCTTTATTTTTAAAATTCTGTGTGGCCTTAACTGGAGACAGAGTGCTTTCCAATAAAGGAAGATAGTTGTAGCT
This sequence comes from Diadophis punctatus similis, assembly GCA_023053685.1. NCBI lineage: Eukaryota > Metazoa > Chordata > Lepidosauria > Squamata > Dipsadidae > Diadophis > Diadophis punctatus. Next base: position 164,887,572 of record JALIGW010000003.1, read on the forward strand.
CAGGGTTGAAATGAAGGGTCCTTGGTGCTCTCTGGGGTTGCTTGTTTTCTTGCAGACATTTCATTAGCCAAACTAAGTGCTAGTAAAGCTATCAGTTTATATTCTGGTGGCTTGCCCTGTCAGTGTTGGTGGGGATGGTCTTAGATATTCTTTGGTTGGACTGTTTACTGTTGGCTCTTGGCAGTTTCTTTATTGGGGTATTGCTTACTTGTTTGTTGGTCTGATATTAACCTTGGAGTTAATCTACGCAGATCTGGGTGCTGATTGCTAGTGGAGAGGTGCTTGGGTATTATTGTTCCCCTTTGGGCTGGTTGAATATCTCTTTTGCATAGTCTATAGATGTTCTTAATTTAATTTAATTTAATTAAAAGTTCTTATAGGCCGCCCAATCCCATAGGACTCATTTAATGTCTATGTGTCTATTGATGGCTAATTTCTCAAAGTGCCAGGCTTCTAGAAATTCCCTGGAGTTTTTGGATTTGGCCTGGTCTAGGATTGTCACATTTTCTCAATTGATACTATGGCTAAATATGTAAAATTAAAGAATTTTCATCATGTTTTCTGACTGCTAGTTAGTGTTCATAAAGTGAAAGGTGACCAGACGTCCCGATTTTGGCGGGACACACCCGCTTTTTCACCATTTGTCCTGCGTCCCGCCCACCCTCTTAAAAAGTCCCGATTTCTTGAAAGAATGCCCGACTAGGGCATTCTTTCAAAAAATCGGCCTGAAAGGCAGCAGGCCTCTCAGCTCGGGCCGGCTGTGGGCGGCGTTGGCGGCGGGCGGGCGTCCCGCATTGTTGACTCCTCCGGCGGCGGCTGGAAGCTGGGGGGAGGGGGAAGGGAGGTGCTCCTCCTCTCCTTCCCCCGCCCCATCCCTAGCCCCGCCCTCGGAGGCGCCGCTGCTGTTGGGAGGGGTGAGGGACGAGGAGCCGTCGCCGCTTTGAATTTACGTCACGAGTGGCGCAAACAGCCCTTCCTCGTCCCCCTCCCCTTTCTTCCCCCCGTCGCCTCGCTGCCGCCGTTGCCCTGGGGCTGGGCGGGCGACCGGGAGACCGCGGCGCTTGGATGCTTGGAGCAGGTAAGCTGTCGGCTGCCTCCTTTCCCCGTCTCCCGCCTCCCGTTCGTTGCTTGCCAGCCCAGCCGAAGGGAAGGCGGGAGGCGAGGAAAGGCCTCCCGAAAGGAGGGGAGGCGAGCCAGCCCGGCCGAAGGGAAGGCGGGAGGCGAGGAATGGCCTCCCGAAAGGGAGGCGGGCTCCCGAAGCCTCCCCTCCTTTCGGGAGGCCTTTCCTCGCCTCCCGCCTTCCCTTCGGCCGGGCTGGCAAGCAATGAACGGGAGGCGGGAGACGGGGAAAGGAGGCAGCTTACCTGTCGCGAGCTGCAGGCATCCAAGCGCCCTCCCGCATCCCCCCTCCCCCCCTCCCCCCCACCTCACCTGGACGCCGACATTTGCTGTTTTGCCCTCTGCGCATGCGCAGCGTTCTGCGCATGCGCAGAGGGCAAAACTCAAATGGAGAAACCCACCCCCGTCAATGGTATCCCGCTTGAAGAAAAAAAAATCTGGTCACTTTAATAAAGTGCCTTGCATAAACCTGAAATATTATTTAGGGATATAATGTTAAATTATCCCTGAGCATAACACAAAGCGGAAAGGAAAATTTTACAGAAAGGGAAAAAAATAACAACAAAGCATAATGTTTCAAACAATGATAAAATATATGCAGAGTGAATTTTAAATTACAGTTTTTAAATTACAGTTTTTACAGATAGAAACAGGCCTGTATGTATGTGAGAGATTGTTTATTTTTACTAATCCTGTAAATGATCAAGAAGATAATTTTTATCTTGGCCTGAAATCCTGACTTTTGATGATTTGACTGATATTTTGTGAAGTGGACTACTACTTCCCTGTTGTCTGCTTCTCTGGTGAGAATCATATTTTTTTGTTATTTGTGCTGCTCCAGTTTAGCAATTTCACAGATCTGAAGTAACAGAACAAACCATTATTTCACTTGTTTTAAAATGTGTTATGTAATAAAAGTGTGATATGCTTATAAATGGTCATGTTAAAACTTTGCTATTCCATTCTTGAAGTTTTCAAAATGGGAGAAAATTAAGATCTGTGTATCAACCCAGGCTATGGATTATATTGGATAATTTGTTGGTATGTTGCCAATATGTCGGCTGGCGGGCCCACGAATGAGGGCCTTCTCTGTGGCAGCACCGGCTCTCTGGAATACACTACCCCCCGAGATCCGCATTATTCCCACCCTGCCAGCCTTCAGAAAAGCAGTAAAAACATGGCTTTGTCGACAGGCCTGGGGCCAATGATTTTAATACAACACCGATCACTCTTGGCCACATGAATGATTTATTGTATGGGTTTTTAAATTGTGGTTTTTAATGTTTTTAAATGTTTTAATATCTACTGTTTTTAATGTTTTTTATACTGTTGTTACATGTGAATTTTTTATTGTTGTGAGCCGCCCAGAGTCTCTCTCTTATTAGTTGTACAAATACAACTAATAAAATAAAATTAAATAAATAAATAAATAAATATGTGCTTAGGTTGAAAGGACTTACATGGTGATATATTTCCACTGATATGGGCTCATGCATGAATAATCTCAATAGATTATTATTTATCATATCTTATGCTGTTTCCTATGTTCAGGAAATGTCACAACGGGCCTGCACTAATATGTTGGGACAACTCTTTTCTAGGATTTGCATCTAATTTTTTCTTATTCAAGAGGGAAATGGAGAATGCACCAAAATGAATGATCTAGCACAGAATTTCAATTATAGAAATCTCAGCTCCGGGTAGCTAGACTTTGTGTTAAGAATTCATTTCCTATATTCACATATATAATCAGACATCTTTTAGTCTTAATGTTGAATGGATAGTCAATATAATATAATCAGAAGCTGACCTCAGGATAAATCTGTCACCACACTCAAACTTACATTTTTCAGACCAATAAGCCCAGTGATCAAGATTTTCTCACAATCACTCCCCAATGTATGTGCTCATCAACCGGGGAGAGATAGTGAGTGCTTTCTTCCTTCTCATTTTTGCCTAACCTTTCAAAGGCAATGTCTATTACCCAGTATTTGTTTGTTAATGAATCATGTATTTTATTATCAACTTCACTTGACAGCTGTTGTTTACTGAATCCTGTCAGCATGTACAGAACAGACAGTAAAAGATTTAAAATTGTGCATGTTTCCAAAAATTAGTTTATAAATGCTTTTCTGCATCCTAGGGCTGGGCCTCTGTGAAATAAGCTTTACTGGATAGCAGCCGGCTGTTTTCAGAATTACTTCCTTCTAAAAAATGATGCTTAAAATTATGCATTGATTAGAATGTTACAGAGCTTGGGAACTTTAACAAATATATTTTGATGTTTTAAAAGACTCACAATTCTATCTCTCTCTCTCTGAATTATGACTCCTTTACAACAACAGAATATATTTGTTAAAGTTCCCAAATACAACCAACATCTTATTTAATGTGTGATTTTAAGCTTCCATTCCATACATACATATATATTTCTGAACTAACTCTGAATCATCATAAGCAGCAGCAGTATTCGTGAAACTGGGTTCCCCAACATGAAATCCATGGACACTAATGTGCTTGCAGTTCCAGCAGATTCATTACTGCTTGTCTTTCTCTCTGCCTCATTGACTTTTTTGTTTTGTGATCAATAGGTTCCAGTTTAGTCTGTGGACGTTCCCCTTTTTTCTCAATTTCCCTCAAATACATGGGTTTGCCTGCTCAAATCACTTGATCACCTGATGCTTTTTATTGTGAAGTTAGCATTGCAAGCTACCAATTAATTGGTAATCTTTAGAACTAGGCAGGATTCCTTCAAAAGCAATTATATATTCAATATTCAGTAAGTTTCTGTAGTCACAATACTCAAATTATTATACCTGCTGAGCAATGAACAACATACAAATGCACACATACAATGCATTTTGTCTTCATTTCAGTGGTAGTCTACGAGATCAATGTGTACACCGGGACACAGCCAGGTGCTGAAACTAATTCGAATGTGCACATCACTATCTTTGGAAATCAAGGAGATTCTGGAAAACGGAAACTTCACAAGACAAGCACTAATAAAGACACATTTCAGCGTGGTCAGGTAAAGAAAAATATACAAAATCTGATTGGAATCAATAAATAATTGACAACACAATTGAATTAATGATTCAGGTAATCTTAATTTGAGTTATAAAGCTCAAAAAGCATATGTTGGCTAAAACAACATGACACTTAAGACAGATTTTCTGCATTGTGTAGGAGCATGTATCTACATACGCAGACTCCATCCTTTTAACCTGTGCATAAGGATATGTATACAGATATATACAAAAACAAACCCAAGGAGAATTTGTGATTTTAAATAGAGAAGTTGCTTGATTGTTCTCCTTCCTAGCACAGTTTGCATTTCCCCCCCTTTTTTTCCTTGCTTATGAAACAGACACAATGATGTAAGAATGAGGGCAGAGGGCAAAACACTGGCTAGCTAGAGGAAATGCTGGTCAGCAAACTGAGAACTCTGTGCATGGAAATAATGCCAATGATGAGTATGTCTGAAAATTGAAGCAAGGCTTTTTCATAAAATTTTGAGATGGAGGTGGTGTCTGTAGCTTTGTGCCTTGAATTCAAGCAGGGCAGAGATTTCAGAAATGAAAGAATGTACTTCCTGTTTCTCCTTCCAGCGATGTCTGATATCAGATTTCAGAAAAGAAACAGGTCCCACCAATTTCTTTTTTTAAAATTTTTTTTAATTTTTCTTCATTAAACATCTGAATATTTTGATACAGATCTACACCCGTTTTTACAACATTGTTATATCTCAATTATGCACATTAAATCATAAATTTACAGTCTCTTCTGTCTTTGTTTTCTTCTCACGTTGTCACACAGTCTTTCCTCTATTTTTTAGTCCAGGTGTACCATCTAGTCCATGTTTTGTAGTATTCTGAGTTGCATTGTCCTTTGAGTTGAATAGTCAGCATGTCCATTTCAGCACATCTAATTTCTATTTATCAAAACTTTAGAAAGAGGCTTCTCAGGATATCCAGGTTTGGGAGCTCCCAGTTGAGGGAGGCTCATCTTTTATTTAAGCAGTGTTTGGCCTGACAAATAACTGATGTCTTTCTGTTGTGCTGTGTTCTAAATTTAATTATGTTTTTTATTGTCTGCCATTTGTTAAACAATAAATCTGTTCTTATTTTATTTCATGTCTTTTAATTATGTGATATGATTTGGTTATTTCATATTGTAGGTATTCTTATTGTTAGCTGCCTTGAGCGATTGTTGTTGTTGTTGTTGCTATTATTAAAAGAAGAGCATATGTATGTGACTAAATAAAAAAGGGCCTGTGATTGAGGCGTATTAGAATTTTTGTCTGAAATCTCCAGTTACTAAAGCAAACAGGTTGTGTAACCTTCAGACTGAGAAGCTTTTTGTGAAACTGCCAAAGTACCTTCTGACTAGGACCATCACAAAGTGGTGTTGCTCCCCATTTTTAATCTGAGTTCTTAGATAGGCTTAATATTTTACTTTTAAAAAAAGTTTCCAAAACTTATTCCTTAAGTCCAGCTACTGAAAGATTTAAATATTTGAGTAGAAGATGCTGTAAGTTCCTCTATGTTCTTGGTTTAACCTTTGTTGCTAGTACCGGTAGCAATGCCATAATACTACATTTCTTCTTTTGTTCAAAGGCAAGTAGATAGCATTTAACTCCTAGTTTGATATAAAACACATAGCAAGGAAGAAGCAATAGAATATTCTGGTAGGAAAAGTGCTTGTTTCTTTTCTAATAAAACAGGGGAAAAGTACCTGCCTGGAAAATGAATCTAAATAACAAAATGGCATGGTATACTAAAAAAATTAAACTATCAAAAGCTATTATGAAAAACCTATTTAAAAATCCTTGAGATGGTAGTTTGTTAAGTAATTTATACATACCGGTACTTTACATTGTAGCAATTTTTAACAATACATTTGCACAATGAGTATGTATTATGCAACAAATAATATTGTGTGCTTTACATCCAATCAATCATTCACTGTTTGGATTGTACTGGTTTCCCACACTTTTTGTTGTTTACAGACTGATATCTTTTCTGTGATGGCAGTATCACTTGGAGTTCTGCATAAAATTGTCATTGGCCATGATGGAATTGGTCCAGGTAGAGCTTTTTTCACATTGATGGATACGTTTCAGGGTTTCTTTTAAAATGAATGTTGATTTTATTATGTCTCATCCCACATTTGAAGATCAGGCAAGTATATATTTTTTTCTTGCAGGAACATAGAGCTTATATGTTCTGCATAATAACATATTTTATAAGGATACTATATTTATGGGAGAATATTAGCAGTGGAAAGCCTGTTCATCAGCTTTCATTTTATCTAATTTTATATCCTTATTGATTTCTTCCTAATTTTTGGTTCATATAATATGCGGAACCAAATATGCTGCTTCTCTTTCGTATGTCACATTAAGTCCTGTGATGACTTTATTTCTGCTTTCCCCTCTCCCCTGATTAGTAATGAGCTTGTGAAATCCTCTAATTCGTTATTGCTACTTGCTCCTAGCATATACAAACAACATCAGTCTTACTAAACCTGGTACTTTCCAGATGTTCTGGGATTTATAATTTCAGAACATCTGGACAGCTTAAAATTGGAGAAGCTGCATTAGTCTGCCTCTTGAAATATTGCAAGAGCCTCCCCTAGGTACCAAAATATAAATACCACTGCTCATAACAGCCTTGCTGTTTAATTCTAACTGGAGATGTAATTCAACACATCTGTAAAATATCAAAACTATAGAAGGCTGAATTGCAGGTATATTTATAGGGGTTAAGAGGCAAACATATTTATCCCATAAAATGTGTATTGCATTTTATACTTCAAGAATTATATGGAATATCTATGTTGTCACTTATAAATTAAATGACACACAGAAGTTGCTCTTCTATCCATCCTACTGTACACTTATTATCATTGAATTTCAGGTGGCGGATGGTTCCTCCAAAAGATTGTTATCAGATTTCAGGAGGAAGCAGAGAGTAAGGAAGAAGTAATTGAATTTCTTTGTAACAGGTATGTAACCAATGAATGCCAATATTTTAAATTGTGTCTTTAAAAGCCCTGGAGTTTTGGGAAGGCTGTTTAGGTGTTCTTCGATGCACATTTAGTACTGACACACGAAGTCCCCTCACCAATATTATCTCTGTTATCTGACATTATTTGTCTTTTCCTGCAATGTGCTGCTATAACATGTTGTATTTATTTATTGGATGTATATTCCATCTTTCATTACTAGACTCAGTGTAGCATATATAGCTGAGATAGCGCAGTGGTTAAAAGCAGCATTGCGACCTTCAGCTGATTGCTAGTTCAGCAGTTCAGCTGTTCAAATCTCACTAGGCTCAAGGTTGACTCAGCCTTCCATCCTTCCGAGGTGGGTAAAATGAGGACCCACATTGTTGGGGGCAATATGCTGAACTCTGTAAACCGCTTAGACAGAGCTGTAAAGCACTGTGAAGCAGTATATAAGTCTAAGTGCTATTGCTATTGCTATTCCCTCCTCCTGCTTTTTTCTGCAGCAGCTTTTAGCAAGCTTCGAAGGCTGAAGGTAGACTAAAGGTTTATCCTGGGTTATCCAGTCCAATGTGTTAACCAACACACTGCATTAGATATTTTCATTTTGATCATGTTTTATGTTCATGTGATGGGACCAATCAGTACAACCAGTCGGATATATGATGCCTATTCAAACTGAGTTGATATCAGAGTGTCACAGAAAGAGCCTATAGAGGCCACTAAGTCCAACCTCCAGGTCAGTGCAGGCCTCCTTCACTACAGAATCACCAACAAATGATCAGTCAGCCTTGGTTGAAACACTTTCAGCAAAAGAGAGTCCACCAATCCCAAAGGAGCATCCTTGTCATTGAGAAAATGAGTACAAATGCATATTTTTTTTCACTAAGCTTTTTAAATTTTAATTTAGGTAACTACTAATTTTAATTTGATGGGTTTTATAAAAATTGTTAGCTATCTTTAGTAGCCTTTTGAATAGAAAGGTGGGATATGAATAAATTGAATACAAAAACAAACCTTTTCATAAGTCATACAATTCCTTCATATGAAATAGAGCAGGAAAGGAAAACTTGCCCTCCATATACCTGAACTGTAATTCCTAGCAGCAGTGGTCTACATGGCAAATGATGGGGAATACTGAGAGTTGTAATTCATTAAATGTTTGGAGGGCCACAAATTCTTCACCCCTGAAATAAAACAAACTTTTTTGTGTCTACTTTGTGAAATAAGATGTAACAATTGATCATTTGAAAGTTTGTTAAAAGGGATAAAATATAGTGTTTATGTAGCACATTTATTAAGATTTATTTTACTATAATTGCTGCCTTTTTCCCTCCCATGGAAGATGGTTAGATGAGTACCAAGATGATGGGAAGACTGAAAGAGAGCTAATTGCCAGAAGTAAGTACTGAAATAAAAATCCCTTGTAAAGTAAATATATCCAAATTACTAATTAAATATAAAGATATAGCAACTTCTGGTAAATGATAGTGCTGATTTTTTTTTATTTCAGAAAATAGCAATGCATCAATGGCATATCCTAGAGGTAAGTTGTACATTATGCACTCTTCTTCTGCTGCTCAAATCAAATCAAATCAAATCAAATCAAATCAAATCAAATCATATATTACCGACTTTAACCAGCCTTTACAGTAAAAAAGAGAAATAGTTTGACACATCAATTCATTATTGGGAAATGGAAAAAAACAATAGGACATAAAATGACATATCTAGCTAAAAGTTTCTAGCTAAAAGTTTCGTGCCATTGTATAACTTGGTGACGTGACATGAGTCTTTATTGATTAGCCCTTGGGCCATATCAAAGTGCAAAGTTCCAGAAACAAATTATTACTAAAATTTGATAAAATACAATTTAACATGGAATTGGAGTAAAATACGATTTAAAATGAAGTTGGAATAAAGTTGGTAAATATATTTGGCCATCTGATATGTGAATTTGGGGTTAGCATACCTTTGAAAAGTAATAAATATAAAATCATAGTTGGAAATGATTGGGGAGAGCAGAGCACACATTATAAAAAAAAGACACCATATGAGGACATGAGCAAGAGTTTCTACCTCTCTGGTTTCACAGAGGAAACCAGTAGAGCTGATAGCAGGGCCCCAAAGCCTCAAGGGCCTCATCTATATTTGCTTAAGTTTAGATTATATAGCTACCCCTCAGTAGAGGGCTTTTGGCTACCTAATATTTGGCATTCGGGGGCAGTGGCAATATCATTTGGATGATCAATGTCCCTAATTCTCCATTTCAATATTGATTTGGCCGTCTCTAGAGTTAATTGGCCTAAATACAGGGTTATTCAAAAAGAATGAACCGATTTCATGACGCATTGCTTCAGTTCTCAAGCATCGTCATGTAATGAGTCAGTGACCATTTGAAAGAGGAGTTATCTAAGTTTTGGATGGCTGCCACAGGGGCTACCCACTAACTAACTACCCACCGCTACCCAATAACCTCGATGACCTTAAACATCGAATAACAACAGCGATCAACTCTGTGGATTGTGATATGCTGATACGCGCCTGGGAGGAATTCTCTTATCGCATTGATGTTGGCCGTGCTGCAGGTGGTGGCCACATGGAACACTTGTAAGACAGGAAATAAAAGTTGATTGTGAGTAGAATGCTTGTGACATGGCTGGAGTTTTGTATTACTTTTCCTTAATAAAATATTGTGTCATGAAATCGGTTCATGCTTTTTGAATAACCCTGTATTTAGAACCGAGGCCAAAACTGCAAAGTTTTATACAGATACGGTGCCAGTCAAATTGGTAGCTGTCTTCTTTTGCTGTTAATTTTGCTGCTTGAACTAAAATATTATTACCATGTTAAATAGATATATAAAAAAGCAAATTATATTTTCATGAAAAGTTATCTGAATACTAGAGATACAGATTATGATTCACAGAAGGGGCATGTTAAGAGATTGCACTTTAAGTATTTCACTAAGTTTTCTCCCCTTCTGATCTTTACTATTCTATTCTAAAATGAGTCAGAAGTTCCCCTGAGACTAGATACAAGACTTGTTTTGTTTATGCCAGCATCACCATCCTTCATAAATGGGGACAGATCCCCCAGCAAGCAAATGGGAACAGATTGTGAAATGACAGCAAAAGTAGTTTCAGACTAAAAATGAACAGGATTTTCTCAGAATATTCAGAAATGTGAAGACTAAATATCGCACAGAAAGATCTCTGCAACGGGAATCCATGGATAAAAAGGCTTTTTTAGCCAGTTAAATCTTTTCACCTGCTGCTATTGCTCCTATGACATTCTCTTCTTCTTAGATGTAAATTTCTCCTTGTTTCATCAGACTATGCTATAACATGTGCAATATTGTTATTGCACTATTTTTGTCATTTTGAAAGTATTGGGCAGTTTGCTCTAAGGCAGGGGTCCTTAAACTTGGCAACTTTAAGACTTGTGGACTTCAGCTCCCAGAATTCTCCAGCCAGCTGGCTGGAGAATTCTGGGAGTTGAAGTCCACAAGTCTTAAAGTTGCCAAGTTTGAAGACCTCTGCTCTAATGATTTGTCACACCCTTCAGGTTTGAGGACTACTATATAGTGCCAGAATTCCTAGACAGCATGCTTATTGAAAATATAGAGAGTTCCTCTACATTAGCGATTGAACTAATCCTGGTTGGCTTTATATCCACACAATCACACTCTGTCATTGGTATTGAGTAGCAGAGCTGGTCAACATACTGTACTTCACAGCAAGGGGTGCAGAAGAAATCACTGCATGGACAGTTCTGTGCTTGCAAAAACTGAGTGAATTACTCATGTCCTGCTGAGAATTATTATTCTACTGTCTGAATCCTTGCTTTTCCCTCTTCCTGCTGGATTCAGATGCCAGCATGCTGTAATTTCTGTTTTTCTTCTGAAAAGAGGGTCAGCTTTCAGGATACAGCTTTATTTGGAGCCAGTTGAATGTGTTGACAACTGAAGATGAGATAGTAGTGTAGTTGTATAGATGCTGATTTCTTTACTCTTCCTTAGTTAGTTGGAGAGGATACCTTTTGGCTGAACTATAGATTTCTTTAGAATGGGAATATTGGTGGTAACATTCTCAAATCACTGTGCATCAGTTTAGGATGATAAAACTGATAGCTGGGTAGAAATAGCCTGGTGTCAGGGTTCCAAATAGCATCCAAAACTAAATCAGAGTCCGAGGCAAAGTATTCCTCAAAGTTCCAATTTATTAGCAGAGCCATGTTGGCACATCTGGGAGAAACCCAAATCTGAAGTCCCGGGGTTTCTCCACCCAGTTGAAAGTTCAAGCCCTTGCCCCCACACCCCCAAGTCCATCATGTTGACCAATCTCCAACTGCCATCTTGGCAGAATACACTCATCTCCTTCCGTGCAGGTGCAGGAGTGCAAAGACAAAGGATGACCTTGACTATCTAGAAATAATTTGTTATGGCTACATGCAGACATCCCTCATGCAATTCCCCCTCCCAAATCCCCACAGCAAAGAATACATTTTAAAATAGCATAAAGTGTGGCAGGCCAAAGACCCCAACTAAAATGGCTTCGGCTTGACAGGATGTTGTAGAACCTAGAGGACTATTGGACAAAAGAAAAAAAGGCATCATTTCTTTAGAACAAATACTATTTTCCAAGTGATTCTGCTAGTGTTCTGAGGAAGCCTTGCTTTATGTTCACTTGATCACATATATACATAGTGGAGCTGTTTGTTTATTCATCCATCCATCCATCCAGCCATCCAGCCAGCCATCCAGCCAGCCATTTTCTATAGCCACCAATCTCAGTCAAGGACCGAACTTAAATTCAAACAGCAGTTACATTTTGGGCTTTCTCTAGGGTGCCAGTAGTGGTCATCTAAATAAAAATAAAATAAAAGTAAAATGGTCAGGGGATGAATATGCATACCAGTCCCAGTAGTGGGTTCCTACCGGTGCGGTCCGGTGCGGCGCACCGGTAGCGACCCGCTGGTGACGTCATGCGGTCGGTCCCGGTCCCTAGGCGCTGCCATTTTTTTCCTGAATTTTTTTGAATTTTTTTCAATTTTGGGGGGATTTTTTTATTTTCTTCTGCTTCTGAGCATGCGCAGAAGCCGGGTTTCCGGCACTGCGCATGCGTTTCCATTTTGATTTGGGCGGGTTTTTTTTTTTTTGAATTTTTTCGGGGGGTTTTGCACTGTGCAAAAACTTCTTCCGTGCCAGGAGCAGAAGCCTCCATCCTCCGCCTGGGTCGTTTGGAGAAGGGAAGCAAAGTGTTTTCGGGAGGCAGCCACCTAGAGGTAAGAAAACAAACAACTGAGGGAAGGAGCCCCCGAAACTGCCGGCATTGCGGATCCACGCAGTTCCTCGGCTCATCTGGGCTGCAGCTGAGCCCACTGCCATGAGCCCGCGGATGGAGGCACCCCTGCCCAGCCAGATCTTTCCACATTTGACTTAGAAGAAAGCGCAGCTCATGGCTGCTACATTTCTCTGTGCTGCGCCAAATGATTTTTCATAAAGAGCAACGAAGGAGAGAAACAGCCGCTGACTTGGAGAACACGTGGACTGGAGCAGCTCTGTGTGCTCTCCACTGGCTGTTTTTTCACTTTCATTGTTTTTGCTGGGATATTTTGCACCGCGAAATGTAGAAGCCATGAGCTAGGCTTTCCTCCAAGTCTCATCCGGAAAGCTCTGTGCAGAGAGAAGTACCTGTTTCCCTCTGCATCCTTGCACCTACTTAGCTCGGCTCCTCTGGGCTCTGCCTACGGCACTTTAAAACGCGCTTCTGCCCGCGAGGAAGAGGGGGTGAGCATCGATCCTGCCTCCGTGCAGGCAGGAGCGCGTTTCAAAACGCTGCCGGAGGGAGCCCAGAGCAGACGAGCCAGTCCAGCAAGTGAGGGAGGCGTCGGCAAGATAGCTGTCCCTTTCAGCTCTGCCTCTTGCCGCCACCTTCCTCACTTGCCAGGATCTCCCTCGTCGTTCACTTCCCTACCACACGGGCGGGCGGGGCGGGGGCTGGAGTAGGCGGCGGCGGCTGCGGCGTTCCTGCATCTATGGTGAAATTTAAGCCAAACAAGACGCCTGCTTGTGCTTTCGCAGCGAGAGGGAGGATGAGGTGAGAGGTGACTTCTGGAAGGCTGCGGCGTATGGCGGGTGCTTCCAGGTCCCGGCCGGGGGTCGCTCCCGGGGGAACCGCGCCAAGCGAGGTAGGTGGGTGGATTGCTCCCCTCCCCTCCCCTCGGAGGAAGAAGGTGCCTCTTGCCGCCACCTTCCTCACTTGCCAGGACCTCCCTCATCGTTCGCTTCCCTCCCACATGGGCGGGCTGGCGGGCCGGGGGCTGGAGTAGGCGGCTGCGGCGTTCCTGCATCTATGGTGAAATTGAAGCCAAACAAAATGCCTGCTTGTGCTTTCGCAGCGAGAGGGAGGATGAGGTGAGAGGCAGCTTCTGGAAGGCTGCAGCGTATGGCGGGTGCTCCGAGAACGAAAGAAGTCGGGGATACCCCATTTCCCCGCCCACGGCTCCCTCTTCCTCAGTCAGGGCTGCTGCGCCCAGACCCGCTCGCCCTTTCCTTCCTTCCTTTCCTCCTTCGCCGCCGGCCATCGTTCCATTCAGCTCCTTCATGTGCGGGTGTCTGCCGAAAGGATTTGCCTTGTAGTCCCTGTCGCTGCCGCCTTCCTCACTCAAGCCCCGCGGGAGACGGCTTAACCAATGTCTCACTTAACAGCAGAAATGTTGGGCTCAGTTGTGGTCGTAAGTTGAGGACTACCTGTATAAAAAGGGTTCTTGCTCAGAATGAGGGGTTCGGCTGGGAGGGCCACTCAAAGGCAGCCAGGCAGGGCTGGAAACCCTCGGTGGCCCGGGGGAAAAGAAAGGAAAGGAAAGGAGGAAAGGAAAGGGGGAGGGGGAGGGGAGGGAAGGAGGAAAGGAAAGGAAAGAAGGAAAGGGGGAAGAGAGGAGAGAGGAGGAAATGGAAAGAAAGGAGGAAAGGAAAGGAATGGAACTGGAAAAGAAAGGAAAGGAAAGGGGGGAGGGGAGGGACTACAACTACAGCTCTGGAATATGAGACTGACTTTCCCACCAACATCAGCAAGCCACCCTCAGTCTGCCCATCTTCATTTTCCTTCACTCAGATTGACCAAGCTTCTTGAGGGAAGGAACACAAAAGAGGTTTCCAGGCTGTGTGCCTGGACCAGGCACTTTCTCGGGCCTCCCACCCAGAGGCCTCACAGAAGCAGAAAGGTAGGCCTGAAAGGCGGCTGAGCTCCCCCCCACCAGTGGTTCACGGGATTTAAAATTATGAATTTGGTGGTCCCTGGGGTCCAAAAGGTTGGAGACCCCTGGTCTATCACATTCTTGGGCAAAGCATGTGAGCCATTTCCTCCTTTCAGTGGTCCATGAAAGTACATCTATAGTATGTAGATAATGAAGTTGAAAAAAGGTGAACAACATTTTTACAGATCTGTAGATACCTTGAGGCTGGGTGTGACAAGGAATGGCTGGGAGGGGAGGGGCCAGGTGAGGCACCCCTTGAAGTGAGTGACATTAAGTGGCCACACCCACCCAGTCACATGACCGGCAAGCCACTCCCACCCGGTCACATGGCCGGCAAGCCACTCCCACACAGTCACATGACCGGCAAGCCACTCCGACCTGGTCACATGGCCGGCAAGCCACTCCCACCCGATCACATGACCATCAAGCCACACCCACAAAATAAGCCACACCCACAGAGTGGTAGTAAAAATTTTGGGAACCCTCCACTGACCAGTCCAGCTCCTGTTTTCTCACTATACTCATTCTGCATGATTGCTTAATTCCACTGATTTATAAAGGCATCTCTGTCTTCACACAAACATGAATACAATTTGACTGATTGTACACGTACATACCGAAGGGATTAGGCAGTAGACCTTTATATGTAATCTATCCCCAACTTTAAAGCCTTTATATGCTCAAGTAAATGCCTAAACATAGTTTTTTCCTGTACCGTTGGCATCATAACAAAGCTCTGGTGTGTAATTCAGATATCTGAAATAAAGTCATTTTTAGCCTATGTACTTTGCTCAACACACAGCTGGTGTAAAGCTTTGAATCAACACTATACTTTATTAAATATAAACCTTTACATTAAATATTACAGTTGTGATGTTATAGCCCAACAATTTGAAGCTCTATGCTGGAACAAAAAAAAAGGTAAAGGTTTCCTTGTCCAGTTGTGTCCAAACCGGGGTGTGGTGCATGGAACACTGTTACCTTCCCACCAAAATGGCACCTATTAATCTACTTACATGCTCATGCTTTCAAACTGCTAGGTGGGCAGTAGCTGTTGTAGGAAAAGCAGTTCATCCCATTGTGCAGCGCTCAGGTCTGGAACCCAGGCTATCAGCTTTCCAGCTGACAAGCTCAGCATCTAAACCATCGCACCCCCAGGAACAGAAAAAAAAATCTCATGAAATTTCAGCTCAATTATGATGTCCTTATTTTATGTTCATATATCTTCTTGGCAATAAAATAAAAATAAACATATTCAGGATGTCTTTTTAATTTCCCAGTATAACCTGTTATTCACTGAAGGTCTCCTGTGCCAGAACTATTCCAGCCTGATTCTAATTCATTTCAACAAAGTTCAATTGCCATCTGTTGAGTTTATCAACAAGTGGGGCATGACAGTTCCATATTTAATGGGTAGCATGGAATGATCTGAGCATCTAAGTCTCCTGCTTTTTTTTGATACAAAAAACTCTGATATTTCCAGTCTATAGATTTATTATTTAAATAAGTAAATTCTGGTTAGCTCTCTAAGCAAGATATATTCTTGTTACCTTTCAAAACTTGTTCATACAATGATACTGCTTTGAAGCTTTTATCAAGGTTATTCTTGTGCCATCATTTTAGCCACAGGGATAGGCATTCAAGTTTGTATGGGATGTGAGGATAATGACTGGATCATGAAGTGACAGAAAAGAAAAAAAGCAACAGTAGTCATTAGTGAATTGCTTCTAGAGAACAGATTTCTTGGTTGATGGAAAAATCTATAGGAATAAGCTATATATTTTGCATCAAAGGATCCCAAATTCAGTCTCTAGCATCTCTGATTAAAAGAACGATGTTTTTAAAAGCTAGGAAAAACCTTTGTTCACTTCATCATCATAATAGCGTTTTCCTGCCTTTCCTTTACTTTCCCCCCACTTTCAGCACAGGTGCAGCAAAACTTTTCATAATGGTCACCTCTTAGCTCATTCTTCTGCAATATGCTTTGGGAAGGCACTGGCTCTTTTCAGTGTACTAAACCAGGTCAGTTAAGGCCTAATAGCTGAACTGATACGGCCTGATAAACTGCGCTAGTGAGCTCCTTAGCTTGTTTAATTTTGTGGTGTAGCATGTTATGCAAAATCACCTCATTTGCTTATTATATGACATAATGTATTATGTGAACCAAGACAAAAAAAATTCCGTAATCAGTTTAATCATGTTGTATGAACACAGCCACACAAACATTTTTGAATGTTTAATGTTGTTTTGTGTGTTTAATAAAAAAAAGTTGAAAGAAAGAAAGAAAGAAAGAAAGAAAGAAAGAAAGAAAGAAAGAAAGAAAGAAAGAAAGAAAGAAAGAAAGAAAGAAAGAAAAACATCTGCACCAGGTTCAGGATTTAACAGACAGATTAACGGAGTTGGAAGGGACCTTGCAGGTCATCTAGTCCAACCCCCTGTCAAAGCAGGAAACCCTAACATCTGCCTCTACCTAGGATCGAACTCGCAATCTCCTGATCGTGAGGCAAGATATCCATCTCTAGGCCACAGCAGCTGCCATTGATTGATTAAATACTTCATAAATAGGGACCAATGAAACTAAGTTATTGCAAGAACTACATGTTTCATATCTGATTTACAATAACAAGTCTAAATTTATTGAGGTATATCCAACTACTGATTTGTTTTTTTTCCCCACCAGGTTTGTAGTTATTGAGTCCACTGACCCACCTGAGGAAAATATATTGGTTTCAAAGGGAAGGAAGGGGGATGAAAATGCTTTACTGTATGTGGCAAATACAAAAATAAGTGATAGAAATGAAGAAAGGAGAGGTTCCAGGTAGTGTGTAAATAGAATCACATGTAAATATCACAACACATATTATGCAGTCATCACCATGGTTCTCTTTATAGTTTAGTAATCAAATCCCCTATTAACATATAACTGTATAGAAATATAAGGATTGTCAAAATATTGTGATGTTTGAAAATAAAAAATTTAAAAAAAAGAAATATATGGATTGTTTCTTCTTATCCTCTCATAGCATTATGTCATGTAAGCAGAGGTGGGTTCCTCCCGGTTCGGACCGGTTCTATGGAACCGGTAGTAACTTGGTGGCCTGGGTCGCTGGAACCGGCAGCGACCCAGGCCTGTCACGCCTCTGAGCCAGTTCTCTTGGCGGTGCCATAGGTGGCACCATCTTGTTTTTTGCTTCTGCGCATGCGCAGAAGCTTTTTTAAAGTACTGTGCATGTGTGCACATGTGCAAAGTGCCCCCGTGGCATGCAACGCACATGTGGCCCCGCGGCGCAGCCCTGAGCTAACCGGCAGAGAAGAAAACCGGAACCACCCCTGCATGTAAGCTATAGATGATATGATCCCTATATATGTAGCACTGATGAAATGTCAAGTAATCAGCAATATGGACAACTGCACATTTTCTTTCCCAGTGTGATGGATACATTGCAGTCATGATTGTTTGCTTGCTTTCCTTCACAGGGCAGTGGAGAGTGGTGGTGAAAACAGATCATGATTCTCCAGAGCCACGGACATCTAAAAGAACCCTTGTAATTTATGGCTCAAAAGGCAAAAGTGATGATCTTCTCCTGTCTTCACAAAGTTTGGGATATGTGTGTTTCCAACCTGGAGCCGCTGATGAATTCATTGTAAGTTATTGTTACACAGAGACTGAAGTGACAGCTTGCTTTAGGCAGAGGACCGAAATCCTCCTATGAGAGGACCAAAATCATCCCTTATTTACTAAGAAGCTCTGAAATATTATTTATGTTTCTCTGCAATGTTTTCCTTGTTCTTTTTTCAAGGTATAAATGCCCAAAGTCATAAGCAATGAGGTCTGTGGAGATATTTGTTGCAAGTTTATATAATTATCATATAGCCAATAATAATAACAACTCAGTGATAACATTTTGGGAAGAAATAAAGAAACATTGTATTAAGAAAGTATGGTTTGCAAGTTTTAAGTGTTATTAAGTGGCATGGTTTAGTTCATTGCAGATGCTCTCCCAGTCCTTTTATATTTTCTAATGTTTCAGTCACTATAGGGGTATGATGAGAGCCAAGTTTAAGTCTCACAACTTAATCTCCGACAATGTTCCAGATTAATTAATTAATTATTTTTTTATTTATTAGTGAGATTTATATACCGCTTCAAAGTGCAAGCACTCTCTAAGCGGTTTACACCATTAAGCAATGTATATTATATTGCCCCCAACAATCTGGGTCCTCATTTTACCTACCTCGGAAGGATGGAAGGCTGAGTCAACCTTGAGCCGGTGAGATTTGAACAGCTGAACTGCTGATCACAGTCGGCTAAAGTAGCCTGCAGTACTGCACTCTAACTGCTGCACCACCTTGGCTCTTAATAGAATTACTCGGTTTCCCCCAAAATAAGACATCTCCTGATAATAAGCCCAATCGGGCTTTTGAGTGCATGGCAATAAGGCCAAGCGCTTATTTCAGGGTTCAAAAAAATATAAGACAGGGTCTTATTTTCGGGGAAACATGGTACTATACCAGAAGTACTGAAGAAAAAGTAAATTGATGGCTCCCAGCCATCTAGTGTTGACTGGAACATTGCTGCCAGTAGTCAGGACTCTCCCAAGAGACCAATAAATCTGGGTTTTTTTTGGTTGTTGCTTAGTTGCTCATTTTTGAGACCAGATCACTGCATCTGTATGTCTTCATCAGCTTTTTAGGCAGATTATTTCCATGTAAGTTTGTATTCACAGGTAAACTTTTTGTATATTCTTCTTTTTTAAACATATGCATACCTTTGTATGTACACTGGGCTCTTTTTGTTAACTATCTTTTATGTAATCCATTTTATTATAATAATAATTATATTATTATAATAATATAAATTATATGTGTGTGTGTGTGTGTGTGTCTTGTCTGTGTGTGTAGCATTTTTTTTGCTGATAAATAAAAATAATAGCAATAGCAATAGCACTTAGACTTATATACCGCTTCATAGTGCTTTACAGCCCTCTCTAAGCGGTTTACAGAGTTCAGCATATTGCCCCCAACAATCTGGGTCCTCATTTTACCCACCTCGGAAGGATGGAAGGCTGAGTCAACCTTGAGCCGGTGAGATTTGCACAGCTGAACTGCTGAACTAGCAGTAGCCTGCAGTGCTGCATTTAACCACTGCACCAACTCGGCTCTTATGGGAGGGAGGGAGACTAGTCAACAAAAAATGCTACACATATAGAAGATAGTGTGTCGGCTATAGAAACTGCCTGGATGGTCCCAGAGAGGGGCCGAAAGGCAAAATGAAAGCTGTGATGCTTTCTCCCATATTTGGGTACACCAGGATAATACAACAGATATATTTAATTGAATTATGTTCAGAACTCATACAATACAGAACTTATGCAATACTTCTATATACATTCTATAATGTATATAGAAGTATTGCATAAGTTCTGAATTGTATGAGTTCTGAACATAATTCAGTCATTCTTCTTGTTGCTTGGATAGGGCTGATTATGAGTCTTAAATCCCTTTATTTATGAGCAGAAAGAGACAAGGACCCCAGTGCAGGTCCAGGAGAATGCATTTCATAGCATGGAAACAATATGGGAGAAAAACTTATCCTCATGCCTGAAAAACAGCCTTTTGGAAGTAGTTTATGAAGCCCTCTCTTGCATATCTGAATTTTTGAACAAGTTAATAATGGAAGACAATTCCTCACACAGTAAAGTGTTAAACATAGGAAACTATGTTTAAAATGTCTTGAGCATGGGCATAAGCAAAAGATAATGGTGGTTAACTTTCATTTATTTGTAGATAATACTGCTGGATTCCTTTTGTTTTAATCAAACCTACTACTGATTCAAACGTTGCACTCCTATGTAACAAGTATTGGTGGCATAATTCACAACTGTTTTTCATAAGAAACTTGTGTTCATTTGGCATTCATTGGGTTATCCCCTTCATGTTTAGGTTTGTTATTCAAATTATTTTTGCCATAACCATTCATTGTGATTGAATTGCTAAATGCTGATAAATCTCTACTCTACAATAGTTTGGCACCCTTTTTCCCCCTTGTTATTTTTGATTGACTGCTTTACCTATACAGTATTATAAATGCCCATTCTTGCAAATCATCATATTTAGGGCATTGAAGCAGAAAATATAGCTTGGCTTATTACCTTTGCTAGTAGATTTTCAAATAGTGAAGCAATTTAATTCAGTCCCACCTGACCTTTATGACATACCGAAAGTGGAATCTATTACAGCAAAGTCTGTAGGGAGAAGGCCTCATTTCAATAACAGAGCAATAGGCTGTAAGAATAGCTAGTTTTTCATAAACTGGTGTTGTTTTCTTCCTTAGTTATAACTGAGCATATACTGTATTTTTCAGAGTATAAGACGCACCGGAGTATAAGACACACCTTAGTTTTTGGGGAGGAAAATAGGGGAAAACAATCTGCCTACCAGGTATTCATCTGGCTAGCATCCTTAGTCTGGTCAGCTTCAGCACATTATTTTATCCCCTGGTTAGGATTTAAAAAAACCTTCTTCTGAGAGAGTAACAATGAAAGAGCCTGCAAACCGATAAGAGCTGGGAAGATCGTTAGCACCTGGTTAGGACTAGAAAAAAACTTATTCGGAGCAGCTTCAGCACATTATTTTATCTCCTGGTTAGGACTTAAAAAAACCTTCTTCTGAGAGAATAACAATGAAAGAGCCTGCAAGCCGGTAAGAGCTAGGAAGATCGTTAGCACCTGGTTAGGGCTAGAAAACAACTTCTTTGGAGCAAGTAGAGCAATGAAAAAAAACCTGCAAAGACTTAGGGCTGGAAAACATTCTTCTGAGAGAGTAACAATGAAAAAGCCTGCAAGGTAAGAGCTAAGAAGATTTGTTAGCACCTAGTTAGGGCTGGAAAAAAGCTACATTCGAAGTATAAGACACACCTGAATTTTCAGCCACTTTTAGGGAGGAAAAAGGTGCGTCTTATACTCCGAACAGCATCACATCTTTCCACAGTTGATTTCCAAATGATTCTGTCTACCTTTTCCCAGAATAAGAGAAAAGGTAGTGGAGAACTTTAATCAGTCGGTATTGTCATGTCTAATTTGCTCAATCTGCATTTACTGACACTCTGTAACCTTACATGATAAAACCTGGACTTTTCATCACTTTATAGTACAATTCACTGTATAAGAATCTACACAAAATGGATAAATTATTGTCTGAAACAAAAAACGTTAAGGAAAGCATGTTATATCAGAGGAAATGTTTGCAAAAATCAGTGTAATAGGAAAGTTGCATGAATACAGAGAAGTGCACATGACAACGTAAATGGATGTTCATACAGCTTTTTCAGAATTTTTGTAAAAAGGACAATCTGAGCAATACTGAAATTGACAGGCTCACCGGTGATTAAGTAATTTTAGGAAATGCACAGAACCCATGAGGAGCAACTGATGCTAGTATTGGGAATAGGTTATCAATAAATATCTAGATGATAATTTTATAATACCTCTTTTTTGTTTGTTCTGACTCAACTCCATCTAGCTCTTGTTGGATTCAGCCACTGTCTTAGTGTTAATTTTCCCCAATGTCTCTGACTCACTATGGCAGATTGTAGGAAATCAATAAAAGGAAGGCAGAAAAAAATTAGTTGCTTAGTATAAGCAGCCAGTTAGGCCAGTCCTCCAGCTCATCTTTGATAATAATTCAACAGAGCAAGCTATGCCTTATTTTATACATATTAAAACTCAGGATGAGTTCTTTAATAGTCTGCAAGGTATGATTAAAAAAAAGTCAATATTGTTGAAGTGATGGTATGATTTAAGGCTCTATCTGGCTTTCATGTACAGCATTATAAATATCAGCTAGAGTTTCAATCACATCATTATGGTGGCCCACTTGACATTTTTGAACCTTCCCTGCAGAAACACCTAGACAATGTATTGGATGTCTGTGGGAGATCTCTCATGGCCACTTTACTTGTAACTCTTCCCCTAACAATTTAGTTCCTCTTGTACCAAAACTCAGGAATAGTTGATGGGCTGCTCTTTATGCAAGAAGTTTTATTTTTTTAGAGAAACAGAGTTGAAGGGGGATTGGTTGGGAGAATAACCTTTCTGCAAAGTGGCTTGGCCCTGTCTCTCATGCTGCTGACACAGCTCTGAGATAACAGCTATACCTGCTGAATAAGCAAGCAAGCTTTCTGTACATCAAGGCTTGCACATGCAAAACAGATTTCTTTCCCGTAAGAGCCCATTTTGTGTTTTTGTTGTAAGTCTTTCTTTTCCCATATATTTTTCCTAAACACACTACTGATTACAGTTGACATTACACAAAATATAACCCATACTTTTAGGAAGGACTAGTATACGGTAATATAAACATCTTTCAGAAACATTTTGCTCCCTCCAAAACTATTTAAGCTACATTTAACTCTTTGTTATCCTCCATAAACAATACTTTATTGCTTTATTGCTATTTAAATGAACAGAGGTTTTTTTTAATTTCATGAATTCACATATTCCCATTAGTGGCAACACACAACTGGTTGCCATAGGAATAGCTGTGTAACATTGCAATTAGCAGAAGATTGCAAATTCAGCAAAACAATGAAACATAGGAGAGGAACAGTAAAAATCTTGATTCAATCAACTATGCTTAATAAGGAGCAAGCTGCAAATAACTGAGCACCTTATGTATAGATTATTTTATTTTTTTCAAAACAAAGCAAATTTTTTAAATCATAATTTTGATAATAAAAGCTAATAAAAGTTCCTTTGAATCAAGCTCAGCTTCTTTTTTTCCCCCACATAAAACAAAATTGCTTGTTGCCTTATAATCTTGGTATTTTCTGGCAGTGTCTTATCTAAATTCTAATCAGATCCAAACTTGCTTAGCTTTTGGAGATCAAGCAGGATAATCTCAGGCATTAGTGAATTGGATATTTGCTTTAATCCAGTGCTTTCAAGAAACATCAACTGCATGTAGAAATCTCTGCAAGAGCTTTGTCACTCTTTTCTGAGATTTTTGGGTACTTTACATATTTGTCAGCCCTACTAGGTAAACCAAACAAGAAAATCAACTCCCAGGAATTATACTGAGAATGCTTCAATAACAAAAGTTTGCAAGTTTGATTACAGAGAGTCCTCAACTTACCACCACTTGTTTAGTGACCATTCAAAGTTTCAATGGCATTGGAAAAAAGCGATTTGTGACCATTTTCTACACTTTTGATCATTGCAGCATGGTTACGTAATCAAAATTCAAACGCTTGGCAACTGGCATGTATTTATGACTGTTGCAGCATCCCGAAGTCATGTGATCACCTTTGGTGAACTTCATGTTGAGAATCCAGATTTATTTAACAGTTGTGTTACTAACTGTGTTACTAACTTAACAACTTCAGTGACTTACTTAACATTGGTGGCAATAAAGGTTGTAAAATGTGGCAAAACAACTGTCTTGGTTACCAACAGAAATGTTGGGCTCAGTTGTAAATTGAGGACTAATTGTATGCTGCACACCTTCCTCCCGGTAGGTCAATATTTGAGCCATTTCTGGATGTTGTCTCACTCTTCTGGGGTTAAAAAATATTTCAGTTCCTTTTTGCCCCTTTTGCAATTTTTTTATTTGCAACTCTGGAACATCCCTTGATATTACTGAGTTTGTTTTAAAGCTGTCTACATAGCTTGTATAACTCCCATACAGGCTGTCCCTTTCTCAATTTACTTTTGACATCTTAAATGGAAATAGCAATAGCAATAGCACTTAGACTTATATACCACTTCATAGTGCTTTACAGCCCTCTCTAAGCAGTTTACAGAGTCAGCATATTGCCCCCAACTATCTGGGTCCTCATTTTACCGACCTCGGAAGGATGGAAGGCTGAGTCAACCTTGAGCTGGTGAGATTTGAACTGCCAAACTGCCGAACCGATCATTTGTACAAAAAAAGAGAAGATGAAGCCCAGTGCATTATTCTAAATAAACTTATCTGATCAGAAAATAAAAGGACAAAGTTACCATGGAGTTGAGACTGAATATCCTACAGAGGATTGATGCAGAGAGCATCAATCATTTTGTCCTAATAAAAGGAAGTGTTGTATCAAGCTATGCCATTATATAGATGGACTAGGTCCCCATAGCAGCCAGTTTCCTATGAGCAACCTTACTGTGTTCCTAAAACCTCAAATATGCTGACTAGCTGAAAAGCAGACATTAATAACATCTTCAAGAAATAGAAAGTGAAAGAGTTTAGCTTTTGTTGTCTAAGACCCTCAGTGCAGGAATTTAAACCAAGCTATCCTGACAACAGCCTCTGCCTATTCACATTTTAATTTATTTATTTAATTTATTTATTTATTTTGTCAAGTACGTGTTGGTACATAGATGTAATATTGTTTATATACATAAGATTGGTACTGAAAGAGGGAACATTAGGACAGGGACGGTAGGCACACTTATGCACGCCCCTTAATCCCTTTGGATGATTAGTCTACAAGACTCTTCTTTCTCATGATACGTACATGCAAAATAATAAAAAGGTGGGATGCAGACAAAATAAAAGCATGAAGAAGAAGAGAGAATGGTTTGTTTGTTCTGTGTAAGCTCTGAAATGAACTGTGTCTGGAATATTGCAAAGTAGTTTCTGGAAATGCATAAATCATCCGTAGAATATGTGGATTGGCCTATTCTAATCGAGAGACAAAATTTCTGAAAAAATGAGAGTTTGTTCTCTAGACAGATCCTCATCAGTCACCATTCTCACTTTTCCTTGAGTCTCCAAATAGTCCAAGAAAAGTAATTAATATAAACCTAAAAGCATGATTGATGTGATTGTTTATGATTAAAGACTGTGAGAATCAGTGAAGACCACAAAAATATGAGAGATTATGAGCATATGATCTGTTTTGATACTATAAAGATTAGCTTTTTAAAAAATAGATATGGAAGAATAGGTAGAAGGTAAAAAAACTAAAATGAAAATAGGAACGCTATAGAAAAAGAAAATACTATATCTATCTATCTATCTATCTATCTATCTATCTATCTATCTATCTATCTATCTATCTATCTATCTATCTATCTATCTAATTTATCTATTTCATATTTCTAAATTGCCAATCTCTCACAAAGAGGGATTCTGGGCAGCGGTGGGTTGCTCCCGGTTCGGCCCAGTTCTCCAAACCGGTAGCGGCGGCGGCAGGAGCAGGGGTGAAATGCTCCCAGTTCGGGCAGGCCAGTCGGTCGTCGTAGAGCCGATACAGCCGATACCGATTGCAGCGCCATTTGGGTTCTTTTGCCCTCTGTGCATGTCCAGAATGCTTTGCGCATGCGCAGAGGGTAAAAGAACCCAAATGGCGGCATCCAGGCGGGTGGGGGAAGCGGGCGGGGGAAGCCTCGTGCTGCGATCGCTATCAGCTCTATCGGCTCTACGATGACTGACTGGCCCACCCGAACTGGGAACATTTCACCCCTGGGAAGGAGGCTCCGCCCACCCACCCGGGACACTTCTGCGCATGCGCAGAAGCGCACGCAGGAACCGATAGCAATGGGTTTAAGAACTCACTACTGATTCTGGGTGGTAAACAATATAATATAAAGCAATGTAAAGAGCCATGGTGATACAGTGGTTAGAGTGCAGTACTGCAGGCTACTTCTGCTGCTTGCCGGCTGCCTGCAATTTTGCAGTTCAAATCTCACCAGGCTCAAGGTTGACTCAGCCTTCCATCCTTCTGAGGTCGGTAAAATGAGGACCCAGATTGTTGGGGGCAATATGTTGATTCTGTAAACCGCTTAGAGAGGGCTGTAAAGCACTGTAAAGTGGTATATAAGTCTAAGTGCTATTGCTATTGCTAATGTATAAAAACTAACATTTAAATTAAATTAGAACTAAAAATTTTAAATTCTAGAATAATGACAAACATTAAAAGGTGAAAAAAATATATCCTAAGATGGCCATTTAATGATGGTGGGATATTCTCATGAGACTAGCCAGCCCCACAGTTGGGTGGTCTTTTGTGCCACTCATTCAAGGCTACAGAGTCAAGTTTTAACCTCTTTAAAAAGTATTAGAAGACAAACGTAATCTACCAATGGAATGAATGGGAAATGGTTGTAAGTTAAGAGGATATAGAAGGTCCTTGTGACAAGGATTTGTTACAGATTTGTTACAGAGTACTACAGAAATGTCTGCAATCATTCTAATGGTTAATAGGAAAAAAGGATGCTTATTGGAATGATGAAGTGAAAGAGACTAGATGAGAAAGAAAAAATGTCATCGACTATAACGTCTAGTGCCAAAATGAGAGCAGGCAAAAGATACTGAATAATGTATGTACAGAGAAAAAGATATGTGTCAAAGAATGCAATCAAAGAAAAGAAGGAACTGCTAAAATTAAGAGAAATATAGAAAAAGTAAACTGATATTAATGGAAATAAAAAGTTGTTCTGAAGTGGAATGAAGAAATCTAAATGAGGACACTAAAGCAAGTGAATGGAACTTTTAAAAAAGAAATAAAACATTTGGGATATAAATTGAAGTGAAGGATTGCTAGAAGGGCTACTTTGTATGGAAATGATAGTAATATATCAAAGAGTAGAATTGAAACAAATGTGTAAATATTAGTGTCCAAAAAAGCCAATGAAAATATGTTTCAAATTCTATAAAATGTTGAAATATTCTAAGGCTGCGTGTTTAAAATAGTTCAGACTGAACAACTGAAGAATCATTAAAATGTAGATGCAATTTGCTTAAATAATAACTATAACTATGTGAATTGTTTGAAGTCCACATCTGCGCCTGATAACTAAAAGTGAAAGGTAATAGAATGAATGTGAAAACTGCAGGGATTTGTTTGATAATTATGTCTTGGAAGGTGCTTTGTTGAATTTTGAATGGGAGAGTAAAAAAAAACCCAAAAACTTGTGCAGTGGATCTTTATCACAAGCAAGGGATTGTCAGGACATACTCTATTTTTGCTCTTTAGATGTCTTTGAAAAGTGTATGAATGTAAGAAAGAAAATTGATGTACTTTACTTGATTTAGACAAAGTGCATAAGTGACTAGAGCTGAGTGAGGTAATGCTTTGTGTAAATATATGCAGCTTTAGCAAGAATACAAGTCCTGTTCCTGCAAAGTTGAAGTGATATTGAGATTGTTACCCATGATTTGAAACACGTTAAAAAGATTTTTATGCCATGTAGGAACCAGGTTTTCAACTAGTAGTTGGATCAACATTGCCTAACAATAAGGAGTGAGCAATACTCTGTGGTGTCTAGTATAAAAAATAACAAATAACATCAGATCATTATTTGTTACTGAATGCATTTCAGTTTTGTCTGTCATTGAGATGATTTCTCTTTCTTGGCTTCAACCAAATTTTAACCTTGGTGAGGGATTTCCTATTTATCTGAATAAATTTCAGTCCTCACAGTCAGATGAATGATGTCCTATTGTGCTGAAGGGATTTTCTGATGGTTTGGCTGCAAGTTTGGTCTAGTGCAGTGGTTCCCAACCTTTTTGTGATCGAGTATCACTTGGAGGTCCCGTACAGTCGCCGCGTACCACCTGGTTCCAGAGAAACTAAATTCGATCAGATATCACTTTATTTCCATAATTGTACCGTTCCTTTTTTGGCCCCGCGCATCCAGCAACTGAATTCTCGGGCCGCTGGGACCAGGTGGGTGGCGTGTGGCAACAGTTGCAAATCGTTGCCAGATTATCTTGTGTTAGGCAGTAAACATTTTTGTGAAGTAAAAAATAACTAACTAATAATCGTTCATGACCCCGAAAGTGTTCGCGTACCACCTGGAAGGCCCTCGCGTACCACTAGTGGTACACGTACCACAGGTTGGGAACCACTGGTCTAGTGGTTAAGACACAGGCTAAAAAGTGGGAGTTCAGGTCCTGCCTTTGTCATGAAATCCATCTGGATGATTTTGGATGACAGTCATTTTCCTCTTTCAGCCCAAGGCACCTGACAGGGTTGTTGTGGGGAAAGTAGGAGGAGGAAGCTGTGTTGGATATATTTGCCACTTTGAGATGTTTGTAAAAAATAAAATAAAGATAGGAAATAAATAAATAAATAAATTTCTTTTGGGGGGAAAAAACCTGGAGAACAACTAAGTGCCAGACAACAATAAGAGAACCTATCTTCATAAAAGCTAAAAAAGACGATCAAAAGAAATAAAAGATTGGTCTATCTAACATCAACATATGAAGTTTCTACAGCAGGCCATAAAGAAGTAGACCTGTGAGCATCTTGAAAACTATAATTACCAGAATTCAGTATGCTTTTGTCAACAACCAATCTTGTCTGGATAAATATATTTATGTTTTTGATTAAGTATTTTTTTTTGAAAGATTGTGGGAGTACTATAGACATATACAGTATTGGTTTCAACAAAGTATTTGAAAAAAGTACCTCTGACATTCTGTTTAACAAGCTATTTAAGGTGTAGCATTAAAGAAAGACAACTGATAATATGATAACAATTTTAAATACCCTGAAAGAATATCAAATGGAAGGTCAACTTCTTAGTCTGGCATACAGAGTGGCTATATTAATTTTATATATTTTTAAAAAATTGAGCAAAATGATGGGTTCTGACTGTTAGGAAAAAACCTGTAAAAGAAGCTTGACAGTTGAATCAATTCTCAAGACAATGTGGTAGGTTTTCTATTGTTGGGTGTGTTTAAGGGGAAGCTACCCAGTGTAGAATGTTAGTGTTGGATTATTGCACTAAACAATTCAGTGTTCCCAATGACATCTGCAATCTGATTTTGTATTAATCCTTCATGGACTTCCTTTGAGGAGATTCTTATATTTAGTTGTGAACTTGTGGATCTTTCTCCTGTAAGATTTTTTTCTCAATCATTTTAAGTCAACAGTTGAAAACTATGACCATGCAGACCATAAGATATCTTAGGATAAAGTTTTCACTATCTTTATGAGCCGAGGTGGCACAGTGGTTAAAGTGCAGCACTGCAGTTCAGCAGTTCAGCTGTTCAGATCTCACCGGCTCAAGGTTGACTCAGCCTTCCATCCTTCTGAGGTCGGTAAAATGAGGACCCAGATTGTTGGGGGCAATATGCTGAACTCTGTAAACCGCTTAGAGAGGGCTGTAAAGCACTATGAAGCAGTATATAAGTCTAAGTGCTATTGCTATTGCTATTCACCAGATAAATTCTCTTTGTAATCAGGACAGTTACAGAAAACCAAAAACACATTGTATGATTCCATTACATAGGTTTAAAAAAAATAGGGGAGAGTGGGTCTCTTTTGAGATGATATACTGTAGCAGAAAGGAAATGGGATTTCCCCCCCTGTGTAGACCATGCTATTGACAAGGATAGGAAAGTAATTAGGAAGGGTATTTTTCCTATTTCTGCCCACATCTAATTTCTGCATTATTCTCTATCAGTTCTTTGTCTGCCTATATAAATTGAAAAATCCAGGGAGAAAATGAAGAGTAAAAGGCATTGCATTGATTTTCTTGGCATTTTAACCATTCAAGGCAGCAGCAACAACAAAGTACATTCATGATTGAAGTAACAAGGTCACAACAGGTTACAACAAAGCCTTTTGATCTAGCATCTAAACACCAATAACACATAAGGACCTATGTCTGCTAAAATAAAAAGGAAATATAATTTTAAAGATATAAAGTTGGTTAAGTTGAACATTTTTAAAAAGCACAACTGATTTGTGTAACCTAAACCTTGTTTCACTGAATAGGTTAATCCTATTCATGCACTATGTAGGGATGGGTAAGCAATTAATTTGATTGACATTTTAGTGCAATCTAAGTTTAATGATCTACTTTTATATTTTAAGTCAATGTAGAAATTGAATCTCTCATATCTTCAAAATAGGTAACCTTCCAAATTTTGCAATACAATTTACACACACACACACAAAAGAAATGAATTAGAAAAAAAGTCAATATAAAATATCTTAGAGAAAATTGCTTGTAAAAATGTGGGAAAATGTAGTAAAAAATACAGATATTTTAGCACAAACATTTGAAAACAACTTCTAAAGGTACTAAAGAAATGGGATGAATCAATATAAAGATGTCTGCAGAAAAATGAGATTATGAGAGAAAATATATCTTTGTGGTCTGTCAGGCCAAATATACCCTCCTTACTTTGAAAACTTTTGGGGAAAGCAGAGTATTATACATGTCATCTTGAGCTCATGGGAAAAATGCAGGATATGCTATAAATAATTGTATTTGTAACTAAGATGTCTTCACTATTTCTAAAGTCAATGATAAATTTAATTTAGTGAGAATGCTATGTATCCAAAGTGATGGGAGATGGATTGTCCACAATATGTTCTATTATAGCTTTTCTGCTTCTTGGGGAGGAGGGGGGAAGTCCTGCATTTAATCATGGTTTTTTTTTTCTGTTGATACTTTGTCCTTCCATTTCCCTTAATTGCAGATTGAGTCTAGAGATGTTGGAGATGTGTACAAAATTCGGCTCAACTGTGATGATTTGGTAGACTTTGAGGGCTGGCATTTGAAGTCTTTGCAAATTGAAGAGCTACATACTAGTCAAGAGGTGAACTTTGACTGCAACTGCTGGTTCTCCCTTAGCCACGAATGCAAAGATATGGTGAAGGAATTTCCTGCATTGAATGAAAACCAGAAAACTTTATCAGGTAAAAAAGGGGGAAGAGGTAAGAATACCATGAATTAGATTTAGTTTCTAGTTTACTTTCTGATTACTTTTGAGTTCTTGATTTAATTCTTTTGATATTGATATTTCAATTGTTGATATAATTGCTTGGATTGATTTCCAGAGTTTAAAATACCGATTTCTTTTTCAGCATGCTAAATACATTGACTAATTTATTTTCTTTTACAAACACATGTGTATGTGTGTAAAGGAAAATAAGTCAATGCATTTAGTTAAATGAATGAATAAAATGAAATCATAATATACATTGTATCAGCTATCCTAATCTATGAACATTATTGTCAGTTTTCAACAAGGAGCAACAACAACAACAACAACAACAACAACAACAAATAACAGAAATATCTCAGCTTTGTTTTTAACTTCCAATCACTAAAGTTCTCTCCTCCTTTCTTGCTACTCCATTTGTGACTCTGGGCAGGATACAACAGAGCTAAAAAAAATATCTGGCAAATAATAGCTGCCATATCTACTTATGTTGATGTCATATACAAACTCTAGTGCAGAGACAATATATGAACAATGTCCGTGCTCGGATTAATGGAACCACAATGGAACTTAAAAATTTTTTCACTTTTTTTGAACTTTCCATAAAAGTTAAAATAAAGTGGAGTGGGTGACATAATAAGTTTGTTGTGGTGACGTGGGGTGAAGCAGCTGTAAAGGGACGATCTCCGTCCTCAGAGGCTGCTTTCTTCTTTTGTTTTTGGAGACCTTTCGGGGCATCGAAGTTTGTAGGACTTGGTGGACAAGAGGGACATCCCAGGCAACAGCGGGGCGAAGGCGTTCGCCCGCTGGGGCGGAGGGCATCCTCACTATCCGAAATGAAAGCGTCCATCTCTGCTCTTTGAAGTATGGCGGACCCGAAGCCTCAAAGCACCACATAAGAAAAGGAAGCAAAAATAATAGCGGATCGCACCTGGAATACCAAACCTAACTCTCACGAAAACTTTGGATTTATAAAGAGGGAGATCTGACCACAAGGACAGGGCAATTAAGGAGCTCTGTGAGAAAATCAGCGGCGAAAACAAAGAACGAGCAGAAGGACAGGACTCTAAGGAGGAAACAGCACTGTGAATAAACATAACAAAAGAGCTAAATTGAGCCCCTGTGGAGGACGTGCAATAGTACTTTTTTGTTATCGGAGGATTACCTGCTGAGAGACAGCAGACCAGAGAAACTGGAGATTCAACACCAGATGAGAGATCAGAGACGGGAGTGGAGAAACAGCACATGGTGGATGACTTGGCAATTTTGAACGGAACGATCTCTATTATTGAGGCCAGAAGGAAACATCTGATTGCAGAATCCAAGGAAATCAAGACCTCTAAAACACTTACAGGATTGCTGAGATCCACTTAATACCAACTGAAACTGGTACCGCTTAAAAAGAACTATATTATATAACTTTTTTCTATTTTTCACCTTTGAACACTTATTTTATTTTTATCACCTATTTTACTTTTCACTAAATATCCTGCTATAATTAAATCCTCTACCCTCTCCTCTTCCTATTTATAGATTGTAAAAAAGGGAAAACCTTTAGTGTCTATAAATGTAATATTTTTAATTTTAACTGTAACTTAAATAATATATATATTTATTTTGAAATAATATTTTTAAGGATCGATTTAAAACAAATAGGGATATATATTGATTGAATTGTAAAGTCTATAGAGGATACTTTGAACATTAATAGAAATATATAAATTGTAATCATAACTATAATTAAATTGGTTAAAATTTTATAAGGAAAACTATTGATATATTGTGATATTCTACTGTATAACTCTTTAACGTATCTAAAATATTTAATTAGTTATTAATATAAGTACTATAGTAACATAGATTATTTATAGATATATTTATATAGAATTTTTGGATAATTGGTACATTTAAGAACATAGAGAACTATATCAGTAATTGATAAAACATACAGGATTGATAGAGAACTAAATAATACAACAGGGTAAAAGATTGTTATATGGTAATCTGGGAGAGGATCTACAAAATTTTAGAACAACAAAAATCAATCTTAAAGGAAATGACAAGTAATACAACAAATATGCCCATGAAGGGGGGGAAGAAAACAGCACAAGCTGGAGCTGCAAGTGCAGCATCACCAGTCACTCAAAGGCAGATAGATGACATGTTACCAGTAGAAAAAGGGGGCACATCCCTTATGCAGAATATGAACAGTACACTAAACGTGGTTCAGGAAACAATGCTTAAATTACAGGAATTGATTACGCAAAATCATACCGAACTAAAATCAGATATTTTAAGATTGGACAATAGAATGGAGATGATACAGGAGGCGATACAAAAAAATGAACAACGTATTAGTGGTGTGGAAAAAAAAACGGAACAAAATGAAAATAAAATTGAGAAGGTAGACCAGAGAGTGACAGAAATAAATAGAGAACTGGAGTCCTCACTAATCCATCTCGAAATGGATAGATCATCTTATTTCTTAAGAATAAAAAATATTCCAGAGAATAAGGAGGAAGACTTGGGAGATGTGATGGCAGGGGTGGTAGCAGAAATTCTACAGCAAGACAAAACAGATACCAGAAATGAAATAGACGAAGTGTACAGGATACAAACCAACTACGCTAGATGCCACCGCCTGCCGAAAGAAATACATATAAGGTTTGCCAGAAAGAAAACAAGAGACAACGTTTACTTAGCCACGAGAGGGGGGACATTAACATACAAAGGGAGAGAAATAAACATCTTGAAACAAGTCCCAAGAAGGGTTAGGGAACGTAGAAGAGACTATAAGCCACTAGCAACATTGTTAAATAAAAAGAACATTATATTCAGATGGCTCATTCCGGAGGGGATGATAATAAACTTGGAAGGACGAAAAGTAAAGGTGGATACCATAGAAAGAGCACAGGAGGTATATGAACAACTTGCTGGTATGGAGAAAGAGATGGAAAGTGAAGGAAAAGTGGATGGGGCAAGTGAAGAAGAAGAGCAGGAGATTGAAGAAGAGGTACAGAGGGAGGGAATTGAAGAGACTGAAGATTTAAATAAAAAAGTAGAGAGAATTAAAACAAGGACACAAACAGCAGCAGAAGCGAAAAGTAAATAGTTAGAAAAACACTTTATAAACAAAACCGGAAACGTTAAAGAAAACAAAACTTATATCATTAAACATTAATGGATTAAACAATGCACAAAAAAGAAGGAAAATATTTTCAAAATTAGTTAAACCAAAAGGAGAAGTAATATGTTTACAAGAAGTCCATATCAAACAAGTACATAAAAAATATCTGGAATATCCAAAACTAGGGAAATTATACGCATCATTAGGGGAGAAAAAAAAGAAAGGTGTAGTAATATATGTACAAAAAGAGATTGAGTCTAAAGAAATAAAAGTAGACTCCAAAGGAAGATATATAATGGTGGAAATTGAAATAGGGGGAGAAAAAATATTATTAGTAAATATATATGCACCCAATCAAAAGCAAAAAAACTTCTATCAAAAGATACATGAGAAATTAATGACAACTAAATATAAAAATATATGTTTAATAGGGGATTTTAATGGTATAATAGATCCAAAAAGAGACTACATAACAGGGAAAAACAAAAAAAAATAACAAAAATACACTACCAACTACATTCAAGGACATGATAGAGGAGTTGAATTTGACAGATACATGGCGATTATTGCACCCTAAAGACAAACAATATACATTTCATTCAATACCACACCAATCCTTTTCAAGAATAGACATGGTCTGGACAAATAAAGAAATATGCAAGAACATAGCGTCGGTGGAGATAGCCCCAAACATATGGGCAGACCATAGCCCCTTAATAGTAATATGGAAAGGGAAAAAGAAAGGAATAAGGAGATGGACTTTGAACACAAAAATACTCCAAGAAGATGAATACATACAAACAATTACCAAAGAAATAAAATTATTTATGAAAGAGAATAAGAAACAGCCTACAACCATACAAAACTTATGGGATACATTAAAAGCATATATAAGGGGAATTACAATTGCCTATATGGCAAAGAAAAATAGAGAAAAATGGCAGGAATACAATGAAAAAATAAAGGATATTCAGCAGTTAGAAAAAAGACTGCAAAAAGAACCAAAGGAAGAGAATACACATAAATTATTAATGGAAACGAGACATAAATTGAATTTAATTGAACAACAGGAATATTTGAAGGATATTAGGCTTACAAAACAAACATTCTTTGAAACAGCAAATAAACCCGGTAGATGGCTAGCTTATAAAATTAAAAAGGAAAAAAGCAATAGAATTATAAATCAACTGATAGACACAAATGGGGAAATACAACACTCAGACGAAAAAATAAAAGAAATTGCAACAGAATACTATAGAGACTTATACAGACAGGACCCAGTGGAACTAAATAAAATAAAAGAATATTTAAAGGAAATTAGTATGCCGCAAATAGAGGAAATTGATAAGGAAATGTTAAACAGGGATATTACAATACAAGAAATTCAAAATGCAATTCAAAAACAAAACAACAATAAAACACCAGGACCGGATGGATTTCCAGGGGAATATTACAAAAAAATGAGTACAATACTAGAGGAGCTAGGATACCAAATACGTGGAGGGAAACATATATCACCACGATCATGAAAGAAGGTACCGAGAAAAATCATATACAAAACTACAGACCAATTTCGTTGTTGAACACAGATTATAAAATTTTTATGACAATTATGGCAGAAAGAACCAAAAAAATACTAAATAAAATTATCTATTCGGATCAAAATGGATTTTTACCAATGCGGCAGATAAAAAACAATACAAGAATCGTCTTAAATATATTGGAATATTACGAAGCGCATCCAGAAAAGCAGGTCGCCCTAGCTTTCCTGGATGCGCAAAAAGCGTTCGACAACGTAAATTGGCAGTATATGATAGGTTTGATCAAAGAGATGAAATTTGGCGACAAATTTGAAAAAATTATAGAAACAATCTACACCTCCCAGTCAGCCAA
Organism: Diadophis punctatus similis; assembly: GCA_023053685.1. Taxonomy (NCBI): domain Eukaryota; kingdom Metazoa; phylum Chordata; class Lepidosauria; order Squamata; family Dipsadidae; genus Diadophis; species Diadophis punctatus. The sequence goes on from JALIGW010000003.1 coordinate 164,923,651, forward strand.
GATTATGATAAATGGGGATATGACACAATCATTCCGGATCTTTAAAGGAGTACGTCAGGGATGTCCGATGTCACCTCTGCTCTTTATCTTAACATTGGAAACATTACTAAACAAAATTCGAAATAATAAGGATATTAAGGGAACAAAGATTAGAAACCAGGAGTATAAATTACAGGCATTTGCCGATGATCTCGTATTCTTTATAGAAGAACCAATTGAAACAGGGCAAAAACTGATTAAAGAGATAGAGGAATACGGAGAATTGGCAGGATTGAAAATCAATAAACAAAAAACTAAACTATTAACAAAAAATATGACAATAAAACAAAAAGATGAATTGGAAGAGAAATTAGGCTTACAAACAACCAAAACAATTAAACATCTAGGGATAATACTAACAAATAGATGTTCATCTATTAAAAAAGACAATTATGACAAATTAGTAAACCAAACAAGATTAGAATTAGAAAAATGGAAAAAATTACAGTTATCATTATTAGGGCGTATAGCTGCAATTAAAATGAGTATACTGCCAAAATTTTTATACCTATTCCAAACAGTTCCGATCAAATTAGAGACTAAATTTTTTACTAATTTGAATAAAATTATATCTAAATTTATATGGCAAAACAAAAAGCCAAGAATCAAATTAGCGAATTTACAGGATGATAAGAGCAGAGGTGGTCTAGGGCTCCCTGACTGGAAACTTTACTACAAAGCAGCATCCTTGGCGTGGATAAAAGAATGGATAAACTTAACTAACAAAAGAATACTAACACTAGAGGGCCACGACCTACAAATGGGATGGCATGCTTACATATGGAGAGATGGAACTAAGCCACAACTTAGCTTCAACCAACACCTAATTAGAAAATCTTTGTTAAAAACATGGTATGAAATCAAAAAGAAGAACTACATGAAAATCCCCAAATGGCTTTCAATTATAGAAGCCATGACCTACCCCAACCTAATTGATATAACCAAAGCAGCAAAATATAGCGATATATTAGATCTGACAGGGAAATTAAAAAGTAGAGAACAATTGGCGGAACAAAATATAAATATTGATTGGTTGACTTACTTACAATTAAAAACTCGACACAAAAAAGATACTGAGGGTATGGGTATAGAAATGGAAATGCAAAAACTGGATAAAATTTTGATTGGCCCGGACGAAAAAATAATATCAAAACTATATAAATATCTGCTGGAATTCGATAAAATGGAGGAAATTGTCAAGGAACCCATGATAGCATGGGCAAAAAACGTAGGCCACAACATACACTTAGCTGACTGGGAGAAAACATGGAATATAAACTGCAAAATAACTAAGTCAACAGCATATAAAGAGAATTATTATAAAATGTTTTATAGATGGCATTTAGCTCCATCAAGATTGGCCAAAATATACCCAAAAATGAATTCGGCTTGCTGGAAATGTAAAAAAGACGTAGGTACCTTCTTTCATGCGTGGTGGTTGTGTCCCGAAGCAAAGGGCTACTGGAAAAAAGTGCATGCCTGGTTACAAGAAATTACTGAGAGAACAATGGAATTTACCCCAGAATTTTTCCTTCTGGGGATAATGGAAAAACAACATCCAAAAAATATACAATATTTAATACTACATATTACAACTGCGGCAAGAATAACATATGCACAATATTGGAAAGACAATCAAATCCCACCAGAAAATATACTAATGGACAAAATATATAGATGTGCCGAAATGGACATGCTGACTATTCAACTCAAAGGACAATGCGACTCAGAATACTACAAAACATGGACTAGATGGTACAACTGGACTAAAAAAAAGAGGAAAGACTGTGTGACAACGTGAGAAGAAAACAAAGACAGAAGAGACTGTAAATTTATGATTTAATGTGCATAATTGAGATATAACAATGTTGTAAAAACGGGTGTAGATCTGTATCAAAATATTCAGATGTTTAATGAAGAAAAATAATAAAAAATAATAAAAAAAAAGTTTGTTGCACAAAAGCTTTAAATACATATGTGTGAACATGCACATGGTAAATGCATTATGGTGGTTTTCTCATAGTCATTCCAATTGTTTCTTTTAACTACCAGGGATGGTTTTTGTTGACTATCTTGCTAGTAGGACAGCAAATGATGATAGCAATGATAAACCAATATAATATTGGCACCACTGTGCTGTTGTGAAGCCATTGGATTGGTTCTGGACTATGAATAGCTTTTTTGATAGTGTTTCCATGTCTTCAATAGTGAGAACTACAGAGAAACATGGGCAGCAGGTGGTAGTTGCTAATTATGTTGAATTTATTGCCAGGCTTCGAGACTGAACATTTTGTGAAGTATTTTGAGTATTTTTTTTAAAGACACACATGCCTTTTCTTCATTGCAGATACCATATGAAGGTATTTATGAACTTCAAAATACAATCCTCAAATTTAGAAGAAGCTCATATCTTCTGATAGACAATATTATAGTATGATTCCATTAGCAGAAAAAGCTTTGCTAAGATAATGCAAAGGTTTGCTTCTCTTATTCTCCCCACAAATTTGCTCCATGGTTTTTTCTAACTCATCATACTCAGGAGAAGAATAAATAAGATCTGCATGAGCTGTTTTCTTCTCACATTTCATCAGATACTATGGACAGGACAATCAACCTGCGCTTTTGAAGTTATCATTATTTCCTGATAACTACTGCGAATAGTGGACTTAAAATGGAGAACTATTAAAAAAAATCTGAGATGGATATCTATGGAGATTCTCAATCATCCAGGTCATGGTTGTCCCAAAGATGCTTTTCAAAAGATAACTGAACTTTCTTTCTTTTTTCCTCCTTTGAAAATGTTTCGCTTTTCATCCAAGAAGCTTCTTCAGTTCTGACTGAATGGTGGGGAATGGAAGGACTTATATTATTTGCAGTCATCTGGTCTGTTAGCAGTCTGACAGTTGTTGAGGCCACTTGAGGGTTTATCTGTACCCTCAAGGTTACCTGAATCAGAGTGCAAAAGGATACGGCACCTTCTTGGTACTGCTGAAAGGACTGTGTTGTAAACAGGTGATACAATGTATCATATTCCTCCCCTTCTGTTGAGAGGGGCTGTTCAGTTTTAATAAAGATGGCCTCTTTGACCCCTCTTTAACATCAGTGGTCCTCTCTGTTCAGAATATGGCTATCTGGCAATTTGTCCTGAAGCTATGGTCATTCTGGACAGAAAAGGTAGTTAGGACAATTAATCAAGTGGTATGACTTGCTTCCAGAAGTTGTGGGTGTTCCAACATTGGAGGTTTTAAAGAAGAAATTGGATAACCATTTGTCTGAAATGGCATAGGGCTCCTGCTTGAGCAGTTCCTTTTCAGTTCTGTTATTCTGAACAGCCCTCTCTCAACAGAGGGGAAGAGATAAGACGCCACCTATTTCCAGTCTAAAATACAATACCACCTATCTCCTGTCCTGTTACAGTCTCAAGAAGGTTCCACGCTCATTTGTACTCTGATTTGGGTGACCCTGGGGGTACAAATAAACCCCCAAGAGCCTCAATGACTTTCAGAGAGCTAACGATTGATGTTCAGAGTGCTAATGTCCAGATGACTGCGAATAATATAATTACTTCAATTCCCCATCGTTCAGTCAGAACCGAAGAAGCTTCTTGATGAGAAGTGAAACATGTTCAAGGAAAAAACCCAAGAAAGTCCAGTTGTCTTTTGAAAGTCCAGATGTTGGGACATCTAAAATGGATAAACAATGGGGAAAGCTCAATACCACACATATATCCCGCTCGGCTCCCTGGTTTACTGAGGAGCTGAGGGAGATGAAGCGCCGGAAAAGACGCCTAGAGAGCGGTTGGAGGGCCAGTCTCTCTGAATCTGATCGAACACTGGTAAGGTCGCATATTAAGACCTACCTAGTGGCGATAAAAGCGGAGAAATCGAAGTATTTTTACGCTCTTATCGCATCATCAGAGAATCGTCCAACAGCCCTGTTCAGGGTGACCCGTTCCTTACTCCATCAAGAAGCGCGGGAGGATCCCCTGGAAGGCAGGGCTGAGGACTTTGGACGATATCTGCATGACAAAATCGCTCAGATTCAGGGGGAACTGGACTCCAACTGGGTGGATACGGACACGGTGACAGGGAGTAGTCTTGAGAACGTTATCTGGGAAGAGTTTGACTCGGTGACCCCTGAGGATGTGGACAAGTTTCTGGGGAGGCTCAGTGCAGCCACATGTTTATTGGACCCGTGTCCCTCCTGGTTAGTGCTGGCTACCCGGGAGGTTACACAAGGCTGGTTCCAGGGAATTATTAACGCTTCTTTGGGGGAGGGTTACTTCCCCATGGCTTTGAAAGAAGCGGTGGTGAGGCCTCTCCTCAAGAAGCCCTCCCTGGACCCAGCAATTTTAGCTAACTATCGCCCTGTCTCCAACCTTCGCTTCATGGCGAAGGTTGTTGAGAGTGTGGTCGCACGACAGTTTCCCCAGTACTTGGAGGAATCATCATACCTAGATCCGTTCCAGTCGGGTTTCAGGGCCGGGCACAGCACGGAAACGGCATTGGTTGCATTGGCTGATGATCTCTGGAGGGTTCGGGACAGGGGTTGTTCCTCTGTCCTGGTCCTATTAGACCTCTCAGCGGCTTTTGATACCATCGACCATGGTATCATGCTGCACCGGCTGGTAGAGTTAGGGATAGGGGGCACCGTTTTTCGTTGGTTCTCCTCCTTTCTCTCCAACCGGTCGCAGTTTGTATTGGCAGGGGGGCAGAGGTCGTCCTCGAGGCCTCTTACATATTGAGTGCCCCAGGGGTCGATTCTCTCGCCCCTTCTGTTCAACATCTATGTGAAGCCGCTGGGTGAGATCATCCGTGGCTTTGGGGCGAAGTACCATCAGTATGCCGATGATACACAGCTGTACATTTCCACCCCAGGCCACCCCAATGATGCCCTTGAAGTGATGTCCCGGTGCCTGGAAGCTGTGTGGATCTGGATGGGGAGAAACCGACTCAGGCTCAACCCTTCCAAGACAGAGTGGCTGTGGTTCCCAGCGTCTCGATATAGTCAGATGATTCCATCTCTGACTATCGGGGGCGAGTCTCTAGCCCCTGCCGAAAGGGCTCGCAATCTGAGTGTCCTCCTGGATCCACAGCTGTCCTTAGAGGACCATCTGACAGCTGTGACCAGGGCGGCCTTTTATCAGGTCCGCCTGATACGCCAGTTGCGGCCCTTTCTGGATCGGGATTCCCTGTGCACAGTCACCCATGCCCTGGTCACGTCGCGTCTGGACTACTGTAATGCTCTCTACATGGGGCTCCCCATGAAGAGCACCCGGAGGCTCCAACTGATCCAGAATGCAGCTGCGCGGGTGGTTTCAGGGGCTAATTGGCGCTCCCATATAACACCCCTCTTGCGCGAGCTGCACTGGCTTCCGGTGGTCTACCGGGTGCGCTTCAAGGTGCTTGTTACTACCTTTAAAGCGCTCCATGGCATTGGACCTAGGTATCTCCGAGACCGCCTGCTGCCACAAACTGCCTCCCATCGACCAGTGCGCTCCCACAGAGAGGGCCTCCTCAGGGTGCCATCAGCCAAGCAGTGTAGGCTGGTGATGCCCAGGGGGAGGGCCTTCTCTGTGGGAGCACCCAGCCTCTGGAATCAGCTCCCCCCAGACTTAAGAACCATTCACGACCTGTCCACCTTCCACTGTGCCCTCAAGACGTATTATTTTTATCAAGCCGGGCTGGCGTGAAAAAGTTTTTGGGGTTTTTAAAATTTTAAGATTTTACTAAATTTTAATTGTATTAAATTAGGGCCACATTGAATATTTTCTTTTAAATGTATTTTAATGTTTATATTGTATTTTTTACTTGGCTGTTCACCACCCTGAGTCCCCTGGAGAAGGGCGGTATATAAATTTAATTAAACTAAACTAAACTATACAGGGACAGGATAGTAATACCTAAATCTTATGGTGTAGGTTAGAGAAGAGCAGAAAAGTTTCTCTGCACAATATGGGATACTTCACAGAGAAACCATAATCAGGGTTTCATCAATCATTCAGTCTCAAAGATACCAACAACTAGGAAACTTTAAGTCACAAAAAAGACAGAACCGCTAATATTTTGGATGGAGGAAAATGTGATTGTAGGATTATTTGCTTAACTTCAGATCTCCTAACCCATTTGTTGGAGGGAAGCAATTTTATATAGTACAATAATTTTCTCATCATTAATTCTTCATTTCAAAATGCATTACTATACTATTACTAAAGTAAGCCCAGTAGTGGGTTCCTACCGGTGCGCTCTCCGCCGTTCTTCGCTGCCGAGCTGAAGACGCTGGTGGCGTTTGCGGCACGGGGCTTCCCCCGCCCGCTTTCCCGGGATGCCGGGATGCCGCCATTTGTGTTCTTCTGCACTCTGCGGCATCCCGGCGTCCCGGGAAAGCGGGCGGGGGAAGCCCCGCGCCGCAAACGCCACCAGCGTCTTCGGCTCAGCGGCGAAGAACGGCGGAGAGCGCACTGGTAGGAACCCACTACTGAGTAAGCCCTCTTATTTTGATGGCAATATTTGGCTACCATTCAAATCGGTAATACTTACAATTTTATTTGAATTATATACTATATTTGAATTAAAGATCCCTGTTTTCTTTTGGTGGGTTTCTTTTTTTTTTGGTTGAACAAATCATATTTTGTTAGCACATTGAAATAGATATGTTCTTTATATTTGTGTATATAGATTAAAGCAATGCAATGCAATGAGCACTGTTCATCTAATATTGTTTCTTTTTGCAGTACATAAATATATAGTCTCTGTACTCACTGGAGATCTCTGGGGATCAGAAACCTTTGCAAACGTTTATATAACAGTTTATGGTGAACGAGGAGATACAGGTGTACGGAAACTTCAAGATTCCTTTATTGAAGGAGAAAAATTTCAAAGGAACAAGGTAAAGGAGAAAACACCAATATTATTTAAATATAGAATAGAATAGAATTTTTTATTGGCCAAGTGTGATTGGACACACAAGGAATTTGTCTTGGTGCATATGCTCTCAGTGTACATAAAAGAAAAGATAAGTTGTTCAAGAATCATAAGGTACAACACTTAATGATAGTCTGGGTACAAATAAGCAATCAAATCATATTAGGAACCAGTCAATATAAAGCATAAGGATACAAGCAACAAAGTTACAGTCATACAGTCATTAGTGGGAGGAGATGGGTGAAAAGAAAGAAAGAAATATCGCCACCGGTTCGCATCGCGACATTTCTCACGCGCGCATCCCCTCACGCGATTTGGCTTCCGTGCATGCTCAGAAGCAGGAATTAGTCTGAAACACAGCTGAGGAGCACATCAGCTGTGCTTCAGGCAAAGAAATAAAGGTCAGAATTCACCCATGGGCGGGCGGGAGGGCCCCTTTCAAGCTGCGGAAGGGGAAAATTTGCACAAAATAAATAAAAAAAGATGGTGGCGCGCATGGAATGGCACCAACAGTGACATTACCAGCAGGTTGTTACCAGTTCGGCCGATCTGGTCCGAACCGGGAGGAACCCACCCCTGGTGTTAGCCATGTTGAATATGGCACCAAGCAACCAAAGCTAATAATGAGTGGGGAGTTTGTCACAGGCTTTGACGAGTTTAATGAATGGATCTAACTCAAAACAGCTCTTCAGATTACTTTCCTGTGTTATTAACCCAGCAAAGCAAAATAAATCTTTACTTTCAATTCTAAGTAGCATTCCTTTGCAAAGGTTACTTACAGCTGGGTAGCCATTTTCTGTCCTCTGTTGTTTCTCTTCCTCCCCTGCTGCCTTCCCTCAAGAGGCAGCAGGGGAAATGACAGACTTGGAATGATTCCAAAACTTGAGTTATTTTCCTATGAAAAACCATTGCAAAACAAAGCATTCTTTACTATTACTCTTTACTACATGTAAAGTTTTTTTTTCTTTTTTGGCAGTCTTGCCTTGTTATGTGTGTGGACTAGCATGTCAACTAAATGCAAATGTTGCCAGTTCAATGCTATCCTTTTCTTCCTATTTAAGGATTGGAAAGGAATAATTATGTTGACTGGCATATTCTCTCCTAAACTGTCAATCTTTTGCTCTGGCTCGCAGGTGATTTCTCACCCTCTTTTCTTCAGCTTTCTGTGAAAACTGACTGTATTAGGTAGTTTTCCTCTCCCAATGTTCCTCGTCTTCCTTCCTGAACTTTCAGGTCCTCCCTTCAACTCCCTGCTCAAAGTTCTTTGAGTTGCTTCAAGAGGCTTGCCCTGGGATCTCTTAGAACTAACAACAATCCTTTCATAAGAATTCCCATAGCAGCTCACTGGGCGTTCTTTGTTGCTTGTTTTAATCAACACATTACACCCACTAATATTCCATAGACACTTCTTCAGTTGCACACATCTATCAACTGCCTCGCAAAGTTCCTCTTCCTCTTACCTTTTTGACACTCTACCTTTTGCCAGTTCGGAAGCAGCCCCTCTCTTCTCTTGTGGCAAAATACTATCCATGTAAAACTACAGTATTTTATATGTCCTATGCTCAGCTTCTATTTGTCTGCTAATAAGAACAGACTGTTTAGGTACCACCATAACAGATGGATCAAGAAACACAAATTTTTGCAGGCTATTACATGGGGTAGGGTTTGATTACATCAGAAAAAGCAACTTCTAGATTTGCCTTTGATGATGTCAGTCAAATCTGGCTTCCCAACCTGATGCCTCCAAATAGAGTAGACTACAATTTCTAAAATTCTTAACTGGCCCACCAGTAAATATTTATGAAACTCATCAATCTACACAGCATTGATTGAGCTGTATTTCACACACTTATTTCATACACACAAAAATATATTTTCACATTCACATATATTCTTTACAAAATTGTTTTGTCTTTCTAATTCAACCATCCATATTTTGTTTTGTTTTTTCCATTTTGCACAGAATAATCATTTCCCAATTTCTGCCTTACTTTATACTTCCCTTTCCAATTCACATCTCTTCTCCTATAGCAGTGATGGCGAACCTATGGCACGGGTGCCACAGGTGGCACGTGGAGCCATATCTGCTGGCACACGAGCCGTTGCCCTAGCTCAGCTCCAGCGCGCATGTGCATGCCTGCCAGCTGATTTTTGGCTTGCACAGAGGCTCTGGGAGGGCGATTTCAGCCTCCGGAGGGCCTCCGGGGTGGCGGGGGGGGGAACGTTTTTGCACTCCCCAAGCTCAAGAAAGCCTCTGGAGCCTGGGGAGGGCAAAAAATGAGCCTACCGGGCCCACTGGAAGTCGGGAAATGGGGGAGTTGGGGGGTCATGCACGCATGCGCAGGGGGGTGGGGCAAGTGGGGGGCTTTGAATTATGTGTGTTGGCACGCACGTGCGTACGATAGCGCGCGTGCGCGCTATTTCGGCACCCAAGGGAAAAAAGGTTCGCCATCACTGTCCTATAGCTTTTCTTCTAGTAATGAAACAATAGGTTTGCTCTTCTATGTGAACCAGAATTACAATCTTTCAGGTTTCAGCAATTTATTTTGTTGGAATGATCTATTCAGCATAAGTAACTCTTTGAAGAGTTGCATCTTACATTAATTGTTAAGTTTAAATTTCTGTCAAAGGTCTCTGGGTTTAAACATTGAATATTACTTGATGTGATTGAAGAGTCAATATTTAGAATTATATTCATTGTATTTTTATGAGGTGTACACATTTTGTATGTAACTCAATTTCATTTTTTACAGGTGGATTCCTTTTTAATAGAAGCAGTCTCCTTGAGCCATTTAAAAAAGATAGTTGTAGGACATGATGGAGAAGGCTATGGTGCTGGAATATACTTAAAAATGGTAACCATTAAGAAATCAGAAAATTCTGACAAAGAATGGGTGTTTCCATGTTGGAACTGGCTAGATACTAATATGGGAATCTGTGACACTGTTTGTGAGATTAAAACAATAGGTAGGTCCTTTTATTTGCTAATCAAGTTGATTATATTTTGCCTTCTGATTTGGCTAAATATGCATAAAATATTGATATCTATAGTTTATTTCCAAGACTCAAAAATAACAATTGATTTTAAATAGTTGGAAATCCAAAAAATTATATAATAGTCACCTTGATTGTAAATTCTGTGTTAATGATAGGAATATCTAAAATACTACTTTATTTTTCCATTGTGTCAAATGAGCTTTTCCTTCCTTAGGTCAATGTTGGTAGTCATAATTTTATAAAGAATAGTATCAGCATGTTCCTATTTATGTCCTGATTGCAAGTATATTTCATTGGACCCATTTGTTAGTGCCATCTGTCATTATTATTATACTAAATTCTGTTTGCAGATGATACAGTTTGAGGAACGTGGCTTACTTGGATGAGAACAATAAATTAGGACACTAAAGAATTCCTTAATAATTATCTTTAGGAAAGAGGCTGAAACCTAACTGACATCAGTTAAAAATTCTAAATCTGAGATTTGAGATTAATAAAATGAGAATTACATGTTAAATCTTTAAAGGATAACTGTTTATTTATATTGATGAGGTGTTATTCATGAATTGTTGTCATGGTTATAGCAAAAAGAATTCATCATTGTTCTATAATTCTGGCAAAATGAAGCTCTGTGTTTAAGTCCTGCTGATAACAAATTAAGAAACTGAATAATTTTTTGAAATCAGTGGTATTTAAGAATTATGTAGTAATAGTCATTATTATTGCTTTAATTTCTATTAAGGTAAAAGAAGGATCTCCTCTTCAAGATATTCTCCAATTAATCAGCAAATATCAGGTTTATGGATAATGGATATCACTGGATCTGAAATAAATGCTGAAACTGATCCAATGCATTTTACTTTCAACTTTTATGGAGATAAAGGTCACAAAAAGTTGGCACTGCAACTTTTAGGAAAGACAACACAAATCAAAGTAATGTACCTTTTATTTTAAGAGGAAACAAAAAAAACAGTCATGGATAATAAAAAGTCATGTATAAATGTTGATATAGGTGTATTGCTTCTGCATCTGGGGCTCGATAAAGGAGAAAAATAATGGTCTAAAAAACTGAAACCGCTCTATATACTAACATTAAATTCTGCAACTATTTCTTTGGAGGTAATTCCTCTGAGAAATAATCTTTTTTAGGCAATGACCTCAAAAATGTTGGCATGTGAAATGATGAGTTATTAAAAATAATAGTGACACAGTTTCAATGAAGCCAAATTTGTTTTTCACATCTCAGGATATAGTGGGATAAAGTCAAAGTTCTGGTCATTGCTTTATTGGATGTACAGGTTTCTTCAGGGACAGGTTCCTAATTTTTTACTACCACTCTGTGGGCGTGGCTTATTTTGTGGGTGTGGCTTGCCAGCCATGTGACCGGGTGGGCGTGGCTTCTCGGACTGCTGAAGGGAGGGGAACTGAGATATGTCCTGCCGCCCATTCCGCCTCCCCTCAGCAGCTCGAAAAACCTCAAACGTGCGAAAATGCCTAGGATCATCACCGCGCGTTTGTGGACTGCTGAAGGGAGGGGAACTGAGATAGGTCCTGCCGCCCGTTCTTTCAGCGTCTCACGCGTTCCTTCAGCCATCCTCCCCTGCTTGGACTCACTGTGGGGTAGGAAGGCAGTGCATGAGCAGTGCTGGAAACATGGCTTCTGGGCATGCGCAGAAGAATTTTGTTTTTAAAAAAATGGCGGCGCCCAGGCACCGGCAACCGACCGCACCGGTACTGTGGCATCACCAGCGGGCCGCTACCGGTGCTATAGAGTGGACCGCACTGGTAGGAACCTACCACTGGGTTTCTTCTACGGTACTGTTGAATCCATGTAAATTTTCTTCTATTGCAGTATTGAAAGCAGCACTATGAACAATGTTAGATAGTTTTGTATAGCCAATTCAGAGCAACACAATTTCAGGGGCATTGTGTAAGATTAAAATAATATCCTATTTTAATTCTCTATCTTTGCTGAGTGCTAAGCTAGAAAAGGAATGCTATGGCAGATGGGACAAATGAGAATTTCCCCCCCATTCTGACAACTATCTAAGAATGTTGGTTAATGAATATTAGGTTTCATCTACTTCATTAATTTTTAAAATATATATATATAGCATGGATATAAAATATAGGAAAATATAGGGGCATGAATAGTTCCCTTGAATTCTTATTGCTCATGCTGCATTTAGACGCCATTTCATAAACCCAATGTAGCAAACAGTTTGCTGACATTAATGTTTGCAGGCTTATAAATGATAGATCATAAATCAATGACTTCATAGTTTTATAATAAATTAAAACAAATTAAAATCAAGATATACTGTAGTTTAGAATTATTTATTTATTTTATTTATTTATTAGTGACATTTATATACCGCCTCACAGTGCAAGCACTCTCTAAGCGGTTTACACCAGTAAGCAATGTATATTTATACATTGTATGAAATAATTTGCATTTAAACTAAAATAAACATAGCCATTGTGTATACAAACCAGAGAGTTGGCTGCTGGTGGTTCTAAATCTTATATGTGTATAATAACTCTTAAATATGTATTTGCTGAAGTGAACTTTACATTTTTAACATAAGATATATGGATATCTTGCACTATTGTTTTAAAATATTTCATAAAAGGAATACTAATTTTCTAATGTTTATCAAATTAAATATATTGAATTTATATAGTTAATATCCATAAAATAGCCATGTGAATCAATATGAAATATTTTTTCAGGATTTTTATATCTACTTCAAATGTCTGAAGAAGTGCCTTTCCCCCCCCTGCAGTTCTTTTTTTATATAGTTCTAGGCAGTAGCTTGAAATTATTAGTACCTGAAATAAAACTATAGATAAATTAAAGCTTTAATTGTGCTATTTTGATTTTATTTCCCCAAATAAATAGGATGAATTGACAAATGTTGGATCACTTTTCAAGATTCAGATATCCAGTGACCATGCTCAACTAAAGGAGTCCTGGCATATGGACATGTTGCATATGAAGCATACAGATAGCAAACAAGAGATGTGGTTAAATTTTGATTATTGGTTTAAACCCAGTGAAGACACCTGTGTAGAACTGCCAGCATTTTTTGCAGACCATGATCCTTTGCCTGGTAAGATAATTTTGCTTTTTTTAAACAAAAGTTTAAAACCTTTGATAATGTTGCATACTGACGGAATAAATGTCTGAGTAAAATGATGGATGTCACAAGTCCCTGAAGTTTTCTTGGAAAGATTTTCAGAAATGGTTTGTCATTGGCTTCTTCCTAGGTCTGAAAGGAATGACTGGCCCAAAGTCACCCAGTTGGCTTCGTGCCTAAGGCAGGACTAAAACTCACCATCTCCTGGTTTCTAGCCTGGTATTTAACCACTACACCAATCTGGTTCTCTACACATATTATAATATTATCTTTATTCCATGAATTCAAAGGCCAAGCCATAAAACAATTGTCTAGTTGTAGTGCTCGTAAAAAACAGATGCTGAAAACAATGCTTTTCAAAATAACTAACTTTTGTTTTGTGTTGCAACAACCAAAATGGTCATTCTGAGAACAAGACATAGAGAGTATCCCTAGTCTAAACCATTTTAGCAGGAAAGTCATATCCTTCCAACACCTCCATATTTCATGATACATCTATCATAAAAGCCATGGTGGCGCAGTGATTAGAATGCAGTACTGCAGGCTACTTCTGCTGACAGCCGGCTGAAAGCAGTTTGGCAGCTCGAATCTCACCGGCTCAAGGTTGACTTAGCCTTCCATCCTTCTGAAGTGGGTAAAATGAGGACCCAGATTGTTGGGGGCAATATGCTGACTCTGTAAACCACTTAGAGAGGGCTGTAGGGCGCTATATAACTGTGAAGCGGTATATAAGTCTAAGTGCTATTGCTATTGCTATGTTGATAAATCTGTCAAATCTACCTATCCAAAACATTTACATTTAAATTTATTATTAGAGTTGGAAGGGACTTTGTAGGTCATCTAGTCCAACCCCCTGCTCAAGCAGGAGTTCCTATACCATTTGAGACAGATGGCAGTCCAGTCTTCCCTTGAAGGTCGCAAGGGTTGGGGCTCTCACAACCTCCGCTGGCAAGCTGTTCCACTGGTTGATCGCTCTCACCGTCAGAAAGTTTCTCCTCACTTCCAGGTTGAATCTCTCCTTGGTCAGCTTCCATCCATTATTCCTTGTTTGGCTTTCTGGTGCCATGGAGAACAGCCTGACCCCCTCCTCTCTGTGGCATCCCCTCATTTATTTCCTGATACAAACGTTATAAAGCTGATATTGCAAATCTCAGACTTTAAAGTAATCTTGAAGACTATTTATTTCAACCCTCATCTGGATGCAAAAAATCCAGAATTCAAACATTCACAACAGGTGGCTGTCTAATTTCTGATTGAAGATCCTAAGAAAGAAAGGGCTCACCATTCTCCAGATGTGGGTTGGAACTTTATTTTATGGACCATTTGAAGCAAGCAATCTCATAAACTAAAAGAAAATGTTAAAAAATTCATGGTTCCACTTCCATGAGTACTTTGCCCATCCATTTTGTCCATTATGGTCCAGTCTTTTGCAGCCCTTAAGTCACCCCATTATCCCTTGCCAAATATTTAATACTTATACTTGCCACCCAAAAGTTCCCACTATTGTCCTGTGTGCTAAACTGCTGCTGTTCATGATATTCAGTCACAATGTTTACTCCTGTAATTTATTGAAAACAGGCTATGATTAACAATAATATTTTTTCATGATGTACATCATGATCAGTGGTATGTAAAAACCTAGCCATTAACATGTGTCAGACTCCTTCATATTTTAATTTTGCAGTGCCAATGACATATTTCTTTCAACAAAATAGTAATCCACACTTACTAATAAAGTGATTCACAAAATACCACAACCTTTAAACTCATCCCTCAAGAAGAAAATCAGAAGCCTTGAAAAAAGTTGTCCAAAATATAATTATTCCAAAATAAATTCTACTGTGACATAGGGAAAAATCATTTTGAATCTTCTACCCATATATTAAAAAGTCAGTACATTCAATTTAGTGGGATATTCCTCGGTAAAGATTCTAAATTAAAATGGCCACTTCACTGGCTGATTTTGTTTTGATTTGTTTACTTTAGCAACTATATATATTCCACACTTGACACATTTTGAATCGCTTTTCAAAGTTTAAATATTACAAATTGTTAATTTAAAATTGGAAAAATATACTGTACGCTGAAGATAATCTGTAATTGGAAATAATATTTGCATTCATTCCATATTGCACTATATTCTCCAGTTTTCCCAAAATGAGTACTTTATTACAAAAAAAGCAGGATAAATAAAATGTGAAAATTAGTTTATTGAAACTGAACAACATCTGATTGCAGAGCTTAGATCTTTCACCAGACATCTATTTTTCCACACATCCAATTAAAAAGAAATAATCTGTTGAAGAAACACACCAAAATTTGGCTCGGGTATGAGTGTAACAGCTTTTAATTTTGTGCACATACTGGAGCACATATCTCTAAAATGTGTGCTGTGGCTTGCTTGCATAGCATCAGAAATACCAAAGTTCATATTGCCTGATTCCCCCCCCCCTCACACACCAGTAAATGGAATGGAAAACTTTCTTCTTCTCAGCCTCTGCTTTTGCAGCAGGAAAATCAGATAGTTCTTGTTACCGAGGGTGCAGTTTAATGAGAATGTCTTTGTACTGAGTCCTGGATAGAGAGAACAGATATTGCACCAGTGCACAGCAGAGGTGGGTTCCTCCTGGTTTGGACCGGTTCGTCCGAACTGGTAGCAACCTGCTGGTGATGTCATGATGATGTCACGGAACCGGTTCGGTCAGTGCCGGTCCATGGGCACCACCATCATTTAAAAAAAAATTTTTTTAAATTTTTTAAATGTTTTTGATTTTTTTTTCTTCTGAGCATGTGCAGAAGCCGAGTTTCCGGCACTGTGCATGTGGTCACCATCTTGTTTTTGGCTTTTTTAAAAAAATTGGATTTTTTGGTACTGTGCATGCCACGCGGCGCAGGAGGAAGCGAACCCGCAGCGAGGTAAGTTAGAACCCACCCCTGGTGCACAGTATATATAAATTCATTAATCTGATTTGAAGAGCAGTTATGCCAAAAACAGCAATAGAAACATTGCTTCGTCAAGAATACAAGAACTTGTCAGATCTCTGCACAGCCCTTTAAAAACATTGGCCCAATTTTACTTTTCTTCATACAGTAATGTAAACATAAAATCCTGATAATAAATTATATTTATCTTTCATAGTTTATCCACATTAATAAATAAATAGCATGTAAATAGCATGGAATGTCCATTGCTATGTCTGGATCTCTGCAAGACTTTTTTCAAGATCTCTAATCATATTCCTCATTAAAAGCTAATAGTGTTTACTAGACCAGCTTTCCTAATATGTCACTGTCCTGTGCTACTATTCCATATCTTAGAACTCATAGTCCACATCACTATACCATGGCTTGTATGAGTCTGATTTTTGTGGATACAGATATACCACAGCATTTGAATATTTTTTTCCTAAGGACTTCATGACTGAGTGGTAGTCTCTGGTGTATTTCTTGACTGCTAGATCCTTTTCTATATATGGCAGAAGCTACCCACCCTTTCAATATCTTCATTGTCAATTCTAACCAAGTATGTACCAATGCTTTCAATATCTTCATTGTCAATTCTAACCAAGTATGTACCAATGCTGAAGAACACACAATGCTGGTTGTTGGAACATATGACTAACAAAGCGAATGTCTCAACTGATGAGAAAGGAAGAAGGTTTATCAATTCAAAGAAAGAAGTTCTGCAACAGAAGCAGATTTTTAAAATTTGATTTGATTTGTATAGCCACCCATCTACTAAGGGAAATTCCGGGCAGAGAACACAAATAAAAACATAACCAAATTGTTAGCTGAAATAACCCTTCTCTGGAGAACATAGAGGAGGCTCTTGAAATACAGGAATTACCAAGACAATGATCAGATAAAAGTGGGCTGACCCCAGGTCAGAAAAGTGATTTATGAAAATACGTCAGATGTCATCCACTCTCCAAGTGGCATGAAGATAAAAGAGGGAGGAGAAGAAATACATTCAGACTTGCAAAATACTGCTACTGTAACAGTTCTAGTCTGATCTACTTTATAGGGCTGTAACACAGTCAAACAGAAGACCAAATGCAGTGGATACGGGTAACAACTAGAAGCAAGAGACATCTACAGATTGGAATAGGAACAGTTTCGGACTTCTACAGATGAAACAATTTCAGAGAATCCAGGAAAAGAAAGAAATCAGCAGAGCTAGTGACAAGATGATGGATCCCTAAAGGGTAGAAAGGGTGCAACTGTGCCCTACAAAAAGATAAAGAGCAAATAATGGCATTGTAATTGGTGATTCACTTCTATGAGGAACTAAAACAAACATATGCTGACTGAATCCATAGGCTCTGAAGTGATCGAGAATATGACAGAACAACTACTAAAATTATAAAAAAACTCATTGACAATTATCTTTTCCTGCTGAAATACATGGAAACAGATAGTAGTAGGGCAAGGACAACAAAATATGAAGGGACATAAGAATACTACATATCAGTGGCTGGCTATCAATATGGCATCAAAAGAGGAAATATGGTTTCTGAAATTATGAGTTAATCTACACGAAAGACTACTACCTCAAATCAGTTCTCTCTCTCTCTCTCTCTCTCTCTCTCTCTCTCTCTCTCTCTCTCTCTCTCTCTCTCTCTCTCTCTCTCTCTCTCTCTCTCTCTCTCTCTCCCTCCCTCCCTCCCTCCCTCCCTCCCTCCCTCCCTCCCTCCCTCCCTCTCTCTCTCTCTCTCGTGTGTTTGGTCAAAGAATGGAAAGCTAGATTATAAGGACTTCAAGCTGAACTCTGTGGGAGAAAGAAATGGACACCCTGAAGTAAGGCCCTCGGGAGAAAAAAATTCTAAATAAAAAAGGAATGTTGCTGAAATAGGGCCTCTTAAACTACTCACTGAAAAATCATAAAGAATATTGGCTCATACAATTCATGGCCTTCATTGTCTATACACTATTGTTCAGAATTTGAAGATAAAAACAATGTGGGTTCCAGTTCTGATGTACAGCAGTTACAGAATGGAATTTGTTCAAAAGGATCAGAAGTCTTAGAAAATGGAGAGAAATTCTATTGTATGTTAAGAATATCCATTCCTGCTCAAAAATCAAAATGAATGAATATGACAATGATGTAAAGATTTTCTGGGGTTAAATAAGTTGAAGAACAAGTAAAAACTATACTGTTGTCGGTATTTATTGTCACCTTTTCTACTCAAAAGAAGATGTGGCTAATGTCTTACAAGAGCAAATTGCATATATTTCAAAAAGGCATGCAGTTGTAATGATGGAAGATTTTAATCATCCAAACAAATGTTTGGAGAAAAACTCTGCCAAAAAGGGTCTTTTTTGAATTATCTGTTTTATGTCTTTTATTCCCCCCGCCCCCATTATTGATATGAATTCACTGGATGGATGGAAGAATGCTAATTAGATCAGCAGATCATACAAAGCAAGGGGTAGGGGAGACATAGATCAGGGGTGTTAAACTGGTGGCCCGCTGGCCAGATGTGTCACATCCAGGCCACGCCCACCCCAGCTCCGCAAAGGGAAAAAATGTCACAAAACATCTCATGACAGCAACGTGTTGCCGCGAGTTTGACACCCGGGCCCTAGATGGAATAACAAGGCTAGAGGGATAATTGAAAGTGAAAGGATGAAATAAAACAGAAAATGCAAAGTACTTAGAAAATACATTTTGAATATATTTTAAGGGGGATATTTGGTTTAGTAATACTACTCACAGAAAAGATCTTGGTATATAATTGATTGAAAATTTATATGTATTAATAGTGCAATGTTGTTGCCAACTAATCTCAACCGTTCCTCTCATTATAGTGCTATATATTTCTTTTATTTACTTCAGTTGTTGAATATTCTATCCATGTATATACTGGAGACAGGAAGAAAGCTGGCGCCAGTGGCAATGCTTATTTTTGTATTTGTGGAGATAGAGGTGACTCAGGAAAACGATGGCTTAATAATTCTAAAACAGAACCAATCACTTTTGATAGAGGACAGGTAATATATATGTATGTATGTATATATTATGTAATAGGTATGCATATGCTTTTAGTAGACATGTTTCAAGTGTAAAGAATAATTTCCTTATTATGTAATGGCATGACATGGAATGATGTTTGACCAAGTACTGATCAACTTTGCTGTATTCACTTGTTTAGTCATCTTCCCTGTTATTTTAATGCTCTCTGTACTTCTTGATTCAGATCTGTGTAGGATCAGTATAAACTAACAACCCTGTGCTACACTCATAAAATGTGAACATAATTTTCATAGATGGTCTGTAGCAGCGGTGGGTTGCTCCCGGTTCGGACCGGTTCTAAGAACTGGTAGCCCTGGTGGCAGGAGGCTCCGCCCACCTGCCCGGGACACTTCTGCACGTGTGCAGAAGCATTGCATGCATGCACAAGCACACGCGCGAACCAGTAGTAAAGGGTTTTAGAACCCACTACTGGTCTGTAGGTAGTGCTACTTAATCAACAATTGAGAACTTTCACATGTCTTTCGTTAACAGCAAATGTGTCCCATGATATCAGCTACATTCAGAAGCAGAACTGATTTATCGTGGCCTTAGCCATAGAATATTTGAAACAGCACCAGAAGTTGCTTTAAGAACTGCCTAGAGCTTAAGGGTGACCTATTCTAACATAGGTGGCAACTCTTGTCTTTCTTTCTCCTTTCTCCCAAAAGTACAGAACACAGTAATGCTCTCAGTATTTCAAGGTCAGCGGAAGTGATGACAACCATGAGTTGGTTTCAGATCGCTTCTGAGGAATTGGAGAGTAGAAATAGTGATTCTGAACATATTTATTTCATGACTGATGAATAAATTTTGATCAGTATAAGCTGCCATAAATAGGTTCAACATGAAATATCAAAACTCATAGGCAAAACTTGTTATGATGTGACAAGGACACAGGTTATTGATATAACATTTTGCAGGAGATAGGGAAAGGAAAAGCAATGAGACTTTAATGAGCAATACATAATGCTATTTAAAATCAACCTTTCTCTACCATACATTATAGAAATAATATAAATTAAATGATGAATGCCTAAAAGCTTTGAATCCTACTCTAGTCCAGTATATAACCTCTCAATAAGGTTAAATCTAAGATGGTTCAGAAGGAAGTAAAGTCTCTTTGGGTAAAAATCATAATTCATTGGATTTTATTTATTTGATTCTAGAAGCTCTGTTCTGTTACTGGAATAGTGAAGAAATCCAGGAAATACTGTATGCTTACATAACCCTATGATCTAATATTTGCAATAAAATGAAACTACTCACTGACACTTAAGATGTCAGCTTTATTGCACGACCTTTTGCTATGACCTTGCAAAAATGATTTATATATATTGAAATGTTCAACTGTGCAGAGAAAAGAAGTTGTGTTTTCTGAATTTACCCATTAATAGCTGATAGACTTTGCTTCATACAAATTCAACTATATCAACTTTTCTCAAATTATAGATGGATGTTTACCAAATCAAAGGAGTGCACCTTGGGAAGCTGAATCAAGTCATTGTGGGGTTCAAAGGTTTGAACAAAGGTATACTTTGAGAGAAGGGAGAGGGAGGGGCAGAGAGAGAGAGAATGGGGAATGGGGAAAAGCATTATAATGAGTCCTGGAAAGACCATTGCATTGCTTTGTGTAGTAAGTAGAAAAACCAAACTAATGCAAATATTGTATAGAAGAATGGGGAAACAGCAACTCAGAATAATTAGGAAAAGGCACCAATTAATCAGAATAGAGCTGAAAGGGACCTTTGAGGTCTTCTAGTCCAGCCCTCTGCTCAAGCAGGAGAACCTGTACCATTTCAAACAAGTGACTCTCCAGTCTCTTCTTAAAAATCTCCAGTGATGAAGCACCCACAACGTCTGAAGGCAAGCTGTTCCACTGGTTAATTGTCCTCACTGTTAGGAAGTTTCTCCTTAATTCCAGGTTGCTTCTCTCCTTGATTGGTTTCCATCTATTGTTTCTTGTCCTGCCCTCTGGTGCTTTGAAAAATAAATTGACCCCCTGCTCTTTGTGGCAGCCTCTCAAATACTGGAATACTGCCATCATGTCCTCCCTAGTCCTTTTCTCTAGACTAGCCAAAGCCAAATCCTGCAATCCTCCATTCTTCATATTTTTTTTGTCTCCAGGCATTTAATATCTTAGTTGTTCTTCTTTGCACTTTTTCCAAAGTATCAAACTCTTTTTTGTAATGTGACCAAAACTGGATGCAGTATTCCAGGTGTGATCTTACTAAGGCTTTCTAAAACAGTACAAATACTTCATGTGATTTTGATTCTATGCCTTTGTTTATACAACCAAGGATTGTATTAGCTTTTTTGGCTGCTGCCATACATTGCTGGCTTATATTTAAGTGTTCATCTTCTAGGACTCCAAGGTCGCTCTCGCAGTTACTGTTTTTGAGACAGATTTCACCTAATCTGTTCTTGTACCTTTGGTTTTTCTTGCCTAAGTATAAAACCTTGATTTTCTCCACATTAAATTTCAAATCTGTCAAGATCTTTTTGGATCCTGAGCTTGTCTTCTGGGGTGTTGGATATTCCTGTCAGCTTAGTGTCATCTGCAAATTTGATGAGTTTCCCTTCTATTCCCTCATCTAAGTCATTGATGAAGATATTGAAGAGTACTGGGGCTAGGGTGGATCCTTGTGGTACCCCACTGCTTACTTCCCTCCATCTAGATGTAGTACCATTAAGGACTACTCGTTGAGTACAGTTTGTCAGCCAGTTACAAATCCATCTGGTGGTGATGTTGTCTATCCCATATTTTTCTAGCTTACCAAGAATTAAGTTGTGGTCTACTTTATGGAATGCCTTGCTGAAGTCTAAGCATACTATTTCACAGCATTTTGTTGGTCTAGTAATTTAGTCACTTTGTCAAAGAATGAAATAAGATTGGTTTGGCATGATCTATTTTTAACAAACCCATGCTGGCATTTAGTTATAACTTTATTCGTTTCTAAATGTTCACAGATCTGTTTTTTTATTATCTTTTCCAGTATCTTCCAAGGTATTGATGTTAGGCTGATTGATCTGTACTTTCCTGGGTCTGTTTCCCCTCCCCCCCCTTTTTTAAAGATGGGAACAACATCAGCTGTTTTCCAATCCTTAGGTAATACCCCAGTATTCCAGGATTTTTGAAAGATATGGTACAATGGTTCTCCTTCAGAACTCTGGGATGTAATCCATCAGGTCCCAGTGATTAATATTCATCAAGATCAGATAGGAGTTCTCTTACTATTTTTATGCTTATTTTAATTTTTATTTCTAGTCTGTTTTTTACAGTTATGTTTTTGGTAGGTTGGGCTATAGTTTCTTTTTGCTTGAAGACTGATGCAAAGAATGAGTTAAGCAGTTCTGCTTTCTTTCTGCTGCCTCTTACTTCCTTGCTATCTTCTCTCTTAAGTGGATCTACTGTTTCCTTTTAGTTTTAAAGGCACCATGACAGGATTATTTGAAGAAATTATTGTAATAGAGTCCCAAAATACAGTACATGAATACTGATTCCATCAATATTTTTACAATATTTGAAAATCTAACAGGTTTTTTACTTCAGAAAGCAATAGGACTTTTCAAGTATTCTTACTGAACACTTGAAACCTTAAGAGTATAAAAGAACAACAACACAAAGTCCTTCCTTTGCAGTGTTATTTAAGCTTTCACGTAGTATCATTTTTAATTAACTCATTTATACAGTGTGATCTGTATAGCTGTTAATACTTGGGTAAATCAAACAAAAATAGAAAGTTGAGTGGTAACCTTTTTCTTTTTCTTTTTCTCCTAGATGATTGGTTTCTAGAGAAGATAGTAATAGAAGAAAGAAACTATCCTTTTACTATATATACTTTTGTTCATAATAATTGGTTGCATCAGCAGTCAAAAAAAGATTTTACAGAAGCTTCAATCCCACTACAAGGTCACGAGTCTTAATTTTCAAATTTGAGATACAAAGATAGAGATAGATGTACAGCTGTAGAGATACAAAGATAGATGTATGCATGCATGTGTGCGTTTATCTCATATAAAATTATCACATAAATTGTCAAGAAACTTTTCAAAATATCGCAGGAATTAGTAACATAGGTTATCTTATACAAATTATATATATATATATATATATATATATATATATATATATATATATATATATATATATATATATATATATATATATATATATATATATGTGTGTGTGTGTGTGTGTGTGTGTGTGTGTGTGTGTGTGTGTGTGTGTATGTATGTATATATATGTATGTAGCATTTTTTGCTGATAAATGAAAATAAAGGGAGACTATTATAGATCTATTTCAAGCTATTTAGCTCTCGACAGATAGCCATACCCTTACCCATACCCATACCCATACCCATACCCATACCCATACCCATACCCATACCCATACATATACATATACATATACATATACATATACATATACATATACATATACATATACATATACATATACATATACATATACATATACATATACATATACATATACATATACATATATATATATATATATATATATATATATATATATATATATATGCTGATAATTTTTCCAGTCCCACAATTTCTTCTAAGATACCCAAAAAGCTTGAATATCTTGACTTAGTGGGCCTATCTAAGAGTGCTTAGACTTAAGCTTATGCAATTCAGCCCTAGTATTATCAGAACTGCTAATTTAGGAAGCAGTGCACCAAACCATTTAATTACTGAGAAGCCCAATAGAGAGGCTCTATCCATACCCAGATGCATCTCTTGGTTTGGTTTTACAAATCAAATGGACCTAAGTCTCAAGTTGACTTCTTATTTCTAGGAAGTTTTGTCTTGCAACCCACACCTCTATGATTCTCTTTGTTCTGTGCTAAAGGCCTTTGCAGAGGTCCAGGTTCTTGGGCTCAGTGGAGGATGCCTTGATTTAATGGTTTCTTC
This sequence comes from Diadophis punctatus similis, assembly GCA_023053685.1. NCBI lineage: Eukaryota > Metazoa > Chordata > Lepidosauria > Squamata > Dipsadidae > Diadophis > Diadophis punctatus. The sequence continues at coordinate 164,947,696 of JALIGW010000003.1, forward strand.
CCCAAACCCCAAAAACTTTAACCTTAGACTGACTACAGTCGACCTCTCCTCGTTTCTAAGAGCTCTGTAAGGGGCGTGCATAAGCGCACCAGCGTGCCTACCGTCCCTGTCCTACTGTCCAATTGTCCTCTTTTATCGTTACTTTTTACTTATGTTTATACAAATTACTACTATACATGTTTGACAAAATAAATAAATAAATAAAATAAATAAATTAATCTTCCTACAAACAAATTCAAAGATTCTGAAGGCTGTCCTTCATTCTTTGGATGTTGATTCCTCCATGGGCATGAAAGGGCTAGGAATGTATGGTAAATTAGAAACAGTTTAGGATTCAGTCTGTTTGAAACTCAAGTTACAAAAAGTGAGATGAGGCAGGAAATGGATCAAGTACAGAAATAGTAACAGAGGAAGACTGATTTGATCATCTTGCAGTTTCTAAGGAAACCCTCATGTTACAGCATGCAAAATTCCGTTGATTCCACAAGTCTTTTTAAAGTTCCATTCCTGACAGAGAAATTATGGGCAATTTGGCAATATATTACTCCAATATGCCTAATTTACTGTTGATACAACAGTAAATACAACAGAGGTTTACCAGTACTCTTCCCTCTTTCTTACCCAGCTTTGTGTTTGGGGAGCTTTAGATTCATTCTATTTCAAAAGAAACCTGCTTTGATTCCTGAAATCACTTCAGAATTTTGGTGAATTTAAAGCACATTTGTAATTCACACCTCAAATTATGTATGATTGTCAAGGGAAGCATTCGTCCGAATGCTACCATGTGAGAATGAGAATAAATCTCATAGAGTCGATTTGGATCTTTTCTTTGGAATTCAGACAGATAGAAATAAAGCCGAGATTAAAAGTCTAATAGAAAATATTTATTTCGTTACAAAAACAATAAATCCTGATTAATTACATTTTTGCTAATAAACGTGACCGTTCCGGTCAGAGTCAAAGTCAAAAGTGATTAATGGTGGATCAGGAATGTGGACATGCGTACAAGATCATATCACGTGTTCTGCTTGTATTGGAATGTACCATAATATTAGAATAGGGATGCACCACCCTGCATAGACATACAACTGACAATATTCACTACGTGACAATGATGTTACTCTAGAACAGAGGTGTCAAACTCGCAGCCTGCAGGCCGGATACGTCACATGCTGCCCCCAGTTTAGCGAAGGGGGAAAAAGTCACAAAAGGTCATGTGATGACAATTGATGCCGTGGGTTTGACACCCCCTGCTCTAGAAATATTGGCAACATGACAACATAACAGACTAAATATAACAAAATAATAAATGACTTCAGATTTACTTTTTCACTGAAACCTGGATCACATTTGTATTTCATTCAGAAATGACAGAAAAATCTGGCCCCATGAAAGCTTTTGAAGCAAAAAGCCAAGGACAATGGAGACTGTGGATAGACTTTGTCCATGTTCCAGAAAAAATGCATGAAATAAAAATTCTTGTCTATGGAACCAATGGAGTATCATCTGCACAGAGAGTTCAACATTTTAAGAACGAACCCTTTCTGGTAGGTTTCTAGTTGATAATATTGCAATTAGGATGCAGAATCTGCTTTTTCTGCTTAGTTTCACCACACTGTTGTCATCGTCTGAAACTGAGCATAAGAATGTAAAAAGCCTGAGAGTCATAATAGGAGAGGATTAGTGTCCTTTGTAGTCTGCTTCTGAAGTTCCAAATGCATTCGCTCATTGAATGGATGACACAGAATGCTAAATTAGATATACGTTCTTAAATTCCAAAGGGAAAAGTATAAAGTTCACATATTGAAGGAATGACAGACTGTGAAAAGTGGAACTGACATCCTGATGACCTAGAGTATTTTCCAACCTTTGTTGCTGATATCTTTATCGTTTAGTTTAATTGCTCTTTTAAAACAGATTCAGATTTGAATACATATAAATGTAGACATTTTAATATGAAAATGCAGACATTTTAAAATAGATAGATAGACAGACCTACACATGCAGAGAGAGAATCCAAATCTATTCACCATGTGAATTTATAGTTGTTGTTGTTTTTCCTTTAACAGTTGAGTATTGGTGATATTGGTCAAATAACAAAGCTTTCCTTTCTGTCGGCCTCCTCAAATTTGAATAAAGGGATCAAACTGCATAAGGTATTGCCTCACATTTACTTATGTTAACTTTCCTATTTTAGTATAGATGGTATTTCAGCAATTTTGTGTCTTAAAGTATAGCTTTTTAATATAATTTTTATTGAAGAAATTTTAACAATATGAAAACAATACAAATATTAGAAAAGAAACAAAAATGGAAGAAAAGTGAATAAGAAAGAAAATAGGAATAGAAAGCAAAAAGAAAGAAAGGTTATCAAAATTTTTGATTAGATACCTTTATTAGATTATTTTAAAGTTCATCATTTGTACATAATTCTTTTTCAAATTCTGTCTTATATTTCAAACCAAAAGTCCTTTTATCTACTTCAAATCTTTGTAGTAGTTCAGGGGTGGGTTCTAACTTACCTCGCCGTCGGTTCGCTTCCTCCCGCGCCATGTGGCCGTATCGCACTGGCGCATGCATAGTGCTGAACATTTGCAAAAAAATCCTCAAAAAAGCCAAAAACAAGATGGTGGCACATGTGCTGAAAATTCAGCTTCTGCGCATGCGCAGAAGAAAAAAATCAGCAAAAAATCCCCCCCCCCCATTTTTTTTCAAAACAAAAAAAAATCCAAAAAAAAGATGGCGGCGAGTATCTCCATTTTATGAAAACTAGTCGTCAAATTCAGTCTTGAAAAGGATCTGTGTCTTTCAGAAAAAGAAGTGCATTCTTTTGCATCATCATTTTTGCATCTCCATGCTTAACTTTTAGTAGTTTACCTTGTGTTATTTTGAAATATGTCTCAGGAGTTCTATCCTTCTTTTTTTGGCACACATTACTCCATTCTAATCTCCCATTAAATACCGATTTTTGTATAAGTCCATTAGTTTGTCCACATGTTTGTTTTCTGTTTTGGAGTATAAATTCCAACTATCAAAGTCTAGACCTATGCAGAGAAGTTTATCTGTCATTATTATAAGTCAGTATCAGTTTTGGTTGCAAATGAGGGTTATATGAAAAAACCTCAATTTCTTTTTATCTCCTACTGAACAAATTCTTTTATTGAAAAAGTTTTATACATACAAAGTACAAGCATTTTTCTTTTTTCTCCCCCCCTCCCCCATCCCTCCCCCCCAAACCCTCCCCCCCATCTCCCCCTCCCCCCTCCCTGGACTTCCCAGAACATACACAGGGTGTAATATAGTATACACAAATATAAAATTAAAATATGCTAAAAAAATTGTTAACTTCCAAATATCTTTAGGTTTTAACTCCTTAAGTTAAACAAAAAGCTAAAAGTTAAAATATATCCTTCACAATCTATTTGGGTCTTTTTAGTCTGATACTTGATTTGAATATAGTCAGTCCGTCTTTTCCATTACCAAATATATCATTTGAATAGTCTTTAAAATGTTCTGAAATTTTAGCCATCTCTGCCAAATGCACATCTCTTAATGTTCACTTTTGAATAATAGATGAATCTTCCTCTTCCAGTATTGTGCCGACCAGCAACCTGGCATCAATTGTTAAGTTCAAAACCAACTTGAACCATATATAAAGATACATAACATACCTTCACTTAATCTCTATTACATTACATTACAATCTATACTTATCAATCTATAATATAAATTTAATCTTATTCTTTAAAACCAATTTAATCTCTATACCATTACATTACATTCTATACTTATTCCCCGACTTGTAATATTAATTCAATCTTATTCTATTAAAACCAATTTAACTCTATTACATTACATTGCAATCTATATTTACTCCCCACAAATAAAGAGGAAAAAAAGAAGAAAAAAATCCCTATAACACAAACTTAGTCTTATAATCTAATTTCTCTAGCCTTAAGCCTTTATATATGCATTTGACTTTTATATCTTGTTTATTCTAAATTATCCTACTATTACTGAAACATCGGTTTTTAATGAAAAAATTTTTTTTGTATGTTATCAAAAAGCCAAAAAACAAAGTTCATCAAAGTAAAAAGTAAAAAATAAGGTTTCTTACAAGTGTCTATCAGCAAACAGAACTCTCACTAGCTTTCGCTAGCTTTCACTTTTCCACGCCCTTTCAGATTCCAAGCGCCATCTTTTTGCATATTAGCTACTTTGTTACTTCCAAAAAATACAGAGAGCACCGGAGTTAAGTTAGAGTTAAGTTAGAATACTTGCAGTTGAATTCTCCTGGTATGTTCCATCTGCTACATTGTTTAACATGTTAAAATCCATTTGTTACCAGCAGAGATGGTCGCGGCTTCTTGCTCTGCTTAGAAAAAAAAAGCGGAGGCATTCCAGGTCCGGAGCTGTTGACAGGCTTCTAGGGAGCCCTCACCCTTCGCACCCCAGAACTTCTTCTGGGGTACTTGGGGGGCTCTACCTTGGCCCATATGCTCTTCTCCCTTCCTTTTGCCTGGGAGTTTCCAAGCCACCAGACAGCTGATGTGGCTAATCTGGCGGCTTTAACGGAGCCTGGGATCAGACGCTCATAAAGAGCGCCAGCGAGGCTCGCGGTGCTACCGGAAGTCCCTGCTGAACAAATTCTTTACCCAAATTTCTGCAGATAAAATATTTTATATCAATTTTTCTAATATGGGTTTCTTGAAGACAAATTACATTTTGTTTCAATTTTTTAACATAATTTCTTTCTTTCTTTCTTTCTTTCTTTCTTTCTTTCTTTCTTTCTTGCTTGCTTGCTTGCTTGCTTGCTTGCTTGCTTGCTTGCTTGCTTGCTTGCTTGCTTGCTTGCTTGCTTGCTTGCTTGCTTGCTTGCTTGCTTTTTATATTCCACATTAGAAATCTACAATTTCCACTTTATTATTACGGTAATTTGATTAATCCTTTAAGATGCCCTGTAGGCTGTTCAATTTTTTTTAACTTCTTTCATCTTTACAAGCCTTTCTTCCATTCCCACTTCAGTTCACTTTTATCAGATCTGACAGATTCAGATATCTGTTTTTCTATTTTTTCAGACAGTTTTTTGTAATATTTCTAGGACAATTTATTTTTATGTCAGTTGCTCTAACAAATGTTGCCTTCCTTCACCTTGCTTTGCAGCTGTTCCAATGGTCACCATTCTTTTATTAGTAAAAGTAAGTGGATCACAAAGATGAAGGTAAAAAAGCAGGCTTTTCTCCCCTTCCCCTTTTAGCTTTCTGTATACCCTTAAGGCTTTAGTTCAATTTGTCTTTCCCTAGTTTAGATGACACAATCCATCTCATGTTACACTTATCTCCTTATTTTATAACTTCCACCAATTATCTTTTCCTTTTGTTGTCAAATAATCAACGTTCCCAGGAAAATCTAATCTGTTTGAGAATACTCAATGTTTGAATCAAAGGTTAATGTGGAACCTAGAAGAAAATGTGGTCTCTAAGCAATTATGGAGTCTAAAGTATTCATTGTTGTTTAAGAATAAATAAGCTCTTAGACTAATCCCCAAAAGATATAAATAAAGACATTGTTTAATGAGTTTCAACACCATTGAATAGTCTTTAGTAGAATATAGTGCAACTTAGCTTCAACATTACAAAGACATGAACAATATTTATGAAACACCTATTTAATTAATTCCAAGTAATGTCAAAGGAAGAAAAATGCATGTTTCAAATAAAGTAAACAAACAGTGATTGACACCTAAGTTAGAGAGGTATCATTTTCAAGAACTACTGGATAGAAAAAAAAAGAGTCAGCAGTCATTATTGTCCAAATATTAAGCATAAAAACATTTTTAGTTGATTTATTGGACTTGATGTAAAAGCTTCATCCTAAGCATCCAGTACCCAGCATGTACTTATGAGTTATTGGGATATAGATAAAAAGGACAATGGCTTGTAAGATAATTTAGATTAGAGAATCTAGTTTTCATGGAATAGTATCAGTATACTTGGAATGTAATTGCGTTTGAATCCATTTGTGGAACATTGACAAAAACTGGTTGGTAGAAGATGCTGCATGTAGCATTGGTGATCATTACAATGATGATGACTTGGAATATTGAAGAAGGAAACTTAAAATACTGGAGGAGTAAAAAGTAAAGCACGTGGATTAATAAATTAAGTGAAGGAAGAAAAATAGTTATGTCATGTGCTGCAAATATGATATACAGATGTAATATGAATGATCTTATTCAGTAGAGATGATGAATATTTACAGGGAAATTAAGTATAAGTTAATTGTGAATAAAAATGTCTGAAACTATGAATTGATGTAATCTAGAATATTGTATGTATTCATGAAAGTAGAAATCCTTATGTAGGTGTGCTTATTATGTTTCAGTGAATGGTAACATTGGAAAAACCACAGAATAACCTTAAGAAAAATTGTGGAACATTCTGAATAAGTATGACTCAGGATAAAAAAAATATTTTGTAGGGTGATCTGAGGGAATGAGAGAGTAGACCCCTCCCCTGAGCTATTTGGAGACTTAAGAATAATTAATAAAAATAGTGATTAGTGCCAGGGTTTTTTTTAATTTAAGTAGATCTATTCATTTGTACACATGGTAAAGGAATATATCTAAATCTAAACACATCGTTGATTTAATTTTTTATGATGAAAGAATCAATGAAGATATAAGAGTGATGAACAATTCTGAATGTGCAGCACACTTTCTTTGATTAGTTTTAGGAATGGATTTAAGGAAGAAATGGACATGGAAGATACTAAATGAAATAAACATGAGTGAAATTACTGCTGCAATGTTAAAAAATATAGTAAGATTACAGGTGTTCCTAGTGTAACTGGAGAAATATTAAAATATAGAATTGGTTTGCTTATAAAATACCTGCGTGGTTTATTTCATGTTTGTGAAGACTGCATCTGATAACTGGAAAGGCAGTAAAATTCAATGAGAATATGGAAAATTTGGGAACTGCACTTTGGCTTTATGCCAGACACGAATTGTGCCGATTAGAGTTTTGCTCTTCTGCCAGTAATTGAAAAAAAAAATGCATCAATGTGAGAGAGTAAATTTATTATACATTTGCTGGTTTCGTAAAAGGATTAGATAAAATGACTGGATTTGCATTATGGAAATTTTGTGTAATATTCACTTGAAAGTTGCTCAATGGCATAAATGATATGATTGAAATGAAGGATATATGAAATAGTTCATCACTGAGCAGAAAATAAAATAAGGATATGTTGCATACTCTAATTTATAGCATATTTATGGATAAATGTGAAAGGAATCCTTTAGTAACCATAATGTTTTTGTTTGGAAGGTAAATGTGTAGATGTAGAGAGCATTTAAGATTTATAGATATATAGAGGCATAGTGGATGATGTTGGTATAAACTTCTCTATATCCTTTTTCTTGCCTACTTTCTTTGCGTTACTGTTTTCTACTTTATTTTACCCCAAAAACGAACAAAGTGACAGGTATAAATGTATCATCCCTTTAAGAATAATATTTTAAACACGGAAAGGAAGGAATAAGGCAGTGTAAAGCTCCCTCTTTGCTGCTAGTATGTTTGCTGCATTTTCCCTGATAGTAGCTGTATAAAAGAATCCTCTCTCAATAACTGTCAATCTAAAGCTTTATGTAAAGCTTACATTTAAAATATTAAAATAGTTGTTAACAGATTAACAGAGTTGGAAGGGACCTTGCAGGTCATCTAGTCCAACCCCCTGCGCCAAGCAGGAGACCCTTACATCTGCCTCTACCTAGGATCAAACTCACAACCTCTTGATTGTGAGGCAAGAGCTCTACCTCCTGCACCAAATACATAATATGCTCTGTAAAACTATTGTCTATCATCATGCAACATTTTAAAGAAGTCAGGTATCAGAGTTGTATTAGAAAAACCTGAATAAATATGTAATTCTTATAGGGACAATGTCAAATCCAGCTTTCTATATTTCAAAACATAAAAAAGGGAAATCCTGTTTCTCTCATTTGGATACATGGATCAGATTTGTCTTTCTCCTTCTACCCATTAGACCTGCTCCATGATTTGAAGCAGGGTAGTTTCCAGGGAGAAGAGAGCAAAGAAAAGTGAAGAAGTAATTATATGAGGAAATAATTATTTTTCCTAAAATTGAAAATGGTCATTTCCTGTATAATGATGAATGTAAATTTCAGAATGTAAACTTTCTGAGTTCCATTTTCAAGTAGCAATTGAAAAATGGGTCCCCCCGCTTTGACAGCACACTAGAAGAAAACATGGTAAGAAAGTGAGATAAACCTCAGAGCTGAGCCAAACGTGTACAGGGCTTCCTTTAGATTTTTTTCATCAGAACAAGGCTGATTTGAAGAACTTTACACTTCATTTTTGGCAGCAGCTGCCACCATCCCAGCTGCTGGATGTCTGAAGTTTTGCATAAGCGCAAGGCAACCAATCTGTAGTTCCAACATCTCACATCCCATGGTCAGATTCGCTTTACAATCGCTGCATTCACTTTACAACTATGGCATTTGCTTAATGATTGCAGCAAAAAAAATGTCATAAAATCATGTGAGTGACCTGCTTTATGATCATCATAACTTATGACCATATTGGGCAGGTTCCATTAAGGTAATAAGCAGTGGTGGGTTCCTACCAGTGCGGTCCACTCTGTTATTCCGGTAGCGGCCCGCCGATTACACAATTTGCGCGCTACGGCTCCGGTGCCGTCTTCGCAGGTCCGTCGCGTGGCGCCATCTTTTTTAAAAAATTTTGGCCTTTTTTTGCTTCCTGCGCATGCGCGGAAGCAAAAAATTGCTGAAATCACCCGCGTCCTCTCACAAGATTTCGGTGATTCGGTGAAATCACCCGCGTCCTCTCGCAAGATTTCGGTGATTTTTTGCTTCCTGCGCATGCGCGGAAGCAAAATTGCACGAGGGGACACGTGCGCATAATGAGCTCATGCGTGCGCAAAACATGATGATGTGCACATAGCGCACTGGTAGGCAGGTAAGAGGAACCCGCCCCTGGTCATAAGTCAAGAACTACCTGTAGATGTCCCTACTTCCTTATACCTATGCAAGACTACTTCATTAAAACAAAGGAAAAAAAGAAACAAAAAAATTGTGGTTGTTATTATCCTGCAGGTGCGGATGAAAGACTTGGATACTAAAGAAGAATTAGGCTTTCATCCTTTAAACCGATGGCTTTTTGAAGAAGACGGGTCAGAAACTGTGACGGAACTAGCAGTAGTAAGACCAAATGAAGCTCCTCTCAAAGGTACCTTGTTCGATAACCACAGTATAGCCCTTTCTTTCAAACTTGGGAGTGCAGAAACATGACATCAAGGACAACTCTTAGGTGTCAAACACTACAGATAACTGCATTGCAGTCATACTGATGCTGCTGGAAGAATACTTCTCCAAACAGGCGGCTTCAATGATAAAAATCTGTATGCTATTTTAGAGAAGGATGGAAAAAAAGTAAGTGATGAAAGATGAACATATGTGAGGAGGAACAGTAGCACAGATGAGGCCAGGAAGAAATCCAGGCATGGGAAGAAGTTTGTAGGAGGCCAAAAATGTTATACCAGATAGGGATGAAAAACAAAATAACCAGGGGAATAAATTGGTGACATATGCAAAACCAGGCTCTATGGTGACATAGCATGTCCTTTTCAGGATTGCACATCAAAGTATATATTTCAGAAAATATGTCCAAAAGTATGTATTTCTTACAATCTCTTCATTGTTAATTGATATAGGTAAGGAAGATGTGCTTCAGTTTCTGAGAGTTGTAATGTAGTAGTTAAGTTACTGGCCTAGAAATCACCTCAGGCATGAAAGCTGGCTGGGTAACTTTGTGCCAGTCATTCTCTCTTAGCCCAATCTATGTCACACAGTTGTTGTGGAAAAAACAGAAGGAGGAAGGAGTGTTATGTATATTTATTGCATTCAATTACTTATTTAATAGAAAAACAAAATAGTTGGAGTGACTTTCTTAAACTGTTCTCCAGTCACATATATATATTAAAAAAGAAAAACCTGAAAGTTGCCTTTATGGGCAAAAACCTTTAATTTTTATTATTTTCCAAAACCATTTAAGTTAGACAACAGTTTAATTTCATTGACATTATTAGAATTTAGATGTCAATATAATGATACTTACTTAGAAATGAGTGATTGTTTTTAATTGCATGTGTTGCAGGATCAAATAACTAGTTAATTTAAATCCAAAAGGTCTTATTTAACCGAATTGGAATGGGATTATAGAATTTTCACCCAAAAATGCCTAATGTAGAAATTTCATTACTTTCCATACAATTAAAATGTAGACGTAATTAAGCCCTCTTGTTTTCAGATTAAGTATTGCTAAAATTCCTAGAATCCTTTGAAAAAATACAAACACTGACATTTCCTTCCTATTCTCAGAGCCAAATAACTCAGAGCCACATAGATTGGCAAAACCGGTTGCTTAAAGTGTAACTTCCATATACTGTTTGTTCAACTATTATTATAAAAAAAGAGAATTTTGTCCTGTTGCTTAAGTGCACATTCATAACTATGAGTCCTCACTCAATCATCATTCAAAATGATTTTTCTAATGTAATAACTAATATTAATGTTGATCAATGTGAAGGATTGATCCCTTCTCTATATTACCATATTTTTTGGAGTATAAGATACACTGCAGTATAAGACGCACTTTAGTTTTGGGGGAGGAAAACAAGGAAAAAAGGCCTCTGCCTCCCAGCAATTTGCCAAACAGCAAACAGCAAACAGCAAACAGCAAACAGTACAGATGATATACACTGTTTGCTGTGTATTTCTGTGCATGTGTGCCTGACCCATAGAAATAGCAAAGAATTGGAGAAATGTACATTATGGCAGTATATCAATGCCAGAAAGTTTTCTTAAATGTAGTCACACTAACTCCTCCCAACTATTTAAATAGATCTACTCCAAACATGACTAAGTCAGAGTTTAACTCAGCTGCCTTATTTTAATACTAATATTTAATACTAAAACAGGACATTTCAGATTATACTTTTACAGATCTTTAAAATTGATGTGGCTTTCTGGAAGTATTCTCTGCTATTTAAAAGAAGATACAATAGCACTGGGCCTCTTCAGATCAAGCATTTATTTTAAAAAGCTTCTTCATTTTGTTAAGTTGTCTAGAACAATAATAAAGCAGTCTTTAAAAAAATAAGTCTAATAATTTGAACACTCTACAAACATTTAACAAAATAACATATTAACAGAATCTGCCTCTACCTAGGCTAGAACTCACAAACTCCTGATTGTGAGGCAAGAGGCTCACCTCTAGGCCACAGCAGCTACAGCTTACCTCCTTGCAATTTCAGCATTCTAACATTGCCATCAGTTCATCTCCCAGCAATTTGTCTCATTACAGCCACCATAGTTAGTTTCATTTTACCACGTGGCTTGCAAGCCTCAGTCAGCTGTAGGTCGGGAGGCTGCTAATTAGTTTCTTGTTCAAATCAGGCTCTGCTGCTGTTTGCTGCAAAGAGGTAAATTGTTGGGAGGTAGAGGCCAAAGGGTGGGGCTGGCTGGGTGGGGCTACATTTGGTGTATAAGACGCACCCAAATTTTCACCCTCTTTTTGAGGGTAAAAAGGTGCGTCTTATACTCGGAAAAATACGGTAGTTTCATTGGCAGTAATGATATAATAGGTTCAGAAGGAAAGCAGATAATTTTGAACAAACTGCGTCTTTTTTCATGTAAATCAGTACAATGATGATTCTAATTAAAAGTAGTATTATTAATTCCATAAACAATATAAAAGAAATAAAAATTATTTCTCAGTTTATATAAGATCTAAATCATTTTTAATTGTATACCTGAATCATTTTAACATGATTAATGTGAAAATAAAAAAAATCCAGAACAACAAGCTTTGGTTTAACACTATTGATATTTGAATAATAAGCTCTCTTATATATTTGTATCATATGTTCAAAATTAGATCTAAAATAGCTACTACTTCTATTATAATAAGTGGTAAATCACAATGTACTGTACCGTATTAAAAAAGAGGCAGATGTCATAGCTTCGTGTATGTTTGTTCAAGAATCTTAGAAATTTCATTAAGGCTGTAATTTTATCTAAATGTACTAGAAAGAAACCTTGAACACGTCGGACGTTCTGAATAGAAATTATAGAATTGTATTATCAAGCACATTTTCCCCTCTTGAAAACAGGTGTGATATTCAAGCTGGTACTCAAACTTGTAGAGCTGAATTGTGTTACAAATTAAATCTCATGTCCCAGATTTCAGCTAGGCAGCTATGTTCTTTTCTGAGGCCTACATTTAGTGGTCTCTACCGGTTTTAACAAGCTACTGTGGAACACAGGATGGATTTTACCCAGTAGCAGTAATAGCTTTAATGCAACTGTGACAGGGTTGATTACTCGGCTTACAGTAATGGGGCCTAGATACCTGGGACCCAGTTTTTTATTTGGTATACATAACTTTAAGTATTTGGTGGATAGGTACACCTGGTCTCCCACCTGGAAGGGTTTGTGATCGGCTCTTTTCTTATCGGCCTGCTTTTTATACTCATCTGCAGCTTTCTGTAAGGAAAGCTTTATTTGGAGCCATGTTTTTTGTATCTTTTTGGCCCACTCTTTAGGGTCTTCTGGGGTTTGGGAGTTAAGCTCTAGCTCTGGAATAGCAGGGAGCTCCATACCATACACCACCTGGAAGGGAGGAAAACCCGTGCTATGATGTACCGCGTTATTGTATGCCACCTCTGCGAATGGTAGGAGGCCTGACCAGTATGATTGTTGGTATGAGATGTAACATCTCAAGTAGCATTCCACCATAGCATTGGCTCTTTCAACAGTCCCGTTGGTGCTAGGGTGGAATGCCGAGCTTAATCCCTGTGAAGACCCAATTAACTGTATAAAATTCTGCCAGAACCTGCACCCCCTATCCAAGATGACATGGCATGGTACCCCATGTAAGCAGTAAACATGCTGGAGAAACATGTTTGCTAGGCGCCGTGTGGACGGTATGCCTTTGCATGGGATGAAATGTGCTTGTTTCGGAAATAAATCTATAACCGTCCATATGATCGTATAGCCATGGCCATCAGGGAGGTCAATGATGAAATCCATGGCAATTTCATCCCATGGTCAGATGGGGTTAGACACTGGTTGTAATAGGCCCAGTAGTTTACCAGGCCGTGGTTTAGTTCCTGCGCACGCTGGACAACTCTGTACATAACCTTCTATTTCTGCTCTCATCAGGGGCCACCAGAATTGTCACCTCGTTAGATGTAACATCTTAAGAAAGCCGAAGTGGCCAGCCAGCTTGACATCATGGCATCTCTTTAACACTGTAGACTTGAGGACTTTAGGAATATATATCTTGTCTCCCTTCCAAGCTAGGCCGTCTCTGTGGGTTAACAGGGTTAACCGAAAAGCTGAGGGGGTATCCACATTGGGGGGAAGCGGAAGTCTCCAGTCCTGGCTTTCTCTCGGCCAGTCTGGGCCAGATCCATGCGGAAAAAAAAGAAAGACAGAAGCCAAGTTACAGTACTCGCAACAAGCTTTAATCATGCTACAAATCCAGTCCTCAGTTCACGACGAGTCATAGCAGTATAAAGCCAGCACTGGATACAACCACTTTTCTGCGCCCTTATATCTATTCCACCCTTCACCTAACCACCATCTGGCATTTCCTAACCCCCCCCCTCAGCTGTTTGATGTTCATTCAAATGGTCTGCCCGCCTCAGTGTTGCACTTGGTCATTGATGATGTCATCTACCAGCGCCTTGCATTGCAGTGAGTCGTGGGGCCCACGGAGATTGCCTGCTGCCAGTCCTTATGTCAGCTGCTTGTGCCGGCATCTCCGCTGTCATCAGGGCCATGTAAACTGCCACCAGCCACACCTCCCATTTCCTCTCCCCCCAGTAATGTCGAGCCTCGGTCTGGGCTTGATAACTACTGCTTCTCACAACTATTTAATGGGATTTTAATAATGTATTATTTTTCAACATTGGTTGGCAAATAATTTTAACTTCAGAGACCCCAAGGGGTGACTTGGGGGACAGTGAAACAATGTATATAGAATTTTGAGAAGTTACAATTGGAGCTGTAGGTGATTGCAAGTAGTCTGTGGGACCATAGATTCCCGTTAGACCAGTAGTGGGTTCTGAATTAGTTTGCCACCGGTTCGTGCATCTCTCTCTCTCTCTCTCTCTCTCTCTCTCTCTCTCTCTCTCTCTCTCTCTCTCTCTCTCTCTCTCTCTCTCTCTCTCTCTCTCTCTCTCTCTCTCACGAAGCTTCTGCGCATGCATGGGTGGGTGGAGCAGGGGTGAAATCCTCCCAGTTCGCTCTTACCTGTCGGTCGCCGCAGAGCCTTTGGAGCTAGTGGCGTTCACGGCATGGGGCTGCCCCCGCCCACTTCCCCCGCCCACCTGTACCCCGCCATTTGCGTTCTTTTGCCCTCTGCGCATGTGCAAAGCGTTCTGTATGTGCAGAGGGCAAAAGAACGCAAATGGCGGCATCCAGGTGGGCGGGGAAAGCGGGCGGGGGCAGCCCCGTGCCGCAAATGCCACCAGCTCCAAAGGCTCTGCGGCGACCGACAGGTAAGAGCGAACCGGGAGGATTTCACCCCTGGGGTGGAGCATCCCACCGCTGCCACTACTGGTTCTAAGAACCGGTCCGAAGCAGGAGCAACCCACTTCTGCGTTAGACCCACCATTAGTTGCTTATTCCCAACCAATCTTCAGAATTTCTTTTTTATTGTAGATATTTGCATAGAGGATAAAATTAATTTATAACACACTGTGACTCTTATTTTGATATCATATTTCCTTGTCCTGTCCCAATATATTATGCCATCATCTAACAAATAAAACAAATAGAAAACCTCTGATTTGTTTAATCCATACTATAGCCAGAAAAGGGTCTCTATTCAAAAAGAAAGTAATAGCAGGCATAAGAGGGTCTCAGAATTAGCAGAAGTCCAAGAAAAGGGACCGAGGTAGTTCCAAAATGCATAGTAAGGATTCTACATGCTCAGCTATCTTAAGGTTATCTTGTGTGCCAGTTGCACCCATTCCTAGATTGTAAGGTTCTGCTCAAGGTCACTCATGCCATCACTTCCTGGTTAGACTATTACAATGCACTCAGGAACTATGCTGATACATGCATTTTGGGCTGCCTTATGAGCCACGGTGGTGCAGTGGCTAGAGTGCAGTACTGCAGGCTACTTCTGCTGACTGCTGGCTGCCTGCAATTTGGCAGTTCGAATCCCACCAGGCTCAAGGTTGACTTAGCCTTCCGAGGTGGGTAAAATAAGGACCCAAATTGTTGGGGGCAATATGCTGATTCTGTAAACCGCTTAGAGAGGGCTATAAAGCACTGTAAAGCGGTATATAAGTGCTATTGCTATCGCTATCGCTATTGCTTACTGCTGTGTGAGCTGTGCTGGGTGCCAGCAAGGTTTCTGGGGTAAATTCAAGTTGCTGGATCAGATTATTTACAAGGCTGCTTTTTCTAATGTTTTATGCCTGTGTGACCAGTTCTGGTCTGGTGGACATGCTCTGGGACCCTTATGTGAAACAATGTCAACTGGTGGTACCCAAGAATTATGCCTTCATTGTCATGGCACATTCTTTGGAACAGCCTTCTCTCCCCTCCCAAAAATTTGTATATTCCCCCCCCCCCAACATACAAGCACATTGTTGGCATTCCAGAAGGTCTTGAATGCCTGACTTTTCTTTCAGGAGCCAGGAGGTTATTTTGGAGCCTATTTTGTGTGTTTGTTTTTATGCCGTAAGGAGGAGCTTTGGTCATTTCTAATTATGTCTTG
Source organism: Diadophis punctatus similis (assembly GCA_023053685.1). Taxonomy (NCBI): domain Eukaryota; kingdom Metazoa; phylum Chordata; class Lepidosauria; order Squamata; family Dipsadidae; genus Diadophis; species Diadophis punctatus. The sequence goes on from JALIGW010000003.1 coordinate 164,963,535, forward strand.
TCATATTATTTTTACATTATGTTATTCTATGCATCCATTTTGTTTTAAACACACACCATTATTTGGTTAAGATGAGGTTCTATGTAAAGTAAATAAATACAGAATGACAATGGAAAAAGACAGAAGAGGTTATGAATGACCGAGTCATCAACAACAAGCACATTGCACTATTAACATCTGTATCAAGGTTGATAGCAGTTGGCTTCACACACTGTGCCAAGCCATAAAAAGACTAACTTAACACAAAGTTAGTGAATTCAATAAAAATATTGTTCTCTAAACATGCAAACTGATTTTATTTTACTATGCTAATGCTCAAGGGAGATACTTTACTATAAGCAAAGGCACAACAAAAGTAGAGGTTTTGAGTATATTTTACAGGCAGTTTTCTTCTTTTAATTTTTAATTGTTTAAAGTCTGTCAAATATTTTCAAGTGTTACATTTTACATTTGCTTGGGGTCTTCTTTAGGTCTACAAGCAACTCAGAATTTAATATACAGCTTTAGTCTGTACATGGCTGTACACAGCATGCTGGCCAAAGAATTCTAGGAGCTGAAGTCCACATATCTTAAAATTAAAGTTGCCAAGGTTGAGACCACTGGTCAGATTTATGATGTAGCACTAAGTACTATTTAGTCCGGTGATGGCGAACCTATGGCACGTGTGCCAGAGGTGGCACGCAGAGCCCTCTCTGCTGGCATGTGCGGCGTTGCCCTAGGTCAGATCTCAGTGCCGTTTCTTTCATCAGCTTCTGTTTCCCTGCAAACAACGAAACAGAAGCTCATAAAAGAAAAAGATCTTACCTCTTGCTGCGCTGCCGGTGTTGGGATGCCCCTCCTCCTGCCAGCCAGCTGGTCTTTGGGTCTCTACTGCGCATGTGCACATGCCCGCGTGTGCGTGCACCTTTCAGTTTGGGCATGCACGCGTGCAGTTTGGGCACTCGGTGTCTAAAAGGTTCGCCATCACCGATTTAGTCTATGAAAGGATATGTGACTGTTTTACCTCTTTACGTGGATTTTTTTCATATGTTTTTTCATCTGATGTTCTATTACAGAAATTACTTACTCAATCAGTGTTTATACAGGAACATTACCTGCATCTGAAACAGATGCAAATATCTTTATTACACTATTGGGGAAGAATGGAGACTCTTACAAAAGACAACTGAAGCATTCAAAGTCATGCCCACAGTTTGAAAAGGGTCAGGTAAGTATGGAACACGTGTAGTTATGCTTCAGAAATTTTGTAGATATTTCATTGGAATGTAGAACAGCCATGTGCCAAAATGCACCAAATTGGTTACAACGGAAAAGTATTACAGCCTCAAACTTCTGTCACTCATACCATTATGTGAAAACCTGAAAAATTCTGAAGCGCAATCCTTAACATCTGAAATCTGGTTTCCATAATTATCCCTCATTCCCAAAATGAAGGAAACAAAGACCACATACTACGACCCACAAAACATGTGTAATGCCATATATTAGTAGAAAATTAGGACAATGCTTAAGCTGTCACAAGTAATTAGTTATCTATCTCATTCAGTCATCCAAGAACTACAATCCTGGATAAAAGGATATTTGAGAAAGTATTTAATAGTATGAAACCAATATGTTAATGTTCATACATTCAACATGTTGACATACCCATCAAAAGGTTTAGTAGCTATCATATTGCAAAACTCAAGATCTTTTCCAGACAGATTTGCTTTCAATGAAAACTGATTCCTGGCTGTTTTCAATGCACACTAGTCCATTGCATTTACAAAAGCACCTGTAGTACAAATTCCTAAGACATGAAATCCTCATTATCATTTTTAAAAGCTTAAGTCATTAAAATGCTCTATAGTAAAAGGAACTGTTAATTCTTTGAAAAAGTCCCAGTGCAAGTAACTTTTTTCAGCAATTCTAATGTAACACCTATTATTGAGGAGAAGAGAGGTATCCATATTATACTGCTATGGCTTTTAGTGAATATTGGTCTACCTGTCAACACAGGATGCCATGATTGTTATATCTATTTCCTAAATTATGACCAGCAAAGTCTGAATGCTAAACATCAGAGATTCTAAGTAACAAATATAACATGAGATATCTGTGTTCAGTATAATATATCCCTTTTCTGGTCACACCAAATCTAATTAACACAATGTTCTGCTGTTTGATTACAGATCTCTGGTAATTAAAAATTAATGTAAAATTAGCTAAGCAATTGATTTACTTACCCAAGAGATTTCGGGAATGTCTTATATTGAAGAATTCTAAGAGGACATTTAAAAACTTTTTCAGATGCTAATTTTTATTTACCCCCTAGGACTGGGCTGTCAAACTCCTGGCCCGCAGGCCGGATGCGTTATGCGCTGGCCACGGCCACGGCCAGTTTAGCAAAAGGAGGAAAAGTCCTGATACATCACGTGGCGCCACCGTGACGACATGAGTTTGACACCCTTGCCCTAGGATGATGATAGTGTTTGCAAAGTATTATTGATGCAATGCCAATTTCCAAACTTCTATTCATCCTTGCAAAAATCATCTGCATTTCCTTCCCTTATTTTAGAGATGTAGGTAGTTCTCAATGAACAACTATTCATTCAGCAACCAAAGTTACAATGGCACTGAATGTGAAGGACTTATGATAGATCTTCATAGTTGCAGCTACTGCAGCTTCTCTGTGATTATGTGATCACTATTCAGACATCAGTGCAAGTTATTTGATAAAAGAAAAACAGAATTTAATTACATCATAGCAAACAAAACTGGTTTCTATCACTTGAGCTATCTTTATAGCTAATTGTTTTTATTAGTTTAATGGGTTAAATCACGGGTGTCAAAGTCGCGGCATCACGCCGTCATATGACATTTCATGACATTTTCTCATTCGCAGAGCTGGGGTGGGCTTGGTCTTCACATGACACATCTGGCCCACGGGTTGCCACCTTGACACCTCTTGGTTAAATGAATAGGAAATGTTCTTTGCACCTAGTTGAAGCAAATTTAAATCAAAAAAGTCAATTTTAAAGGATCACTTTTGTCTTTTAGCAGCTAGCATTTCCACAAAGGGGTAAATGGCATAACATAAAATTTCATTTTAGTAAATTGTGAAAACTAAAATTTCCTCCATGAGGAGAATCTGTTGATAACAAAGTGTCTCTTGGACAACTGTTTCCCAAATCTATGTTACTGTGATATAGGATGTGCTTAATAAGGGATCTTAAACTGGAAAAGAATAAATAAAAGGAAGATTAATATTGCCAGAATTAGTATTATGCATGAGTGTATATACTGGCACAACAGGATTTACAATTTCCATAACAAACTCAAAAGTGCTAAAATGTTCCAAGTTATTTTCAATATGTTTTTTCATGCCTGTTACCTATTTTGGTCTTTTTCATATACTTGCTCATTAAGGATAGCATTTGCCATGGTAACTGTTTTGTATGATGATAACTAAATATATAAAAGTAAAAATATCAGTTATTTATTTTCCAAGAAAAATGCAATATTTCCTGAAGAGTATTGTAATCATATTAATATTTAGATTTTAAAAGATCTATAAATCTGATTTTTAAAATATTTTCAATTTCTTTTCTTAAGTTTTTATTTAATTTGTCTTAATCTACTACTATAATCATTCATTGAAGAAAAGTCTCCTTTGAGTCAAACTTAATTTCTTGTGACAACATAGATATATTCATGCTACTGTCTTGGCAACAACAGGGAACATTTTACATTGCCTTTTCTTCATTTTTTTAAAAAGTCCTGGATTATGGTGGTGATCCAAATATTAATTGGGTCCATCCTTTGCTTAGCTTTTTTAGACATCAGCCAGGATTGTGCCACGCTGCTTATTATCCATCTCCTTTTCTCTCTCAAATAATATACATTCATTCTCTAACAGTTTTCCTAATGTTCTAAATGTGACTTTAAATTTTCGGAGAAGGCAATACTGTATATTGGGTAGTCAGGGTTTGCTCTTGATACCTAGGGCATGTTATCTTTTTCATGGATTAGCCACCATTAGCAGGCAATCCAGATTCTGTTTTTCATAAAAATTGTTAAATTGGGTGCATTGGAAGCATTCAAATGTTCCTTTAAAAGAGACATGAGAAATGCATAAAACTCTGGCACTGCTGCTGGATTTACAGCTGGTTCACGGTTACTCTTTCACCATGTTCCCTATGTGAATTAAAGATACTTTATAGTTGTGCTTATATATTTTATTTATTTATTTATTTACATTTCTATGCCGCCCAACTGCCAAGGGAATCTGGGCGGCTCACAGCAAGAAGAAACATAAATAACATATCATTAAAAAAATTTAAAAAGAGCAGATTAAAAACACATTAAAAAAATTCCAGTCACCCAATATTCATGGGCCGACCTTGTCTATCGTCACCAAAGGTCAATGGCCCCAGGCCTGCTGGCAGAGCCAGGTTTTTACCTGCTTTTACCTGCTTTTACCAGCTTTCCGGAAGGCCAGTAAGGTAGGGGTGGTACGGATCTCAGGAGGTAGCTGATTCCAGTTTTCTTTTGATTTAATTTCTCTTTTAAAGCATCTTGTTATTTCATAAATTTAATCAGATTTATAAAAGGCATGTCTTTAATAGAAGTATTTAAGCCTGTTTTGTTGCACCAGGGTGAAGTCACATTGTCTTGTTTCATTGAGGTGATGCAATATGTTCCGTCAAGGCAAAGGCTTTACTGAGACAGAACAACTTATCTCTATGAGCAAATACAGTAACTGTCCATTAAAATATTTCTTAGAATATTTCAAAGCTCATTTGTAGCTAATTTTTTGTAGAATAAGAAGTGTAATACATTTCAAACAAATCCAAATAGACTTGGGAGTCATTATGTGATTCCATACCACAAAATGTTTTTAAAAGGCAGAGATTCTTGCTTCATTTGTTTCTTTATTATATGGTTATTGTAGGATATGGTTAAAAAAAGTCAAGTTAGGAGCCACAGGTAGAGCTTTGATTGCACTACTGGGGTTGCAATTTTGTCTTTTGGCCTTACACATTTGGACACCCATTCTGTAGAACCCTAAAATATGTTGTGCAGAATCCCCTAACACTACTGGTTTGATTTTGAGGTTAAACGTTAAACTGTGTGCAAGCCTGAAGACAAATTCTCTCATATTAAGGCCTTCAGTTTCTGCCACAATCAAATGATTATTATTCTACCAGCAAAAGGTTTCTCATTCATGTTTTGGTGATTTCTCCTCAAAGATGCTGACGTATCTTTTATAATATAAGCAACAACATTTGGAAGTCCCACTGCATGGATATTGTTGGAGTAGTGGCTTTCAAAAGAATATCAGAAAAATGTATATAAATAGATAAACATAATTAAATAATTGGTTGCTATAATTATGTTTCTATTAATATGGATTTCTTCCTGATTATCTATTGGTAATTCCCTTCACTCCTATCCAAAAACAGTTAAGTACCTTTGCTATCCAAGCTGTTGATCTTGGGATGTTAAGCTCAGTGTTGGTGGAACACAATAACTCTGGTTATGGAGCTGGATGGTACCTTGACCAAATCTTGATACAAGAATTGGGGAAGAGCGATAGTCAGTATGTATTTTCATGCCAGCGATGGTTGGACAGTGGTGTTGGTGATGGAAAGATGAAACAAGAACTGCGGCTTCTTGGAAAAACCAATAAAGAAAGTCTGACAAAAGATGTTCATGGTAAGATATACAATGAAATGCTTTCAAGCTTCTATTTTGATGCATCTTTGTCTTTCCTGGTTGGATCAACTGAGAATAAAGACAGGTTTACAAGAACAATATCTTTAATGCAACCTGTATATCCTTGCCATTTAGTAAAGCTGGGTAATGCAGTTATAATATTTAAATAAAAATAGATAAGCACATGGAGAGATTAAAAAGTATAATCAATGCTTTAAATGAGATATGGGGATTGAATGCACCATGGAGAGAGAAAAGAAAATATAGAATTCTCCATGCGTGAGACCTAAGGCTGTTGGATTTGAGGCTATTTCCTCACCTGTTCTAGCTGAGTTTTCTTTCTTTCCCCCAGTCACTTTTGGGAATAGTGCTTTAAATTTTGATTAATTGCAATGATCATATTACTACTCCAAAGACAAATATCAACTCAATATTCTTATTCCTTTTTATAAGGCATAAACTCTTTGCAACATGTATACTCAAAAATACATTGTATTAAAAAGTAAAAAATCATTGTATTTGTTTGTCCCAAAGGTGCTTTTTTTCAAGAGGCAGCTGGCCTTTCTGCTGAAGAAGCTACCCTTCTTCAAAGAAAAACAAGAAAGTCCAGTTGCCTTTTGAAAAAAGCACCTTTGGGACAACCATGACCTGGATGACTGAGAATCTCCGTAGACATTATATTTGTTTCTTCTGGAGTACTATACCAATACACACTCATATTTGAAATACTGTTTTAATTGTGATTAGCTAAAATAAGGAGGGTGGCAATTCAAGTAGCAAGGGATATAGATCTGCTAGAGTATTCTCATTGGTTATATGCTCACAAAAGCAGCAGTTTATTAATTTGGTTACCTTAGATTTCTACTTGGAGAAAATCTTTAATTCAAAGTGATGCATGGCTGAGGCAACTTTGAATTCAGGCAACTTTGAATTCATTCATAAACATAACATTGCATTTATATTCAGAGGGCACAATGACAAGGACCTCCATGACAAGGTCTTCCATTACTAGCTAAATCCTATCTTTGAATTAAAAGTTTCTATAAAATGAAAATAGTGTGTTCGACACTTTTGTGAAGAAACTTTTGTGAAGACACTTTTGTGAAGAAAAAAAAGTCCCAGGACTACTAAATAATTAATCTATGAGTGTTATATAAATTATAATATTGTATGACTCTACAGGTTAATGTAATTAAACTCTCAATTATTCCATCCAGCTTAAAAACTTCTAAATTATACTACAGAATTGATAAACAAGTAAGCATTTTTTACATTTCAGATGTAGCATCGCAAACAAATTATTTCTTGTTGATTTCTAGGGACTTGGGATGTCACTGTTATAACTAGGGAAATGTCAGATAATTACGGGAACTCTAAATTAATTCTGACAGTATGTGATGACAAAGGTACATCAGCTGCAGTCTTCATTCCCAAAGGATCATTTAAAAGGGCTAAAACTTACCAGACATCTTTGGAACTAGATAAGAAATTTAATAAGATTTGGAAAATTCGCTTGGAAGTAGAAGACTCAGACAGAGAAATATGGCATTGTCATGAGGTAAAATTTAATTATGCATTAGTACATACTTTTACACAAATGTTCTTTAATATTATAATTTACAAATCTATTCATATACATACATGATGATCTGGGGTTAGCCATACATATATATACATACATATTCCATATCACAACAAATCTCATTGATTTCAGTAACTCTAAATATTAAGTCTTGATTCAACACGTTATGATATAGTTTCCATTCTATAGCAGGAAATGGAAACCAACACTGTTTGGAAGGGAAAACATTTTCCTTAGGTCTTGCTCATTTAGTTTATTATTTTATTTTCTTCTTTTCTATAGGTGAAGCTTCAGAATAAAAAGAGTAAGGAAACTTTAGAAATACCTTGCTGCCAAGATTTTCCAGATAATAAAGGATGCACAGTGGCTGAATTTCCCATTCTGATAACTGGCACCAGGTTTTTAACAGGTTTGTTACTTACCAAACAGTCAAAACAACTTCCACAAAAGCTTACAAAGGACATTTGCCTCCTATGTGGTGTTGAAAAGTCACACAAAAAGGAAAAAGGAATGAAAGAGTATAGTAAGACAGCTTAGGCATCATTTCTTAAAATTACATACTAGATGCTATGGCTGATGCCAAATAACAGTTAAGAAAGAAGAGTAAATGTTATATTCCACATTTAGTTAGAGGTTCTGCTTTTGGGAGAGAAAGTGCTCCAATCATTTTCCTTTTACTAAACTGGCTGAATCATGGTTCCTTCTTTGTGTAATGCCAACACTAACAGTAATTGCCAGAATTCTTGCCATGTGCAAAGCTATTTTTCTCCAAGGAAGAAAAGTTGGAAAAGGATGGGAAAGCAGAAAGACTATCAGCCTGCTGTTATAACGAGACTCTTTTTTTATTGTGATTTAGATTCCTTGTTGTGTTCTCTGTTGTGGTTTGTTCTTATATTGTGTTGTCTAGAATTGATTTCTGTTGTTGTAAGCCAATCTAAGTGATGGATAAACAATTGACAGGGCAAGACATACTTTTCATTAAAAGTTGTCTTGTGAACAAAGGGGATATGAATTGTTTTGTTTTGCTTTGGAGGCCTTGTCAGCAATTCCAATTTCCTCAACGAGGCTTACATGTATATGTCATACATGTGCTGAAGCTTCTTCCTGTATATTTTAGAAGGTGAAAGGAAGGTTGTTTTGCGAGTCAAAAGATGTTTTGCATGAATTTTTATCCAAGCAAAGCCTATCTTTGTATAACCCTAGCACATTTCCTGATTACTTAAGAGAGCTTAGCAACTCAATGAAAGAAACTACAAACTATAATATAATTACTAGCATTTAATATGATGGAGACCCCCCCCCCAGTAGCAGCCAGTAGTACCTTTAATATATACACATAATTCCAGTTTTATGTACAAGAAATGAATACTTGGTTTCTTCCAGTCATTTCAGAACATTGAAATGTATCCATGTAGACCAAAATCCGTTAAGGAACATTTGAAAAATCTAGATATATCCAGTCCAGAAAAGAGACCATTTAAGTGATACTATTTTCCAGTATATAAAATACTCTTATTCAGATGTTGCTCCAGAAAGCAGAATTAGAACTGATTGACAGAAACTCCAACTCTAGACATAAAACTTAGGATAAACGTTTGACAATGGAATAGATACTCTCAGGAACAGTTGTGTTCAACTTTGCCTGTTGGATTTAAGAAGGGTAATCAGATCTATAAGAAATACTGTATCTACCCTGTGGGTACAGATCCATATATTCAGCAAGAAGGTGAACAACGTAGCTTTCAGAATCTCTTTCACATATATACGATCTGCTTTAACTGTTCCAATAGAAAAGGATATCTGTAGCTCAAGATTGAATTGTGGAGTTCTTGGTGCTCTTTCAGCTTGGTTGTTTGCTTGCAGATATTTCATATACCCAACTAGGTTACATCATCATGTAACATTTACTTTAATTTCTTGTTTGCTGCTGTACTTAAGCTTGTTTTAATAATTTTATTATCTGTGGCTCTGAGTGCTTTTTAAAATAAGAACACAGGAAAATATTTTATTTAACAACTACTAATAAACATACTTGTTCCTTTATAATATATAAAGGATATATTATATCCTTTTATATGTTATCTATCTGTCTGTCTGTCTGTCTGTCTGTCTGTCTGTCTGTCTGTCTGTCTGTCTGTCTGTCTGTCTGTCTGTCTGTCTGTCTATCTATCTATCTATCTATCTATCTATCTATCTATCTATCTATCTATCTATCTATCTCTATCTCTATCTATCTATCTATTTCTATCTATCTATCTATCAATCATCTATCTATCTATCTATCTATCTATCTATCTATCTCTATCTATCTATCTATCTATCTATCTATCTATCTATCTATCTATCTATCTATCTATCTATCTATCTATATCTATCTATCTATCATTTATCTATCTATCATCTATCTATTTATCTATCTATCTATCTATCTATCTATCTATCTATCTATCTATCTATCTATCTATCTATCTATCTTTATAATATATGTTTATTAACTGATTTTGGGGTTTTTTTTGTCTTTAGTTAAACAATATATTCTATATATCTCAACGGATTCAGCCCCAAAGTCAGGCACAGACTCTGATGTGTATGTCACTTTAAAAGGGACAATGGGAGACACAGGCCGGAGAAAATTATTAAGAAATGAGCAGGGATGCTTTTCTGAAGGAAAGGTAAGCTTTTCAAATAAATAAACAAAAAACGATATATATGTATGATTTGTCCTAATTAGAGATATCTATAATAGTACTCTTTGCTAGACATCTATAATACAATGCTAATTGATAATGTGATGGAGCATGAGGATGGAAATGGAACAAGAGAGATGGCCTTGAGGGAAAAATATCAGAAGACATTACAAAAAAAACATTCTTTGGATTATAATATTATAAATTATAATTTAAGAAAAGGTCTTTTAAGAAAAGATCTATGTTTGGCATATCAACCAAAGCCAGATACAGATATTGATTATTAGAGTTGGAAGGGACCTTGTAGGTCATCTAGTCCAACCCCCCGCTCAAGCAGGAGTCCCTACACCATTTCGGACAAATGGCAGTCCAATCTCCCTTTGAAAGTCTCAAGTGTTGGAGCTCTCACAACCTCCGCAGGCAAGCTGTTCCACTGGTTGATCACTCTCACCATCAGAAAGTTTCTCCTTATTTCCAGGTTGAATCTCTCCTTGGTCAGCTTCCATCCATTATTCCTTGTCTGGTCTTCCAGTGCCTTGGAAAACAGCCTGACCCTTCTTCTATGTGGCAGCCCCTCAAATATTGGAACACTGCTATCATGTCTCCCCTGGTCCTTCTCTTCACTAGGCTGGCCATGCCCAGTTCCTGCAACTGCTCTTCGTATGTTATAGTTTCCAGTCCCCTAATCATCCTGGTTGCTCTCCTCTGCACTTTCTCTAGAGTTTCAATGTCTTTTTTGTAGTGTGGTGACCAAAACTGGATGCAGTACTCTAGGTGCGGTGTAACTAAGGCTTTATAGAGTGGTACCAGTACATCCCTAATCCTAGATTGTATCCCTCTATTAATGCAACTTAAGATTGCATTGGCTTTTTTTTGCTGCCGCTGCACATTGCTGGCTCATATTTAGTTGGTTGTCCACCAAGACTCCAAGATCCCTCTCTTGAGTGTGGTTTCTGCTATTGAGTGTCGTTTCACCCAGTTTATATGTATATCTTTGTTTTTTCTTACCTAGGTGTAGGATTTTACTTTTATCTGCATTGATAAATTGATAAATATATGATAAATTGATAAATATCTGCCAATAAAAGGCCTTCCTGCCTTTTGCCTCAGTCTATAAGATTAGAAAGAATAATTTCCATATTCTTCCCCAAACTGGCAATTTGGGGAGAGCATATTCCCATTTGGAGAAGGCAGATTTACTCCTCACAACTAGAACTGCTGTCTTATCTGTGATCTGTTTCAGTTAATAATCCTTTACCTTGTCCATTACTCACTGGAAGCAGTCATTCAGAGGTGTTGTACCATTTCCTGAAGATGTCATAGGAAAATAAATCTTGGTGTCAGCAATATACTTGTTTTAAGGATTGCAGATGATGAAGTAGGAACTGTTTTCCTTCAGCTAGACATGGTGACAATGTAAACACACAGCTGCTAGGTTTCAAGACCACCAAGCACTGCACCAAATACTAGTTAATTTGGAAGGACAGAAAAAAGAAGTTTTTTTCTTCAGAATATGTAAAAGTCACTTATATCTTTGTTTTACACTTGGTGGTCATTTATAGTGTATACAGTACCTTAATCCTAATTTAGTCAAGCCATGTCTGGGATACTTCTGACAAATTAGGCTGAAGAGTTGAGGAAGTCATACTGCATCCTGATCGGGGATGTCTGAGATTATCAGATTTAGAACTGATAATATCCAGTTCTAAATCTGAGCTTCTACACCCACTTTCATATGCAGTAGATATTGGCAGCATTGGACACAGAATGGAAACTGGAGACACTCTTGTTCTGAGAACCAGTAGACTCAGAGAAATTCCATGTGAAATCCACTTGAGAGATAGAAAGAATATTACTGCGAAGACATGCCTCCTATTCCCAAATCTTTCTGGAAATATGGGAAACTACCATTGTTGACAGTAATGAAACCTTGTGAGAAGTCAAGAAGAACCAATGGAGTAACACCTCTACTGTTGATCATAAAGCATTAGGCCAATCAAGCTTTCAGAGCTCATGGTGAACTCACTTGAAAATGGGTCAATATATTTTGCTTTCTCTAGGACTACTAAATTTAGGGCTATCACTGTTGCTAAAATTCAAATGATCATTTGATGTCAATAAAATGGTACAGTGTATTGAATCTCCTTGCCACCATCTAATGGTTGCTTGGAATCTTGGAGCCCCAGATATATTAAACCTAGTTAAATTTGTTGATGAGAACATTCAAATATAAAATCTATTTAATTTCATTTATTGATCACACTCCTATACTGCCACAATAATCTCACCCCCTTACATAGAATAAGTAATTCAAGTTACATTAGAGCAAATTGTCAGCCCTGGAGGCAGGGGTGGGTTCCACTTTCCTTTGCCACCGGTTCGCATCACAATGTTTCGTGCGCACGTTCCCCCCGTGCAATTTCACTTCCGCGCATGCTCAGTAGCAGGATTCAGCCCAAAATACAGCTGAGGAACTGATCAGCTGTGCATCGAGCAAAGAAATAAAGGTGAATATTAACCCGGGGTGGGCGGGAGGGCTCTTTTTCAAGCCGTGGAAAAGGAGAAGTGATCCAAACACGGAAAAATTCACCAAAAATTCCCAAAAAAAATGGCAGTGCCCACAGACTGGCACCGACTGAACCAGATCCGTGACGCCATTGATGAGAGCAGGTTGCTAACGGTTTGGGCGATCTGGTCCGAACCGGGAAGAACCCACCCCTGCCTGGAGGCCATCTTTTACTTTGGATCTTCAGGGCTGCCACACTTGGTGGATGGGCATGCTTTGGGAAATGGGAGGGGGATTGGATGGGGACAGGGTGAGATGTATAGCCATAACAACATTCTTTTCCCTGGGAGTCAAGGATGTTCAGCCTGCACCTGGAGAGGCGTGACTGAGAAACAACTCCAGTTGGGACGGTGACCTGATTGGACTATGTGATGGACACGTGGGTGCAGGGGAAGGGACTTTGGCTTTCCTTTGGGTGGGGAAAACCTGGGCCCTTTAAGATTCGGGTTTTCCCAGATGTGCCAATATGACATCTCTAATAAACTGGAACTTTGAGGAGCATGCCTGCCTTGGAGTTTTATTTCTGTTGGGGGTGTTACTTGGAACCCTGACACAAATATTAACACAGCATATCCTAGAAATGTTGCACATCTCATCAGAAACTTTGAACCTCAGTAACAGGTAATCTTATTGCCTATCAATACCCTATTGTAGTTGGGTAATAATAGATGGGCATCTGCAGAACCCTTATCTTTCCTTTGAATGCTGTGGTCAGTTTTAAACTTGAGTTTAAACTGTCCAGATCTTCAAAAATGGGGGGGGGGGGGAGAGATAAATTGATGATAAATATATTATTTGATTTTTAAGTGTAATCCACTTTCAAATTACATTAGCAACAATTAGGTTGCTAATTATAGATTGCACAAATTGATTGTATCACTTTCTAATCTGTTTTTAATTTGGAAGTATGGCCACCAATCTATTCTGATTCCTTCTTGTTCTAATTTTTGTATAGATTTTAAGGCTCCTCCTTCCTCTAATATTTCCTCATAGGTGACCATTTTATTCAAATTTGTTGTATTGGGGTGCGTGATGGCTTCCATACCAGAAAACCAAATTGGTATTTTTGTATAGTGATGTTTTTTAATTTTAAGCCAAATTCCAAGTAGTGAATCTCAAATGCACAAATTGATTGTAATGATGCTGATTGGGGGGGAGAGCTTATACATTCTATGGATTTGAAATTGTTCATATAGCTAAATTAATGGGTTGCAGAGCTATGCAGAGAAGAATTTTGTTACAAATGTAATCTAAAGGTTGGCAGCACCACTAGAACATCAGGGAAGGTGGCGCTGGCATGTAGATTAATGGTTGTCAAATAAGAATAAAGCATTGAGCTTCACTTTCCTGTTGCTTTTATATGGTTGACAGTTTTATAGCGGCTGTATCAATCTCATTATTCTGTTTATTAAGTCTTTGGTATGCTGACTATGGTCCTTCTAGGTGGATGTTTTTCCCATAGAAGCAGTAGATATTGGAACTCTGTGTCAGCTTATTGTGGAAAAAGGAAAAGGCTCTGCTTGGCACCTCCAGAAGGTTATGGTGAAAGAACCGCAATGTGAAGGGAAAGAGACACTCTTTATGACACAGACATGGCTGAAAGACACAATTGAAAAGAAAAAATATGCCTCACTAACTCTGAATGCTACCGGTCAGTGTTATTTAAGACATTTCTCATTTGAAATTCATTGTGAAGAGTCTCCTTTTTAATGGCAGAACATTCCTATTTTTTCTAAGCTTGAATAACAGAAAGTACACTATTCAGAATCTTTGCTTATGACAGCAACAGCACAAGCCAACTTAGCAATAAGATTGTAGAGTATTAATTAAATGTTGCAAGTTGCAACCAAGTACAACATAAATTTGTGAAAGTGTCTGTTATCAACTATTTTTGTCTTTGTGACTCCTTCAAAAAGCATTGGGTGAAGTGCCATAATATCAAGAAATATTCTCAATTGTTCTTACTGCTCAGAAGATATATCAATATGTTTGATAAACTATTATTTATTATCAACGGGCAATTTTCTTTCTTGTTGCACCTTTTGGTTTTTCAAAATTTTCTTAAGATACTTATGGAAAAACCAAAAACCTTTTAAAAAGTTTTTTCAAAGTTTCCATTTGTTTTATATATTCCAAGTTAGCCATGAAATCATACTTGTTACATTCTGGGAATGGCCCCTAATTTAACAACAACAACAAACAACAACAACAACAACAACAACAACAACAACGTTGTTTCAATCCCTTCATATTTCAGGGAACCAGAGATAGGAAAAGCTGGCATGTAATGGCAAAAATCTTGCTGATTACATCCGTAAGCTTTATTCTATAAATAGCTCCAACTATGAGCTTACCAAGCATTATGATTCAAACCAGCTTTTTTTTTGGCCTTTTCTTTCCTCTTGTTCACCCTTTTCCCTCTCAATTCCTCTCTTTTCTGTTTCTTATTCCTAGACACTTTGAGGCATTGAAAGGCCTCATTTTAAGTGTGTGTGTGTGTGTGTGTGTGTGTGTATGTTTTTCTGTCGGCCCGGGTTCAAATCCCAGTAAGGGGTATGGCTATCTGATGAGAGCAAAATAATCTCGAAATAGATCTATAATAGTCTCCCTTTATTTTCATTTATCAGCAAAAAATCCTACATATATATATATATATATATATATATATATATATATATATATATATATATATATATATATATATATATATATATATATATATATATATATATATATATATATATATATATATATATATATATATATATATAATAAGTTCTATATAAACATAACTATTCCTGCTTTCCTGGTATAAGACCAAAGACATGGCTTGGTGCACTCAAACAGTACTACTTTTCAATATATTAGCATATTTAAGCCATTAAGATCCCAGCTACACAGTACAATAAGTTATGGCCTTGGTTTAACATTAACTGATGATGCAAACCTATATGTGTTCTGCATGGAATCAGAAACAACAGCAGATTCCATTAATCTTCCAGGAAACTTTCTCCAGTTCTCTAAGGAAAATATGAATGTCAAATATTTGAATGTAAGTTAAGAAATGTCTAGTATTCTTTTACAAAGAAATATTAATATCTCTCTTTTTATCTTTTTTTAATTAGAAGTACTGGATAAGGGAAGCACAACTGCCTCACTGTTATTAAGCCAAAACATGAAATCAGGTATTTATGTAACACCAATCCATGATGCCTCGGACTGTTTAAATAAATATGTTGTTTTAGAAATACTTTGCTATTGTTGGAAATATCAGTTTTTATCATTATGTTTAAATAGTGAAATACTGTATCTTATCTAACATTCTAATGTAACATAGGTACTAATTAATATATAACTAGATTCAACCAATTTGAACATTCTTTCTATAATGCTATTTTCGTTTGTTTGTTTAGAAGGTCTATGGAAGATATCTTGCACTACATGTCGTGAAGATTCATCAAAAGCATTTGAAGAGTGTTGGGAAAACATTACTAAACTGATTTGGGTGTTCTATGGAAACAGTGGCAAATCTGAACCAATTTCCTTGACGAGCAAAACAGGAATTCAAGCTGATGACAAATTAATGTTTGATGTAAAATCAATATGTAAATTATTTGTATAGAGATAAACCATAGACACAGTAGCTTTTCAATTTAATAAAGAAATCTTTCCATCTTAGTCTTACCACTAAGGTAGAGTGAAGCAACTGTCTCACAATGCAGGATCTAGAGCAGCGATGGCGAACCTTTTTGGCACCAAGTGCTGAAAAGAGAGCGCGCACGGCACCAAGTGCCAAAAAGGGAGCACTTTGCGCATACGCGTGCTCATCTGGGCTGCGACGAGGAAGAGGAATTGCCATGGGGCATGCGCGTGCCAGAAAATGTACTAACAGTTTCTGGCACACACATGCGCACCGGCCGGCAAGTTTCCGGTTACTGCCACACATGCGCACGCGCCGTTCAGCTAACCGGCGTGTATGCTCACGCTGGAAAATGGAAGACCAACTCTTCCGGTTTCTGGTACTGTCGCACACACAAAGGCCTCCTGATCATCTCATGCGCATGCACACCAGAAACCCAGAAGAGGAACGGTCAACAGCACACGTGCCAGGTGACACGGTTCTGCGTGCCTCTTCAGGCAGGCATGACATAGGTTCACCATCACAGATCTAGAGAGTTCACAACAACAGTGGCTATCTCTCATTATTTCCTTTAAATCTCCTACCCTGTGGCTGGTAAGCTATGATACTGTCTATTTGAATCTTGCTTTATGCAAAAAAAAGAACCAGTCCAGAATGTTTTACTCTTTTTGATCTTGTTGATTATTTTATAAAATGTCATTTAACATCACTGTTGGCATATTATAATGAACACATCTAAGAAAGGCCAACAAATACAAGATAATACTAATGTGTATTATCATATGAGTATCAAAGATTTGCATTTGCACATCATTTTCTTTATTTATCAATCCATGCTTTTTTTTAAAAAAAGGAGATGTGGACTTAGAAAATAAGATTTTTTGAACTCTCCATTTTAGCCTATAGGATCAGGAGGAATAGACAATGCCTAAGAAAATGTCATTTCAAAATATTATTTAATGTCATTTTAATTACAATGGAAAACTACTTATTCTGCTATTCTCTTTTAGGTATATTTCCCATCTGATCTAGGAACACTTTATAAAGTGAAGATTGGAGTTCATCTCTTGGGAGAAAACATATGGCAATTGTTTCATCATTGCAAAATCCAGAACACTGTAACCCTGGATACCTTTAGTCTCTCATTACATGAAACATTCCCTCTTCTTAATGGAGACCAGTGGCTTGAGTTCCCTATTGAATGGCCATTAAGGAAAGCCCTTTCTGGTATGTAGCCATTGGCATTTGGACAATGTGTACTCCAGAAATTACAACTGGATCCGTCTTAATTTCCTTTAATTAACTATACCATAAAATGACAAGGTCTCCATATATTGAAAAAAAGTTACTATTTTCAGATCAATATTTTAAGGTTAAGCCTTCCATTAGATTAGTGTGTCAGAAACTGTTGACTGACAGACACTCATACTACAGAGGAGAGAGAGAGGTATAATTGTTTCCATTATATTGTAGTTCAAAGGTCTAGGGCACTCTCTAATGATAGCAGATGAGAATGCGCATTTTTGAAAGATATATTGGTTCTTAGGCATTACTTAAACAAGAGTCTTGTGTTATAACAATGTGAGAGTTATGTTCCCTTCACTTTTGTGAAGAAAGACTTGGAACAGTCCTTAACCTCTATTATTGATACTTGCTACTATTTGTAGAGGTGCGTCGTAATATCCAGCAAATATTTGGATGATCCAGAATGCAGTTGCCACACAGTTTATTGTAAGCCTAGACTTGTGTATGTGTCACCTCTTTTGTGGGAGCTCCCCTGGCTGCCAATCTGCTTCCAGATACAAGTCAAGGTACTGGTTATCACTTTTAATGCCCTACATGGCTTGGGGCAGTAGTGGGTTCTAAATCCTGTTGCTACTGGTTTGTGCATGCACGCAAGTGCACGCACAACACTTCTGCCTATGCACAGAAGCGTCCCAGGCGGATGGGTGGAGCCTCCCGCCACCGCCGCTACCGGTTCGCAGAACCGGGCAGAACCGGGAGCAACCCACCGCTGGCTTGGGGCCAGTCTATTTGGAGTATCACTTTTTCCCCATTACACCTATCCAGTCCACCAGTACAGAAAGGGAAGATATGTTGTTAGCCAATTCCGTAGGGAAGTACATGTGGTGGGACCACAAAAAAGAGCCTTCTTGGTGGTGGCCCTTTCTCTACAGAACATCATTCCTCCAGAAGTATGATTGGCTCCCATCTTTGTTGCTTTGTTGCTTTTCCAAAATGCCCTGAAGACGTAGTTGTAGGCTGTTTGTAATAGGCTCTCACTTCATTTAATACATAAGAACATATTCTATGATATGTCCATATTGTCACTGGAAATCAATGAAATGCTGGTAAAAAGTCAGTTACCATCAACTGTATATAGACTGATAATTATAATAAAAGCAGTATGAAGACATTCCAACTTGTTACCGTAATAGCAGAGTCTGTTTTTATTCCCCATACATTTATGAGATCATATCTATAATGAGATACAGAGTATAGACAAGTATTCAACAGTTACTGAATTTCATATGAAATGATACACATGTGAAAACATATATTTATCAAATAATGACAGAAATGGATCTAAATCACAGTCTGGATATTTGTCACATACTAGTTATAAAATCTGTTCATCACGCTTTTTTATGGTGAATGTATAAGTAATATTAAATTATCAAACTGGGTGTTAGATGTAAACATTGGTGAGTGTTTTGGAAAAAATAAGTAGGAATGTATGCATATATAATCATTTGCAAAAATGAATTTGTATTTCTGAAGAATGAAAATAATTGCCATTGAATTCAAATATTTTATTAAATTACATTAGTCATGTTAAATGAAATTCTAAATATTTTATGTAACTGAACTGAAAATTACTCAAAATAATTTAATACATGGATCATAAGAATCCTTTGTTTAAATACAACATATTTCTTTTTTCTAGTATTTTACCAGTAATATTAAATTTGTCTGATACGTTAATATTAGTAGCCAGTTGTATAAGCTAGTTGAATTAGAGTGCTTGATTCAAGCTAATTCTGTTTCACTGAATTCAGCGGGATCAGATCAGCTTAATACTTTTGTAGCTGTTGATTTCTGAATGTTACTGCTTGGTATATTTATCATTGTGATGCTTATTCGCTCAATATAGCTGTGTGTTTCCATTTTTCTACCCAATCAGCCATCTGCTATTTAGTTCCTACAGACAGTTAAAACATTGTCCAGATGTTGGCAAAGAGTTCTTTTCTCAAGAAACCACTTAGTTTATTATTATTAATACCAGAGAGCCAATTTGGTTGAGTGGCTGCAATACTGTGGATTTATACTGATTGGTGAAGGACTGTAAGACTGTAAAACAGAATGGGTAGATTTATTTAACTTTAGTGGTGAAATATGTACTGAGCTACCTTTTCTACTTCCATTCAGACTTGAAATATACAAATACAGATGATGTAAAACTAGAAAGAGTAACCAACACTCTGAACAGCTGAATTACTGTATCAGAATAAATATAATAAAATTCTGCATGATTAATTCTAAAATTTGCATTTACAGCAAAGAAACCTAATTATAAGTATAAAATGGAAGTAATCTATGTGGTATCTATGGTCTAAGTTACTTAGATCAATCTCTTACCATGTCATCCCAGGTAACTATTGGGGTGTAGAATTACACATGTGCCTTCAGGATGGCCATGCATGTTCAGGTTACCTTCAGGTTGGACCAGGGGTGAAATCCAGCAGGTTCTGACAGGTTCTGGAGAACCGGTAGCGGAAATTTTGAGTAGTTCGGAGAACCAGTAACGGAAATTTTGAGTAGTTCAGAGAATCGGCAAATACCACCTCTGGCTGGCCCCAGGAGTGGGGAGGGAATGGGGATTTTGCAGTATCCTTCCCCTGGAGTGGGGTGGGAATGGAGATTTATCCTTCCCCTGCCACAGCCACCAAGCCACGGCCACCAAGCCACACCATGCCCACCAAGCCAGAACCGGTAGTAAAAAAATTTGGATTTCACCACTGGGTTGGACTCAAGCTTTACTCTATGTTGTACCTTCTTTGAAGCAAATCCTACAGGCAGTCCTCGACTCACGACCATAATTGGGACCAGAATTTCCATTGTTAAGCAAGGTGGCTGTTGTCAATCACACATGATTTTATGATATTTTTGTCATAGTTGTTAAGCAAATTGCTGCAGTTGTTAAGTGAATCATGCAGCCATTATTTATTTATTTATACTGCACATTTTTGAAGTGTCCGTTGCTCCCACAAAGAGGGACTCTGGACAATGTACAATAAAACATCAAAATAGAACAATTTAAATGTTAAAGTTAACATTTAAAAATTATTTAAAAATAAAATACAAAATTATAAAAGAATAATTTTAATTAAAAAATAAAAATTATTTAAAAATAATAAAAAGTATAAAATTATAAAAAATAAAAATTTAAAAACAAAATAAAAATTATAAAATTATAAAAAAATAAAAATAAATTAAAAAATTAGGAAGTCAACTAATTGGTGAACTAATTTTTAACACTGTTAAAAATTAGTTGACCAAGGCAAAGGGAGGGCTCTCATGGCACCAACCAACCCCATGACTGTGTGCAGATCCATTAAGCAAATCCAACTTCCTCCATTGACTTTGTCAGAAGCTGCTGAGAAGGTCACAAATGGCAATCGCACAACCCTGGGATGCTGCAACTGTCATAAATACATGCCAGTTGCCAGGCATCTGAATTTTGAACATGTGACTGTGGTAATGCTGTCATGGTTGTATAAGTGTGAGTACTAGTTGTAAGCCGAGGACTCCCTGTTCTGTAGGTAGTGCAGAACATGATAACACAATTGTTCCAAAGGTTTCCAGTGTTCTCTTCTCTCATCCCTATGCTTCCGGAGCTTTATTAGTTGCCTGTGGCCTCAAGGGCGCTTTTCATGATTTTACTAATGATATATAAAACTCTTTATGATTGAGGTCTGCTTACCTTGCAGAGCATTTCAAAGCTATTTCCTTCCCCAAATAGACATAATCACAAGGAGGAAACGCTCTGATCATTCTACATTCCTGGCTAGAGTATGCAGAAGGTAGGGTCTTGGTGGATGGGTTTAGATTACAGATAGTCCTTGACTTACAACAGTTCATTTAGTGACTGTTCAAAGTTACAATGACACTGAAAAAAGTGATTTACGATGGTTTTCACACTTATGATTGTTGCAGCAGCCCCATGGTCACATGATCAAAATTCAGATGCAAATTCATATTTATGACGGTTGCAGTCTCCCAGGGTCATGTGATCAAGTCTTGTGACCTTCTGACAAGCAAAGTCAATGGGGAAGCCAGATTCACTTAACAACATGTTACAAACTTAACAATTGCAATGATTCACTTAACAACAGTGGCAAGAAAAGTCATAAAATGGGGCAAACTCATTTAACAAATCTTTCGCTTAGCAACATAAATTTTGAACTCAATTGTGGTGGTAAGTGGAGGACTACCTCTATAGGAATTATTTCCTGCTCCAATTGGTCAACTTCTGCTAGTTAGATAACAATATCCCAAAAAAATATTTGAACTGATTAGCAGAATAATGTGGCTGCTACAACAAATGCACCTTCAAATTACATTATCAGAAATGTAGAAATCAGATTATGAGGAGTAATTGGTTAACTGCCCAGAGCATTGAGCCCAATTTTGATTGTCATATTTTAAGAAAGGTTTTGTACAAAGGGGGCTTCTCCTAACCAGGATAGTTAGATTGCTGGGCCTATGAAGTACAGTAAAAATATCCAGTTTTACCATGATAAAAAGGAGTGGTTCAAGCAACCTTTGAATCTCACTCCACCTTCAAAAACAGGATGTCACAGAGAAAATGGAATGTGATTTCTCTAAGCCCTGACTATATTTGACCCCTCAGGACTTGAAACCTGATGCCAATCTATTAAAGCATTGATTCTGTTACTCTGTTATTTGAATCATTCATTTGACATGCTACTTACTCCCCAAACCAACCCTAACATTATTTTTTACTCAATGTTTCGATTCTGCCAAATTTTACAATGATCATTTTGCATAATTGCAATTTTCATGTACTGAATAAAGTGTGCTTCAGGTTTGGAATACAAAATCCTTTGATTGTGGGATTGGTTCAATATTTGGCTGTGTGGATGACAAAACGAGATATCTGGATGGATTACTGGATCGAATAGACTGAAGTATCTGCTTTAACAATGCTTTCATCTGTGCTAAGAGGAGAGAAAGGAGCGAAAGCACCTTGGGAATATAAAAATATACAGTATGTGTTTTTAGTTATATCACTTGCTTAACTAATGATGAATTCATGCAGAGAAAATATTGCATCATGTAAATACTGGCAGATAGCAGGAAAGATTATTAAAATAACGAATTATGGAATGATGATGCCATCTGTTACATCAGATTTGACATTTGTTTTTATTTTACAGTGATTACATATGATATAAAAATATTCTGCAGTGATATTGTGAGCAAAATAAGCATGGTGCCTATCTCTCTGTATGTATATGGAACCAATGGAGATACTGAAGAACGAAGACTTTTGTTGTCACCATCATCTACAATTGAGAAAGGAGAAATTGGGGAGGTAATTCAGTTTTTTACTTTTATCTGAAAATTCAGAATAAAAATATATTTCAGTTCCAAATGTGCATTATATTTATAGATTGGATTGGATTGGATTGGATTGGATTGGATTGGATTGGATTGGATTGGATTAGATTAGATTAGATTAGATTAGATTAGATTAGATTAGATTAGATTAGATTAGATTAGATTAGGCACTAAATCAATGTTAACTCCTGGTGACTGCCTGCAGTAGTCCCTGCAGTTTTCTTGGCAAGGTTTTTCTGAAATGGTTTGCTATTGCTTGCTTTCTAAGGGTAAAAGACAGTGACTGGCCTAAAATCACCTAGTTGGCTTTGAGCCTAAAGTAGCACTAGAATTTATGGTCCTCTGGTATCTAACTTGACACTTTAGCCACTTCATCAAATTGGAGATAGATAGATAGATAGATAGATAGATAGATAGATAGATAGATAGATAGATAGATAGATAGATAGATAGATAGATAGATAGATAGATAGATAGATAGATAGATAGATAGATGATGGATGATAGACAGATAGAAGGATACAAGAAGATTACACACACACACACACACACACACACACACACACACACACACACACACTGAATATATCACAATTTTCTTCCTTATTGAAATATCTTCTGATATGTTTAGTCGTTTACAGGTCACATAGATGCTGTGGATTTGGGGAAATTGCACAAAATTGTCCTTCTCATTGGAAGTACATCGTGTAAGTTTTTTTCACTGCAAAAATATTGATAGAGAACCTTGCAGTTTAACATTGATGCTGCATATGTATAATCAATAGTATATAATATAATAGTATACTATATAACATAACATAACCTTTTTGAGGTTTCATTAAATAGTTTAAAAATAGGAAATAGTATTATGCTGAGTAAGATCATTGTTCCATCTAGAACAATATAATTCATGGTGACAGACAGCAATTTTTAACAGTTTCAAGCAGTTCCCTCAGCTTAATTTAGAAATGCCAGGAACTGAATCTCAAACATTCTGGAAATGTAGACTCCATGTTCTGTCACTGAACTTAGAGGAAATGTATTTTTTAAATGACATTTATTTGAAAATAAGTCCTACAGACCACTCCTTCTATCTGTAAGAAATATGGGAGTTGCAGTAGGTGTCATAATGATAGCTGCAGACACTGTGGATATATTAAATAGAAAAGCTCTCCAGTTTGTGATTTAAGTGCAACTAGTTAAGATTTAAGAAGGGATAGACTTGTAATGCTATTATTTACTGATACTTAATATAATTTGATAGTAGTGTTGGCATGAAAAAATGTTTTAATTATCTATTGCTTCTAATGCAGCCTGCAAATTGGCAATTAAAGCCTTGCACTTAAAGGAAAATTTAAAACAAGAGCCTGTGTACATATTTGAAGTGAACGAGTGAGTATGAGAAATATAAATCACCAGGGGCAAATTTGGGGTATTAAGAAAGGGAAGCTGATCAATACTTTACTTTGTTATTATGGTCTACTTACTACCAAGGAGGAAGAATTTTTTTAACTTGCATGCCAAAAACTATCTCATTGGCTATTGATACCATAGTCCTCGGCAGGAAAAGGAGATGAAATCTTTGGTTCTCTTTGTCAGGTAGCAAACTACGTGGAAAAAGTAAATTTGCATTGCTATGTTTCTTTAAAAAAAAAAAACCTAACATCACTGCAGACTGCACACATACCCATTTGATAGAGACGCAAGTATGCAATCCAAAAGGGGTGTTGCTTGTCCTAAAAGATAAAAGTGAGGTGGTAATTAAGTAGAAAAGGCATTTGTTCACAACTGCCCTTGTAAGATTCAGAACCAAGGCTTGTAAATGAGGCCTAGTCAACTCCCTGAAGCTCCAGTTCATATCAAAGCAATCTGTACTCTGAAAGAGATATGGGAAGAACAGCAGAGGAAAAAGGTAAGTCCAACTGAAGGCAAAAAATTAAAGTCTTTTATAGGAGGCACTTATAAAAATCACAGCAAACAGAGTAATTTGAATCTTAGAAAAAATTGTCATGCAAATCTACCTGCCAGGGAGATTTTTTGGAAAAGTTTCACCAGCATGAGTAAAACAAACTATCCTCCCAGGAGCTATCTAACTCCTTCTGCTGCCCACTGTTGGCTGTTAGAGAAATGGTTCCATCCTTAACAGCTGTGGCAACGATAGTTCAAAACCAGGAGACCCTGTCAAAACTCACACCTGTGACAGTGGGAAAGTCACGAACTTCATATTACCATTCAGAAAGTACATTCAGAGACATCATATTAATATTAATTATGCTCTTCTTTATATTATGGGCATTTTTTAATGTGTGCCTTCAAGTCAATTTTAATTCCTGGTGATTGCCCTGAGTTCGCTTGGCAGCATTTTCAGAACTTCATCGCAGGGCTGAAAGACACTAACTGGCCCACAGACATCTGCTGGCTTTGTGTCTAAGTGAGTACTAGAAATCATTATACACTCCGAGTTTATAATCACTAGTATTTCTCAACCTTAACAACTTGGATTTCATAATCCAGAACTCTCAGTTGGTGTGCTGATTGGAGAATTCTTGGGTTGAAGTATGCACATCTTGAAGTTACCAGGGTTAAGAAAGGTGCAGAAGACAAAACTGGATCTCAAGGAAAAGAATCTTTTTTAAAAAATTGTTTTTTCTTTATTAAATGTCATATCAAATTCTGTACATGGCTTGTTTTTTTAAAATTATTTCTAGAACATTCCATCTGGACATTGATAAACCTGAAATAAGGAGAGAAATTCCTCTCTCTTTGGTTACTAAGGAAGATAACGGACCAGAAAATCTGACAGAACATATTGTTAAAGTGTACACTGGTGATAAAAGAGGGGCAGGAACTGATGCCAATGTTCATATCATGTTATTTGGAGACATGGATACATCGCATTTAATTCCACTCAAAACTTCTCTCGATCATCGAGATCCCTTTGAAAAAGGAAAGGTAAGTAATATTGCCCATGTGATATATATATATTTTAAAAAAATTGGCCATATCAAATATTACAAGTTTTAGATGAAAATATATATACCTGAGGATTTTGCTACATATCAAACATTTCTGTTTCATATAGAAGTGATAATTAAGTAGAAAATGCACAAATATAAATATAAATATATACTCATATATATAAAATTTTAAGGGCAGGAGGTGGCGAGTGTGAGGCCAACAGGAGTGGGAGTGCAGCTACTGCTGGCCCCGCCCCCTCCGTCCCACTGTCTGCTTGCCCACAGTGAATAAGTGAATAGACTATATTAAATCATTGCTTCCCTATTGTATTTAAAGTTGTTCTCAATGGGAGTTTATCTTGGTGCTGAACGCTCTGGGTTTTGACATCAAACTGGACTTAATCACAGCACAACTTGGTATATTCTGCAAATGTAGTCAATAAGGCAAATATGAATATGGCAACTTTTTCTTTGGTGGGATTAATTGCCATTGGCTGTTAAATGTACACTTATTGTAAACAGAATGTCCTATCACATAATAGGTATAAATAACATGTTCTATTCTGCTAGAGAAAAAGATTCCAGAAGCTACCTAACTTTCCTTTATCCCTCTGACCCTGAACAAATTCATTTTTGTCTTTAGAGAATTAACTTAACATGAAAGAAACAGTTTTGTAGAGGTCAAACAGTTGTTCCCCTTGGGAAAAAAAATGCCAGCATTGCCAAAAATAATACTGGAAATGAAAAAAAAAAAAACATTTTAAACCAAATTAGTAGCCTATTTGAAAGATTTTATTATAATTAGAGTCAAATGACTTCTCTTTATGTCTTCAAAGGAAGATTTATGTATCATTAAAAAGATACATATAAAAATGGAAAACACAAGGTGTTTTTTTTTCAAACTAGCTGGAAGTTCATTATTTTTAAACCTATTTCCTGACATTAATAAGAATTGTACTAGCATAAGTTTTCTTATTATTTTTGCTGATAATACAGTCACATTTTTGAATTGTCAAAGGTAGGCTCAAGTACATGTCATACAAATATGTAATAAATGAAATAAAGAAATTGGGATATACTTCTTTTATGTTTTAAAAAATGGAAAGAATTGCAGCATAGAATTTCAACCAAGGTGATCATTAATCGAGATATGGTATTCCTCAAACCACCTACACTATATAATCTAAATCGATATAATCTACACACATGTACATATTTAAGCAAGTTCCATAGCTGATTCAAACAATGGTACCCACTTAGAACAATTTATTTATTAAATTTGCATGCTGCCCATCTTGCAGTTTAATGTGATTCTGAGTTTGGAAGAACAAAGAGATGGTGAAGACTGTGATACCTGAGGATTTTGCTACATATTAAACCTTTGTGGAGCAGAATAATTAAGAAAGCTGAAGAGAGATCTGAATTTGAAGGGCAAAATGTGACAGGAATTATTCAGCATTTATATGGTGCCCTCCTTAGTTTGCTTGAGAACCACGGAGGTCACCTTTGGTTTAAGAGGTTTTCAAGAGGTGCTATGTATTTGTGGGTGCCTGTATATACTGAGGGCATCTAGACACAGTGCAAATAACATTTTGACAAAAATTGCTGTTCTAGCTGATATCTTCAGTGATAATAAAACATTCTATATATCAGGAGTCTCCAAACTCGGCCACTTTAAGACTTGTGGACTTCAACTCCTAGAAGCGTAGGAATAAATGAGCAAGTAAATATAGTGTGCCTGCCTAGGTAGGACCATATATACTATTAAAGGTGTGTAGTGGTTTCAGACAGATTTGTTTCCTAACCACTTTCTATACCATGCATAATTATATGCACCTGTCATTTGCCTCTTCCCCTTGCAAAGCTGGCTGGGGAATTCTGGGAGTTGAAGTCCACAAGTCTTGAAGTGACCGAGTTTGGAGACCCCTGCGTATATATCCTTGACCCTGCTTTAATTCAGACTAGTTCTTGATCAAAGAACTTGAGAGAAACCAAGGGATTGGCAGACATATAGACATTTGGAAAATCTCCAGGCTACTTGGCACTTCTGGTTTCAGTTGCTTGTTCTTGGCAGAGGGACATGGAGCTTCGTATGCAATGACTGTGGCATGTATTTTGCTGCAAAGGATGCAGCTGAACTATATTTAGGGAAGCATTCACACCAAGTAAACATAGCATTTTCCAAAGTTTGATCTATCATAATTGAAAACCTAATTCTATTTTTCATTTTAAAGTCTGATACATTCAAAATTAAGACAAAGAATATTGGAAGGCTGCAGAAGATTGAAATTGGGCATGATGGGAAAGGGTTTGGTAAGTGTATTTGCATTACTTGACTAAATTGTGTTTCATGGGTGCTAAAACATCTATACAGGTAGCCTTCACTTAATGCTGCTTTTTTGGGACTGGACTCTGTTGTTAAGCAATGTGGGTATAAGTAAAAAGAAAATGATGAGAAACAATGCCACATATGTCAAATAAATCCACTTCAATTTTATGATTTATCTAATAAATCTACTTTGGTTTTTTTGTTTACTTTTAGAAAGCTTGATCTTTAATCCTTTCAAATAATGTCCCACAAGCTGATTTCTTATCATTTTCTCTTTGTCTCCTCTCAGGAACTCCTTCCCTAGTTTAAAATGTCTTTTTTGTACATCCAAGATAAAATAGCTTTCCAAGTCATTCTTCTGATTTATTATTTGTATGTCTCCTTTAATTATTAAGACATCATCCAGTTTTGTTTGTAAATCCATTGTGGCATCTTTTTCCATTTGTCTTATAGTCTGGCATTTTTTGATCCATTTGCAGATCACGCTTAGTCTATTTTACCTAGTAAAATCTGTTTCTCTGTAGCCTCTATAAAATCTGTTTTTATAGGTGCAAACTATCTTAAGACTAATTTCTGGACACATTGATCCAGAGTGACTTGGTTGAATGCAGGGGTGAAATGCTACCGGTTCGGACCGGTTCGGACCGGTTCGGGAGTACTGGTAGCGGACATGTGGCCTGGTTCGCTGAACTGGTAGCAATGGCTGACTGACCACGCCCCTGAACTGGTCCCCTGGTCTCTCACCCCTAACCTTCCAAGCGGTCTTCAAGGCAGTCCCCCGTGCCCGCTTGCCTTCTGAGGCAAAAACTCCCCACAATACCTTTGCCCGAAATGCCTCTCGCGCCTTTTGGAAGTGATTGGGGGGAGCGGGAGGGGGCAGCGCACCCAGAAAAGACCAGGAAGACCCAGCCGCCCGCTCCCACACTCCCTGCCACCTCCCCCTTTCTCCTGGCTGGCTGGCAAGAAACAGGCGTGGACAGCTGCCACAACGCTATTCTACCTCCTGTGCAAAGCTGCTCCACGGCTCTGCTCATCTCCAGCAGCCCGATGCAACACTCCACTCGCCTCCAGCGGCCAGATGCAACACCCGTGGCTTGTGCGGTGCAGACCATGGTGGCTGCAAGGCTGAGATGCTGCCCGTGCAAGGGGGGAAAGGGGGGGGGAGAATGCAGGCATCACACCAAGCTGCAGTCCCCCTCAAAAAATCCTCCCAGCGGGTCCGCTGTCCACCCCCCTCCCTGCCCCACCTGGATACCCTCCCTCTCTCCTTTTCGCTTCACTAAGCTGGTGAGCCGGTAGGTGGGGGTGCTGGGTAGTCTCCGAGCCTCGCCAGAAAGGTAAGCCGAGTGCTGGCCAGGCCCATGCATGCTCCTGCCCGCCCTTCAATTCTGCTTAATGATACTGTAGAGAGTTAAAAATTCATCTCTCAAATTTTGTCATCAGGTGGGTAAAAAATAATTTCTTGTCACTGTTTAGTTGACTTGATTGACATTTGGAAACTGAGTCTAGACAGCCTTGTTGACAGAGTTTAGCATGTGGTAGCCACCCCTTGCTCTATTAAGACAACTGATCCTGTTTCTGAAATGATTTGGGTAACTTTATGTTTGCATGAATAGTACTGCAGCCCTTATTCAGGCATTTGAAAATGGCCTAATTTAGGCCAGTCAGATCTTTATTCTCATTTTTTGTTTTACAGCAAGTGGCTGGTTTCTTGAAAAGGTAGAAATTACAGATATGTCTACAAATGAACTCTACAGCTTTAACTGTAACAGGTATGTTTTGCTTTGTTTAAATTTTTATTTTTACAACATTCAACAGAAATATTAACTAACCAATATGGCTGGTAGCACAGTGGTTAGAATGCAACATTGCAAGCTAACTCTGCCCGCAGCCTGGAGTTTGATCCTGACCATCTCAAGGTTGATTCAGTCATCCTTCCGGGGTCAATAAAATGAGGACCCAGATTGTTGGGGGAAATATGCTGACTCTGTAAACAACTCAGAGAGTGCTGTAAAAGCACTGTGGAGCAGTATATAAGTCTAAGCGCCACTGCTACTGCTAATATTACACACCAGAAAATATTTTTCCCTTTCCAAGGAGAAGGAAAATCACAGATGCAAGGGAAATTGAGAATCAGTAGATCTCATTCAGGCTATAAAACAGAGGGATTAGTAAGTGGTCAACAGCATGTTCACTCAATGCAAATGAAATCCACAAAATCCCCATGGATTTTCATGTCTATAGGAACTTCCCTAAACTGTGCCTTCCAGATATGTTGGATTACAACTCCCATAGTTCCCAGTTGGCATGATCAATGGAATTAGGATGGGAAAGTCTGATCAAATGTACCTTCTTTTTCAATAATATATATATATATTTTCTTTATCAGATGGCTGGCTAAAGATGAAAATGATGGACGCACAGTAGTACAGCTTTACATATAATTTTCTGAAATCTATTTGAATGTGCTTCCCCCTTCACTTCAAGTTGATTCAATTTATTTGTATATCCTAATTATGAAAGAACTATAATTATCATGAAGCAATATCAAAACAATTTATCACATTTTAATAATCCCATTGAGAATGATTCTAAGCATTCTAAACACCTTTATTCAATTATAGAATAAAAGAAATTCATTGTTCTGTATTTCTTAGTATTATTGATACTTTCACAACATTTAAACTTGACAGGTTTTTTTTACATAGGAGAAAGAAAAGGCAATTTATGTTAGTCATGAGCAAGCACATAATGAAATCTTTTATTGGAAGTTTATTTTTATATAAATGAAAGTACTTTCTTGGTAATATCATACAGAAGTAGCTTATTGTAGTAGGCAAAATGTTTTCAAAATGGTTATGGAAAACTCTGTGACAAGATGTCATAGGCAACCACATGAAATATTTGCCTTATAAAGAATATTTTTGAAGCCAAATCCCAAGAAAACTCACTGAACTGTGTGTTCTCATCCTCATTCCAATGGTGACAGTACTTATATTGTGTGCATATCAGAAGGAAGGAACGGGTAAATATTTCTTTATGTCTATAAATAATCTTATTAATTGTGAAAATAGCATATCACTTTTTGAGAAAATGGTAAGTTTATAATGACAGTTAGAAGGAACTAAGAAACTTTTTACACCGTTCAAATAACCAAATAATTATAAATCAATCAAAGAAAAATGTATAGGTTTTATAAAAAGCTATAAAAATGTATGCATTATTTTAATGTATATTCACTTTGAAAATTAAGAACTCTTTGTCAAAATGCTAATCAATAATATTCTTAGATATAAGAATAAATAGTTTATTATGGTACTATGTTAAAAATAACAACAATTTAATATTTTCTGATTGAACAAGGAAATGGCTTTAATTAAGTTTTACTAAAAAGTCTATATTTCTGCTTGCGTTGCTAGGATAGATACTGAAATGAATGTAAAATGTGATCCCTAGAGTGCAGAAATGAGTTTAGTCAGTATCCGTATTCATTATACAGAATTACTTTACACTTTTCTTCTAGTGCAGTGATGGCTAACCTTTTCCAGACTGAGTGCCAAAAGCGCGTGTGCGCAAACCCCCCAAATGCAATGCACGCGCAGCCCCCGCATGCGCCCCACCCCCTGCATGCATGCATGGCCCCCACGCACCCCCTACCCCGCGCATGTGCAGCAGAGACCCAATGACCAGCTGGCCGGCGGGAGGCGCACGTGCATGTGTGGTAGAGCTGAACTGGGGCAACAGCTCATGTGCCCACAGAGAAGGCACTGCGTGCCACAGGTTTTCCATCACGGTTCTAGTGTCTCTTTCATTAATAGTTTGCAATATGAACTTACCCTGATGCCATTTCTAGTATATCAAGTGTAAATAATACTATCTTACTTCATTTACCTCAATAATACTGTACTTAGTAATATCTTTCAGCAGTTTATTTAGTTCTTTCGTCCTATTTTGTACTATTTAAAACGAGGCCCTGGGAATACATAACATACTGTTGAATGATTTTTTTAAAAAGCAGTTCAAATAGTATTTGCAAAACCCACAGGGGAAATTTCAACAGGAGTTCCATTTTGCTGACCTAAAGCAAAAGATTCCTCGAAATTGAGCAGCTGAGGTCAGTTTCAATAGAAGACAGGTCAGTTTATATACAAGCTTTATATTCATTATTTTCTTAATTTCCATTTAAAGCCATTTAACATTTTAATGTTAAAGTAACATTTTACCATATTTTGGTAAATATATACCATATATTGAGATCTTTCTGAGGAATAGGACAATAATCTCAATTTTATCCAGATGTTTTATGATTAGTGTATCAATAAAACTACTGTGAGAGTAATTTCTCATGAAATGGCTTATTATGTGAAAACTGCAATCTACAACTTAAATTGATCTCCATAAGATGGCCATAATTGCAAACTAGAACAGCTATGTTATCATACAGGTGATTTAGTTCAAAATCGTTCTGCATCCTTGGTTATATATTTCTGAACCATGATTCAGATTTTCCAAAAGTAAAGCATTCAGACTGAGTTTTAGTTTATTAATTTATTAGTTTAATTAATAAATTTTGGCAACAAGTACGACAGATTATATGAGATCCATTGATTTCTTTTTGTGAGTGAATTACAGTACATATTGTTAGGACAGCTTTAAATGAACTAAAAATGTGTCTATTTGCTGTGGGACTCATGCAGCAAATGAAAACTCGTTACCTCATAGCAAAGAGTACAGATCAGTCATGCTACAACTCATAACAAATAAATCTATGGAAAGTAAATCCAATATTTACTTAAAAAGAGGATAGGCTTACTATTGAAGTATCAATATGATCAGTGAGCAGTGCATTGTTTCTGTCAGGAATGGTCGTCTCTACCTCACCAGGGTACATGCTGACTCATGTAATTTTGTTATATTGCATGTAAAAAAGCACTCTAGCTAAGGTCTACATCTAAATCATGAATACAAAATGTGGCTATCCAGATATTGTTGAATCACAAATTTCAGCATTGTTATTGTGGCTCAGATACATCTGAAACAGCACACTTTTTGTTCCTATGAAACTCTGATATTGGACAATATTGAAAGATAACATGAAAAAGAAAAAGAAAATAAAACCACCTGAACCACAAGATGGGGAGCAAATAAGTTTGATAACAAACAAATTTTAAAAATCAAATATTTATTCCAATAGTTTCCATGGCTTCCTGTGCAAACTTGTAAAAACAAAAGCCATTATCTCAACTTCATTTTGGATTATTATTTTTTTGCAAATGTTGGTTATTTTCACAATATTGACTGGTGTTTGGAGTCATTCTGATGTTAGACATTACTTATATGATAAAATCAGCCTTGAATTATGAAATTCTTGTATTTATCTTCAACATTCAATCAATAAAGAGAACTTTCATGAAATAAAGTAGTGTATGCATATTTGTATAAATTACTGTCAGCAAGATTAATTCAACAAGATTGGAATGAAAATAATATTTTGTTGTATTAGTGCATAAAAATTAAGACATGTTATTAAATGACATTTGTGGAGGCTTCGTTGTGAAAAATTTAAGGCTAAAATCTGACCTACTCTTAATTGGAAATAAATTGCTTTGATATTCATAAAAGTTCTAAATTAATTTGTTTAAACACATCAATTAAACATGAAAAAATTGTTAGTAGATTTCTAAATAATCAATCATGTCAACATATATTTTGGATATCTCAGATATGTGAAAGAAGTGAATTTTATAACAGAAAACTCTAAAGTCTAGCCTTCAACCAGTTTCTATAGAGACAGATTTTTAAAAATGTTTACATCTATCCATAAATAACTCAGACAATGGTGTAGAGAAATGGTACTCAGCTACAGCTTCCATTCCCTTTACAGAGGACAACAGCCTTGACCTGCTGATGGGCTAAAACAATATTTATAAGGATTTAATGTGATTTTATTAGAGAAGTAAAATGAGGAAATAGAATTTCTCTGTTTCACAGAGCACAGTGTTGTTATTCTTGATAAATGTTTACATACCTTTGGTACTATACTAAATGGTCTGAATTATGCAGAATTTGTACTTTAGTAGGGAATAATGTCTCAAGCAGCTTAAGGGTAGAAATGAGAAGTGGAATACTTTGGCATAATTTCATGAATTTGTAGCATGAAACCAAACACTGCAAAACTGTTTTGGAAATTATAGCTCATATAAACTATATTTCATGCAACTCTAAAGCTGTAAAACAGTAAGAAAACATACACACTAGAGTAGACCAGGGTTTCTCAACCTTGCAATTTTAAGATGGGTGTACTTCAACTCCCAGAATTCCTCAGTTAGCCATGCTAGTTGGGGAATTCTGAAAGTTGAAGTCCACCCATCTTTAAATTGTTAAGAAATGCTGCCCTAGATAGAAGTATACACACATACACATGCAAACAAAACAAGCCAATAGTTATTATGGATAAACAACGTAAATAGGAATGATTGTTATACATGTATGTCTTAAATCAGTCCAGCATCTAAATGGGTTCAATTGGTTCAAATGGGTTTTCAGAGGAGTAAAGGTGGGAACAAACAAGGAATCTCATAGAAATTCTCCTATTTGTAGGATTCTAGCATCCAAATGTTATTATTACATTATTTCTATAGTTTTGTATTTAATTTTTTTTTAAAAAAAACTTCAGCTAGCTGCTTCTGTATTAGGAGAAATTTAAAATATTTTATATTTGTAAAAAATGTTTTTCTGTGTCATGACTCAGGTAAAAATTTTCTCCTTTATTTCTATACATGGGAAAAGTGTGAGAAACTTCAATTTTCATTAATATTTGTTTCTTTAAGAAACAGTTAACCAGTTCTCTATGGAACAAAGGCATTCTTACTTACACTCTAGTGGAGCCTCATTCAGGAAGTGGTTGGACTAGATGATCTTTAATATAACTTTTAGTTCTTGATTCTGTGATCACATACAAAAACTTGGTAGGATTTATATAATTGTCATCAATATTCTAACTTTTAGATCATAATAGAATAAAGACTATGGGCTGATATCTTTGGGCACAATTTGCTGCATTTGTAACTAATAATTTTGTGTTATAGAATACAACTACAATATACAGTACAATAATACTATTCCAAAGTGTTCTGTTATATTAACAAAGATTCTCTAAAGTGCAGCATGTTTTTATTTTGAATAGGCACATGTGGGATTATACTCTAATGTCATTGTCATATTATTTGCTTACAACCCTTGTCCTTTTTGTCTTCCTTTTTCTCCTTTTCCACTGTTCTCTACTCACTGTCAAAACATAGATTAAATATTTTTTTCTAAGTCTCACATGGATTTTGAAGTTGATAGAAACATATAAAGGATGGTGTTAAAACAGTTTCTAAGCATGCTAATTATGTTTGCATTATGTTAAATAAGAATATTTTGTACACAATTGTATCTTTTAATGAGCTTAATTGAGAAATTTAGCGGCCATAAAATAAGT
The DNA here is from genome assembly GCA_023053685.1 of Diadophis punctatus similis. NCBI lineage: Eukaryota > Metazoa > Chordata > Lepidosauria > Squamata > Dipsadidae > Diadophis > Diadophis punctatus. Next base: position 164,999,121 of record JALIGW010000003.1, read on the forward strand.
GGACTGTATTTGCAATTCCTCATTTAATAAAAGGGTTTTATTTTGTTCTCAGTAATCATTATGTGAAAGTTTAAAACCATGGAGTCATTATTTTATGTGAATAGAAATGATTCCATGGAGACAGTAATTTTGAATATTGTATAATAATTCATAATTCTGTTTTTTGTTTTTTTTAAGGTTTTGGTTTTTTTCAATTTGAAGAACATAAATAGAGCAGATTCAATACAAAACATGCTAATACTTTACTACAAGAATCATTGACTGTAGAAATACCAGTGTTATTGAAGTGGGAAGAAAATGTATTACTGACATAATTTCTTTCTTTCTACATTTTTCAATAGGTCCTCTCTTAAATTTTTTATCATTACTTTAGAAAATTAATGTTTCTATTTCTTAACTAAGCAAAACATGATTTATAAACTAAACAGAGCAACAGCACCTATGTTATGGCTTGAGAATGAGAAATGTCTATGCAGATTCTGTCATCCAGGTCATGACTATTCCAAAGGTGCTTTTTTCAAGACACAACTGGATTTTCTGGGTTATTTTTTTAAGATGTTTCGCTTCTCATCCAAGAAGCTTCTTCAACTCTGTCATTGAGAAGTTGGAATAGTGCTTTCTGCAGGATGTTTTCTGCCCTGTGTCCTTTCACTGTTGAGCACAGGGGCAAGCTGTTGAGGATGAATCTGTGCTGTCTGCATCTCAAACTGAAGCGCAAATGGTTCATGTAGTCTTCAATTTTTCCAGAAATCCATTCATACTCCTGCACCATTCGAAGGGTATTCGTCCCAAAGTGCATAGTTAAACGTCTATGGACTGAGATTCTCAGTCATCCAGGTCATGGTTGTCCCAAAAACCATGAAAACTTTTGAAAATATTTTCAAGAAGCAACTGGACTTTCTGGTTTTTCTTTGAAGACATTTCCAGAGCTGAAGAAGCTTCTTGGATGAGAAGTGAAACATCTTCAAAAAAAACCCAGAAAGTCCAGTTGCCTCTTGAAAAAGCACCTTTGAGAATGAGAAGTGTGATTATAGTAATTCTAATATAGTAAAACTATTCATAGTAGTTTATTATTCTTGCATCACTTGTGGAAGACATTTTGCAGAATTTCAGACACTCATAAATTGCACTACAGCAGGGGAGTCAAACTCGCGGTCCACGGCCGCATCCGGCCCACGGGGCTGTCCTGGAAAATGTAAGGGGTCGGCCTGTGTTGCTTTGGCCCGGTCTACCCGTGTCAGTTCGGCCTGGTCTACCTAATGCGAAGAGGTAACATCGGGCCAGCGTGGCTTCGGCCCGGTCTACCCAATGCAAAGAGGAAACATGCCAGTTTAGGGAGTAGCATCAGGCTGGCCATGCCCACTCAGCTGGTCACACCTACCCAGTTGGCCATGCCCAGTGAGTGGCATCAAGCTGGCCACACCCACCCAGACGGCCACGGCTGGCTGGGCCCCCCGAGGTCAACCACAGCCCTCAATGAAATTGAGTTTAACACCCCTGCACTACAGCATAGATTTGATATTCAAAATCATTCAAGTTATTTGGTATCAGAAGCCTACGATCTCCCCAAAAATTTCCACTCCCCTTATACTTAAAAGAACAAGCCATCCAACAAAATAATTAAGTCACTTTTATTTTATTTTTCCTTTTTGGGAGAGCTAAAATCAGCAGCCTTAGACAGCATCCTCAGTGTTTAGTGTTGAGATCTACTATGTTGTGGCAAGATCAAATTATTAGATGGAAAGAAGAATTTAAAGGAAATGAAATCCTAAATTATAGTATTATGTTCATTTATGTGTGCATACTTACACATAGACAAAAGAATAGGCAAAGAGGAAGTCTTGAAAGAGATTAATTGGTCTGCTAATGGTTATGCTAATATGGCTTCTTAAGTAAAATGTGCTTAAAAAGGACAATTTACTTTAAAATTGTCCTTTTTAAGCATCACTATATGTAGAGATGGTGCCCACAATCCCCAAATGACAAAAAAGAGGAATTATTAGGTATTTATGGTGGTCATTATGTCAAGAGGTTAGAGATGAAAATCATTTTTAGAATTTCTGTTTTTCAAAAGTGGCTTTCAAGAATGTCTTGTTGCTAAGATCAATTGTGAGAATAACTTCTCATATTGGTAAGTCCAGTAACAAATATCAAAATTTGAACAGGCAGACTGTCAGAAACATGACAGGCATTCAGCATCTTTTCACTGTAAACACACATGCACACACACACACAAAAGAGACAAGAGATTTGTCCCAAAAAATTGTTTATACATTACTTCATTCAATAAGGATTGACTGGAATTTCACTAATCTTCTTTCTGATAAATATTGCTAATTGGAGCTCTAAGAAATTGTCCAAATTGAAGCAGAGCTTTTATTACAGTTAAATATTTTGACTTTTATTTTGCATTTATTATTTTATAAGTAACTCCAGACAGCGAATATACTTAATACTCCTTCTTCTTCCTATTTTCCCACAACAACAACCCTGTAAAGTGATATAGGGTGACAGTGAGTGACTGGCCTAGTCACCCAGCTGGCTTTTATGTCTAAGGCAGGACTAAAACTCAGTCTGCTAGTTTCTAGGCCAGCACTTTAATCACTCCACCGAAATGGCTCTTGATTAAGTAGAAAAAATGTCATTGTTTTTATTGGTGTATGAGAAAGGCAGGACCTTAGAACAAGAGTGTGTCTATAGCAAAATACTGTTGGAGTAATATAGCCTCCAAATTTTTGAAAAGAGCTAGAGACCCATCTTAAACAACTTTAGGGAGAAAAGATTAAACATATATTTTGTTGCACAATTATCAGTCAGTTTCCATGACATTCAGCTAAGACTATAGTTAATATTGTGCTTAACATGTTTATTGCTTCATACAGCTTCTGCATAGTTGTGATAAAATATGCAGATTAACTACCCCATTCTGAAAACTTTTGAAGTGTTTTGGGAAACTAAACTTTGGATTTAAAACTTATGTTAAGCCATACCTTCACTAGTGATTATAACATCTTGTCCACATTCACCTAATTTTAGCTTCAACATTGTTTCTAATTGTGCTTTAAGAACATGTTCGCATGCAACAGATTTCGTCTCATCCATAGCCAAGGCCATTTAACTTTGGTTTTTTTTCCTGATCTACTATGTTTCTTATCTTCATCTGGAATATGTACCAGGGTGAGTCAAAAGTAATTCCATTTTCTTTAGGACAGGTATAATTACCAACACAGGAACATGTAGCTTACATCAAAATGAAGCTGGTCCTCTGTGGATCACATCCCTACTTCTCAACATAGTCACCATTTCTCTCAATAGCAATGTTCCACCTTCGAATGAGAGCATGTATCCCTGCCTTGTAAAATTCTGTTGACTGTTCTTTGAGCCACTTCTTCACTGCAGTTTTCACTTCCTCACCTTTTCAACATTCAGACGATGGACCCACCTGCATACATTGCTATAATCTAAAGTATTGTCCTCAAACACATTTTTTAATTGTCTGTGAATGTTCACAGGGGGTTTTCCCCTCAGCAACAAGGAATTCAATCACTGCTCTTTGTTTTTGACGCAACTCTAAGGGGGCAGCCATTTTGAATTTTCCTTGTGAGTCTAAAAACCTGAAAAGTAAGAAACAAAGTATTTCAGAATGTAAATGATATAATCATTTATAACTGGGAAAAATTTCAGGTACTTTTATCAAAAACTTCACCTGAAATAAAGAAAATGGCATTACTTTTTGACTCACCCATAAAGCTCATAAAGCTTCAGTAGCAGACATGGGAATGATGTCATAGAAGCTGGGATTTACCAAGGTCTTGTTGGCAATTTTTTTTTTACTTCTGCAAGCATGCTTTTCCTGACTCCAGTCACCTCCAACTTCCCTTCTTGGCCATTTTGTTTTATGCTGCTGGATTAACAGGACCCAGAAACGGTGCAGTACAAAACTGTATCCTAGAGAACACCAAACATTAGGAACTTGACGCAAGTTATCTAGTGATTTTGGCAATACCACCATTACACGAGGTAGCTCTGATATCTATAAGTGGCCAAGAAAAGTCCAGGTCTCTTCCTTCCTCTAATAATCTTGATCCTCAACCAAGACCACAAGAAAAAGCAGTACATAAAGACTTGCCTCCTATTCAGAAAATATTATAGGGAGCAATTGGCAGATTTCTACTCATCCTCTTCTTCCTCCTCCTTCCAGGAATTGCCCCACATCAACTTACTTTTCAGTAAATTGTTAGGACAGTACCCCTGACTGGCCTTGCTACAGTAGCAGAGAACAGCTATCTAGAGAGAGCAAATTATGCTGGCATGCTCTGTACAATCTCACAGCCTGGAGCACATCATGTTAAGTCAGCTGTCATGATATGCCCTACATGATTTTCTTAAGACTGAGGAAGATCTCCTGCTTCTCTGTGTCCCATGAAATCACAGCACAAATATGGGGAAGAAACTCCTCTTTACTTCCACCTGACTCATCTCTTGAGCTTAGGCAAGTGTCCATCAAAAATTAAGGTTCTAGATGCAACTGTGCCTCACACAGTTGCATCTGTCAATGCAGTGCCTCTGATGAGGGACTAATCAAACTAGTCAACTGTCAAATGCAGTGCCTCTGATGAGAAGTAATCTTCTCTGGCCTTACTTTCAGCTGTACATAGTCAACTTCATTGACACTAATGTCCCATTCTCAATCAATGGAGATTCCACATGGCTTTGTGGCAGACAACAAGGGCATCTGGTATGTCAAAGGCATTTCTAGCTAAGCCAAAAAGGACCACCCAACTCCAGCGACACCAGCCTTCTGAAACCACGCCAGCCACCTTGATTCCAGTGCCAATGCCAGCCTCTGACACTTACCAATGCAGAGAAGATGCTAGGCATAAAAAGGGTTCTCAGCCACGGCCCCTCCTCCCTCTGCCTCGTGGCACATAAAGTGAACAGGGGAGGGTAAGCGATCTCTTCGAGGTGCCACCCGCCCCACGCGAAATGCATCTCTGCTCCCTTACACCACCTGCTGCTAACGACTCTCCTCCCGCCCCGCCCCGCGCCCTGAGGTGACAAAGCAGGCCGTGCTAATGAGGCAAACGTCTGCCTCCTCTCTCCCTCGCCCGGCAAAGGCGGGAAGCCGCCAGCGATTCCCGCACTAGAGGCCTCGTCTATCCCTCTTCGCTGCACCTGTTCTCTGGAATCATCGTCCTTTGCGTCCATGGGTGGCCCCGGGGGAGCGCCAACTTCCAGAGAGCCCTGCGTTGCCAGCTCACCTCTGGAGCTGCCCGGCCTCGTCTGAGCCTCCCAACCCGCCTTACACCACCACCATTACCGAGCTCTCAATGGGCCCTCGGTACACGCCCCCCCGATCAGCACCGCTCCTCTGCGATCGAGTTCAAGAGTGGAAGAGCGGCAGCAGGAAGATTAGGAGCTCGCTTCTCCAGGCAGGAGTAGAAGCGCTTGTGAAGGTGTCTCTAGGTGCCTTTGCCCCCCCTCCGTTTAAGAGATCCCTGCTCACACTCCTCCTCCCAGTCTCTCAATCAATCCTCCTTGGAAGATCTGTTGAGATACCAGCCATAACTGCTCACATTTCCTGACCGCGAGTGGATCCTTTTCTCTATCCGCGAGGGAGCAAAACCAGGGACGTTCTCCCCTTTCCTCCTAGGGCAGACCTCGCTCCCCTGCCCCCCCCCCCACACACACAAACACGCCTCTCCGCAATCTAATAGGCGATCGGCAGTTCCTCTATGCCCCCTCAGGTCCCATCTTCCTGTTGCATGTGTGATTTCGCCGTACCCGCCTCCGAAGTGCCGTCGCTTCCCGATTTCTCCCGTTCTCTTTCATACACACACATACACACACGCCCCCCACCCTTTTTCTGGGCGCCACGGCTATTCCGCGTGTATGTGTGCGCGCGCGTGTCTGTATGTATGGGGGAGAGGGATGAGGTCATCCTCTTTCCTGGCGTCAGTCAGCTGGGTGGCGGCGGCGGCAGCAGCAGCAGCAGCAGAGGCGAAGCAGAGGGGCGGGCCAGGCGGAGAAAAAGATGTGCCGGTGTAAGGACTGCTCCGCAAGCCGCTTCTGTCCGGGGCTGGGTGGGTGAGCGGGGCTCCCTGCAGGCAGGCGGCGCTCCAGCAGCGCCTGCAGGAGCCAGTGGCCCAGCCCCACCAGCTCTTTGGGAAACCTAACGAGGAGAGCGAATTGTCCGCCGAGGGAGGGGAGGGGGCGGGCTAAAGGGTGCTCCCGGACTGGGTCCCTTTCGCTGCCGCCGCCGCCGCCGCCGCTTTCCACCCGCATCATGGCCGCGAAGTCGGACGGGGGGCGGCTGAAGATGAAGAAGGGCAGCGAGGTGGCGTTCACGCCGCTGCAGAATTCGGAGCATTCCGGTTCGGTGCAGGCGCTGGCCTCGGGCTTTTCCTCAGGCGCCGAGGGCCCCGGCAGCGCCGAGGATGACGAGTCACCTGGCGGCGGCCGCGGCTGCTGCAAAAAGTCCGGCGGCGGGAGTCGAGGGGACGGCGGTGGGAACGGCGGGTGCCGCTGCTGCTGCTGCTGTGGCCGCGGAGGCAGGGCGGCCGGGGGCTCGCGGGGCTCGGGCGGAGGCTCGTCGTCGCTGTGCCTGCGGCTAGGCAGGGAGCAGCGGCGCTATTCGTTGTGGGACGGACTCTGGATTCTGGCCGCCGTGGCCGTGTACTTTGCCGACGTGGGCACGGACCTCTGGCTGGCGGTCGACTACTATCTCCGAGGCCAGCGCTGGTGGTTTGGGCTCACACTTTTCTTCGTGCTGCTCGGTTCCCTCTCGGTGCAGGTCTTCAGCTTCCGCTGGTTTGTCCACGACTTCAGCAACGAGGACGGCGCCTCGGTGGCTCCTGCCTCCTCCTCCTCCGCCGGACACGGCGAAAGCAAACTGCTGGTGAGCAGCGGCTCGGCCGCGGGGGATATGGATGCCGGGGCCCGGCCGGCCACACCACAAAGGCAAGCATCCAATGCCAGCAAGGGCAACGCAACTAATAGCAGTAACAGCAGCACCACCAATGCGACCAGCACTACCAGTGGTGGAGGTGGCGGCTGCAGCGGGATCCGAACCCCCAAAACCAGATCTGCCTCCTGCGCCTTCTGCATCTGGCTGATGCAGTCTCTCATCCACATCCTGCAGCTTGGGCAGATTTGGAGGTAAGACACAAGTGCCTCAAACTAGCTTTTATGAAGTCAGCTAGGCTTCAACGAAGAAACACGGGGGTTCTGATGGGTGGGAAGTGCCCCAGGTGACTCAAAACTTATTATCTTCTAACCACCCTATGGGATCAAGGCCTAAAATAATTGATAAAACTTGAGAGATTGGAGTGTGGAGGGGCGGGGTCATGAGGCACAGCAAATCTCACCTTACTGTTACCAGATCATCCAATAGTCCATAAATTGAAACTGAGTGTATCAGTCTGTAATTTTTAATTGACAGGTTTGAATGAACTGACTTGCCAAGGTAGCTAATCCCTGTGAATGGTTATATGTGCAGTCAGATAGAATGAACTATCAATGGAGTCACTTACAACTGAAACACACAATGGAGAATTGCATTGTGTGCAATGCATCCTCCTTGCCTTCTAAGATTGGTTGGTTTCAGTCTTAGCTTAGCTTAAGGAGGCATAGATATCACCTCAGTTTCTTAAGAGAAAATGCTAAACTTGGTGTTTGTTTTAGGACGAACACATAGAAAAGTCCAACATCTTTACTAGATGCCAGCCCATAGTGGAGTATTTCTCTGAAGCAGAGTTTTAAGATACAGTTGTTATTTCTGAACATTTATGCATGGTTAAAAGTAACATTGGAAATGGTTAAACAAATAGATTAAAGGCAGATGACTTTGAAGTCCTGCTCTTCTGTAAAAGTGTATGCAAAATACTTAGAACAAGGAAGAACTAACATTTGAAGCATTATAAAGTCTCCAAAACCTGAGTGTATATTGCATCCTAAAAATCCTGCACATGGATGGATTATTCGTTATTCATTATTTTTATTCTTTACACAGAAACAGTAGTGGGTGTGAATGTGGGTGTGTTTAGAGCATTATGACCTAAGGCAAATCTCAAAGTATATTTTGTATTCATCAATCTTATATGGCTCATGTTAGTGTAATTCACATAGCACATTCTAAAAATATTGGTTTTTTGCTCATTTGATAACACATTTCTGAACTTGTTAGTGACATTGAAAACCTTAATTCCTGTACATTTAATAAGGAATAGACTAGGGTTATTGCAGCTAACATATTGATAATTTGATTTTACACTATAAACCCACATAAAGAACTACCTTAAAGATAACAAAAGATTGCTTTCATGTTATTGATTTAGTTACAAAATATATATTTCAATTAAACTTTCATTCTGGCATATTTAAAATAATATTTCTGAACAGCTATAATAGCTAAAATGCTATCATTATATGCTGAATATAATTCAAAATATTCTTATTCTAAAAATATACTTACCTTTATTTGTATTATTCCAACCTCTTAATAAAATATATTTTTATTAAATTGGTCACACCCTTGTATTCACTCACATGAAAGAAGCATGACCATTATCCAGGGCTGTTACTATGTCCTGACCTTGGGTTGGGGTGGGAACTAGGGAGTCATATAAAGTTTGAATGCATTAAATAGGTCAATGATGTACCAAGTAGGATTATTAAGTGTATGCTATAATATAAAACTGGGGCTTTCAGACAAAATTGCGTGAAAAAGGAAGCCCTTAAACTCAAGATGCAATATCTACAGTATACTATATAAAAAATTAGAAGATAGAATTATTGGTTATATATTAAGATAAGAAATACATTATCTGGGTCAAATTTTGAGGCCTGCCAGAACTATTTATTTTTATTATAAGTATTGGTTTCATTATTTCTTACTCTTTAGCCAGAAATATTAACAGGCACTCAGTGAATATTTAATGTGTGGAAAATTAGAATAATTTTGTATGTACAGGAATTATGTTAATTGCAATTTTAAAAGCCTTTCCCCCCCAGCGAGATGGTTATAAATGATTGTGTTGGTAAAAATGGCAAGTTTCATAACTGTTGTGTGATGAAACAAAATTGTGATGTGTGACTAAGTTTTAAAAAGCATATATTCATTGTTTTAGACAAGTATTCTTATTAAATACTTATTTCTCCTATTTATACCAGAGAAAATGATGGACAGTCAGTTATATGGAAAATTTAATCTTGCTGAGAATTCTTTTACAAATATAATTTCAGTAAAATTCAACTTAAAAAGATTTACTTTCAAGTATCTTTGCAGAGTTACAGCTTTAATATATGATATAATTTATTATTAAAATACAATGTTTAATTTTTGATGGTGATATTCTATCTATCATCTATCTATCAATCAATCTATCTATCTATCTATCATTTATCATCTATCTATCATCTTTTTATCTGTCACTCAAATGGAATTAGGATTAGATGCTCTTTAAGAGCTGTTTAGGATGAATTTTCCACAAGGCTTGTTGGCCTTAGTAATAGGATGACAAAATAAGTGGAAACATTTAAACAAATTGTGGAAGGGGGAGCAGCAATAGGAACATCAAATAGAATATAGAATAACAGAGTTGGAAGGGACCTTGGAGGTCTTCTAGTCCAACCCTCTGCTTAGGCAGGAAACCCTACACCACTTCAGACAAACGGTTATTCAACATCTTCTTAAAAACATCCAGTGTTGGAGCATTCACAACTTCTGGAGGCAAGCTGTTCCACTGATTAATTGTTCTAACTGTCAGGAAATTTCTTCTTAGTTCTAAGTTGCTTCTCTCCTTGTTTAGTTTCCACCCATTGCTTCTTGTTCTACCCCCAGGTGCTTTGGAGAATAGTTTGACTCCCTCTTCTTTGTGGCAGCCCCTGAGATATTGGAACACTGCTATCATGTCTCCCCTGGTCCTTCTTTTCATTAAACTAGACATACCCAGTTCCTGCAACAGTTCTTCATATGTTTTAGCCTCCAGTCCCCTAATCATCTTTGTCGCTCTTCTCTGCACTCTTTCTAGAGTCTCAACATCTTTTTTACATTGTGGTGACCAAAACTGAATGCAGTATTCCAAGTGTGGCCTTACCAAGGCATTATAAAGTTGTATTAACAGTTCACGTGATCTTGATTCTATCCCTCTGTTTATGCAATCTAGAACTGTGTTGGCTTTTTTGGCAGCTGCTGCACACTGCTGGCTCATATTTAAATGGTTGTCCAGTAGGACTCCAAGATCCCTCTCACAGTTATTACTATTGAGCAGGGTACCACATACTGTACCTGTGCATTTTGGTTTTCTTGCCTAAATGTAGAACCTTACTTTTTTCACCATTGAATTTCATTTTGTTATATAGCGCCCTATGTTCAAGTCTGACAAGATACTTCTGCATCTTTAAGCATATCTTCTGGATGTTGGCTATTCCTGCCAGTTTGGTGTCATCTGCAAATTTGATGAGTTCCCTATCTATCCCCTTGTCCAAATGAAAACTACTATTTCTCTAAAGTTTCTTCGCTCAACTGTCCCATTTATTAACATTTCTTTTTGATTTTAGAAGTTGGTAAGAAAATGGTAAAAAGTGCCCAATCACTACCAAGGTAGAAAACCTACACAAACACACTGTTATAATTGGTAAGTCATCAAGGGAAAGCAGGAAACACTTTATACAGGAAAATCACCAAAAGGATAACTGCTTTAGTTGTCCATTGCAATGATCTAGTCATCACTGCAAAAGCCACCTTGCAACTCCTACAACTGAGAACGCAGGGTGAAAGGAATGAAAGGGGAAATAAGGCTACATCAAATATTTGTTCGTTTCTTTTCTTCCATTGAAAATTACAGTTTGGGAGAACTTTATAAACTTCCCACATACACTATGTAATTGATTCTAATTTTGATATTTGTTAAGTCATTTGATTATTATTTTCTTGAATTAGCTACATTCATTTTTCCTTAATAAAAATGCTATTGTTGAAAATATTTAAATACGTTATTATGATTGATTGCAAACCAGACAGAAATTTATCCACCTTTGCAGTGCTTACCAAAGACCTGGGATAAGCAGATGTTATTTGATGGTGTTAAAGGTATCATTGCAAGATATAAACTATTCAAGTAAAGCTGCCTTTTACAATAGACTGGCAATTGATTTTGCTGATACTTATGGTGTCCAGGTGGTGCTCCAGATGTTTTGGGACTGCACCCAAGGCACCTTTTACTATTGGTACTATCTTTGCTTTCTTCATCCATAGTCATTCTACTTCTATTTACAGGTATTATTATTAATGAATAATACCTGTAAATAATGATAATAATTTATTGTCATTATTTCAATTAAAGCATGCTAATTAAACATTAATGGATTAATGTTACTATAATGCTTGATATACAGTATACAGTATTATATCATATATATGTGTGTGTGTGTGTATGTGTGTATATATATATATATATATATATATATATATATATATATATATATATATATATATATATACACACACACACACACACACACACACACACACACACACACCATACATACATACATACATTATTTATTATTATTCACAATTACATTTATAAACTTACGATGTGAGAAGAAAAGTATATTTAAAGAAACCAGTCATCTTACAGCATGAATTATAATTATAGAAAAAAAAATTCAGGCAGAGTTCAAAGATCTTGTATTGTGTGAACAGTACTTTCTTACAGCATTCTAGTTTGTTTTAGAAAGAATATAAGGATGAACATTTTTGCCATATATAATATGGCTACGGTCAATATATATGCATATGGAGTATAATTGATAACAGAATAACAGAGTTAATAACTTCTGGAGGCAAGTTGTTGCCTTGATTAATTTTTCTGCCAGGAAATTTCTCCTTAGTTCTAGGTTGGTTGTCTCCTTGACTAGTTTACATCTTTTGTTTTTGTCCTACTTTCAGATACTTTGGAGAATAGGTTGACCCGTCTTCTCAGCCCATTAGATATTTGAACATTGCTATCATGTCACTCCTAGTCCTTTTCTTCATACCCAATTCCTGCAACCGTTCTTCATATGTTTTAGCCTGCAGTTTCCTAATCATCTTTGCTGATCTTTTCTGTACTCTTTCTAGCATCTCAACATCTTTTTTTATATTGTGGCAATCAAAACTGGATGTTTATCAAAGTCACTTGGAATTTGATTATCTATCTCCCATTATCCAATATATATTCTTAAAATGATTCCATGCAAAAATAAAATAAACAATAAAAAATAAGACTATTTTCAAGATAATTAAGCAATTCAATAAAATTTGGAATAAAATAATAATGTAAAATATAACAAAATTAAAATAAAACCATCAAATGCCTGAGAAACCTCTTTAAAAATGGGTTTCATTTTATATTAAAAAGAGAATAAAACATCTAGGTAATCACTTCTGGAAAATTCTAAGGGGAGCTTAACTTTAGAAGTTCTATCTTAGTTTATCAACTGATTCCTAATGATAATGGGATCCAAACATCTGCCTCTGACTCAGACCTCTGGATATTTCTGAATTACTAGAATGTCTAGTACTGAGAAATAAACTACTAATGTTTCTTGGAGTTTAGAAGTCAGTCATTAATTCCAAGTATTTGTAACACTTTTTTATATTTCCAAATGGCATATTCACTCAGACTATGCATCTCAGAATCTTTATAAAATAATTGCTTCCTTTGGCATCTTTGCTAAAAAGCCTTTATATGTTTGTAAATTAAGTGGAAGCAGCATAATTTTTATAACGTGAACAATTTGTTATGGACATTCTCTAACTGCTACATTTGCACCAACAGTAATTTCTAAACTAACTCCCAACTGGCCTGACCTGAACCCCTTTCCACCTACCATCTATGTTTCTCTGAGTTCCAATTTGTCTCCTCCTGCTGGTGTATCATAAAGTCCTTCCTTCCTTCCTTCCTCCCTCCCTCCCTTCCTTCCTTCCTTCCTTCCTTCCTTCCTTCCTTCCTTCCTTCCTTCCTTTTGGCATTTTTGTCTTTTTCCCCCGTTTCAATTCCATGTTCCTGTTCCTTTCCACCCCTCTTCCCATCCTGATTTCCTCCTTCCATTCTCTCAAAACATGAGTTGCAATTACTGTAGCTTCAGAGGTGCAAGGATGTCTAAGAATTGCTTAATAGCTGAAATATTGCCAAATCAGCATTTTTGATAACAAAGAAGGAAGGAGGGAATTCAGAAAGTTTCCTTTTCTGCAGGGAAGGGCTTTATGTAACTCTTTATCTCTCTCTTGATTCAAATGATGCATGCTTTCCAATCATTTATCCCATCTCGGTTTTACAATAATTCTTTGCAGAGATCGCATTTGCTGTGCATTACTGAACAAAGTATAATTTAAACTGAGGGTGTTCTAACTTCCTGGTGAAAATGGTTTCTGATCACTGAAACAGTACCTTAGCTGATTGACGCAGACAATACGTGTTGGGAGAAGACCAAAATGGAAAAGCAAAGATAGTGACTGCAATTCAACCAGCAAATATCATTTCTTCAGGGGTGATTTATGGCATCTGTATTATCATCCAACCATTACTATGTCAATATATCAGTAATGAAGATAAACTATATCACCATAATGATGACTGGATGCTACCATAACGTGCTGTAAATTACTAGTGAGAAATAACTAAAGGTTTCATTATCTAGTATAATTTTGGCAAGTTTGGCAAGCAGCAAATTATATTTTAAAGTCACTTCAGAGGCATATGAGAAAAAGAAGCAGAAGTTTCAATTTCTACCAACACATAATGATTATTTACTTTTAAAATATTACTGTGCATGTTTTCATGCAGCATAACAGCAACTGCAGCATAAATCTATAACGCTGTAAGTTACCCAAATCAAATCACAGGAATTTTATGAAGTCTTCTATTGCTCCCATATATGACACTTTGTTTTACTAAGTCCTTCAAGTTCATATATTAAATACAGTGAATATTACGTGTTATTTTGTCACGTACCTACTGAGTAGCAATTGTGTTTTGGACAAATATCATTAAGGTGCCTACACAAACTTTAATATAGATTTTATTAATGGCTATATTGTAGTATAAGTTATATTTCATGAGTTTACCACACTGCAGGATATACCCTGAATAATATTAATCACTGGACTAACTAGATTATTGAAATACAAGGTGTACCTTGAAGCACATTATTCTTAAGGATATTAGCTCAATCGTGTTAAGCCAATATGCATTGCATGGATATTTTGACTCCCACTTTACAGCAATAATTTATATCCTTCTACCTTGGTAAAATGTAAGGAGAAATTAAAGTCACAATGATTAATGAATTAATATTAGTAAATATTGGAGTGCTATAAGAAGTTCAACAACCTTGTGTTCATCTTTGGAGCCAGTTTGGGGTACTGGTGAAGGTGCTGACCTAGAAATCAGGATAACATGACTTCCTAAGTTTCCCTTAAATTTGAAAGCCAGCTGACTGACTTTAGGCCAGTTACTATCTCAGTCCAACCCAACTAACTGGGAAAAGAGGAGGCAGGATTATTAGTTATGTTCACTGCCTTGAGCTGACCAAAATATTTTTTTAAATGCATCATGGTAATAATACAATAACGCATTTTTAACAAAGCAATTTAATTGTAGAGAAAACACCAAACAATCTCTTTGCCTGAGAACAACACTAATTTTACAAGCATGAATACTTCATGCTTCTATACCAGTGATGGCAAACCTTTTTTTCCTCGGGTGCCGAAAGTGCATGTCCCCCGCCCTCCGGAAGCCCTATGGAGGCTGAAAATGGCACATTTCCCGACTTCCGGTGGGCCCAGTAGGCTTCCCTGGAGCCTGCGGAGGGCTAAAATGCCCTCTCCCGCCCCCCGGAGGCCCTCCAGAAGCCGAAAACGCCCTCCCAGAGTCTCCGTGTGAGCCAAAAATCAGCTGGCCAGCGTGCACATGTGCGTTGGAGCTAAGCTAGGGCAACAGCTTGCGTGCTGGCAGATACGGCTCCGTGTGCCACCTGTGGCACGTGTGCCATAGGTTCATCATCACTGTTCTATACCCTGGTCTTTCTAGAAGCTTATTTGGGGACTTGGTTCTTTGGATGATGACAAAAGAAGTTTCTACCTTTCTGACTAAATCTGTTGTTCTATATTAAACTTTGGTCTAATGCATTTTGCTGAAAGAGGAAAATAACACTTTAAAATCCATCTGTGTAGCACAGATGTTTGCAGAGAGATTGGCAACACAGCACCTCCTGCAGGCTGTTATTTTGAAAGTGGAACTCAGCTGAGGGGAAAGGAACTGAAAGGAAAGTTGATTATATAGTAAATTTTGTCCTACTTCACTTGAGCCAAGTTTTATTTTCAGAATAGCAGTTTGTAGTAAGCCAACTGATTTTGGCAGCTGGGACTACCTTATCCCTAAAACAGGTCCTAGTAGTATAAGTCAGGGGTGAAATCTAGCAGGCTCTGAGAGGCTCTGGAGAACCGGTAGCGGAAATTTTGAGTAGTTTGGAGAACCGGCAAATACCACCTCTGGTTGGCCCCAGAGTGGAGGGGGAATGGATATTTTGCAATATCCTTCCCCCAGGAGTGGGGATGGATTGGGAATTTTGCAGTATCCTCCCCTGGAGTGGGGTGGGAATGGAGAGTTTGAAGTATCCTTCTCCTGCCATGCTCACCAAGCCACGCCCACCAAGCCACACGACGCCCACCAAGCTACGCCCACAGAACCGGTAGTAAAAAAATTGGGTTTTATCACTGGTATAAGTTTTTTTGAGGAAGAAGAGATCAGGAAATAAAAGCAGCAGGGATTTTGGGAGTCATGTTTATTGTTGTGGTACATAATAATATGATCTTGAAAGCCTGTCAGTTTGTCTCTGCTATAGGCCCAAGTAATCTTTTCTCAACTTCTACCATGACTCTTAATGGTTTGTTCATCCTTTTCCCATTCCAAGGCCACATTTTTGTATTCTATCAGAAGTAGCCATAGTACATTATTACACACACACATTTATTTTTATTTTATTTGTTTGTTTTTGTCAAGTACGTATTGGTGATATACATAGATATAACATTGTTTATATACATAAGATGGGTACTAATAAAAGGGAACATTAGGACAGGGACGGTAGGCACGCTGGTGCGCTTATGTACCAGTTTACTGACCTCTTAGGGAATCGGGTGAGGTCAACAGTGGACAGTCTAAGGGTAAAGTTTTGGGGGTTTGGTGACGAAACCACAGAGTCAGGTAGTGAGTTCCAGGCATTAACCACTCTGTTGCTAAAGTCGTATTTTCTACAGTCAAGTTTGGAGCGGTTCACTTTGAGTTTGTATCTGTTGTGTGCTCATGTATTGTTGTGGTTGAAGCTGAAGTAGTCATTGACAGGTAGGATGTTGTAGCAGATAATTTTATGAGCTACGCTTAGGTCATGCCAAAGGCGATGTAGTTCTAAGCTTTCTAAGCCCAGGATTTCAAGTCTGGTTGCGTAAGGTATTATGTTGCGAGGAATGGAGGGCTTTTCTTGTAAAGTATCTCTGGACACTTTCTAATGTATTTATGTCCGATATGCTGTGTGGGTTCCAGACAGATGAGCTGTATTCAAGGATTGGTCTGGCGAATGTTTTATATGCTCTGGTTAGTAGTGTGATATTACCGGAGAAGAAGCTACGTAAGATTAGGTTAACAACTCTTGAAGCCTTTTTGGCGATGTTGTTGCAGTGGGCTTTGGCACTTAGGTCATTTGATAAGAGTATTCCAAGGTCTTTGACAGAGTGAGGGTCGTCTGCAAGGTCTTGTCTATTCAGCTTGTATTTGGTGTTCTGATTCTTTTTGCAATTTTCCACCATTTGTTTTAGGGGAAAAAATAACCCCCATTTGATGATAAATTCAGTTGTGTCTATAAATGCACAAGGACCCTTGGATTATGGTAAATGTCTGAATTTACCTCAGAAAGTATACGTGTACAAGTTTGACTAAGAAACATATAGCCTTCCCTTTATGTTCAGTTTGATAGAAAGCCAATTTGGTCTAGTGGTTAAGGCACCAGAGTGGAAATCAGGAAGCTGTAAGATCTAGTTCCACCTTAGACATGAAACCTATCTTCAATGATTTTGGTCCAGACACACTTTCTCAGACCACAAATTCAGGCTCATTATGAACTGGTTGGTCAATTCCTGTAGCAATCAATGGGGGAAAAAGAGGATTCTCCACTTATGGGAAAATGCTAGAAAGAATATAAATGTATATGTCTGTATGTTCAGTTTGATCCATCCTTTTTGTCTTGAGTACTGCAATGTATTATACCGAAACACATGTATCATACACAAAATAATGTTTATAATAAAAACACTTTTTTTAAAAAAAAGACTAACATAACAAAGGTCAATGACATTCCTCAATTAATAAAAATGACTTCATATATACCATGATATAATTGCCAAATTATATGAAATTGCATAGTTGCATTATAAAATTATCAAGAATGTAATTCATATTGTATAAGGTTTGAAGGTGTGTCAAGCACAGTTAGTGCTTTAGTACTAGTTTTTAAAAACACAGTAGAACTGAAGGAATTTGGAAATTATAAAGGCATTAAGTTAATGAACCATATAATGAAGTTGTGAGAAGGTATAATATCTTAGAAAACTGGTGAGATCAGTAATAATCAGGCCTTCTTTGTATAGTGAAACACAATTGTACACAACTTTCCAGAAATGAAATACCTGGAAACTAGAAATAGGTGTTTTGTTTGGGGGTGGGTGGGAGAAGGGGTGATTTGTCAAGAGTTAATTTGTTAGGTACCATTAGATGATATCACTCAATGAGTGAGACACAAAGTATGTCCAACCTATTAGCTCTTATAAGGAAGGCAGATGGGAGAGAGGTGGTTTCTCAAAGGGCTATGTCAGTGATGGCGAACTTTTTCGACACCAAGTGCCCAAACCAGAATGCACATGCACATGCATGTGCACACACGTGCATGCACACACCTGCGTGCACTGGAAACCCGAAAACCAGTTGGCCAGTGTGCATGCGCATGCCGGCCAGCTGGTCTTTGGGTTTTTGACACGCGCATGAGCGCCCGCCAGCTGGTCATTGCGCGTGCCGGAACGCTGGAAACCCGAAGACCAGCTGGCTGGCATGTGCATGCCCACAGAGAGGGCTCTGCATACCACTTCTGGCACGTGTACCATAGGTTTGTCATCACAGGCCTATGCCATTAAGTGGCAACCAACATGTTGAAGCTTGCATAGCAGAGGTGTTACAGGGGCATATTGAGTATGAGGCTCAAAGAACTAAGGACAACATGAGAAGTTACTTCAGAGTAGTTTCTTTATTGCTGCTTGCTTATAGACAGAAATCTTGCTCAGATTAAGGTTTATCTGCATAACCATTAGATATATCTTGTGAATGGCCTTTGCCCTTTTTCTTCATATCAGACATTAATCTGGGCAAGCTACTTTGTCCCTTTGCTCTCCCCCCCCCCCCGCGTGACTTGGGACTTCATTCTACCACACTGAGTTATCTGCTTGTCACTGCATTATGGACCAGCTAAAGCTTCTAAGTGGTCTTCAAGGACCTCATGTAGAACACACTGTAGTAATCCTTGGTAAATTGAACAAGAGGTAAGTGATATGAATATGAAAGGATTCTAGAAAATTAGCAAACTTTAACTTAGTACTTTTAGACTAATTATTATGTATGATTAGTTATTTAAATCTTATAAAACAGGGGTGTCAAGCTCCCGGCCCATGAGCCGGATGCGTCATGTGCTGGCCACAACCACGTCCGGTTTAGCGAAGGGGAAAAAAGTCCTGATACATCACGTAACAACACTGTGACCCCATGAGTTTGACACCCCTGTTGTTAAACCCCCATTTGTCCCTCTTCATTTTCCTACTTATGTAAACAGCATTTATTTTAATTTTAATCATTCTATTCGGTTTCTTCTTATTTTACAATTCCTATTAAAAAAACCTTTTGTACAAATCTACCAATAAATAAATTATTCCCAATATAGATGTTATAACATAGTATTAATACTGTATATGAGTACCTCAAATTCCCAAGGATTTTTAAAAGACATTTTGCAATGAAACAACCATAACTTAATGAATAAATTAATCCTTAATGATAAAATCTATGTTAACCATAGAATAATACTTTATCTACTTTTTCTGAATCTGTTCTTTTAATAATAGACAGACAAATACTAGAACATAAAAGATCAGATTCTCCATGTTTTCAGTATGCATGCACTCAGAAATTCAGTAAGCATATTTCTTGAAAGTTACTGTGGATAGATTCTGGGACTGTTGACTTTCTGGTTGCATAAAGTTTAGAACAATAAAAATTACGTCAATATAAATTAGAAAGGTATTCATCAAGTATATCACTACAGGTTGATTCTTTGCCTACATAATTATTACTGTATGAAGAGGTTTATTTTGTTTTATATATGCAAAGTTAACAATTTTATCAAGGTATCTATGATGTCACTATGATAACTACAGTACATCTTTTAAATCTTTGTTGGACACCCTGAATACATTTTTGCCTTGTTTTATTTGGTACTCATTAGACTAACATCATAATTTATTTTGTTGGCTGCCTTTACATTCAACAACTGTAAAAATTTAATTTTGATGGGTAATTTTATGTTTTGATGCCTGTATTTTGAACTATTGTGACTTCTGCCCTTTTTAACTAGGAATACTGAGGTACAGTTATTAGAAACTACATGGATCTAGCTGAGCCTGCTATAGAATAAATGCTAAAAATGTAACATGCTTTAATAACATTAATTATTTAGTCTTAATTTAATGTTTAGGAGATTGATTGACATGATATTTCAGATACCATTAGGAAAACTTTTATATAACATGCTTTTTTTTTCACCACACAAGGTCTTCTTGTTCAGATGTTATTCTTAGCAAATATTTTGGTGGTGAAGTATAGTTACTGAAATTATTTCTTTACATTTCTTTCAGTGTTAAATTGGGGACCAGAGTATGATCATATGACTTTGGCAAAAAAATATCATGTGGTAATCTAGGAATATTTTTATGTCACCATGGAATATTCAGAATTTAGGACAGATACATTTTCTGTAGTCTTCTTTTTTACATTAAGCAATATTTCTATCTCATAATGTATTAACCATAGGCTCAGTCACCATTTGCTTTTTGTCTTTAAACTTCTCAATTCTGTTTGTTGGTTAATGTGACCGTAAGAATACAACCATAACTTGTAGCTTTTTATGGCAGGGCAGGGGTGAAATCCAGCAGGTTCTGACAGGTTCTGGAGAACCGGTAGTGGAAATTTTGAGTAGTTTGGAGAACCGGCAAATACCACCTCTGGCTGGCCCCAGAGTGGGGTGGGAATGGAGATTTTGCAATATCCTTCCCCTGGATGGTGTGGGAATGGAGATTTTGCAGCATCCTTGCCCTGGAGTGGGGTGGGAATGGAGATTTTGCAGTATCCTTCCCCTGCCATGCCCACCAAGCCACACCATGCCCACCAAGCCACGCCCACAGAACCGGTAGTAAAAAAAATTGGATTTCACCACTGTGGCAGGCCAACTCTGAACCTACTCTAATTCAGAAATACATATGTTCCTGATGTACCATACCTATAAGTAATATATTTGACACTGTCTATAATGAAGTGTTACAATTTATTACCTGGTAATAGAAAAAAGTTTGTATTCAAAGAACAAGAATGGAAAAGGGGATGTAAAGAAACTTATACCTCTGTTAAATTGTATTTTGCTATTGTCAGTCCCTTGATGTGGTCAGTATCATTCTGAATTATTTCCTAGAGTTTTAGCTATAAGAGCCAGGCAGTGCTTTAATTTTGATTTGGAAGAGAAGTTCTGGAACATGCAGGGATGTGAACTCAATACTTTAACACATGTCTATGATTTATTAAATGGCCTGCATTTGTTTCTAGGATTATTCCTAGAAACAAGAGCCGAGGTTAGCGCAGTGGTTAAAAGCAGCATTGCGACCTTCAGCTGATTGCTAGTTCAGCAGTTCAGCTGTTCAAATCTCACCGGCTCAAGGTTGACTTAGCCTTCCATCATTCTGAGGTCGGTAAAATGAGGGCCCAGATTGTTGGGGGCAATATGCTGAACTCTCTAAACCGCTTAGAGAGGGCTGTAAAGCACTATGAAGCGGTATATAAGTCTAAGTGCTATTGCTATTGCTATTGCTATTCAACTACTAAAAGACTTCAAATTAAACCAAAACCTTTAAATCAAATCTGAAGCACTTCACAACCCTATTAGTTCAATTTTATTAGTCCAATTTTTTTGTCATCTGAAAATTCGGTAAGCATTCTGTCGACCTTTTCTTCCAAGTCGTTAATAAAAATGTTGAAAAATATATGATTCAGCACTAAATCTTGATACAGCTCACTGATTTCTCTCTCCAGCTGGTGAGGAACCACTGATAAAGATTCTTTGAATATGATTTTCAAATCAACTGTGTATCCACTGTGTTGTCATGGTTTGTAACCTGTATTTAACTAGATGGTAAGCAGAATGCTATGGAATACTTTCACGAATACTTTGCTGGAATTAATTATTGAAGTTTAATATTTGGAGGTGTACTACTTCTTAGGTTTTTGGGTTTCCATGAGATATTAGGGTCAACATTTAAAAAAACTTCTGCTGAATTTGGCCAGTGAAATCCTGGTATTTTAGGCAGCTTCAAAGAAGGAGTTCAGAGGTTGAATATGGATCACTCAAAGCCCAATGTAATTTGATATAATTATTTCATCTTTAAAAGAACAATCATGGTAGTTGTTAGAATAGATTTATGTGAGTTTTAATTTTGATAGTGGGGTGTTTTTTTTTCCCAGAACAAAATGCAAAACAAAATAATTTATATCTGTCAGACTATTGTGCAGTTCCATCTTCATGGCAAATGAAGTGTTTCTATGTCACTCTCAGAGTATATTAACCATAACACACAAATCAGGGTGCTTTTTCTTTTAGTAAATTCTTTAAAAGACTCTTTTATTATGAGTAGGGAGATTCCATGGGGTGTGAAAAAGCAACTTAACAGAATATATGTAAACCAAGGAAGAACAAAGAACACTGGTCACGTCTAATGTGGTAGCAGAAATCATTTAAATAATTTTAATGTCACATTGTCAAATTTCAAGAGAAAGTATTTTTGCAGTAGAAGATTCAGAAGTGTCTTTTTTTAAAAAGATGTGTTAGGAAGTAATCCACAATGCAATTCTTTGTATAAGATGCTCTAAATCAGGGGTGTCCAACTCAATTTCATTGAGTGCTGCATCAGGGTTGTGTTTGACATTGGGGGGCTGGGGTGGGCATGGCCTGTGTTGGGGGTGCCTGTGGTGACCCGAGTGCTCTGCCAGTGAATAAAGGCTCTTGAGCTCCATTTTCAGCTGCAATGGCCTCCTGCAACCCTCTGCCAGTGAAAACAGAGCTCAGGAGGGCTGCACATAGCCCTCCTGAGCTCCATTTTCGATGGCAGAGGCACTGTGGGCTGGTCCTTCATTGTTTCCAGGGCGACCCCCACAGGCCAGATCTAAGCACGCCATGAGCCGGATCCATCCCCTGGGCCTTGAGTTTGACACCACTGCTCTAAATCTTCCATGAAAAGGATACCCATATGGATAGATCAGTGGAGCTTAGTAAATCAATAGAGATTGATGCAGAGTATCATATGAGTCTTTCTATAAGTAATTACTAGTTAAATATACATACTGTCAGAAATATTATGAATGGTTAACTATCCCTGAACCTGAAGAACAAACACAGCAGAAAAGAAAGAAATCAATTAATATGACTAGGGGGAAAGCAGACAATAAAAATAACCTGATGTCTAAAAGTCATATAACCTTTTAGAATATCATTATATGACTGATTAGTTAGTACATAGATGCCAAGGCTTCACATATTTATATAAATAGTAGCTCTACCATTCTTCACCCATTTAAGATATAAGTTTTCTAAGTTCATTAAGTTGTATATTTATTTATATTTATTTATTTATTTATCCCACTTTTATTATTTTTAAAAATAACTCAAGGTGGCAAACATACTTGGCTTAACATACTTAATGTAACATACTTAACATACATTGTAGCAGATAATTTAATAAAATTATCTGCTACAATGTCTTACCCGTCAATAACTACTTCAGCTTCAACCACAACAATACACAAGCACACAATAGATACAAACTTAAAGTGAACCGCTCCAAACTCGATTGCAGAAAATACGACTTCAGCAACTTCTGTGGTTTCATCCCCAAATCCCCAAAAGTTTAACCTTAGACTGTCTACTGTTGACCTCACCCCATTCCCAAGAGGTCTGAAGGGGCATGCATAGTGCACCAGCGTGCCTACTGTCCCTGTCCTATTGTTCCCTTTTATTTGTATTCATTTCATGTATTTAAATCTTAACATACTCCTTTTCCTATTTTCTCCACAACCACAAGCCTATGAGATAGGTTGTACTGAAGGAGAGGGATTGGCTCAAAATTGCTCAGCTGGCTTTCATGCCTAAAGTGGGACTAGAAATCACAGTCTCCTGGTTTCTGGTCTGGTGCCTTAATCAGTAGACCAAACTGACTCTAAGAAAACATTATTTCTAAAAAAAATCATCTAATACTAGTAATGTTAGGATGAAATGGAAACCTTGCCTCATTTTTACTGTGCTTCAGCCACTCTTTAAAAATTATTGGTCTTCTATTAGAAAAGCAATATATCAAATTAAATACATTCATATAAATTTAAAACCATTGATATTTAGAATAGAATAGAATAACAGAGTTGGAAGGTTCCTTGGAGGTCTTCTAGTCCAACCCCCTACTTGGGCAGGAAACCCTACACCACTTCAGACAAATGGTTATCCAACATCTTCTTAAAAACTTCCAGTGTTGGAGCATTCACAACTTCTGGAGGCAAGCTGTTCCACTGATTAATTGTCCTAACTGTCAGAAAATTTCTCCTTAGTTCTAGGTTGCTTCTCTCCTTGATTAGTTTCCACCCATTGCTTCTTCTTCTACCTTCAGGTGCTTTGGAGAATAGTTTGACTCCCTCTTCTTTGTGGCAACCCCTGAGATATTGGAACACTGCTATCATGGGATAGCAGTTTTGGGAACACTTGTGTTGGGATATCATGGGAACACTTCCCTAGTCCTTCTTTTTATTAAACAAGACATACCCAGTTCCTGCAACCATTCTTCATATGTTTTAGTCCAGTGATGGCGAACCTATGGCACGGGTGCCACAGGTGGTACGTGGAGCCATATCTGCCGGCATGCGAGCCGTTGCCCTAGCTCAGCTCCAGCACGCATGTGTGTGCCCACCAGCTGATTTTTGACTCGCATGGAGGCTTTGGGAGGGTGATTTTGGCCTCCAGAGGGCCTCTGGGATGGTGAGGGGGAGTATTTTCGCCCTCTCCAAGCTCCAAGAAAGCCTCTGGAGCCTGGGGAGGGCAAAAAAAGGTCCTACCAGACCCACTGGAAGTCGGGAAATGGGGGGTGGGGGGTCGCTCATGCATGTGCAGGGGGGTGGGGCGAATGGGGGGCTTTAAATTATGGGTGTGGGCATGTACACGCGTGCAATAGCACGCGCACGCACTATTTTGGCACCCGAGGGAAAAAAGGTTCGCCATCACTGTTTTAGTCTATATTTATATAGACTTATATCAGAAGTAATCAGATGGCATAAACAGTGCATTTTCAGAGGCTAGAGAAAATAACAGGATGCATGCTTACTATTTTCAAGCTAATCAGAATAGAGCTGGAAGGGACCTTGGAGGTCTTCTAGTCTGACCCCCTGCTCAAGCAGGAGACCCTACCATTTCAGATAGGTGGCTGTCCAGACTTTTCTTTAAAAACTTCAGTGATGAAGTGCCTACAACCTCTGAAGGCAAGCTGTTCCACTGGTTAATTGTTCTCACTGTTAGGAAATTTCTCCTTAATTCCAGGTTGCTTCTCTCCTTGATTAGTTTCCTTGTTTCTTGCCTTGCCTTCTGGTGCTTTGGAAAATAAGCTGGCCCCCTCTTCTTTTTGGCAGCCCCTCAAATACTAGAATACTGCTATCATGTCATCCCCAGTCCTTCTTTTCTGTAGAATGGCCAAACCTAAATCCTGCAACTGTTCTTCATATGTTTTTGTCTCCTTAATCATCTTAGTTGGTCTTCTTTGCATTTTTTTTTTAAAAAAGGGTCTTTTTTGTCATCTGTCACGGGGTTTGATATTGAACATGTCTACCATCATTAATAAGTGATCTGATTACACTGCTTTGTTTGAAACCCAGGTGCACCTGTTTTTTTTCAATATCACCTTAATAAATAATATAAATATGGTCATACAAATTCAATAAATGAATTAAATGTACATGGTTCCAAGCAAAGCAAATATAATATACACAATATAATTCTAGTTTTGTCAGCTTTTTTGACAATTCCCCTGTTATAGATTATAGATTATAATGTTCCAATAAGAGGGAAATTTTTATCGGATTATTTCATAATCTGTGTACAGTATTTCAATTGTTAAATCCTGATATTTTACAGTTGTTCTGATTTCCTCTTTAACTATCTTCGGGTTATTTGGTATGGAAGCAATATGTAAAACTGTTTGCATTATTGTATTTGTATTATTTTTGCTACTCATCCATGTCTTCTTTCATAAAATGAACAATTTTGATATAGCCACTGGTTAGAGAGCTGACCGTCTTGTAGTTCTCTTTACATACAGAATAACGTATTTGCTATTGTTTCCATCTCTTTAAATTTTTGTTTTTAAAACATTTGTGGCTAGTGCTTGTTCTTGGGCTATAAATAAAGAGCCTGTGTTTACTTTTATTATTATTGTTGTTATTAGAGTTTTTTCATTCCTCTTGTTAATTAGTTTAGCATAATAAAATTACATTAAAGAGATAGTTTTCTACTCAGCATATTAAGTTGGGGGAGGGGAAACCCTATTGTAAACAAAGCAATTAACAGAGATTTACCAGAGTGAAGCAAAATTCAGTAGAAGATAATTAATGGGGCTGATGCAACTCAATAATAACTACTTAGAACTCCAAACAATAGTGTGTGAATGTGTATGTCAGTAGGACAGATTATAATTACTGTCAGCAACTATTTGCTCTGGGTTAATTAGAAACATGTGATAACTGATTATACTGAATAAGGTCTATATACTATAATTTTTAAATATAACATCTCCTTTTCTTATCTGTTTAGTTATACAATGGATATGTTGATAAACACACAAACATCTATATACTACTAAAAGTCTTCTTTTTCTTTCTCTTCAGAATCCTGATAATTTAATTTAGACACAATATAAACATGCATCAGGAAAAGCTATTTCTTATCTATTTAGTGAAGTATTAAACAACCTATGACCTATCGGATCATGGTTTCAGAGATATTTCCTTACTAAATTCCTCAATGCCGCCAACAATGGCAGAGATTCAAATTCAAAGATGCTTTTGTCTTGAAAGTTAAACTATGTAAAAGAGTTAAACATCAGGAGGTGACCAAGTTGACCTCAGGTAATATTTTATGGCATTTTGTATTATGTCATAAGCAGCTTTAAGATAATATTTATATCACAAAATGTTTTATAAAATTTGCCAATTTTCAGTTCCACGGGAGTCATGGGTCCTAGATTTTGGACACCATTTGTAAGTTAGCCCATTTGAGGTACCTTGGTTCAAAAAAGATTCCACCCAGTTAAAGTTTACAGGAATCACAGTTTTAGTAGTGTATAGATGTTTCTATGGTATGTTTATTTTCAAAGTATCCATTGTATAACTAAGCAGATAAGAAAAGGACATGTTATACTTAAAAAGCATAGCATAGCCCTTAATTCAGTAATCAGTATAATCAATTATCACATGTTTCTAATTAACCCAGAGCAAATGGTTGCTGACAGTAATTATAATCTGTCACTAGTCTGCATCAATCCAGATTCTTGACTTGTTCAAGATGGACTAGATGCAGGCTAGTGATTAAGAATTTATCTGAATCATGACATGAACTTCTTATTAGGCATATATTTAGGGCTAAGTCTCCTTCATTCAATTTTCCACTTATGAGAACAATCAAGCAAATTTTCATATTTATTACCATACCAAACCCAACTGCGGAAGATGTTAATTTTTAAAAGTAACGTGTTGGTTGAGATGTTTTTCTGTCATTTTTTAAAATAACTTAAAAGCTTAGAATCCTTATAGTAATATCAAGTTCTCTGAAAATAGAAGCTCTTTCTCTTCCAGAGTTGTACCCAGAGTTGATACAGGAAACCTCAGAAATGTGTACTCTTTGAAGAGCCCATGCATTTTATAACAATCTCCCAAGGATCAAAGAAAACCCTAAATTACCTCAAAGATTTTATAATGTATAAATAACTCCAGACCAATCCAATGCAGATATTTTCTTAGAAAAAAACACCAACTTCATTTCAGGTACTATTCCATGCCTACTATGAATCCAATAGTGAAGCACTCATTTTGCTCCTATCAAGATCTGTGATAAACATTTGTTGATTACTATTTATGAGTGCATCTACTTTAATTTCCAGGCGATCATATTTTGGGACTGCATGTCACCTCTCATTAAACATTTGAACATTTAAACATTTGAACATTGGTCAATATTGATAATTATTAGGAATTTATCAAGTCCCAGGTACAAGTTAAATTCTGTTCAGAAGGATTTATATAAGATAACATTACAGTACATCACATCTGCTTTTTAGAACAGCTCATGATTTGACTCTGCAAGGTAGCATACAAAATAATAACGTTTTGATCTTGTACTATATCGCTGTATTTCAAAGTTTCAGGTTCCTCATACAGTCATTTTGTGCAGAAAATAAATAAATCATGTTCCTTTCAAAAATGACTTCCTTCTTTAATAATTTATTATTTATAGATAGTTTATGAAGAAACATAAGTAAAGTAGTAGTAATTTAATAGATGAAACAACATGGGTAAAATATATGAATTACATATACTGACAATATAAGGAATATTTACCACATGGCACATTTGGATTAAAAATGGCATGTGATTGCAATGTTGCTATATCTTTTGAATGAAAATTGCATAACTTGAAAATCTCATTAATATGTATTTTTCTCAGATTATTGAAATTTACCTGGATATGCCAGAATTTATAATTTAAACTGTATCTCTAGAAAAATAACTTGAATTTGACACAAAATTAATTTTAATTTCAACTCATTAAAAGTTAAGGTGTTAATTAAAACAACTGAATTATGAATATAATCATTGGTATTCATTTGTAGTTTTTAGGAATATACCATCACTGGAAAAATATTTCCAAGATATCAATAAGTAAATGCTTGCTTGCTTACAATATGCTAATTCATTTTTTATTTTTTTCTAAGCATAGCTTTTTAAAAATTGTTTAAAGTTGCTGGTACCAATAAAATCAAAGCAAATTCAGACTTTCTACATTTTTATTTTATTTCAAAGAATTACATCATAAAATACAAAATCAGGAATCTTAGAGTTCGCACTATAGAATTTAAATTTACAGTAAATGTCAGGGCTCAAACTTGGGCCTGAAAAAAGTCATACAATAACCTGATTAGTTATTGTACTGCAAAGAAATTAATATCTGTTATCCATAAGTTAAACTCTAGGGTTCTTTCCCTTTCTGAATCTATGAATACTTGGTGAGTTACTTGATGGCTGTTAAATATATTCACATAATGATACATTCTAAGAAACATTCAGTTCAAAGTATATGTACATTCATAACCAGTATATACAAAATCACCACAAGCATTTCTTATTTAGTTATACAAACAATATTAAGCAATCAAGAGCACATATCATAAACCTTTATCTTACTTTCTATTTACCGTATTTTTCAGACTATAAGACGCACCTAGAGGAGGAAAACAAAACAAAAAAATATTATGAACCAAATGGTGTAGTAATATATTTAATAAAATATAGCAGAATATTTCAACCATGTAAAAAAGGTATTAAGAACCATCATCACTGTCATTGACAAATAGGTAGAGACTTTAAGGTTCAAGCACTCTTCTAATTTTCTGAAAACCCCAAGAACTCATCATTGCTAGTGTCAGAATTTAGGATTGCTCACAATCACTCATATCACTTCCTTTGCTACCTTCATATATGATATCATCTTCAGTTCCATCTAAGGCATTCCTAATGCCACATTTTTTGAATGACAATGCAACAATTTCATCCTTCACTGAGTGTCATGATGTTTTCACCCATTCACCCATAGTGGGCCTCCTCATTTGTCCAGTAGGTGTCAGATCATGATTCCAGCAGCCGTCCATTTGTTCCACTCTTCTCGCATATAGACTTTAAATCAGCGGTGAGTTTCTCCCAGTTCAGACCAGTTCTTAGAACCCGTAGCGGTGGCAGGAGGCTCCGCCCACCTATCTGGGATGCTTCTGCGCATGCGCAGAAGCATTGTGCGCGCGTGCACACAAGCGCGTGCATGAACCAGTAGCAAACTAATTCAGAACCCACTACTGCTTTAAATGGTTTGTTGATGGAAACGTCAAGAGGTTCCAACTGGCTGGTAAGACCCCCAGGAATTACAGCTAGATGAATCTTCACTTCTTTAAATCTTTTCTTTGTGATTTCGCTAATATGTGCTCTAAACTGGTTGAGCACTAATAATGCAGGGTTTTTTTTCAGAAGTCCTCCAGGACATTTGGATCACACTTTTTTAACCCATACTCTCATTCCATTTTTGTCCATCCATCCTTTCTCATGAACATGCACAACAACAGCTTTTGGAATCGCTTCTCTTGGAAAGGTTTTCCTTTTGAATATTAACATCGGTGGCAATTTGGTGCCATCTGCACAGCAGGACAACACAACCATGTAATGTGTTTTCTCATGTCCTGGGGTTTTCACGGTTATGCTTTTGGCACCTTTCAGATCAACAGTCTTATTAGATGGCACATCAAAGGTTAGCGGGACTTCATTCATATTCCCAATCTGGTCAATTTCAAAATTATTTTTCTTCCTAGCGTCTATTACAAATGTATGAAAAGACAGAATCTTAGATTCATACTCTTTTGACCTTTTTTGCGCAATTCTAGTTTTGGTGCGCATAGCAAGGCCATATCGTCTCATAAATCTGAAGCACCATGATGGTGATCCAGTAAAATCCTGAATGCCTTTCGGTACAGCAATGTGTTTGGCTTCATATATTACCATTTTTGTGGAAACTGCGAAGCCATTATTCCAGTGACGTGTGATCCATTCTTTCATGTCCACCTCTAACTTTGGCCACTTTGCAACAAGCCCACGAAAGTTGTGCTTACTTTTATCTTTTACTTTTTGCAGCTGATCCACCTGTTTTCTCCACTCTCTTATCATTTTTTCAGTTGGAGGTGGTCCAAAATGTTTCTCCGCTGCTCTGTTTCCATGCTCCTCACTACTTACAGTTTAAAAGAAATTTTATATGCTTCTCTTTTCTGCTTTGACATCCTTGTACCGGTATGTACCATAGCATCAGGAGGTACCGTAGTATTTTTCTAAAGAAAGAACAGTAATGTGTCCTTTATAACAATACAGAACACTGTACTGAAACCATGTTCATACATTTATACACAAGATACTGGTATACTGTATATAGTACATGCCACACTAGCTCATTACGCCCCCACCCTAAACTAACAATAGCAAGCTGAGAATTTTAGAACATTTGTGATTCTTTTCTTCCCAGAAAAAAAATTCTAGCCATGTTATCCTTACAAAGACAAACGGACAGGCTCTAGCATGCCTGTGCATGCTAATAAAACACAGTCTGCCACCCCCAAATTGCATCAATGGCTGCGGTGGGGCAGGAAGCCATGCCATCCCCAGCAATGGGGGGGAAATGGATGGCAAGAGGAGCTCCGTCTCGCCATGCGCGCCCCAATGAAAGGAGGCAGCAATCCGGCAACCTGACTGCTTCCTTTGCCCACCCTCTCCGGTGCTGGAAGCCAAGGCATACCTCTGTGCATCTCTGGGCTCGCAGTCCAGGCAGTGCGGCAGTCCAGGCGGTGCAGCAGGCAGCGGCAGTGTGGCAGGCGGTGGCGGTGCGGCTGGTGGCAGCAGTGTGGCAGACGGTGCTGCGGCAGGTGGTGGTGGGGCGGCAGGTGGCAGCGGGGCAGCAGGCCTGGCGGGGCAGCTGGCAGTGCAGCAGTGTGGCAGGCGGCAGGGCGGCAGGCCAGGCGGGGCGGCAGGGCGGGTGGAGCGGGGTGGCAGACGATAGCATGGCATCCTCGGTGAACTGCTCGACAAACAGGACAGGCAGTGGTGGGATCAGCTGATTCTCCACACAACTTTAACAAACTGTTCTCGGCCAAACTGGCTGAATCCCACCTATCTGATTGGCTGTTGGATTGGCCTCCAAGAATACCGCCAATCAGCTGCCTGTTGCCGTTGCTGCCGGCACACCAACTCCCTCCCCCCTCCCCCCAGGAATGGCTGATGCATTTGATGTATAAGACGCATCGAAATTTTCACCCACTTTGAGGAGGGGAAGTGTGTCTTATACTCCGAAAAATACGGTAATGTTGAAACATTTGTTAAGTATGCCATTTAATTTGCTAATTTGCTAATCTTCAATTCCATATTGATTCCCTACTAACTGATCATTTCATAACATGAATTCTCAAAATCAATAGGCATACAACAAAGTATCTTACTCATATTCATACATACAAACTGTGCTTGACTTCCCAATTTTGGTCATCATCATCTCTTGAATCCCTTTCATCAAATTCTACCAAATGCTTTCCCAAGCATACTTAATAAACTTGTTCCTGGTATATTTTGCAAAATTAAACACAATTTTTTTTGTAGCGGGAACCAATAATGGAATTTTTCCAAATGTCAGGCACAGATGCATTGACAATTCACACACACATTAAATAAGTTGGACAGCAACTGCATAAGCAAGCCCCATCCATAATTTAACATTTTTCCAATTATTTGGCTAATCCTGCAGCCTTATCTTTTTTAGAATTGTCACAGGATTTATTATTTCCTTTTAATCTGTTTTTCCCCTCAGACAATAACATTTATAGCATTCATTTAAATCAACATAATACTATATTTCCCCTCCTCCTCCTCTTCCTTCCTTCTTCCTTTCACTTCAGATGTCAAGAGAGATTTCCCATGTACATCTCTAAAATACTCTTTCCAACACCCCCTTACTTCAGTTTGATTCTCAGAAATGGATCTGAGAGTGACCTCTTTTAGCATAATGATGAACATTACTTTTAACAAGCCAACAACTGCCCTGGGTCTTCCCTCATAACAGAGTGAAAGAGATACCACATCTTATGGAAAATAGCACTAGCTTATTTTAATTGTCTAATTTGTGTAAGTAAAGAAAGTATTTAAGCCTTTGACCAAAACCTGGTCATTCTACAGTATAGTCAAAATTTCAACATCTTTGCCTACAGGTAAAAGCAAGTTTTAGGGAGTCCTTAGGATTTATCAGGTCCTTTATCTGGAGCAGAAAATTTTTACTGCAAAAGCTCTTAAGAACAGATAGTCTAAAACAGACCAGATAGTTTTCTGACAATGTCTACAGCATCCCTCAGAACATTTTCCAGAGAAAATTATCAAACAGAATTAAAAAACAAACAAGCAGACACATTTCATTTGTCAGAAAACTTTAACAGGAAATTAAACTAATCAAGTTTTGCCTAACAACCAGGTGATTTGTATCCCATTAAGTATGATCATCATCGCCCACAGCTTGAGTGATCACCAACTTCATCATACACTGATTACATAGTTACAAATGAGGAGTTATCACTTGGAATTGTGTAAAGGTTATTTGAAACTCCTTTGTATACAAGGGACAATTACATATTGTCCTGAAAAGAGGCATTATTTTTGGAGTATAAATATCTCATTTCACCTACCCTGGACTAGAGAGGGTTTACATCTCTACTGTATCTCAGTAGAGATACATCGAGGTACTGATGCACTGATGATGTTACTTAGTTGAATAATGAAACATCTGTAATCAGCTGAGTTCAGAGAGCATCATGGCTTCCACAGTTCAATTCTGAACTACTATATTCTCTTCTATTTATATTGTATCTATTGATATTATATACATTGTTCCCAGTGAACAGGCACAGTACACTGGGTACTGACTATTTCAGTCCATTGATTTGGCCCAAACTACCAAGGAAAAATAACACTATGTGTCTGTTCAGTGCTTTTCTACTTTCCATAATATTGCCTCAAGTGCATTCTTTGTAAACTTTCTGATATTTATTCTCTGCATTCCTCACTGCACTATCTTGTTGTGAAAGTTTGTATAAGGGACATCATAGACCAGGGGTGTCAAACTCGCGATGACACATCAATCATCACGTGACATATCACAACTTTTCCCCCCTTCGCTAAACGGGGTTGGGTGTGGCCAGTTCGTGATGCATCCGGTCCATGGGGTGTGAGTTTGACACCCCTGTCATAGACAGAAAAACATACGAAGTTGTGATTCTATGAGCTACATTTGGATCCTTCTTAATTTTAATAATTTTACGTTACAAGTGATAAAAAAGTAATTTTGCAATCAATTTTTGCAAGTCTCTAAGTTGAAAAAAAATGAATGAAATCACAGTTTCACTTAGCGACTGCTTTGATTAGTGATTGAGTTGCCATCCCAATTGGGTTGCTAAACAGGGGGTAGCTCCATATTCACAGTGCTGATAATAAATTTAAAACATTGGAGGAAGTTTTTCCCTCATTTGGGGAAAAAAAGCCCTTTATTTTTTTCTTTTGATATTTAAAAAAAATGAGTTCTGGTGAAACTCTCATACTTTTCACCTTATGGATATCCAGTATTTCTATTTTTATTTGTAAAAATTAATCAGCATTTACTATTGAACCTTTCTTTCTTTCTTTCTTTCTTTCTTTCTTTCTTTCTTTCTTTCTTTCTTTCTTTCTTTCTTTCTTTCTTTCTTTTGTTCTTTTTTAATTCTATTATAAGCTTCTATTTATGTTAAGTCAGGGGTCGCTAACCCCCAGGCCATGGCCCAAAACTTTTAGGAATATGGTAAATGTGGACCAAAAGGTATCTGAACTTTTCTATTGTCAAATCCCCAGTTACTGAAATTTAAGATAGGGCCCTGGGACTCAGCCTTGGAGACTTTGTGGCCATTGATATACTGTAGTTTGTTAATTAATTCATTCCTATTTTTAAATAATCTAGATTAGTGGTCATAGTAATTATAGCAGTGAATTTCAT
Organism: Diadophis punctatus similis; assembly: GCA_023053685.1. NCBI lineage: Eukaryota > Metazoa > Chordata > Lepidosauria > Squamata > Dipsadidae > Diadophis > Diadophis punctatus. Next base: position 165,033,414 of record JALIGW010000003.1, read on the forward strand.
TATTTATCTTTGTTTAATTAAACTATGTAATATAATTAATTTAGTATTTAACTTCAACTAATAAACCCTTGTAGTAGTATGGTGACAGGGTATGTGGGGGGTGGGGAAGAAAGAGAATGCAAGAGCAGCTATTTTAAGGAACCAATTAATTATTCATTATTCACTAATATTAATACAACTTTTGAAACAATCACACTTCTCACTCCCACCCAACTTTTATGGTAGCCTGAAATAGAAGCTCTGTGAAGTTAAGAGAAGAGAAGTGCTATGCTCCCATTCATGTGAGACTAAAAGGACGTAAGAATTTCCACACACACACACACACACACACACACACACACACACACACACACACACACACCTCATAGCATCTTTTCCGCTTCAGATCCAAAGTGCCACACATTCTTAGCCGTGATGGTTACAGGAGGGCAGGAGATTGACTGAAGTATGCTGTCCAGTTTGTCAGAGACAAATTTGGCCCAGTGACAGACATGATACAATGAGGCAGTCTTTGATATCTGCCCTCCTGTAAGCATCACTGCTAAGAATGTGTGGCACTTTGGTTTTGAAGGGGAAAAGTTACTTTGGTATATCTTTACTAACTTCTAACTTCACAGACCTTCTTTTTCAGGTTGATTTTCAGGTTGATTTTGCCATAAAATCATGCCCAGTGACAGACATGATACCTATGACGCAGTCTTTGATATCTGGTCTTACTTTCAGCCTCCAAAATTATCTGAGAACCTGGTGCAAAGTTTTAAACACTATCCCATGCCTAGCAGTTCTATTGCAATGGTAGAATTGTAACATTTTTCCTTTATACAAAGGCGAACATATGAATGAATTGTCTGTCAAAGAAAGGAGGAGGTAATCCATCTGAATCCTGACATTTCTAATCTAATCTGATCCAACAAATCTGTGTCCTATTTCCAATGTTTCCAGAACATTCCTATTTGGAGTAGGGGTACATTGCAGTTTTGTCATTGATCTGGACTTAATAATATTTCCAAACGAAATATCATATCCGATGTTTTATTTGTTGAGCAATTCATTATTTATTCTGCAATTTTCCTTTCTATGAAATAAATTATTACCTTTAGTGAATTTTCAGGATGCTATACCTAATGTAAGCACACAATTCCTATTAAAATGTTTCAGGATTTTGCTTCAGTTGTTTGGATATTTTGAATTAAAATGACTTCATTTCAATTATTTCATTTCATCATCATTTTATTTGTACCTCTTGAGGCAAAATTACTTTCAATTCTCAATTGATTAGTCAGCTACTGCTTTTTCCTCTTATCTATCACCCTTTCCTTTTTTTTATTTTTACTTTTGGTAGTGAGAGAATTAGGATATTAGTTATGGATATCATATTCATTCTCCATGGAAGTAATTTGAAACAAAGAAATATAGCGAAGTATATAGCAAGTTGTACTCCAAAACAGAGCAGTTGGAATCTCTTTTGAATATTGAATTTTTATAGTTGTCTCAATAAACACATGTTGTTTTCATTTTGAAACGTTAGCAGGACAAGAATCTTGAGATGATTCAGTTGGTAGCACGGAAAGGTTGTCAGGTTTACTGGACAATACAATGAATAACAATAGACAGATACAAGATGTTATTTATTTCAGTTATTCCATTTCCCTTTGTCTTGTATAATGGAACAATGTCCATAGTACAAAGATAGATTGTTAAAATTAAAAAGAAATGTTTGTTAGCACTATTACATAAATATATATATATGATCATACCCAAAGCTCTTAATAGTGCAGATTGCAGAATAATACCGTATTTTTCGGAGTATAAGACGCACCTGAGTATAAGACGCACCTTAGTTTTTGGGGAGGAAAATAGGGGAAAACAATCTGCCTACCAGATATTCATCTGGCTAGCATCCTTAGTCTGGTCAGCTTCAGCACATTATTTTATCCCCTGGTTAGGACTTAAAAAAACCTTCTTCTGAGAGTAACAATGAAAGAGCATGCAAGCCAGTAAGAGCTGGGAAGATCGTTAGCACCTAGTTAGGGCTAGAAAAAAACTTATTCGGAGCAGCTTTAGCACATTATTTTATCTCCTGGTTAGGACTTAAAAAAACCTTCTTCTGAGAGAGTAACAATGAAAGAGCCTGCAAGCCAGTAAGAGCTGGGAAGATCGTTAGCACCTGGTTAGGGCTAAAAAAAAACTTATTCGGAGCAGCTTCAGCACATTATTTTATCCCCTGGTTAGGACTTAAAAAAACCTTCTTCTGAGAGTAACAATGAAAGAGCATGCAAGCCAGTAAGAGCTGGGAAGATCATTAGCACCTAGTTAGGGCTAGAAAAAACTTCTTTGGAGCAAGTAGAGCAATGAAAAAAAAACCTGCAAAGACTTAGGGCTGGAAAAACATTCTTTGGAGAGAGTAACAATGAAAAAGCCTGCAAGGTAAGAGCTGGGAAGATCTGTTAGCACCTAGTTAGGGCTGGGGAAAAAAAAGCTACATTCGAAGTATAAGACGCACCTGAATTTTCAGCCACTTTTAGGGAGGAAAAAGGTGCGTCTTATACTCCAAAAATATGGTACTTTGAAAATGGCATCTTCTAGTGAAAAAATTATGATTGGTTCAATCTGCAGATTGACCCAAACATGTAAAACTGTTTATGTATAGAAAGCATGTCAGAGAAATCAAGATGTATCACAGTTGTGGAGTTTAAAGGATATAAAGTTATCATTTCTATCCCTTTATTTTTTGCTTTTGAATAAGAAAACAGTCAACATTTAAATACCATTTGGATAACTATAGCTGCAAAAAACTCGGCTTCATGTAATATTATGCAAGAGTTCTGCTTGTGTAATGGGACTTTATTTTGCTAGAGGTGAAAAGACTCTAGCAAAGATTTACAGCTGAAGAAAGAACTACTGGCAGATGCTATTCTGGTTGCAGAATGACATCACTGGAAAGAATCATTAATTGATACAATTTTAAATTACAATTTTTATTTTAACCCTTTTTGGGGAGAAAGGAACAAGTGCCCTTTGGTTGCATGGATACTGGAGAAAACAACAAAGGAGGGTGGAAAAGAAATGAAATCTGCATTTTTCTTACTGATATCATGCCATGACTTATATACTTGCATTAGATGTTCAGTCTTAAGTATATAACCATGCCATTTATCTGATGATGCCATGAAGTCAACTGTTTTAATGTTGGCATTATTGCTGCTTGCTGCAGATAATGCTGACTGGATGGAGATATGTCATGCAAGTATTCCAGGCTTACCCTTTTCTTTTTCATTTTGAGGCAGAAGAGTGTTGGAAATGGGTTAGGTGTTTTTGGCATTGTTCTGCGCTTCAAAATGACATAGAAATGTTCGCACTTCAAAACCAGGAAAGCAAAAATTCAGCACCCCATTAATCTATTTCAATTTTCTAGCCAGTATTAGGTTAAGGAGCCAGTAAGACATTTTACTTTATTTCATAATTGAGGTTTTGGAGAGTTCCACCCCCCCCTTCGTATTTACCAATTTTATGGTATAAAAAATTGTAATGTTTATAAAATAACAAAAATTCAAAATGGAAAGGTGTGATAGTTTTTATGAAATATGTCAGGTATTATTGTTGTTGTTGTTGTCGTCATCATCATCATCATCATCATCATCATCATCATCATCATCATCACAGTCAGCCAGATGTTAGACAGGGTTTGGCATTTTTGTGTACCTATCGAGTACTTACCAAGGACCTGGAATAGGCAGATCTGGATGTTTGATGTTGTTACATCTGGATGTTTGATGTTGTTGTTATTATTATTATTCATTGTCCTCTTTTCTCTTTGGGGGGGGGGGGGTTTCAAGTCCTGTATAATATATGAAGCTGAAAAATGATCTAAACTGGATAAAGGCATATTTTTAAATTTCTTTTTAAACTCAATTTTATTTTATTTATTCAAAAGATTAAAATCCAAAATCCAAAATAAAAAAATTGAACAGAGATGGAACAAAGCTAAGCAAAAACGTTGAGGAAAAAATGTGGAAAGAAAAGGAGAAAAAACATATTTTCCCCACAGCTGAATACAGTAGCAATAGCAATAGCACTTTACTTATATACCGCTTCATAGTGCTTTACAGCCCTCTCTAAGCGGTTTACAGAGTTCAGCATATTGCCCCCAACAATCTGGGTCCTCATTTTACCGACCTCGGAAGGATGGAAGGCTGAGTCAACCTTGAGCCTAGTGAGATTTGAACAGCTGAACTGCTGAACTAGCAGTCAGCCTGCAGTCGCAGCATTTAACCACTGCACCACTTCAGCTCTTAGCACCTCTGGTCACAACCATAATTTGTTCCATAACTTTGGCCGCAAACCGATTTGGTCGTGACCCAAACCTAATTTTGGAAATTTGGCATTTACAAAAAAAAAATGGCGCAGAAGGGGAAATTGGCCGTGGGGGGGGGAAATGTGAATTTTTTTGGTCGGAACCCGATTTGATCGTGGTCAGAAGCGTTTGTGACCAGAGGTTCTACTGTACTGATAAATCATTGCAACATTATTGACTTCCCCCCTTGCAAAACAGGTCCAGTATTCACAATTTTTGAAACAAAAGAAACATACGTTTTACTTCTTCAAAAACAACAAATATCTATTTGCAATTCAATTGACCTGTTGTCATACATTACATATGTGAAAGAAAAATTAGTTAGATTAAACAACAAGAAAGTTAAAATTCAAAGCAGATTGTTAACAGTCTGTTATTGTAATTTAAATCATAGAAAGATTACATGGTTTCTTATTTACCACAAATAACTTTACCAGCAATTGCATCTCATTTCCAAAGTTTTAAGTTGCAAAATTCCTAAGTTGAATAATTCTTCTTGACAACACCACATTTCTCTTGCCAAAAAAGTCCAGTCCAACCTTTATCATATCTATTTACTCGGAATTTCTTATATTTGCATTCTTTTCTGGCAAACCAAACACACTCTTTTTCACAACTGGCTATAACAAATCAAGTTCCAATTCCTCAAATTGCAAATAATGGCCAGCTGTTATTTCCTGCTTTGGATACTTTCTTGGGATTGCAAGACCCATTAGTAACCCATTAAGATTTTTGTTTATATTTTCAAATAAAGCCTGAAATTTTAAGAGCATTCTTTTTCCCATTGCCTTCCAAAATAGTTTATCTCCTTTCAAAGGCATGATAAACATTTTTTGCTCTCTCTTCAAGGACAAGAAAAGCAGTAAGTAACAGCTTCCACAGGGAAAGCATTAAAAAAAGAGAAACATTTCCTATCAAAAATTAAGAGATAAATATCAGGGGTCTTTTTTTAAAAAAAGAAAAAAAGCTAGAAAAAGGAACACTTATTGTATAATCTTGTGTAAACCCACCACAACCTCCTTACGGTTAAAAATAATAATCCTGAATTTACTGGTAAATAATGAAAGAGCAGAAAAAAGAGTTGTAAAAATCCAACAAGGGATTATAAAATAGGTCAGGAGTCAACTATTCATAAATCAAGAGAGTGCAAAGCTTCAAAAAGTGCAATTAAAACCCAGGAATGCTTAAGAAAGGTGAATAGCTGAAGGGAAAAGGTGTCAAGAGATAAGAGCTTCCAATCACTTCTTATGGAGAATTGTGGGAATCCAGCCTCTCTCTCCTCCATCTGTGGATGATCATCTGAATTTCATCTCGGGTCCTTCCTAGGGAGCAAAGCCACCAAATAACAAGCTTTGGTAGCAAAACCAACTGTCCATCAGCAGGGAAAAAAAGAATATCCTATCTATTCAGGTCACCATGATGGGAGCGACATATTTTTAAATTTCAATTTATTTAGTTTTCAAAGAAAAGTTCCCATTCATCAAATATGGAAACTCATCCTGAAAATTTACATATACATATAAAATTCTCAGTTTTATTCTAGGTTTAAATAATATTACTCTATGTAAAACAAACAGTTGCAATTCAATCTGCTTTATTAAAGGATATGCATTAAGCCATGCAACATAATTTAATGCAGATACTATTCCTAGGGTTACAAAGAAGCATCACACTAGAGAATTAATGTGAAAATATATCTCATCACCTACAATAAATATGCTGAGTACTTGTATTTTCTAATTCAGTTGGAAAGGGTAAGGTATCTCATTTTGCCTTTTATTTGAATAATAAAAATTATTTTATCACTGCATATAATTTAAACTAAAAACTGAACTTGCAGAAGCTGTTCAGTTTATCATTTTAGACTATTATAACATGATATGTGTCTGATTTTTTTGCATTTTGTTCAGAAGCTGCAGCTGGCATAGGATGCTGTTGCCAATGATGGGGCATCTGGTTATAAATGTTTCTAAATGTGTTTTTAAAACTGCTATAATGATAACAACTTAATACTATTAGCATGTATTATTTTTTTCAACTATATTCTTTACATAAACAAATGTTTGGATTCCTACAACAATTTAATTAGAACAATTAAGACAGAAAGTTCGTAGTTGACTAAAAGATGTACTTGAGTGTCTGTGGAAATATTGAAATGAATTTGAAATATGAAAATGATTCTACGATGTAAAAAAGTATAATTTATAGTTTTTTATATACTATACATACATACATACATACATACATACATACATACATACATACATACATGTATATATGTATGTATAAAACTTTTTTTAAAGATATATGAACAGAAGGATATTAGGTGTATAAACAAGGAATACAATTCACCCTGATATCTAATAATTTTACAACAACAGTTTAAGGGAAAGACTATATTGCAGTGATGGCAAACCTTTTTTGGTTCGGGTGCTAAAAGAGTGCGCGCATGCGCACGGTAGTGCGTGTGCACAAGTGCCCACACCCATAATGCAATGCCCCCCGCCATGCATGCACACAACCCCCGCACTGCCCCACCACATGAGCACAGGCCTCACTGAAGTCTCCGGACTTCTGGTAGGCCCGTTGGGCTGTTTTTCTCCATCCCCAGGCTTCAGGAAAGCCTCCTGAAGCTTAGGGACGGCAAAAAACAGCTGAACGGGCCAACCGGAAGTTCAACACAAACTTCTGGTTGGCCCATTGGGCAGTTTTTTTGCCATCCCCAGGCTTCAGGAGGCTTTCCTGAACCCTGGGAATAGAGAAAACGGCCGAAAAGAAGGCAGAAAATCAGTTGGCCAGCGTGTGCATGCGCACTAGAGCTGATATAGGGCACTGCCTCGCATTCCCTCAGATATGGCTATGCATCCTACCTGTGGCACGCTTTTATCTCTTTTATCTCTTTTAATGTCTAGTATAATCTAGCTATTCAGTGTAGAGTTCAGGAAAGTGACCCAAGTAAGTTTCTTTAAAATGTTAATGTATCTGAAAAAGACTCAAAGTAAGTTTCTTCCTGATGTGTTCTCTACATACAGAGAGCTTTTATTATGAGACGTAGCATCCTGTATCTCTATAGCTTAAAATAGATCATTCTCAAGTACATTCTTTCATCATTGTGCTACCAAAATTCTAGTTTTATGAACTTTTCATAAACTTTAATAGTATAAAATTGGACAATGGTTGGAAATTGGTGTAGGGAGATAAAGTAGCACTAAGAGACTGCAGGATCATGCTTCTTAAGAACTATAATTCCATTGCAGACAATTTTTTATCTTTATATTATTATTTTTTAATGCCCTTCCCTTTTCGCTCCATTATGTTTTATAAGGATTAGAATTAAGATGTTAAATTCCATGTCAGCTTTGAAGGGTATATTATATGAGTGTTTCTGTATTTGCAGTTGTCTTGTTTAATGCATTAATCAGTTATATATTATTAGTAGGTTTTATAGTGTCTAGTTTCCCTATTCGTTTTATTTTAAAATAATTATCTGTTTAATATTCCACCATTTCCTTGGACTTAGTTTTGCTTAGGTTTTTATGTGTCTAGTGTTCATGTTTGTATATTTAAATTCAGTGGATATTCCTTTATTTCTCTCTGTGTTTACATCCATTTTTCTCAAAGGTTTGTGGGCATAGAAAGGTAATGTGAGTAAGCAGACAGTGAAAAATTATGTACAGGATACTAGATTTTGAATTTTAATAAATATATTGTAAAACTATCATTCATAAGATTGTATATGTTTTTCAGAATCTTTGTATTCCAATAGCTATTCTTTAAACACAATACAATACCTTTGCCCTATGATGAATGTATAATCAGTGCAGATCATGTGAGACTTGGAGTTCAATACATCATTGGTTGCAAATCTATAAAGTATGAAAATAATTTCTAAAATAGAGCCAATTGTATTTTGAAATATAATTTTTCAGCAATTAATACACAAAGGAGTGCAAACTTTGTTCCTTGGGACTTCCAGCACCATTTAATTTGTTCATATTCATTCTTTAGGATTTTAATTGTTTTTCAGTAATTTGATTAAAGGTTGTAATTATAATATAAAATAATTTTTTTAGAAAGAATAGAATAAAAACAAAGAGTAAAAGTTGGAGGAAAGAAAGAAAAAGAGAAAGAGAAACAGGAAAAAATGTAAGAATGTTTAACAGAAAAAGAAAAAGAAAAATATATAAAGAAGGAACTTCCCATTGTCATCACAAATACAAACAATTTTGTTAACTTGGTATCATTTTTTCTTAAAATATAGCTAGTGATCTCTTCTTCCAATATATTGTCTCTTATCTATAAACAAATCCATAAAGGATCGAATTTTCAGTCCTGATATCAGCAAAAGTACATTAAGAGTCACTAGAAATAACATTTCCATTTTAGGTTTTTTTAAAAAATTTTTTTTAAATATTTTTAAATATTTTTAAAAATATTTTTAAATATTTGGGAAACATTAAATATTTAATTTTTTTTTATTTTAAGAATTTGAGAAGCAAAACATTTTCAACATTAAAATCAAGAAAGTCCAGTTTCCTTTTGAAAATGTAACCTAGAATTATTCTATCTCCATTTTTTTCTATGTCCCTTCTTGCAAGATTCTTCAAAATTTTAATAACCATTTTCTGTAAATCCAATGTAGGAAAATTATCCAAGTCACACTTTTGGTTTATTGTTTGTAAATCTCTTTTGGTTATTAAAACATCAGCCAATTTATTTTTTATTTCCAGTGTAGCAATATTTTCCATATTGTTTTGATAATGTAGCATTTGTAAATCTACTTTCAACTCAGCCTTGATTTTGTCAGGTAAAACTTGTTTGTCTTACATAACATCGTTTGAAAGCCTCTAAATAAAGGCAGGTATCTCTTTAACATTATTAAAATTGATTTCTAGATCCATTTTTCAAAAATTTTCTTCAATGTGTCCAATGTTAGAATAGTTTGCTTCATTCTTTAATTGTAAATTGATATGTTTTCTTTGTTAATCATAATCTTTAGTTCCTTCTGATGTCCAATTATTAAAATCTTCCTTATTCTTCCTTAAATTGCAATCACTGGCTTACTGCTTATGTTTAAGTCAATTTCAAGGTATTAATTCCTATCTTTGGAAATCTACACTTCTCATCTTTTGGCTTCTTCATACTCACCTCCCCTGACATATGCTCTGCACCAGGAAAATATCTCAATTGCCTGCCTTCTGGTTCTCATGGCATCCCTCCTTTCAAATTGAACATAACTAAAGATTCATGATTGAACACTACATATGTTAAATAAATCTGTGGCTGTATTGTAAAGGCAAATATAGTGTATAGTGAACTTAAAGCATTTAATTATGAATGTCATTTAAGTACAACTTTGGTTCAATGAAATAGCTTGTCTGTGAAATGGATTCATATACTACACTCACACTAAGTTGTCTGTTATGATTTAAAATTATATATGAATCAGGCCACTGTGGCTTTTTTTAACAAGCCATAATTCTATGCATACAACTATAAACATATTTTATTTACCCATAATGTTTTAGACCTATTCCATGAAAGTTGGATATTGTGCCATTTTGCTTGATCCCTGTAAAGACGAGTAGGAAGCTGTAGTGAAGGATCACATTAGAAAAATAAAGGCAGACAGAGAGGATTATTTGCAGCTGGCTTTTCCTGGATTAAGAGGAAAGCTAATGTCTCCTTTGAGCTTGATTCCTTATGACTACAGGGATATATCTCTATAGTTTTTCTTGACAAGAGTACATAATTTGCCTTCTCAAGTAGGGTTTATTTTTTTCCCACTTCTCTCAATCTAGCCTGAAGCTCCAGGACTCCCAAGCAGTTTTCCATCCAAGAATCAGCTAAGATCAAGTCTGCCTACTTTAGTTCATTTCTTCATTTAATCAGCCAGTATCAATATGTGTTGCCACTTATGATAAGAGTATCAAAATTAGGCACAACAAAATAAAAAAGACTCTGCTCTGGCTTCTTTTTCCTGAGTGGTTCTTTCACTCGCTGTGCTGTGATATCAGACATTTCTTTTTTATCATGGAAACCCAGGAAAAAGTTAGCCAGCCAGTCTGATCGTTCCTATCAATTATAGTACTCTTCTCTTTTTGTTTTAGTTGCAAAAGTAATGAAATAATGGTAGAATGTTATTGAGTAAATAGGTGCTGGACTTAATAACATCTGACTCACAGAATACAGTGTCTTTATTAAGAATCTGAAAGCAAGGAATCTGAAGTAGGGAAGAGAACTAGGGATGCTAGATCACTCAGGTTAAAATCCAAGTTAAAGATGTATTAATTCTCGGCTAATGATCTTTCAAGCAATCTACCAGAGATGTGGTCTTGAAAATTACCTTAGCTAAACTCCACCATATATTAATTTTGCTGAAAGTGCTGGTCTCACACATTATAGTATTGTCTCCCACAAATATCAGATACTCTTGCTGTAATGTCCTCTCCTTTTTGGAAGAAGATTCTATAACATGTCAACAGAACTGGGGCTCTGACCTTGCGCTGTTGAGGAAATTGAAACATTTGTTGCTGTGTTGTCTTTTTAATAGAAATGTACAATGTATGGCACAATACCCAGGCAGGTCGGAAGCTAATTACCTTAGTCTCTTGCTAGCTGACCAGGCAACAGGGATTCATTGTAGCCTGGTACTGCATCAGACCTATGATTAAATGTAAACGACTCCTCCAAGTGAGGTCATGCTGAACCTTAACTAAACTTCTATTACTCAATATATTTTCTCTTCCTTCTTCCTTCCTTCTTTTCCTCCTTTTTGTCTATTAAATATGCACATACTATTTTGCTATTTCTTTGTTTATTGCCTGAACCATAATTGTCTTAATCCCCAAAAACATAGCAGGGCTTCAACATGTATTAGACTTAACATAAGTTAGCATAGCTTTATATTCTTGTAATGTTATAAAAATTCTAGTATTACTTACATTCTATTATAGTTATCTCTCTTGGTTACTTATAGCGTCTAAATTATTAATTGTAAAATTAATTGCAATTTTATAGGATTCTTTCATGTTTTAATTCCTGTACTCTATGGTTTTACATTAATAATATTGCCTTCACCTTTATTCTACCAATATAATTTTAATTTTTAATTCTATTTTAGAGTAATTGTTACGTTATTAATTATAACCAGATCTAAAACTGAAATAAAATTGATTAAATAAAAGCAATATCATTAAAATATGTGAAAAAATCTTCCATCCCAGCAATGAAAAGTTACGGATGAAGCTTCTCAAACGCAAATGGAAATCTTTCAGAAAGGCCTGAAGTGGTACTTATTTGTTTCCCAATAGATGTCAGATTAATTAAACTCTGTCAAGCAGAGTCCTTACAAGAAATTAATGCCTTTCTAAGCTATCTTCTTGAGTACTTTCAAGTTGAGTCAGAAAAGAAACAATAATTATGGAAATAAAGGAAAAAGACATTGAAACCAAAAGAATAAAATAGAAACCAAAGAATAAAATCCTGTGTTTCGTATATCCAGATATTTATATCAAAAGATCTAGAGAATTAATTTTTCTTCATTCTTCCATCTGCTCCAACGAATTTCAGTAATCATTTTCATCATAAAGACTGGAATAGATATAATTATGATGAATACAGAGTAAAAATTAACAAAACAAATACATACTCAAAATAAAATAAAAATAATTACAATCTCATTGCACTTGTTTTGTGAACAAATACTGCCCCCTCAGAAAAATATTCACTACAAATTATTCATTCTGAAATAGAAGAGGGGAAATAAAGCAAATGAACTCAGAAATAAAGGGTCATTGAGTCACTGGATCAGACCTAGAAGAAAAAAATAGCAGAAAATGTCTGGCAAATTTGCTTACTTTTTCTTTGTGAACAATGTTATTCTTCTTCTGGAAAGTTTGCCTAAAATTCCTTAAATTTTACTTGAATGTTGATATTTCTTACATTTGGGTTAGGAATGTTCTATGACCGCTTGCTTGAACTTAATTAAAAAACATGTATTTTCATAAATTAAGGAATATGTCCTAATTAATGAAGTTTTAATCAAAATTGGGTCTGATCTAGTAAAGAGGCAGACAGCAAAAATAGTTTAACTTTGTAAAGTTTTAAGTCAACTTGTTACATTTTGGACAAACATTCAGATCTACTAATTACATTTCAACAAATGACAGAGCTCTTACGGATGAGGATGAAACATACTACTAGTGCTCTTTAAAGTTTGAAACACTAACACTTTGAATTTAACTCATAAGAAAAAAGTTGACTAACATAACATGCCCAAAGCAAGTTAAATTATGGCCTTCCTCCCAGTGCGGAGCAGAATAGAATAGAATAGAATAGAACAGAACAGAACAGAACAGAACAACAGAGTTGGAAGGGACCTTGGAGGTCTTCTAGTCCAATCCCCTGCTTAGGCAGGATACCCTACACTACTTCAGACAAATTGTTATCCAATCTTTTCTTAAAAACTTCTAGTGTTGGAGCATTTACAACTTCTGGAGGCAAGTGGTTCCACTTAATTGTTCTGTCAGGAATTTTCTCCTTAGTTCTAAGTTGCTTCTCTCCTTGATTAGTTTCCACCCATTGCTTCTTGTCCTATCTTCAGATGCTTTGGAAAATAGCTTGACTCCCTCTTCTTTGTGGCAGCCCCTGAGATATTGGAACACTGCTATCATGTCACCTGTAGTCCTTCTTTTCATCAAACTAGAAATACCCAGTTCCTGCAACCGTTCTTCATATGTTTTAGCCTCCAGTCCCCTAATCATCTTTGTCGCTCTTCTCTGCACTCTTTCTAGAGTCTCAACATCTTTTTTACATTGTGGTGACCAAAACTGAATGCAGTATTCCAAGTGTGGCCTTACCAAGGCATTATAAAGTTGTATTAACAGTTCACGTGATCTTGATTCTATCCCTCTGTTTATGCAATCTAGAACTGTGTTGGCTTTTTTGGCAGCTGCAGCACACTGATGGCTCATATTTAAGTGATTGTCCATTAGGACTCCAAGGTACCTCTCACAGTTACTACTATTGATTATTAGGATTCATGTGAAAACATTCTGAATCCACTGAAATATCCATGTCTTCTTCAAGGACACCCTTAATCATTTTCCTCAATAAATGAAGAAGTGTAATTTTTTTGCTTATTTGTCTAGTTCTATTTAGAGATGTAAAATTTCCGGAAATTTTGAAGCTTGGAAAAAAAAACCTCGTTTTTTTCCCGTTTTTTTCAGGGGGGAAACGGAAATTTTCAAAAAAAAATGAAAAAAATGCTACATTAGCACTTTTTTGTCTTTTTAAGATTGAAAGTCATTCTGTTACTTTAGGAACATAAAATATGACTATGGACAACTTGACTTGGCATAAAATTATCACAACTAGCATATTAAAAATATAGTGTAGCCAAACAATTATCACAAACAGAATTTACTTTTTTATAATATTTATTTGTAACAAAGGGAGCAACAATCTCCTGAACTGCTTACTAGTTTACTTTCAGGTCCTTTTTGTTGCTCTGTATTTTCTTCCAATGCTTTTGAGGCCTAGTGAAGAGGACAGAACAAACCAAACACATCCACTAACATGCAAAAGCAAAACTGAAACTTTTTTCTTGTTACAATAGCAGCACCCCCTAAAGGAAGAAATGCATACTGTTCTTGCTTTGGAGGGTTCAGTTTGTTACCTAGGACTTGCTTGTCCTCACTCAGTGCACAGAAATTAGAATAATCTGATATCATACATTTTTTTAGAAATGATTTGGAAAATATTTTAACACCCTGTCTTAAAATATTTTATTCATCATGTTAAAATAAAATATTCCACAATGTTTTTTTTCTTTTTCCAATTTTTTGGGAAAAAGCAAAAAAGCCTTCAGGAAAAAAACGAAGAAAAAAAAACCCCCGGTTTTTTTCCCGAATTTTTCTGGTTTTTTCCCGGGCCTTCACATCTCTAGTTCTATTACTTGTGGCATTTTATTACTTCTCCATTTGATTCATTGTATATATTTATGTAACAACACTGTAAAATGGCTAATATAAAGTAAGTAAAATTAAGGTTGAAGAGCTGTCCCATAGTCATTGCCAGAGTTGTGCCTTGGGTTCCTTGGTTGCAATTTTTCCTGATGTTCTGGAAAGACTCCTTTTGAGAATTTACTTCTTGTATATTTACAGTATATATTTACAGTGTGTGTGTGTGTGTGTGTGTGTGTGTGTGTGTGTGTGTGTACACAGATATGTATTCTGAGGTTTTCGCGGGTGTTTGTATGTAGGTCTTTGGTTATTCGGGTTTTCTCCCGCATGAAATTCATTGTTCCTAGAAGCAGGAAGCCGAAGACACCAGCCTGTCATATATATATATATATATATATGCACGAAAAGTCATCTAGTGTATTTTCATAGACTTGAACAGTAGAGCTTCTTGCACATTGGTTCTCAGTGATACTCTATTATGTGAAAGCATGTTGTCTTTTTTTTCACAACATATCAAGATTGTTCATTGTTGACACTGAATATTTTAGCCAATTCTTACAACTGTTTGAGATAGTAACATATTGACATTACATTCAGTTACTTTTCCAGCTCCATCAGATTTATTGACATTTATTGTCTAGCTCTGGTACTTCTGTTTTCCTATTCATTGATCTAACATTGTTGTTGTTGTTGTTGTTGTTGTTGTTGTTGTTGTTGTTGTTGTTTAATTGTTCTGTCAGGAAATTCTTCCTTAATTCTAGGTTTTATCTTTCTTTGACAAGCTTCCATCTATTACTTCTTGTCCTGCTCTCAAGTGCTTTAGAGAATAGGCCAACCCCCTCTTCTCAGTGATAGCACATCAAATATTGGAAGATTGCTATCATGTTACTTCTTGTCTTTCTCTTTGTTAGAAAAGACATGTATCTATGTATCTGCCTATCTATCTTTCACCTGTCTATATGCTGGTGTGTGCCTTGAAGTCAGCTTTGACTCCTAGAAATTACATGGACCAATCCATGATGCTTTCTGGGCATAATTTTTATAAGCAGTTTGCCAGTGCTTCCTGCCTAGGACTAAGAAAGAATGAGTGACTCAAAGTCCCTCATGGCTTTATGACTAAGAAAGGACTACATTTTACAAGTGCCTTTAACCACTATACCGAACTGTCTCCTGTATAATCTAAATTCATAACAATAGGGAATATTTTACATAATTTAATAATATTATAGGGAGAAAGAAATATTCATTAGGATAACTATGGCACAGGAACAGTTAAATCAGTTTATCTTAATTTTTTTAAAATAACATATAAAGTTTTATTAATTGAGCCTTCAGTAGATATGTAATTTGGAGTGGGGACATTCTGAACTCAAGAATAATCTGAGTTTTTCTAACATTTCTTGAGGGAATTTGTGTTATTCTTCTACATATATTTTAGGAGCAAAGATGTATTAAGCATAATCTTATTTGCTCATGAAATCATTTGATTTAGTACATTAAATGTAAAATCTGATTCTTAAAATTTAAAAACTGTGTTGGAAATAATTTGTAAAAGCTAATTTATAATATATTTATGTTATGAAAATATGGTAATGCATATAAAAATAATTCAATATATTAAATTTAGAATGTTTGAAATAATGAATTACAGAATGATCATTTTTAAATCTTTTGTGCTTAGGCAGTTCTCGGGGACCAATTCTCAAGGCCAGAAGGCTTACCTTTTCCTCCTGAGCGAGCAGAACGTTGGTTTCTTGGTTTAATCTGATTTCTGTAAGAATAAATGGGGTGCCTGCCCAGTCTACTCTACTCCATCTCTGGCTCTCTAGCTTGTAGGAGAAGTGAAATGGATCTATCAAGCTCTGCAAAACTGAACAAGGCAGCCTATAAGAAAGTAAGGTCAGTGGAAGGAGGCTTTCACTCTAATTGTCAGGGTTCCAAGTAACAGCCCATATGAAATCAAAACTCCAAGGCAGGATTGCTCAAAGTATAGATTTATTAGGCATGTCATATTGGCACAGCTGGTGAAAACCCAAATCTGAAGTCCCCTGGGTGCTGGTGAGAGTGTTCTTGGTTCCCAGAAGAAAGAATATTATTTTGGCTACATATTCCTCTCAGCTATCTCTACTCCCCCCTCCCTTTCCACAGCTCCAGCCAGCCTTGCTGTGGCAACCCTGAAAGTGCTCAAAGATGGCTCCAGGGTTGACACCAGGGATGAAATTCAGCAGGCTCTCACAGGTTCTGGAGAACCGGTAGTGGAAATTTTGAGTAGTTCAAAGAACCGGCAAATACCACCTCTGGTTGGCCCCAGAGTGGCGAGGGAATGGGGATTTTACAGTATCCTTCCCCTGGAGTGGGGTGGGAATGGAGATTTTGCAGTATTCTTCCCCTGCCACGCCCACCAAGCCATACCCACAGAACTGGTAGGGAAAAATTTTGAATTTCACCCGTGGTTGACACTAATAGTGGAATGGCCCCTCCAGTCAAATAAAACTTGGTCTTATAATCATCTTTTGTATTTTCCTCTTGAGAATAGTAGTTATTCTGTGTAGAAAATTAAGAAGTATATGTGTATGTTGTTTATCCTTTTTATTTTGTTAAATAAAATTACTTTTTTTTAGTTTTCCTTTTTATTTTGTTTATCCTTTTTATTTTGTTTATCCTTATTTAGTTTATCCTTTTTATTTTGTTAAATAAAATTACTTTTTTTTTAGTTTTCCAAATTTTGAGGTAATAATTGGAGGAATTAAAACACTACTTTCTTATTTGTATTAATTATCTGGAATAATTTGGTACTAAGTTTCATAACCCAAATGCTTTCTTGAAATTTTTCTTCATATTTACCATTTTTATGGTATAATAAAATAACAAAAAATCAAAATGGAAAGGTGTGATAATTTTCATGAAATATGTCAAATTATTATTATTATTATTATTATTATTATTATTATTATTATTATTATTATTATTATTATTATTATTATTATTATTATTATTATTATTATTATTATTACAGTCAGCCAGATGTTCAGACAGGGTTTGGCAAATTATTGAGTACTTACCAAGGACCTGGGATAGGCAGATCTGGATGTTTGATGTTATTACATCTCGATGTTTGATGGGGTTGTTGTTGTTATTTATTGTCCTCTTTTTTTGTTCAAGCCCTGTATAGTATAGGAAGCTGAAAAAATTATCTAAACTGGATAAAGGCATATTTTTAAATTTCTTTTTAATCTCAATTTTATTTTATTTATTCAAAAGATTAAAATCCAAAATCCAAAATAAAAAAATTGAACAGAGACGGAACAAAGCTAAGCAAAAACATTGAGGAAAAAATGTGGAAAATAAAGGAGAAAAAACATATCCCCCCCCCCCAGCTGAATACTGATAAATCATTGCAACATTATTGGCTTCCCCCCTTGCAAAACAGATCCAATATTTATAAGCTTGTATATCTATTTGCTTGTATATCTAGACAGCATACTAAAAAGCAGAGACATCACCCTGCCAACAAAAGTGTGTATAGTCAAGGCTATGGTTTTCCCAGTTGCAATGTATGGCTGTGAAAGTTGGACCATAAGAAAGGCTGAGCGCCAAAGAATTGAGGCCTTTGAACTATGGCGCTGGAGAACTATGGTCCTGCGAGTCCCTTGGACTGCAAGGCGATCAAACCAGCCAGTCCTAGAGGAGATCAACCCTGACTGCTCTTTAGAACACCAGATCCTGAAGATGAAACTCAAATACTTTGGCCACTTAATGTGAAGGAAGGACTCACTGGAGAAGAGCCTAATGCTGGGAACGATTGAGGGCAAAAGAAGAAGGGGACGACAGAGAACGAGGTGGCTGGATGGAGTCACTGAAGCAGTCGGCGTGAGATTACCGGTGGATGGTAGAGGACAGGAAGGCCTGGAGGAACGTTGTCAATGGGGTCGCGATGGGTCAGACACGACTTCGCGACTAACAACAACAACAAATATCTATTTGCAATTCAATTGACCTGTCATACATTACATATGTGAAAGAAAAATTAGTAAACAGGTTGAACAACAACAAAGTTAAAATTCAAAGCAGTCTGTTAACAGTCTGTTATTGTAATTTGCTTATAGAAAAATTACATGGTTTCCTATTTATCATAAATGACTTTACCAACAATTACATCTCATTTCCAACGTTTAAGTTTCAAAGTTCCAAAGTTGAATAATTCTCCTTGACAACACCACATTTCTCTTGCCAAAAAAGTCCTGTTCGTCATATCTATTTATTCGGAATTTCTTATATTCACATTCTTTTCAATCTTTCCTAGCAAACCAAACACACTCTTTTTCACATCTGGCTGCAACAAATCACATTCCAATTCCTCAATTTGTAAATGATGGCCAGCTGTTATGTCCTGCTTTGGATACTTTCTTGAGTTTGCAAGAACCCATCAAATTTTTTGTTTATATTATGTTCTTATATAATGCTATTAAATTTTCAAGAGCATTCTTTTTTCCATTGCCTTCCAAAATAATTTATCTCCTTTCAAAGGCATGATAAACATTTTTTGCTCTCTCTTCAAGGACAAGAAAAGCAGTAAGTAACAGCTTCCACAGGGAAAGCATTAAAAAAAGAGAAACATTTCCTATCAAAAATTAAGAGATAAATATCGGGGGGGGGGGGAGTTAAAAAAGAAAAAAGCTAGAAAAAGGAACACTTATTGTATAATTTTGTGTAAACCCACCACAACCTCCTTGCGGCTAAAAATAATAATTCTGAATTTACTGGTAAATAATGAAAGAGCAGGAAAAAAAGTTGTAAAAATCCAGCAAGGGATTATAAAATAGGTCAGAAGTCAACTACTCATAAATCAAGAGAGTGCAAAGCTTCAAAAAGTGCAATTAAAACCCAGGAATGCTTAAGAAAGATGAATAGCTGAAGGGAAAAGGTGTCAAGAGACAAGAGCTTCCAATCACTTCTTATGAAGAATTGTGGGAATCCAGCCTCTCTCTCCTGATCATCTGTGCATGATCATCTGAATTTCATCTCGGATCCTTCCTAGGGAGCAAAGTCACCAAATAACAAGCTTTGGTAGCAAAACCAACTGTCCGTCAGCAGGGAAAAAAAGAATATCCTATCTATTCAGCTCAACATGATGGGAGCGACATATTTTTAAATTTCAATTTATTTAGTTTTCAAAGAAAAGTTCCCATTCATCAAATATGGAAACTCATCCTGAAAATTTACATATACATATAAAATTCTCAGTTTTATTCTAGGTTTAAATAATATTACTCTGTGTAAAACAAACAGTTGCAACTCAATCTGCTTTATTAAAGGATATGCTTTAAACCATGCAACATAATTTAATGCAGATACTATTCCTAGGGTTGCGAAGAAGCATCACACTAGAGAATTAATGTGAAAATATCTCATCACCTACAATAAATGTGCTGAGTACTTGTATTTTCTAATTCAGTTGGAAAGTGTAAGGTAGCTCATTATGCCTTTTATTTAAATAATAATAATTATTTCATCACTGCATATAATTTAAACTAAAAACCGAACTTGCAGAAGCTGTGGTGATGATTACACCTACCACAACTGTGTTGAGAGCTTCTTCTTTTTTTTTCTCTGTGAAAATGGGTCAGTCAAAAAAGAACAGATCCTGTCTTGTTGGCACCTATTATTATGGTTTGTGCTCTGAAGGTATTTCAGTTGCCTACTGTACAAATATAGTGTCTTAATTTTTTATTTAACCAAATCCTTCAACAGAACATACCCTTTATCCTCTTTGTTGCTCTTGCCCAGAATTGTTGAAAATTCTGTAAATGAAAGGTTATTAAAATTAATGTAACTAATCTCACTTAATAAGTGTTGGCTTTCTTGTGAATATTCTACCATGGTTTCCCCTTGAATATATATAAAGTCAAGCAATAGTGAACATCATCTATATACCTAGTCACATGCATGCTAGTTTTCATTTCATCTCAAAAAACACAGAGGCTTTTAAAACTCTAATTAAATTGTACCAAGAAAATGAAGTTTGCCTGTTCATTGTTGTATCTTGGTTTTTCAGCTTGAAATGTTACTCTATTTTTTGTCAGTTATTCCTGTCCAGAGCACCTGCTCCAAGACATTCTTTGTTCAGCTGAATTAATTTTATCTGTCATTTAAAATATCTTCCCATATGAATTATGGGAAGATATCCATGTCATTCCTCTTAGTTTTTCCACAAAACATCCATTTTGTTGCAGGTGCTGATTCTTTTACAACAGTAAGAAGTACTTGTCTCATTATTGAGACAAGTACTTGATTGTCTCTATTGGACATAAGAGTATTTATTTTAAGTGGGTTTTGTAAAAAGAAATACAGACTGAAAAAGAAGCTAAATGAGAGGAACCCTAAGTATTATAAAACTTGCTGAAATACTTTTCTGTATTTACTGATGCAAAAATGTTCATGAATTAAAGGGTAAATTTGAACAATGCAAATTGCAGATATGAAATTTGCAAAACAGATTTAAAATATCTTAAGTATTTTGGCTGATTGGAAGAAATCTATGTGAAACAATGAGTAATGTAATTTTTAAAGTATATTTTTAAATAAAAAATAGAAACAGGTTATATACTGTAAATATTAGGGAAAAATATTTTCTCTCTTTCTGTCACTGACAATTGAAGCACAACTTTCTGGTGAGCTTTCAGATTACAAAAAGCATGGCCTGGGATTTCTTTCTACCTGTTTATTATCCGGCAACCATTGCTACTTTTTCAGTATTTTTGAAATTTCCATTAGGCATTATCCCCACTCATCACCTACTATCACTGCACACTTTTGCTGCCTGCCTGCTCATCATTGAAAGCCTCAAGAAGAACAGATGACTTTTAAAGCTAGCTATGTGATTACTGAATTGTGACTGCATGAGCCGTATGACACTGCCAAAGACACTTAACTTTCTAGGAGAAAGTTGGAGATCTGGCTAGGAATGAACTGATACCTGACTTTCTCTCTAAGCTCAGCTGTATATCCTGAAAAAGATAGCACTGTCAGTGGACAGTGTTAGTGATCACTGTACATAGCAAAATCCAGTGGTGGGATTCCAAAATTTTTACTACTGGTTTTGTGAGCGTGGCTTGGTGGGCATGGCTTGATGGTCATGTGACTAGGTGGGACTGGCCAGAGGGTTAGGCAGCACTTGGCCTCTTGCACCCCCCTGGGAGCAAAAATGGGCTCAAAATCACACACCCTGTTTTGGGCCTAGGAGGCCTCCCTGAAGCCTCCTGGGAAGCGAAAACGGGCCTGGGAAGCCTTTCTGAAGCCTCCTGGAAAGTGAAAATGGGCCTAGGAAGCCTCCCTGAAGCCTCCTGGGAGTGAAAACAGGCTGTGGGAAAGGTGATATCCCCCCACACCGCCCCTCCCCCTGTATACACACCCCGCACCCTTTTTGGGCTAGGAGGCCTCCATGCACTTACCTGGGAACCAAAATGGAGCGTGTGGGGACTCCTGGAAGAGGCGGGACAGGAAGGGGTGGGGCTAGCCAGCAATTTAACTACCGGTTCGCCCGAACTGGCCGGAACTGACTGAATCCCACCACTGGCCAAAATCCTGGGGACCATTTGTTAAAACAGCATCCAACTTTTAGATTACTTTCCCTCTATTAAAATATAACAGACAAAAATTACATTTGCAGAAAGCCCACGTTCATCCAAACACAGAGAAAAAATTCAAATGATTTTATTTCTGTCCTCTCTCTCACACACACATAGGCTGCACTAATTTTACAATGACTTATATGCCTTGTGTAATATAGCATATTATTTCAATTGTTGTACCTTGATGGGGAAGACTCAGTTCAAGTCCCTATTGAACTGCAGTATTCTTTGGATGAATCTGGGCTCATCATTCTCTTCCATTGAGGTAATTTTCATAAGATTGTTGTTTTGGGTTAAACATGACGATGACCTCTATTCCTCAAGGAAGAGAATCTTGAACTCTCAAGAGAAAAGACAATGCTGCTTTTAAAGTCTGTGTTACAAATTTTGGTTTCTGTCCTGATCATAAACATTCACAACTTGCTGACTTTGGGACACAAACCTCTGCCCCTTGTTTTTCTAACTTTAAAAATCACAAGCTTAAGATAGTAAAAAACAATAATGTTATGAAATGTCTCATTTCACCAAATAATGGATTTAAGTGAAGGAATTAGAATTGACATTTGGAATAACAGGAATAACAATGATCTATTTTTGAAATATTAGTTTGATAAACATTCTCTCCACAGGGAGTTGGACTAGAAGACCTCCAAGGTCCCTTCCAACTCTGTTATTATATTACATCTTCTAAGGCATTACTAAAATACTGTTTGAATAAACATCCAGTAATAATGTTAAATAATGTTAAAATAAAATTGAAACACCACTTTCCAGCAAGCAATTGTAAATGATACAATGAAAATCTTGAAGAAATTCCTTATAAGACAATATATTACACAACATATAAATGTATTTGAAATTACATGAAAAATAATCCTAGATATATTTTTTTATATTAAGAAATATAGAAAAAAATAATTTCAGCAAGAAATATATATATGTTCCCAGTAGCCAAGGGCTATAGTAGTTTTGTCCAAGTGAAGTGAAATTTTGCATAAAGGGAATATTCCATAATCTACCAATAACTTATCTATGACTGCAGATTGCAAGCTAAATGATTAGAAAATTTCAAAATGATATCACATCTTCATTAGATAATTAATTTAAAAAAGAAACTGAAAGGCTATGTTTAAGATTTATGCAATAAATGAGAAGGATATACAGAGGGACAATGTGCCAATGAAAGATTTAAAGACTAATGTATTTGTACCATGCAGCAATGATTAAGCGTAGATGAAAATTTGTACCATGATTTTCTGCAGCCATGTGGGAAGGCAGAACTGGCAGTGTAGCACATCAAAATTCAACTCTAAATATAGGAAACAATAACACAAGGAGTCTTAGCACATATGGAAATTTATTTCCTACTCCTTTGATGTAGGGGATCAGATTAAAGGGTATAATTCAGAATCCACTGCTGCCCACCATTTTGGAAATGAAGCATTGTCTGGCGGTTAGTGTAATATGTGACCATATGTTCTTAAATAGATTCTGATTTTTTCCAAAGAGATGCTTAACACAGCAGAATGCTAGCTGCTTTATATATTGTGCAGAAGATGTGCCTGGTTTTATTGGTAGCCTATCCATATCTAGTTAAATGGTGAAATGTATATGAGAAGGAATTTAAACCATTTTACCTTGCTATCTCTTAAATGTATCCTAAGACTACAATTCTAAACTTATAAAGTAAATTTTTGAGTTCACCATAAATTGTCTCTCAGAAGATTATGTTAGTTATTAGATAGCAATGTAACATTTGCAGTAACATATTTCATATTAAATTATTTTATGTAGAACCAGGAAAGATGTTACTGAAACTATGCTGAGATTTGAAAACTGTGTTAACAAAAAAATTAATCTAATAAATTAAATAAATAATATTACTTTTTTATTTAGTTAATCCTAACTGTACCTATTTTATTTAGATGGCTACAAAATCTATTTATTGAAAATTTATTGCAACCTTCTTCAGATTGACGTCACTGCAAGAATGGCTGGAAAATAGCGGGCTCCACTGAGCCCCATGAAATCCAGCCGGTAACCGCTGTTCGGAGACCCTACGGGGTCATAGCCTCCTTCTAGGGGTGGTGAAGGAAGGAGAGATGCTTCACTGACCATGAGGAACTCGCAATTTCCTCATTAGGTCTGAAGCAAGCTCTCCCGAATGACAGCAGGGACAACGGCCATTTTTGCCAGTCACAAGCTGGGACAATCGGGACCACAAGATTTGTGCTGGACCAGTTAATGGGCAGAGCATTGAAACTGATGAGATAATTACCAACTTTTACTCTAAAGATCTGATTAAAGTACAAGAATTTTAAAAGATAGCTCCCAAGCCTAAGAAATGGTCACTAAATACATGGAGGGGGGAAAAAACTGAAAATCAAGAGTTGAAAGAAGCCCAAGGGAAGCTTTAAAACATAAAAAGCTTGAAAGAAGCTTAAACACTTGATTTTCAGGAGAAACTGTCTTGTTTATTTGTATTTTTAAACCCCCTGGATTTATTGGATAATCAGCTGTTTTTGACAGACTGTTTAACATTGGATTTGAGAATAAGAGAGCCATCTACTGGAAGAAGAGAAGTACTACAGCACTTTAACCACAGCATATTCAGTGAAAGTCAACCCAATACACACAAAGTCTAATACACAGAATAGAAGTAATAACATCTGAAGGATGGCCTGACTTTCACTCTACTGTTAGAAGACAACTTGGATAATTTGAGAATATTTAATGAGTTTTTTCTCTTCTGAAGATTTTTAAAAGGAATTAATTTTCAAATAACTAAATTTTATTAAAATTGGCTATTGGATTATGGATCTGAAAGATTGGAGGAATCTAGTGGATTAACTTGGATTTGGACTATTAATGTTATTCAGCAGAACATTCTACGAGACAAAAGAAGAAAGGTGTCAGAAGAAAAGAAAAAAGGAAAGTTAAATAAGACTTTAAAATTTGGACAATTGGGAAGATACATAATTGGAAAACTATAAGGCTGTACATTATTAAGAATTTTAAAGATCATAAATTTAGAGGTTTTGGTATAATTATGAGATTGGTGAAATTTTATTAAGCTGGAATTTTTAAATATTGAGACATTGGAATAATAGAAATATACTTTTATAATTTTTATCAAATTGTTATAAAATGGATTTACAGGGGACAATAGAGATATATGAAGAAATATTTTTATGCTAAAAAGTGCATGAATCTATAAAGAACAATGGTAGACAAGGGGATTGTTTAAAGACATAGAAATGAATGTAGAAGTCACTCAACAATTGGAGGGAAAAAGAGGAACACAATACTCAAGAAATAGATGAGAAAAAGTAGTAGAAGGGAAAAATAAAAATGAGACACAAGAAGTTAAAAATAAAGAAGAGAAGGGATTATAATAGAGAGAAAAGAGAAAAATATCTTCAAAAAAAAGTAAGTCTTGTTGATAGGTGTTCAAATAATACAGCAGAAAGAGACAAAGGGTACCCTGAAGGGAAAGTTCAGTAGGTACAAAAACATCAAAAAGAGATACAAGTTTCCAAGAGAGAGAGAGAGAAAAGGCTGACTAAAAAGTAAATAAATGATGGAATTTTAAAAAGGTTAATAGATGATAGATAATGAGAAAATAAAATGGGGAAATAATATAGGGAAAATTGTAGTGTGTGTATATATATATATATATCTTACCACAACTAAAATAAGTTAAGATTAGTAGATGGAAATTTAGGAATAGGTAGTTTAATTGTATTATTAATATTAATAATGTGTTAAAGTACATTGTGAATTTAAAATATTAAGGATTAGAAATTGTGGGGATTTTAAGATACACTCCCAGGATTGATTAAATATTGTTAATATCTGGCATTATTAGTAATATTACACATTTGGAATATTGAAATTATGGTGGAATATTGAGTAATTCTTAAAATATTAAATAATAGTAATTTAATAGAGGATAACAAATACATGGCATAAAGAAATGTTATCTATGTTTAAATGAATTAATGGGAAAAATGATAAAGGATTATGAAGAGTGAATAGTATTGTTGAAGTTGGAAGATGAGGATTATACATGCTTATTTGTATTATTATTATTGTCAGCGTTGTTTAAAAAAGACTTGACCCAGTCAATACACTGTCCGCAAAATATGTATGGAATTATTATACTAAAAATAAAATTTTATATATATGTATGTATATATATGTATGTATATATATGTATGTATGTATGTATATATGTATGTGTGTGTGTGTGTGTATATATATATATATATATATATATATATATATATATATATATATATATATATATATATATATATATATATATATATATATATATATATATATATATATATATATATATATATATAAAATTATTGCAACCTAAATTTTAAAATCACAGATTAAGAATCAGATGGATAGAAAATCCAAGGGTATTGCTATGCCAATGGCATATTAGAATACCGTAACATTTTCAGGATCTTGCATACAGTTGCAGTAATATAGCTGTGAAGTAAGCAACCAAGATATAAAAATGATATGATAATGCAACACTGTACATTGCTGCCTGCCAATACAGAACAGGATACAGTGACAATGACTGTAGTATCCATACATGGATGAAGGCAATCCAGGTAGAGTAATAGAACTATAATGCTATATTGATACTTTAATAAGCATATGTCAGATGAAACTTTTATTGTCCAAGTGGTTTG
This sequence comes from Diadophis punctatus similis, assembly GCA_023053685.1. Classification (NCBI taxonomy): domain Eukaryota; kingdom Metazoa; phylum Chordata; class Lepidosauria; order Squamata; family Dipsadidae; genus Diadophis; species Diadophis punctatus. Next base: position 165,060,079 of record JALIGW010000003.1, read on the forward strand.
TCATATGTGGAGTATGGTATTACAGAATTGGCAGCTTTCCAGGCAGCCCAGACAGGAAACACTACCAGATGAACTAATTCTACTTTATTGTAAGGCTACATTAACAGATTCTTGCAACTCTGAATGTTTCCCACCATCTCTTTTTTTACAGCCTAGTAAATTAGGGAGATCCTTTCTGAATTTCTTTCTCTGCCCGTTATGCAGCTGTAAGCTATACACTCTCTTAATTTATTACTCCCTAGGGAGCATCTCTCCTCCTCACCACCAGTCATTTCAGTATACTATACCATTACTATAGCTCAGGAGATATTGCAACAGATAGGAAGGAAAAGGGAAAGGATTGGAGAGAAATACAAAAGGAAAATTACTGGGCTCCTGTACCAAAAACTGTTGTGTAATAAACAGTTTTAAGTCAAACTTACCCTCAAATGTATGTATTTGGTATTTATGGAATTCAGGGGCGGGTTCCTAATTTTTTTACTACCACTCTGTGGGCCAGCCATGCCCACAGAGTGGTAGTAAAAAAATTAGGAAATTAGGTGGGCGTGGGCCTCGGGAGCTTGGCAGCGGCCGGAGAAGCGGGGGGGGGCATTGCCCACCCGCAACGCAGTGGGAGCAGCAAGACCGCGGCAGCGGTTCTTCTAGGAGATTCCATCTGGCCTGAATGAACCCCATTCGATGATCCTAGGCTCCTGCCACCCGTTCCCCCTCACCTCAGCAGCTCAAGAAGCCTCGAATGTGCGAAAATGCCTGGGATCATCACCGCGCGTTCATGACTTCTCGGACTGTTGAAAGGAGGGGAACTGAGATAGGTCCTGCTGCCCATTCCGTCTTCCCTCAGCAGCTCGAGAAGCCTCAAATGTGCGAAAATGCCTGGGATCATCACCGTGCGTTCGTGGCTTCTCGGACTGTTGAAGGGAGGGGAACTGAGATAGGTCCTGCTGCCCATTCCGTCTTCCCTCAGCAGCTCGAGAAGCCTCAAATGTGCGAAAATGCCTGGGATCATCACCGTGCGTTCGTGGCTTCTCAAACTGCTGAAGGGAGGGGAATGGAGATAGCTCCTGCCGCCCGTTCTTTCAGCGTCTCACGTGCTCCTTCAGCCATCCTCCCCTGCTTGGACTCACTGTGGGGTAGGAAGGCAGAGCGCGTAGCGCCGGAAGCTCGGCTTCTGGGCATGCACAGAAGAAATTTTTAAAAAAATTAAAAAACTTTTTTTAAAAAATGGCAGCACCCAGGCACCGGCAACTGACCGCACCGGTACTGTGATGTCACCAGCGGGCCACTACCGGTGCTATAGAGTGGACCGCACTGGTAGGAACCCACCACTGATAGTATTTAGAGATTCAATTATGCACTTTTCAAATCTATTTCAGGTAGCACTACAGCATCTGGGCTATATATTTACATGGAGAAGTAAATGAATCCTTGACTAGCATGAAATTTTACAATATCTACTATGTACAAATTTAGGACTGCAAAATTTCAGACAATTGCTAGATGCATATTTGCAGCCTACATCTGTTAATCTTAACAAATTATAGGATCTATGAATGTAGGTTGTATAACTTGCAGTGACTGTAATCAGTATAATTGTGATTTTGAATGCAGTATCATGTGGATAATAGATGTTGCAGCACTCAATATATAAATAACAATGAATTATAAAATGGAAGACTGCTTAAAGGAGAATATAATATAATACAAATAGAAAACCTCTATTTTCACTGGGATGAAATGTTGGAATTCATTTCTCCGAACTCTGGTAAAGTTGGAAGTTATAATTTAGAACATGAAAAGTAAGTGAACCCAAGGGGTTTTATTCAGTATTGTGGTTTAAAATGATGTGTAAATCCAGACAATAAATAAAATAAAAAGTTTGCTTTTAAAGAGCTAATAGTGTATCATTTTTAAAGATGGTTTAAACATTTTTACTGGGATGTCTTTCAAAAGTTTGTATCCATACTTAAGCATAATTAGAATTCCTTATGCATAAAAGACCTTATCAAAAATAAGAAACAGAAAAGAGAATGTTGCAAGCACAAATGTTATCCAGGCTAACTATGTTGGATGACATTTTAAACACAGAAAATAAAAAGCTGATAAAATAATGCTGACCTTTTAGTCTAAGAAAATAAAGTTCCTGATGGCTAATTTTGAATTCAGTGAGTATCATGAATATCTCTGAACACAAATACAGCTTTGTGAGTAGGATGGGAGCTAACATTACCTTAGTCATTTCTCCTTTAAACATTTATCTGAAAAGCAGAGTATGAATGTGTGGAGATTATTTGAAAGAATAGATTAGTAAAATAGAGAATGAGCATGCATATCATAATTGAGAAAAAATCTTATATTTTCCTAACTTAAATGTAGAATTCTTTATTGGCCAAGTGTGATTACACACACAAGGAATTTGTCTCCGGTGCATAAGCTCTCAGTGTACATACAACAATAGTGATAGATCATTATCATAGTCATTGTAAAAATACATTCATCACAAAACATTAGATGCAACACTTAGTGACAATCATGAATACTAAATAAGCATTTAACCAACATAAATGATACTAGGATACTAAGTAAACAATATTAATCATAAGATACAAGCAACAAAGTTATAGTCATGAGAAGATAAGGAGATAGGTAATAGGGAAGATGAGAATAATGATGGTAATACTGCCTTTCTAGATAGTTTGACAGTGTTGTGGGAATTAGTTGTTTAGCAGAGTGATGGCATGGGGGGGGGGGGAACTGTCCTTGAGTCTACGTTCAGTGATCTATAGCATCGTTTTGAGGGTAGAAGTTGAAACAGTTTATGTCCAGGATGCTAGCAGTCTGTAGATATTTTTACAGTCCTCTTTCTGGCTCATGCAGTATATTCCCAGGATTATGGTAGGATCATTCTGGGACTGTCTGCATTATATTATAAGGATTCTGCATGGGAGAAAAGAAGATTCTTAAGCATCAACACAATACAGTATTGCAGACTGAAGTCAAACGCTGCTGCTGCATCAAAACCATTTATTTCAACATTACCTGTGTTCCATTATTGTCCTTAAATATCTGAGCAAAGAGCATTTTAGATTTCGTTCCAAAAATCCAGGTGTAACACTTATTTGCAACTCTTTAAAGCAGCTGTTACTCAGAAGTGGCTCAGGCAGATGACTCCCTGATTTACTGGGGTTTAAGAAGAGAAAAGACATACAGCACAACCAAATTTGTAAGATTATTATTACAGCCAACATCAATAAATATAGTTTTAGTCTTCCTTAGAGTTGATTTCCTAATCTGACCACACATTAGAATTGACAAATAATTACTTGGATTCAGGACATTGGCAATGTCTTTTTGTCAAATGGAGAATTACCAGCAATGTTAAAGCAGACTGATGTTGCCCATTGCTGAAGATGTCATACCTGGATCCAAGGATTTGAGTAATTTTCATTTGACCCCCATCTCTTCTTTTTAGGCTATGTTCTTGTGACGGTGGTGATTGAACAATTTCATAGTGCCCTAATTGAACTGGACTCCTTTAGTCAGGTTTCCATCCCAGATATAGCACTGATATAGCATTGGTTACTCTCTCATTGGGACCTAAATGATAATAGTGTATCCCTCCTCATTGTTTTGGACTTTTTGCATTTTTGTATTACGTCAATCAACTACTTTATTGAACTACCTACAAGGATTGGAGATTGGACACATGGTTTGAAGTGGTTCTGCCTCTTCCTTAGCAGGCAATTTCTGTCAATGGGGGGGGGGGGGTAATAAATTAGCCTGATAGACTCTGATATGTGAAGTGCTGCAGAAGTCATTCCTCTCTCCCTTGCTCTTAACAATCTATATGAAGCCCTTGAGTAAGGTCATAAAATAGGCGGGTGCAGTGTCATCACTATGCTGGTGATACCCACGATTTCATTGCTAACCTGAAGGGTACTGCTGATTGTCCAAGATTGCCTGGGGGATGGCAGGATCTGGATGGAAGAGAACAGGGTGAACCCGAGTAAGACAGAGTTCCTGTTTCTCTCTCAATGCCAATGCCCATCTCTGAGGACAGGCAATACCTATGAAGAAGCTAGTTCATGATTTGGGGTTTCTTCTGTACACATTGTTGCTGTTGAAAAAGTAGTGGAGGCAGTGGCTAATGGATACACATGAAGAAGTTAGTTCATGATTTGGGATAACCCAGCTTCATCTGCTGCACAATCACAATTTTAAAGATACATAATGAAATGGCTATAAGAAGTCAAGTTCCTATAAGTACCAGAATGGATTGCTGCAATCAATTGATAGAACTTCCCTTAAAGGAGAACAATTAAAAAAAACTGCAGCTGATTTAGGATGCAGCAGTCAACATATTTAAGAGCCAATCGCCATTAATGAGAGCACATAAAATTAATTTTGTGAGTCCTGCACTAATAGTCTACTGGTTTCTGGGTACAATTTAAGGTGATGGTATTGTCCTATAAAAACATTCATGGCTTGGCACCTGCGTACTTGCAGGACTGTTTGTTCCAACTGTAATTGGTCCAATCCATTAGAACTTGTAGGGAACAACTGCTTGTACTCCCACACTTCTAAAAAATGAGGGGAGCCATTGCTCGAAGACACTGTTTATTTTTGTTTATTTGTTTTGTGACAACACTGATGTTTTGGAATGGCCTTTCGACAAGAGCAAACTCCCTCTCCACTGGCCTAGACTATTTCCAAAGAGCCCTATAAAAAGCTAAAGTGCTGGTTATTGCAAATTAATTGCAAATGTTTGAGGAGGTTATTGTATATCTTCTGAATAAACATGTATTTGATATATTAAATTATTTGATTTATTTTTAACATTATACTTTCTTGTCTTAATTGGGGAACTTTATCTTTTAAGAAAGTAAGTTAAATTAAACTAAAATATAATACTAACAATTAAATACTACACAAATTCAGAAGGCCAAATACTGCCCTGTAAGTTAAAGTTAAGGCTAGATCTCTCTGCCATGTAGTTCTTAAAATGCAAGTCTCTCTCGAGGGGGAGGAGGAGATATTTGCTTGTAAATCCAGACTTTTAAGAGCTAAGTACTAAACCCTCTGCCTAGCAGACAAATCTTTCACTAAATAGTACTCAGACGTGTTTGAACATTCTCTTAATAGGAACAGTCCCTTGAGTGAATGCAATAAATGTAAATTCCCTAGAAGGAGGATTTGCTGTTCAACAACCCACTCATCTGAACTAGTCTGTTACGGAAGATGCATATTTTATACAAGACTTGATGTGAAATAGTCTCTGGCTCCATACTGTTTTTCATGACAGAAGGTATAACATGAATTATTAAAAATAAACAAACACATGTAGGCTGATTATGTAGATGATCACAGTGATTCTCAATCTCCAGGTAATTTCCTGCTTGGATTACTGACTCCTATTATTCTCTGAGGAATGTATAAATACACAGAACCTTAGGCTACCGGATTTTACTTCCTTTTATTATAATATTCATGAATGCTATATTTATCTATGTTTCCCAGACTTGATTACTTTTATGGAAAAGTTATGGATCTTTGAATGTGAAATAAAGTTGAAAGATACAAGAAAAGGTTTATTGGATTAATTTTTAGAAGATACTACAAAACATTTGCCAGGAAATTTACTGTGTACTGGCCATTCAATTATTTGCCTTGCCATGTCCCTTTTCTATTCTTTATTTGGTTTTTCTTTATAGGTCAGTTTTGTCTTGTTGGTATTCAGTAAGCCTTCATGGTGTATTAGCTTCACTGCATCTTCTTCACTGTCCTTCAGATATTCTTCCAATATCCTTTTTCTTCTCCAACCATCTGATGTACTTGCAATATTTCATGCTCCTTGATAAGTAGTCTATCAATGTCACTACATGGATAAAGGACATGATTCATTTTCATTATTTTTGTTATCTTTCTATTCAGGTCTTTTAGTTCTCTTTGAGTCCAGGCCACTATTCCAGCTGTGTATCTAATACTGAAATTGCCCAGTTGTTGGTATTCCTTCCACCAAGTTTGGTCTAAGACCTTCTTCACTCTTATTATATATTCACTTCTAACTTCCTTCTTGACTTCTAGTGTACTTGAGGTTGTCAGTTTAAAGAATGCCTAGGTATTTGTAGGTATTGTCTTCATCTAGACCAGAGGTCTTCAAACTTGGCAACTTTAAGACTTGTGGACTTCAATTCCCAGAATCCTCCAGCCAGCATAGCTGGCTGGAGAATTCTGGGAGTTGAAGTCCACAACTCTTAAAGTTGCCAAGTTTGGGGACCCCTGATCTAGACTCTCAATGTTATTTCCATAGGGCACTTTTCACTATTTTTCCTCTGGTCATGAGTATGGCACATTTGTCTAATTCAAACTCTGTTGCAATATTTTGATGCATACACGAGCAGTGTTGAGCAGCGATTCTATTTCAAATGTGTTTTTCCATACAGAGTGAGATCATGCATGTAAAGGAGGTGGGATTGCCTGGCAGATGTTTTTTTTTTAAGTTTGATAGCCATGGCCTGACTTGTTTAGTATTGTTGGCAGAGGAATCAGTGCAATGACAAAAAGCAGTGATAGTGGTGAATTTCCTAGAAAAATTCCACTCTTGTTATTCCACTCTCCCAATCTATCACTATTGACCAGCAACCATGTCCTCCATTGTGCTATTGATCTTTGCACAAAGCTGATGTTTCTACTGATTCCTGTTACTTCTAGGCACTTGATTATCCAATCATGTAACAGGGAGTTGAATGTGTTCTTGCAATCAATCCAAGTACATTCAAGTTAGTTGTCTTTCTCTTGCAATTTTCCACAATCATCTTTTTAATTAGGAACTGATCTTTTGTTTCTCTATTAATATTATCTTGATTGTACATACCGTATTTTTCAGAGTATATGACGCACCTTTTTCCTCCCTAAAAGAGACTGAAAATTTGGGTGCGTCTTATACTCCTAATGTAGCTTTTCCGAAGCTTTTTTTCCAGCCCTAAGGAGGTGCTAACGATCTTCCCAGCTTCCTACTCCGTCTTTGCAGGCTTGTTTTCATTCCTACTCCCTCTGAAAAAGGTCTTTTCAGCCCTAATGAGGTGCTATCGGCTTGCAGCATTTTTTTTATTCCTACTCCCTTGAAGTAATTTTTTACCAGCCCTAAGTCTTTGCAGGCTTGTTTTCATTCCTACTCCCTCTGAAAAAGGTCTTTTCAGCCCTAACGAGGTGCTATCGGCTTGCAGCATTTTTTTATTCCTACTCCCTTGAAGTAGTTTTTTACCAGCCCTAAGTCTTTGCAGGCTTGTTTTCATTCCTACTCCCTCTGAAAATGGTTTTTTCAGCCCTAACCAGGGGATAAAAGAATGCGCTGAAGCTGAACAGACTAAGGACGCTAGCCAGATGAATACCTGGTAGGTAGATTTTCCCCCTATTTTCCTCCCCCAAAACTAAGGTGCGCCTGTACTCCAAAAATACGGTACTTAAGCAATATCTCAGCTACCTATAAACTATGTTTCCTTTTATTTTACTTAGGATTCCATGTGGTAAATTAACCAACAAAGATATCCATTTTTCTTGAATAAAAAAACCCAAGGAATAACAGAACAGAAGGGACCTTGGAAGGGACCTTGGAGGTCTTCTAGTCAACCCCCTGAAGGAAACCCTATACCATTTCAAACAAACCCATAGTATTTGGTTTAAAAATTCAAAGGTCAATTTATCCCTGGATAGCTTGCACTTGAGTATATATATATGGTAATTTAGTTCAACACTTTGCTGTTTGCTTTCTAGATGTTCAAATGTTATATTATTCTTTGTTTCAGAACATATGCAGTGCCCAATTTATTTCAAACTCCAAAATATTTGAAAAAACTGAGCTTTAAAATGGCAACGTTATAATAAAATCAATTATAAACTTTATAATAGCAAACTTGGTATGCTCATGAAAGTCGGGTATCTAATAAAAATATTTTTATGCACATTCAAGCTTGGAACAAAATGTCATATATCCTAATAGGAAAACAAACTAATGTTCATAAGAAAACTAATGTTCCCCCACACTTTTGTATATGGTTAAAACTGATAAGCAAAACATTTCAGGAAAAAAATAGTTCCATAAATGTTTGTATAAACAATAACTTCTGTTGCGCTAAAAATATAGTGAATTTTTCTGGTAACTAGGCAACAAGAAAAAAGTCACTTACCTGAATTGCAGTTTGTTTTATGTTATTTCTAAATCCTAACTATACAGATTTTTATTCTTTGTTCTTTAAAGATGACACAGAGAGTGTCTGTTTACTGTTTAGCTAAATTGCTTAATGTATTATTTGATACCGAAAGCAAATCAGACAATCTCTCTTTTATCTGTAATCAGTTATTAGCTTTTTATCCCTTATCTTTTTATAAACGTTTGAATATAATATAGCAAATGGCATACTTAGGTACAGTAGCTTGCATAAGTATGAGAATGTAGACAGCATGAAATCAGCATTTTTCTTTTAAGCCAAGCAATTCAAATATTGCTCCTATCTTATTTATCTTCATAGAATATATATTTTATTCTTATGTGCTGCTTATTTTACACTTAAATAAAAGACAAGGTAGATTTTTCTGCCTTCGCTAAACACTTAAATAAAAGACAAGGTAGATTTTTCTGCCTTCGCTATATAAAGTTTGATATGAAAATGGAACAACTAAAGGAAAATGATAAGATACCTGATATATTCAATGGACCTCTAATGTTTTCATCTCATTCCCATCCATTTCTTTTCTTTCTCTCACCCACTTTTGGAATATTCCCAGTAAATCATTCAGAAGACAGTTGTGAATCTTGATTTGAAAAGTGGGACATGTTTCATCTTACAGAGAAATTTCAAACTTTTTCAGGCAGCAGAACTTGCTAGCTGTAAAAAAAAAAAGCAAAATTATTAAATATCTGATCAAAGCTCTAGTTCTGGAAAATTGGTTCATTTAAAGAAGGGGTTGTCCCTTTTTTTCATGGAATGCCACAAAACCTCAAAAAATTTCTCAAGGCACAGTTTGAATAACCCGCAATCTAATATATGCTGTCAATAGTTATATAAATATTTCAGTCTTGACTGGTGATAGAAATGCTCTTTGTATATATGGAATGATTAAGGCTGCAGTCTTATGCTTGCTAATAAGACCACTCAATACTGTAAAAGTTACAGTATTAATTCAAAGTAATGAGTCTGTCAATCCTCACTAAATTGGAGCATTTTCAACATGCCCCTAGAACTTGCTGTGTGGAACTGCTCTTAAAGAAATAGTAATGGTGGTAATTTTATTAGCCATTTAGAATTGGAGTGAAAATTACTTCCATAGTTTAGTAGGTTTTTTTATTGAATTTATTTATCTGACTTGCATGTAATTCTGGATGGCGTTCTTCCTTGAAATCATGAATCGTTTTTGAAAAATTCTCCAAAGTTTCATAAGATCACAGAGTTGGAAGGCATCATTTAGGTAAGGTCAATCTCCTGCTCAATGCAGAAATCCAAATTATAGCACCTCAGACATATGGCTATCTAGGCTTTGCTTAAATAAGTCCAGTGATCAACTCTATCCATTGTCAAACTGTTCTTTTTTTTCTAAGTTTAAATTAGAATCTATCCTTTTATAACATGTGTTCCCTAAAAAAAAAACCTTTTAAAATGTTCATTTGGGAATTCAACATCATTTGATGTTCCATCATTTGGCTACAAATCAAATCATGCCATCCAGAGCCACCTTATAGGGGAGATGATCAGCATAAAAAATAATAAATAAAAATAAATATCCAACCAGTTCTAATATATTGCTTCTCATGGGTCCTTGGTGCTCTCTGAGCTTGGTTGTTTTCTTGCAGATGTTTCATTACTCAAACTGGAAAACATCAACAGTTTTAGTGAGAAATGGGATCTGCTCTTATTTTATGTTCTAGTCTAGTGGCTTGCTTCTGTCAGTGTTGGTGGGAATTGTCTTGATGATTCTTTGGTTGGCCTGTTTAGGTATGTCTTGATTGGGGTATTGTTTGCTTCTTAGGAGCCGAGGTGGCGCAGTGGTTAAAATGCAGCACTGCAGTTCAGCAGTTCAGCTGTTCAAATCTCACTGGCTCAAGGTTGACTCAGCCTTCCATCCTTCCGAGGTCGGTAAAATGAGGACCCAGATTGTTGGGGGCAATATACTGAACTCTGTAAACCGCTTAGAGAGGGCTGTAAAGCACTATGAAGCGGTATATAAGTCTAAGTGCTATTGCTATTTATTGTTATGTCTAATGTTAATGTTGGTGTTAATCTCTGCTCATCTGGGTGTTGATAGCTGATAGTGAGGACATATTTGGGTCTTTTTGTTCTCTTTTTGGCTAGTTAATACTTGATTGTTTCTTTTGCACAATATGTTGTTTATGTCTATGTTTCTTTAGATGACCAATTTGTCAGACTGTCAGGCTTCCAAGAATTTTCTAGGCTTGCCATGGTCTAGAATGGTCACAATTTCCAAGTTGAAACTATGGTTAAGTCTGTTCATGTGTTGTGAAATTAAGTAATCATATCTTTTGACTACTAATTGGTTTCATGGATGTACATGAAAGTCTTCTACCTTTGTCCTATCTAATTGCAGTGTAATTCTTACACTGTATGTTGTAGATGACATCTTTTTTTCTTCTGCAGCTGCTGTGTCTTTTGGTTTACTTAGAATGTTTTGGAGGGCTTCAATTGGTGTGTGTGGTATGTTGATGCTATGTGCTTGCAATAGTCTGTTGGTGGTTTCTGAAATGTTTTTGATATATGGCAGTGTTATCCTTTTCACAGCTTGTGTTGGTTGTCCTATATTGAGTTCAGTTGGTCAGGCACTTTTTGATGAAATTGTGTGGATATCCATTGTGTTGGAAGATGTTGTATAGATGTTTTCTTTCCACTTTCAGATGTTCAGGGTTGCTGCATTGTGTTTGTGCTTGTCTAAATAGTGTTCTTATACAGCTTCTCTTGTGGGATGGTGGGTTGTTACTTTGCTAATGCAGCTCTTGGTTGGGGTGGGTGACTTTGCGATAAACTTGTGGTTCTAGTTTGCTATTGCAGTCTCTGCTGGTAAGGATCTTCAAGAAGGTTGATGTGTTGTTGTTTTCTACTTCCCTTGATAGCACTACAATGACCAATACTGTTTAATCGCAATTTGTTTAATCAATTCATTTGTGTGACTTTTTACCTATTTCAGTCCATGCTCAGTGCTTCCTTTTGGGTGTCCACAAAGATTGGTTGGGAACAAAAAAGTCAAGGCCACAACCATGCAATGGAAGCCATGCCCTTTTTTCACATGGATCATGTAAAAAAAGAGGCAGGGCTACCATCCCAATTTTTTGTACCACTTCCAGAAGTCATCCCTGGTTCCTTTTGTGGAACTTCTTGATTTATGTAGTCACAGTATTTGCTTAAGTCTAACTATCCATTTGCTGAACAGTATATATATCCATAATTATAGATGTACTTAATGTATTCTGTTTAATAAATATATTTCAATCATTTCTATTTATCATATCTGTAGAAAAATAGAGTATTAAACTTAATAATATTTACACTATATTACAATTTTAGCCTTATTCTTAAACTTTCTTTCTAGATATTTCCATACTATATATTTGGGCATTCGGAGTAGACAGAGTGGAGAGAATGACAGGTGGCGTTTTTATTGGAAAATGGTCTATGAGTATGCAGATGTCAGTATGCTGCATTTGCTTGCTACATTTCTGGAAAGTGCCCCACAATTGGTCCTGCAACTCTGCATTGTTGTCCAGACGCGCACCCTTCAGGCCCTTCAAGGTAAGGATTTCCCTATTCCTTTTTTCTAGATTTATATCTATATATATAAGAACCTGGATTAGATTCACAGTTTAATTTCACGGGCAATAACATTGCTTCATCAGGTTGCAATCAAATTAAAGATCTTTAGAATACTTTTCAGAAATAAAATTACATCAGATTTCTACAAGACCGGACATAATATATATGAGTTTAACATATTTACAGATCTAATTATCTTCTGTACAAAGTCTAAAACATAAATGAGCCATCTATAGTTCATAAGCCATCTGCAACCCCCTAAAACTCTTGGAAGAGCAAAGTTGGCATGTCAAGTTTCCCTCTTCTCCCTCCCTCCCCCCTCTCTCTCTTTCTTTCTCTCTTTCCCTCCTTTTCTCTCTATATATACAGTATAGACATAGATAAACAGAGCTCTGCAAATAGAGTTCTCACAACAATTCCTGCTAGCAGCATTACTCAAACTAATGAACTGTTATACTTTACAACTGCTGTATTCTATTATAAGTATTCTAAATTAATTAAATATTTCAAACCCCAAGTCCTTGCATTCCAAGGAGGCAGGTATATAAAATATGTATTCATCTTTATATTCAATTAATCCACATGTTTCCTTAGCTCCTCAAAATGCAAACAACTAAGATCTAGGATAATGGCACAAACTGTTAAATTAGAATTTGTACAGAGACATCATAGCCATGTAGTAACAATGAACATCAAGCAAATAGCAGTAATACAGAAACCTTGTAATTCAGACATCTACTTTATATGTATCAACTGATTTTATTCAATTTCATAAGAGCAAGGATTTATAATAAATTTCAGGGGAAATCAGCTTTTTGATAAAGCGATGCTTATTTTCCCTTCCAAGTTACTCTTTGAATGATAATTTTTCTTTAGAAAAGCAAGCCAACTGTTCACAGAGGCTCCATTTGCATTTTTGTCTACATAATACACAGGAACATTCTAATACATGTGCATAAGTTGAAAGAAGGCATTCCACCCACCTCCCATTTGCATAGAATAGTGTTTGAAATCAGACTTGACATTTGAAATGTTCTGATTTTAAGAACTGTATCTTGAGATGGTAGCCTTTGATTAGAATAAGTAGACAGTTTTACATGTGTGCATGTCTGTTTGTGTATAGTTTGTATTCTATTGCTAAATCTTGCCTTTAATGATTAATCTGGTAATGTCAATGATTTTCTTTATATATAATACTTTGTATGCACATTAGAAAACATAACTAAATTGAGTACTGTTTCTTAAATCACATTCTAACAGACAGGAAGCAGCAGGTGAAGCTAGGCAAAATCACATCAGATACCTGTACAATTAGCACAGGGTCCCCCCAAGGCTATGTGCTCTCACCACTTCTCTTCTCTCTATATACCAATGACTGCATCTCAAACGATCTATCTGTTAAACTACTGAAGTTTGCAGATGATATAACAGTGATTGGTCTCATTCAAGACAACAATGAAACCACATAGAGACGGGAGGTTGAACAACTAGCCTCGTGGTGCAATCGGAACAATCTGGAACTGAACACACTTAAAACCATAGAAATGGTGGTAGACTTTAGGAGAAACCCTCCCATTCTACCACTTCTTACAATATTAGACAACACAGTATCAACAGTAGAGACCTTCAAATTTCTAGGTTCTATCATATCTCAAGGCCTAAAATGGTCACCTAACATCAAAAAGTCATCAAAAAAGCACAACAAAGAATGTTCTTTCTGCGCCAACTCAGGAAGCTCAAACTGCCCAAGGTTCTGCTGATACAGTTCTACAGAGGAATTATTGAGTCTGTCATCTGCACCTCTATAATTGTCTGGTTCAGTTCTGCAACCCAACAAGACAGACACAGACTCCAGAGGATAATCAGAACTGCAAAAAAAAAATTGCTGCCAACCTGTCTTCCATTGAGGACCTGTATACTGCATGCGAGGGATGCCACCCGTCCCCTTCCAGTCAGGTTTATTATTTTATATGTCTTGGTAGCGATTTGTGTTTAATTTTCCTTTTATATCTCCCTGACCAAGAGTTGCACCCTCTGTTTCACTTCTCTCTCTCTCTTTAGAGGCTTGCTTTTACTTCTTCTTCAATATCTCTATTGATATTGGGATTGTTTAAGATTTGCTTTTTGTGAGGAACAGACAGACATTGACACGTTTCTTTAACAAACCAGTAAACAGTTTATTTAAATACAACTTCTCAGTAATTGTCAAGTGAATTTGTTAAAACCACAACCAACCATTTAATTCTTTCTTTTCTCTTCTTCCCCTCAATAGACTCTCCTTGCTTTCTTGACTAAATCTAAGCAAATCCAATTCTTCTTTGTTTCTAGGCCTATAGATAAGAGCACGTTTCACTGTTTATCTCTATCTACAGATTATTCAACATATATCAATCAATCTTGTTCCCTGACCCTGGCTCCTGCTTCCCACAGAACTGCCTAAGGCCTATCTTTCTCTCCTGTCAACTTCCCTCTTGGACAGTCAAATTCAGGCTGAGATTCTCTGTAAATCCTCCCTCTTTTGAAGTCACATACAGAGCTCCTCAGCTCTCCACACTAAGCCTTCCCTCCTGGGATTTACCACATAACAGAGATTCCCTCAGCTCTTCAAAGCACTTCTCACTAAATTCTTCCCTCATGGAAGTTCACACAAAACAGAGAGCTTTCTTCAGCTCTTCTCACTAATACAGACAGAGAGCTTTCTTCTAGCTCTTCTTACTAAACCTTTCTTCTTTTGGAAGTTACCACATAACATAACAGAGAGATCTCTTCAGCTCTTCTCACTGATACAGACAGAGAGCTCCACATCTCTCTCAGCCAGGCCTTTTATAGTTCCTGGCCCTGCTATCTATGATCCGATTGGCTGTCTCTTATGATGTCATCTATCCCCCTCCCTTCTGGAGAACTGGGATAAACACCTCCCCCTTTCTACTTACCATACATTTTAAAAGCTGTCTGGCTCTATACTTACTTGTTTAAACAGTTCCTTTTAACAACATTATAACTTTATACAACAATTTACTATTTTACATTCAGTAGCTGTATGCGGGCACCACACTGCACAAGTCAAAAAGAGGGTTGTGAAAATATTTACTGACCCCTCGCATCCTGGACATAAATTGTTTCAACTCCTACCCTCAAAATGACGTTATAGAGTACTGCACACCAAGACAACAAGACACAAGAACAGTTTTTCCCGAACGCCATCACTCTGCTAAACAAATAATTCCGTCCCCACTGTCAAACTATTCACTAAGGCTGCATTACTATTACTATTAGTCTTGTCATCATTCCTATTACCCATCTCCTCCCACTTACAAAGAAGAAAACTCAGACCCTTCAATCATAGGAATCCAATGTGAACTGTAATGATCAAAGGCTAATGAAATGTACATTAAAATGCCACAACACAAATCCTGGCCTTTCCTATTTCTGCCCTGATATTGTACACAAATATTTGAATCTCGTGGTTTAAGTCTGATGTCACAACACACATTTTATTTATCACCTGTTCAGGTATCCATGACTCTTAAGGTTGATAAAGGGATTGAAAAGTATTCCAAAAAAACTGGCTACATGTTTTCCGTATTTTGTCTTCTGTTCAATTGTGTCCAATTCTCTAAGACTGCCTGAACAAGTCCCTGCAGTTTTCTTAACAAGATTTTTTAAAGAAATGGTTTGTCATTGCTTCCCTTCTGGGGCTCAGAGGGAGTGACTTACTCAAGGTCAGCCAGCTGACTTTATGCTTAAGGTGGGACTAGAAAGCCGGATCTCTTGTTTCTAGACTGATACTTTAACCGCTACATCAAACAGGCTATATTTAAACACTTATTCTATTTCATTTTGGAGAAGGTGGGTAGAGGAATTATATCATGTCTATTGACATTTTCCCCAAGTTTTTAATGTCAATTTTAGACATTAGTGTCAATTTTTAGACATTCCAATAATCAAAATAATAGTTAAAATTGGACAGATACTACATTACTCAATGGTAAAGAGGAAGTTGTGAAGAGGAACATCTTTGTCAGAAGTGTCTGATGGTTGCCCCCAAAAACTTGGAGTTGCAGAGTTGATGCAGAATAAAACTTTGAAGCCAAAGCTCATTCTTCTCCTGATGGTTCACTATAATGGTCCTTCACTATATTTGATTGGTGCCTGCATAACCAGTATCTCCCCTATTGACTTACATACGATGGAGAACTCCTAATAATAAAGAACTGCAGGGCTGAAATGTCTGCTAAACTCCTAGTTTCACTTTCTTTCCTCATCAACCAACCTGGGCATGATAATAGTCCACTATTTTGATAGTCTCTTGCTCCCCTTAGATGCAGATAAATCTTCTTTCTTCCTAAACACTCACAACTCAAGAAGTTGCTTTGGGTTGCATACTTTGTTTCTACTGTATCAAATCAATTTTAAGTGATGAAAGAGCTTACATTTCCTCAGAACAATGAATTAGATTAACATGCATTGGAACTTCTCTTGTTAGAAGATCAAGCTGTCCAAATCCATTCTGGATAATTCACAACTGCATATCATTTAACTTAGCATAGTAACTATTGTTAACAGATTACTTAACATTTTAGAAACATACTCAAGGGATTCTCTCAGAGTTGCTAGCATTGTTTAATGCTTTAGGCATTGAAGTAAGACTGGGGAAACTCACATTCGAGTCCCTGTTAAGTCACAGAAACTCATTGAGTGATAGTCAATCACTATCTCTTAACCCAGAGTTCTTTTTTTGGGAAGAAAAATTATAAATAAATAATAATAATTTATTTATTTATTTATAAATAAATGCAACCCTGAACTCACAAAAAACAAATAGGATATAAAGGTAACAAATGAAGTTGGTAAAGATGAATAATATTATCCTGACATATGAAGGCATAAATAGAGGAGAAAAGAATATACATTCACATTTCTAGGGAAGTTAAGCACTAGACATTTTTAAACTAACTTTTAACTGACAAGTGTTGTGATTTTGTTTTATCCTTTAGAAAGGGCAATCTTTTACTCAAGAATGGAACATAATGACAATTCACTGTAGATCTTCAGATAATATAATATTTAAGAGGCTGAAACACTATAGAACTGTATAAATGAAGCTTAATTTTTCGCAGCTGTGCCCTGTTGCAGCAGATTTTATTTTTAAATACCAAAGCAATGCCTTTTCATTTTCTTTTTTTTTTGCTAAATGCAGCCTCAGAAGAAAAGGCCAATTGCTATGCCAATTGTTCAATGATCAATACACATCCTTTTCAATGTTTTCAGAGGATTGTGGCATTAGAATTATTATTTAGCAACTTGTTTTCTTCTGTTGAGAAGACTTGTCATCAAAAAGATATTCTGTGTCAGAGCCCCAGAATCTAATTTATCTTACATAAATACATTTATGAAACAATGAATATCAGTTAGATCCTTCATAATGAAGAGAACACTATCATGTTAGATTTACTAGGCAGAATAATGCATACAATTCAACATTCAAGCAGTTCTTTCTCCATTCAGATCTACTATCTGAAGATGCCAATGAAGAGCCATTTCCTCACACACAATGCAATTGTCTGCAATATTTCCATTCCTCTGTAGAAGTAGTGCTATAAGCATGAAGACTGATTTTTTCACTGAGTTACCAGTGCAATTTGGAAACACCAAATCAGCCACTAATATTGAATTGTACCCAGGAGATGTCAAATAAATCATGCTTCTGAATATTGTACACTTTATTTATCTCATTCAAGCCTTAATTTTTTGAAATGATTTCTAAAACCAAACAGTGTAAATAGGGATGGGATTGAGCTAAGTCACCTTTTTTATACAGTAAATTTCTTAGTATTTACTGCTTTCTCGAACCATGTTGTTTGGTGAGATCTAGAAGAGATGGTTTTTTTGAATTACTGCCATCTACAAAGGATTGAGTAGATAACGTTGATCCTTCCCTATGATAGCACACCTTTTTGCAGAAGCTTGCCCTGACTATCCAAATCTCACCCATATTATTGCACTTCTGAAGGACTGTAAAAACATGGTTCTTTAGAAGAATATTTGGACGTATATTATGCGTTTGATGACTTTTTCTTTCGTTGTTGAAGCTCATTGTTTTTTTAATTTAATGTATATTTGTGAATATAAGTTGCTCACAGACTTCAGAAAATGAGTGACATAGATTTATATTTAGTGCAGTAAATAACATCTATGTATAATACTGAATATCTTTCTCATTAAATAGTGAGTTTTTTCTATATGTGATTTGGGTTGCCACAAGTGCAATCCATTGAATTTACCCAGTGCAGGAAATTCATTACCACTAAATCCCCAGGAATCTCTTGTTCAATCTCTACTTAAAAACATTCAAGAAAGGACACTCTTATTTATTTATTTAACACATTTATATGGTGACCCAATTCACACACATTGACTCTATCATCTCCTGCCATAGTGTTTTCATTGTTAAACAGTTGTTACTGTGAGGAAAAATTTCCTAATATTCAGCCAAAATCTCTTTTCTCTGAAAGAATTCTGAGCAATTTTGCTTCATTTTTTCCATGATAGCCATTCAAATATTAGAACACTTCTATCATTTCTCTCCATTGTCTTTCATTCTGCAAGCTGAAAATATTCAGTGCCTCCAACTAGCTCTCAAAAATTTCTTTTCCATAGGCCTTTTTTCTTGATTGTTCTCCTTTTTGACATACTCCAATTTGTAAATATCCATCCTAAAATGTGACACCAGAACTTAGGCAATATTCTAGGTGTTGCCTGTTCAAGCCATAACACAAAGGAAAAATGAATCTTGATCTTGACATTATAATGTGATTGATTCGGTCTAACATTGCCCTTGGCTTTTCTGCAGCTGCATTATACTGTTGGCTCATGTTCATCTTGTTCATTTTTCTGGCTTTGTTGATATTTTCCTCTAAAATTTTGGATAGAATAACTATCTTTTGTGTCATCTGAAAATTTGCTAATCATATTGTATAATTCGTCACTGAACAGCACAGAGTGTAACAGAATTTCACAGTACGCCACAGTGCACCACATAAAATTTCATACAGCTTGATGTTGAGTGATGTACATTTACTGAGAATGGCAGAGTGCTTTGTATCCATCTAATGACAGCCCAGGCCAATCCATAATTTGTCTCTAATAGAATCCCATGGAATAATTTGTTGAATGCTTTGCTGAACTTGAGGTACCCTATTCATCATTTTTCCATAGCAAGGTCAATTGGTCATTCTATGCAAAAGATCAAATTGGTTTGACATGATTTATTCTTCATAAGCCCATACTGGTTCCTGCCACTCTTTTACACCCATACTTACTATTTACTAATCTGCTTCAGAGTTTTGCATGGTATTGAAGTCAAGGTCATCATCTGCAATAACTTGTTCCCCTTATTGACAATAGAAATAACATTTATTTTTGTCTCAAGTTCTGGTATTATGCCCATTCTACTTGATTTTTCAAAGATTACAGAAAAAGGCTCCCAGAGAATAACCATAAGTTCTTTCACAACTCTTGGATGCTGGCTTAATACATGATAGTCTTAATACATGATAGGCAGATAATACATGATACCTGGTTCCCTAACTTTGGATTCCACTTCTTTCTTTCTTCAGTGTATTAAGCTTAGGTTCATCCAAACACAGTCTCCTGTGAGGGAGAAGACCAAAGCTAAGTAGGAATTAACAATCTCTGCCTTCTTCCCAAAAAATATTATCATCCTAAAATCCCCTTGTCTCTTCTTCATATGGAACACACAATAATGCAATGAGGATTCTGGATACATTGGTTTTTCAACCCATGTCTAAGTAGTTAATCTATTCTATTACTACTTTATTACTGTCTCTTTCCCAAATATCTTGTAATGCCCAAGAAGGCATTATCCAAATCTTAAGATAATCTTATCAATTTATAGAACATCTTCACAATAATATTTTGTTATTTCCCCTTTCTTGTGTTTATATCCAAATATTCTTGACTGAACCTTCATACTTAGATTTTTGGATCTCCATAATAGTGTATCCTTTGTTCACATATTATTCCTTTTATGTTTTCATTTGAATAAATTATGTCTTTCAATTGCAACATTCATTAGTTTTATTCCAATATACTAGTAATTTTTGCTAAATCCCAGTTGATATCCTGCATTAAGTCTTGTTCTTTCTCCTGTTTTCCCCCATAGTCTATGCATTTGTACAAAGAGATAGAATTATTGGATCACATAATATGATCTATCTTTCCTGTATTTACATGCCCATGGTTGGATATCTCCACAACCTGTACACCGCTTCTCACCCTATTCTTTATCTTTGGTGCCATACCATTTTCTAGATTCTTTTCTTCCTTCCACACAAGGTTCAGAACCACACGAACATATTGTTCCAATTGTCATGAGAGGCAGCAGACTCTTGCCAGCAGTCCCTGATCTTGGATCTTGGCCAAGAGTTGATAGGTGTTCTCTTATCTTTTTTTTTTTGCCTATTTTGACTTGTACTCCTGGTAGTATCAGGGGTGGGTTCCTCCCGGTTTGGGACGGTTTGCCCGAAGTGATAGCGATCTGCTGGTGATGTCACGATGACATCACCGAACCGGATCGGTCGGTGCCAGTCCGTGGGCACCACCATCTTTTTTTGAATTTTTTTCTGGGGTTTCTTCTTCTTCTGTGCATGCGCAGAAGACAAGTTTCCGGCACTGTGCATGCATCGCCATCTTGTTTTTGACTTTCCCCCCTATTTTTTGTTGTTTTTTGCTTCTGCGCATGCTTGCTCTGCCTCGCCTTCGCCACGCGCATCCACAGAACTTCCTCCTCCTGCCTACACACAAGTAAGCATTCGTGCTAGCCTACCCTCCTTCCCCGCCGGGCCAGTGTCTCCTGAAGGCTATGGGGAGGGGGGGACACAGGGCAGCCCGGCAACCTTTGCACGGTGGTTATAGAAGACTCCCATCCCTGGCCAGCGTCTCCCGAAGGCTGTGGGGCTGGGGGGAGAGGGCAGCTCAGGAACTTTGCATGGTGGTTAGAAGCTTCCCATCCCTGGCCACCATCTCCCAAAGGCTACAGGGATGGGGGGGAGAGGGCAGCCCGGCAACCTTCGCATGGTGGTTAGAAGCCTCCCATCCCTGGCCACCATCTCACGAAGGCTGCGGGGATGGGGGGAGAGGGCAGCACGGCAACCTTCATGCAGTGGAAGCTTTCTGGGCTGGCAGCCCCCTCCCGTCCCTGGCCAGTATCCCCCAAAGCACCTTCCCTGCCGCCACTGCCCTCTCCTACCACCACCCTGTTCTTCTGCCACTGCCCTCTCCTGCGTTGGGGAGGATCGGGCTTGGCGCAGCGGCTGGGCTGCGCAGATCCTTGCTGGGTTGGCCCAGCAGCAGTGGCATCGTCCGCAGCCCCAAGGCCCTTCGCTCCGAGTCAGAGCACACCGAGCCTTGCAGAGCAGGCAGCAAGTGTGCTGCCCAGGAAGTGGAGAAACCTCCGGAAAAGTGCATCCACTCTCAGGCTTTGGCTGCGATCCCTCGGCGCAGTTGGATCTGGAGCGGAGTGAGCAAGGGGCTGGGTGGCTCCCACCGTGCTTTGGTGCATGCAATGGCACAGAGAGAGCTCTGGTTCTCTGGCCACCCCTTGCCGTGCCTCGGCCGCCACTCACCGGCAATGCAGGGCCTTGCTGCCTGCCCTGCATGGCTCGGTGCACTCTGACTCAGAGCAAAGGGCCGTGCAACCGGGCAGGTCACATATCCGTGCAGCTCAGCAAGGTGAGGGCTGAATTGCATGTTCAGGGGGGATGTGATCTCGCCAGCCAGACCAGCCAGACGGCCAAGGAGGTGGGCAGCTGAAAACGGTGTGGAGGCGCAGGCAAAGGCCAGAGGGAATGAGAGAGGGGTGCAACACATGGGAGGCTCCTCTCAGTTCCTCAGCTCATCTGGGCTGCAGTTGAGTCTGCTGCCGTGAGCCGGCAGAGGTAGCACAGGGCGCTGCTGGGAGCGTGCTAACTTTGCCCTCCCCGAGTGACGGACTCAGCCATTACCATCGCCCCTGGCCTGCCCAGCTCGCCTCCGGCTGGCTCCATGCTTATGAACATGGCTCTCCATGAGCTTGGCAACAAAAATGCTGAAAAGTTCTCCAGTCAGCCTTCGAGAAGAAAGCTGCATGGCCCAGACTTGATGGAGGATTAGGCGCCCCGAAACGCACCTGTGTCACCGGGTTGACCTCAGACACCACAGGGCAGCGGAAGCCGGAACGCTGCCACAATCTGAGCTCCCTTTGGAGTGGGTTGCAAACAAGATGCAAAGCAGCTCTCGAAGAGAACAAAGCGGGCGTGGCACACCCAGAGCTGCCGCTTATTCACAACAGCCGAGGATGGAAGAGATGCCTCGGCTGTTGCGAATAAGTGGCGGCTTTGGCTGCCACCATGCCCGCTTTGTTCTCCAGTCCCTTTCCTTCCCTTGCTCAGCTGCTATTGCTGGAGTACTGCCAGGACAAGCGCAGGGTGTGTGTGTGTGTGTGTGTGTGTGTGTGTGTGTGTGTGTGTGTGTGTATGTGTGTAGGGGGGAGGCATGGACCATTTGGCGCTGAGGTAGAAGCAGCCGCGGTGGCGGGGAAAGCTAGGCTTCTTTGCTAGCCTCCCAACTGGCAAAACAAATTTTTGCCAGTTCTGTGGGCGTGGTTAGGTGGGGGGTCATGTGACTGAGGGCGTGGACATGAGTGATGTCAAGTTGGCCACACCCACTCAGTCACATGACCATCAAACTACACCCACAAAATAAGCCACACCCACAGAACCGGTAATAAAAAATTGGAACCCACCCCTACTATTGATAGATTGAACTGTTTTTTCCTTTTGTATAAAGATAGATGCAAACAATGAATTAAGCAGTCCCACTTTCTTCCTTCTACCCATCAATTCTTTGCCATCCCATTAATGGACTGACCTTTTCCCTTGCTTTTTATATGTTCAAAGAAACTTTTAAAAATTATTTTTGGCATTTGTTGCATCCAAACTGCTTCATTGGCACCATCTGTGTAGTCTGTTGTTCAGTGCCATTATTTTATGTTATTATTATTCTTTCTTCCTGTTCTGCAGCTTTCAACAGGAAGGAGAGAAATGTACATGTGCTAAATGTTCTACAGATACTGTCGGTGCTTTCACCCCTGCCCAATTCTTTATAGTCCCTTGCAGTATCTTCCAGACTATGTCTGCTTGGGTGATTTATTTCCACATGGAGGAACAGAAAGGGATATCTGTCAATAGGCTTAAACTTTCTTTGGAATCTCTCTCCATCACATTACAAAGTGTTCCCCAGAAAGGCTTCTCTAGAAAGGCTTCTCTTGAAAGGCTTCTCTTGAAAGGCTGTCTGGATGATGGATTGCTATTTGAATTCCTCTCAGGGGGTCTCTAATCAGCATCACCCATCACTGCTTCTTCAATGCAAAGGCAGGAAGCCTTTCCTTTCCAGAAGCATTCTTTGAAGTAGAATTTTCTTCCTTGGTCACTAGGGTCTGTACCAGCTGTTTTTTTATCCAGAGACCCATAAACATCTTCAAACCATTGTCTTCAAGATAATGCTTTATTCTTTGAGGTCCTGGGAAGCCTGTTCCAAAAAGACAATTAGGAAATATTTGTAAGTGTGGTAAGTTAGAACTGGTTTTTTCATTTAATAACCGATTTTAGAGGTTGTTTGGCTTAAAATATACATACATTTCTGAATGCCATGTCTCCCTCTATTAATGAGATCCACCTTCAAAAACATTATGTCTTCTGGGACAGTATATATTGCCAACAATAGAGTATATATTACATGAAATGCAAAGGAACCATCTAGATTTCTTTGGATTAATTTTCAGGTAATACAGACCTGATAAAAAGGGGTTCCAGTTATATATTAAGGAATAGGTGCAGCTTTGTTTCAGATTCAAAACCCAATATATTGAGAAACTAGCTAAATACCCATGTTCCGCTATGGAACTATGTGATTGGGCTTGATAAATTGACACTTACAGCTTGAAAATTAATGAGTAGTTACGATTGGCCTCTCCTGTCCCCTTCTCTCCTCAGGCTTGTCCCATAGAATCCTCTCCTCTCCCCTTCTCTACTTCAGGCTTGCTCCTCAGAAGCCTCCCCTATCCCCTTCTCTCCCTCAGCCTTGCCATACAGAATCCTCCCCTATCCTATCCCCTTCTCTCCATCAGGCTTGCCACACAGAAGCCTCCTCTCCCCTATCCTATCCCCTTCTCTCCCTCAGCCTTGCCCCACAGAAGCCTCCCCTATCCCCTTCTCTCCCTCAGCCTTGTCATACAGAAGCCTCCCCTATCCTATCCCCTGCTTGCTCTGTGAAAGTAAAACTGAACCTGAAACTCCTCTCCTCTGCTTGTGTTTTGCATTTGGAACAGATTTCTTTTCAGATGGGGGAATAGGGGGAATAGGGGGAATAGAACTCTTTAGCATCAGAGGGCTGAGCCCCTAGAAGCCAAGAGGAACATACATGGCAAATTTCAAGTTTGTAGGCCTTTAACAGATTAACAGAGTTGGAAGGGACCTTGTAGGTCATCTAGTCCAACCCCCTGCTCAAGCAGGAGACCCTACACTATTTCTGACAAATGGCAGTCCAATCTCTTCCTGAAAGTCTCAAGTGATGAAACTCCCACAACTTCCGAAGGCAAGCTGTTCCATTGGTTGATTGTTCTCACTGTCAGAAAGGCTTTACGGTTCTGGAGATTTCCTGAATATGGCGTGAGTGGTTTTCGCTTTTATATATATAGATAGCTATCTTCTCCATGGCAGAACATCAGAGGGTACTGGAGAGCATCATAGGCATGGCGCGTCCCACTAATTCGTAACAACCTGTTGTCTCTGCTGTGAAGAACGATATCTCTCTTCTCAAAATCCTGGCCGACAATGAGAACAACCACTTCTGTAGTCGTGGGGGCATTTAAATCACCTTGGTGCTCTCCAGAAGGCTTCCTATCAGCATTAATCACCACTTGGAAGTCCTTGTGGCCCTTAGGAACAGAATCAACAGCAGTCTTAAGTTCCAGAATATACTTGTTGTGTTCATGCAGCAACTTCTGCAGTTGGCTAACCAGTTGTGGATTAATGCCTGAGTAAATTCCACAACGGATGTCCCTCTCATTGTTATCATCACCAACAAAGTATATTTGGAGAAATGAAGGCTGCTGCTGAGGCCCCGCCATGATACTCCCTATCATATGGTGGACCTGCCCCTGCACTTTGAATGTTGGCATAAAAATTCCCTCCTTCACCTCTCTGGCTCCAAAAGACATCATTTGGAAGCATCCATTGTACTTCTGGACAGCAGAAATAAAGTGCTTTGCCATTGGATGCTGGTGGGTGAGAAGACTGTGTAAGGGTTCAGGGTAGGGCTGAAGGTTAGGGAGGTGGACTTTACTGCCACTGCAGCACATCCCGGGACTCTCATCCTGCCACTTTAGAGCATGGCACCAGGCACAGGGTAACTGGGGTCCAAGATCAACAACCTTGTCCCTGGAGTAATCAATCTGAGGTTCATATTTAAAACCAGACAAATACTTATTAGTCCAAGGCATTGATCTCATTTGTGACTGATTAACGTAGGGGTTATTAGGTATATACTTTTTTACAGCCTGTCTACTGACTTGGGGATGAGTTTGAAGATATTTGTGTGCAGCTTCCCTTACTTGTGGTTTCCTAATCACATCGGTAAATCTTTTCCTATATTTTTGCCTCTTTTCCCTTTAACTGATGTTACAGTAGAAGGAACAGATTCATCTGAACTGAGGAGGAAAATAAAGAAAAAAATTCTGCCTTTGCCTACCAGCATCCATCGGTATTCATGTGGCTAGCGTTCTGTCAGTGTGTGAGAGAGTTGAGGGGTGTTTGGAAACTCAAACAGTATTTGCTGTGTGAACAAGGAGACAGGAAAGAGCCTGGGTGTGGCTTAGCTCAGCTGTTCTGTAGTAAAGGTGCTTGCTCCAGTGAAAGAAAAAGTGAAACTGAAACTCCTCTGCTTGTGTTTTGCATTTGGATTAGATTTCTTTTCAGGTGGGGAGTGGGAGTAGAACTCCTTAGCATCAGAGCATGTTAATAATAAAATAAGAAATACTCATGCTCCTATGGTCATTTTGAAAAATCCTTTCTTATTGAGCACCTAGAAGCCAAGAGGAACATATGTGGCAAAATTCAAGTTTGTAGCTTTACTGTTCTGGAGATTTCGTGATTAATGCGTAAGTGGTTTCTGTTTTTATATATATAGATTGAAGATTCCTTCAATGCAGTACAAAAGCAGAAAAACTACTTAGCTGTGAGCAGATGTTGGGCCCTGATGTGATTACATTTTGTGTAACTAACAGCTGTAATTTTTGCTGCCCAAGGACTGTACATGAAAAACAAATATAATAAACTGTCTATCTCTTCTCTTTCAAATAGCAGAGCTATCCAGACCCTGATCTACAATACTTATGACTTTAACCACTTTCTCCCTTGAATTGGAGCTGGAAGCCAACTGGTAGCCATAAAAGCCTCCATAATTTACATGAGCAAATTTTGCCAACTGTTGGTTATTGCATACTGGACCAGATGAAGCTTCCAAGGGGTTTTCAAGAGCAGCCCTATATAGAGCAAACTGCAATAGTTGATACACATGATAATAATAATAAGACATAAGATTGATAACATTTAAGATAAGCCTCTTTAAGTTATATTCAGATTCAGATTCCAAATCTTTTAGTTACCAATGTTACTATCCTTTTTTTCTGTTCTGTAAGAAACAATTTTGTTTCCCATTTACATTCTATTTTTATTTTTAAAAGTGATCTGTCTCTATAACAAAGATCCAACAGAACAAAGGAAAGAGCTTGGTCCTTTCTTTGAAAATGTGGTTTTAATTTTATTTTCACTAGGATTTTGCACCATAATAAAGGCTATGGAAGAAAACGTCAATAAAGATTTTGAGCCATATTGTTTACATCTCTGTGCACCTGCTGAAGAAGATGTCTTTAACAGAGTGCTTCATTGCTTCAGATTACTATTATGTAAGTGAATGGAGAAAAATCTTTATTGGCTCTCCATTCATTGGCTCCAGATGGGAGTTCAGAGGACACATAATGGAAAGAACTGAACTGATATCAAAACATTTGTTAGCTTAAAAATCAAAGAAATGACAGCCAGAACCTTACAATGCAAAGCTGATTGCGGACAACAAGCTCTGCTGAATGCTGCCAAGAGTATGGATTTGTCATCATTTTAATTCCTAGTTAGTGTTCAATCGCATCTAACATCTGTTTGTTTGGGATGTTTAGAAATGTCTTCTTAATAGAGATAAAGGAAACAGAGAGTCTGAAGCTTAGACTTCTATATTTTAATCTCATACATTGAGAGGAAAAGGAAGGATGAAATTAAAACTATTGTTCCTGCATCATCATTTTTTTTTTACCCCAACCACCAGGCTGTATATCATTCATACTAAAATCGTGTCATCTGAAGAGGAAAGCTAAAATAGCTAAGCAAAGAAGAAACTTGATATTATACTTATGATATGTAATAAATCAATAAGAAATAACATCTTCGGAAATGACAAATATGTTCTTCAAGAGCAAAACTGATGTATTTTCCCCTTTGTGCATGTAAAAATAGAGGGAGATATTCCACTACACAAAAAATGAACAAAAGCAATTCCAAGACTTAAAATGAATCCATTTATTTAGTCAATAATATTAATATTAAAATTAGTATTAATTTAAGATTTAAAAGCCACAGTGGCGCAGTGGTTAGAGTGCAGTACTGCAGGCTACTTCTGCTGCCTGCTGGCTGCTTGCAATTTGGCAGTTCAAATCTCACCAAGCTCAAGGTTGACTCAGCCTTCCATCCTTCTGAGGTGGGTAAAATGAGGACCCAGATTGTTGGGGGCAATATGCTGACTCTGTAAACTGCTTAGAGAGGGCTGAAAAGCACTGTGAAGTGGTATATAAGCCTAAGTGCTATTGCTATTGCTAAGTTTTACAATTATAAAAATAACATAAAATTTCAAAAGGTGAAAAATCCAAGATGGGGGATTAGTAGTTGTTAATACTGGTAGGGGTTGTGTGTGTGTGTGTGTGTCTGTGTGTGTGTGTGTGCCTGTGTGTGTGAGAGAAGTACTATTCGTACACTCTTTCAACATATGCTGTTGTAATTTGTTCTCTAACCTGTATTATATTTCTAGCTGTTTTTCATAGTGCATGAAGTGATGAGCACCAGTTTGTGAAGAGACATCTGCCAGTTTTATCCACTTGATCTTTGCTTAGCTAATTTCATTATTCATCATAAAATCTCAGAGATCTTCACTTAGTCATTGCACATGAGAATATATTTGTAATCTGAAAAAAATGTTCCAAGAGATGCCAGATCAGATTGCTTCTGATGTTTCAGTTAAATGAGTTAAACAACATGTTATGAGATATAGCTTCTAGGAAGGAAATTTAAGGAATATAGCTGGTGAGATAGGGTCACATTTGGAAGACATTCTCCTACTGTGACTTCATCCAAATGGAGAGCTTTCCAGGCTTCCGATTTCTGCTTTGAGTTCCTGTTTTGTCTTTATATGATTCATGGTTTGTTACAGAGAAATGAGGGCAATTCCAACTTCTGAATGAAATCTTCATCAGCCTCAAATCAAATGTCACCATTAAATATCTGGCCATGAAGTAAAACTCATCCATTGCAAAGAACTCTCCAAATAAAACACTTAACAGTATCAATCTTTGTTACCATAAAGAATTTCTCATTCATATTAGGGATAGGAGTGATTATATTTTTGGGTACTTGTGCTATGATAGAGGTCCTGCTAGTTGTATTTGTATTTTTGTATTTGTTTATTTTGTCAAGCATAAATGAATATAAGCAAAGTACAAACAGTAAAACATGATTGAATATATATATAATATTACAAGCATGAATAAGAGTAGAAGAGGTATGAATATATGGGTACATTAGGACAGGAACGGTAGGCACGATTGTGCGCTTATGTACGCCCCTTACTGACCTCTTAGGAATGGGGTGAGGTCAATGGTAGATAATAAGAGGTTGAAGTTTTTGGGGTTTGGGGAAGAAACTACTGAGTCAGGTAAAATGTTCCAGGCGTTGACAACTCTCTTGTTGAAGTCGAATTTTTTGCAATCAAGTCTGGAGCAGTTTACATTAAGTTTGTATCTATTATGAGCTCGTGTATTATTGCGGTTGAAGCTGAAATAGTCGTTAACGGGTAGGACATTGAGGCGGATAATTTTGTGAGTTTTCTTGATTTAATCTGATTTACATATATATTTGAAGAGGGCCAATTTGGTGTACTAGTTAAGACATCAGGTTGGAAATGAGGAGACTGAGTTTTAGTCTTGCCTTAGCCATGAAGCCAGCTGGGTGACTTTGGGCCCATCACTCTCTCTAATAATAATAATAATAATAATAATAATAATAATAATAATAATAATAATAATAATAATAATAATAATAATAATAATAATAATAATAATAATAATAATATGTAGCAAATAATAACACTGTCTTTATTTTCATTATATTGTAAATAAACAGCGGTGGATTGCTCCCAGTTCAGCCCAGTTCTAAGAACCAGTAGTGCCGGTGGCAGGTGGCTATGCCCACCTGCCCGGGATGCTCCGCCCACTCACCCGGGATGTTCCGCCCACCCGCCGGGGACGCTTCTGTGTAAAAGTTAGCACTAAAATATGAGATGTGCTGTAACAGTTGACATTACGCATTGCAGCTTACTAGGAAAAGAAGCCGAATGACTCACTAGATATATATTTTAAAATTCCAATATATAGAAATGGAATTTAAGGAGAAAAAAACTTTAGAAAATGGTTGCATGGTTTTTACAGTAATTTGGCATATCTGCTAGATATAATTCATCGTTTTATGAACAACTAACATCTCTAGTTAGCTGTAGTAAGGTAATGAAATATTGGTTCAAGTAAAGTGGGAGAATCATGCACAAAATGGAAAATGTTACATTCCGTATTTTGGGAGTTAGACTGGATTATTTTAGGCAGATTATATTTTGCACAATCATCCCACCATCCCAATGGCTATTTCATGAAAAAGACTTTATTATATGTTAATACACAAGATCATTATGATGTTGTCTTTATATTAGTCAAATTGGATCTTTTAATTTGTGCCATATATAGAAAGCTCTTTTGTTATGAGATAAAAATCACTTTAAAATCTATGTTAAATGTTAAAAAATAATGTGAAATGTTTTATTTTTTTAAAAAATCCAACTTTTCACTTCTTTTTAAACTGTTCCTATCCATCATTAACATAATACATTATCTTAGTGTCTGGTTGCCAGAATACAGGATTGTTGTAACTTTATCTTTACACGTTGTGACACTTCTTTCTAACATATGGTGAGAATTGAATCTTTTAATACTGAGTCATTAGTCACTATGACTTATATATATTCTCATTAGCACCCAAAACTATGTTACTATGTGAATTAGCTGCTGGTAATGCTACGAAGTGAGAAATCAGTTTTAGCTTTAGTATCACACCTGTATCACATTAAGCATTCTATATCAGATTTATCTGATACATGTTAAAATGTGAGTTGACCTAATTGTATTTATTCTATATGCAAGATTCTACTCAACATCGAAGAATGAGAAATAAGCATTATAACCACCACTATTTATCTATTGCAGTAAATGGTCATCTCCATATCTAACAGTAATAATAGAAAATATTTTGCCAGATACACACTGCAATATATTTTAAACATTTGTACTTGCATTAAACAACTCTTGAGTATGTTTTAAATATTGAGTAAACATACAGTTGACTATATTTATTGTCAAAAAGGAGTTCAAATATGGTCAGTTTGAATTTTACATCAAATCAATTGTGTAATCTAAGGTACATCAGAACCTGAATATATAAAGCTATCTTACCAAAGCCAACGGGAATTAAATGGAAATTACAGAGTTATACAGGATGATAAGGTTACATTTTAGAAGACCGGTCCCCAACCTTTGCAGCTTGGTGGCCCATCTGGGGTGGGGTGAGGGAAGGGAATTGGACCGCACAAGTGGCAGGCCAGCACATGCATGTTTTTGCGCATGCAGCCCTTACACAGGTGGTGGGGTGGTGCAACCATGCGCTGCTCAACCTGCATGAGCGGTGGGCTGGCATGCATACATGCAAGTGCCTGCTGGCCCACTGCTCTCACAAGTAGAGCTGCATCAGGGGCGGGTTCCTAATTTTTTTACTACCACTCTGTGGGCGTGGCTTATTTTGTGGGTGTGGCTTGCCAGCCATGTGACCGGGTGGGCGTGGGCCTCAGGAGCTTGGCAGCGGCCGGAGAAGCAGGGGGGCATTGCCCACCCGCAACGCAGCCCCCCGCAGTGGGAGCAGCAAGACCTCGGCAGTGGTTCTTCTAGGAGGCTCCGTCCGGCCTGAATGCTTCTCCCCATTCGATAATGCCGCCCGTTCCCCCTCCCCTCAGCAGCTCGAGAAGCCTCGAACGTGCAAAAATGCCTAGGATTATCACCGCGCATTCATGGCTTCTCAGACTGCTGAAGGGAGGGGAACTGAGATAGGTCCTACCGCCCATTCTTTCAGCGTCTCATGCGCTCCCTCAGCCATCCTCCCCTGCTTGGACTCACTGTGGGGTAGGAAGGCAGTACTAGCTAGAATCATCCCTTATGCTTTGGGTGCATTAGAAACAAATTTGCCACAACTGGATTCTGAATATAATTTATTTTAATCAATTTCTGACATTAATTAATTTATAGGTACT
This sequence comes from Diadophis punctatus similis, assembly GCA_023053685.1. NCBI lineage: Eukaryota > Metazoa > Chordata > Lepidosauria > Squamata > Dipsadidae > Diadophis > Diadophis punctatus. The sequence goes on from JALIGW010000003.1 coordinate 165,091,677, forward strand.
GAGCTCTTGCTTCCAAGCAGATGTCGAAAAGCAAACACAAAGAAGGATACTAATGCTTGGGAAATTGCTTGCTACAGATTTGATTTCTAAAAGTAATAATGATAATTTTAAGGCAGTACCTTTCAAGATGCTTGTATACATCTAGATTGGTTTTAAATAATTCTTTTTGAATTTTCTTTGAATTAATTTTCAGAAGAATAGTATAGGTAGATTTGTCTTTTGCTGGAAAGCAAAACAGTGATGAGATGTTGAAGTCAAAAAGAACCCCAATATGGCATAACAAAAGAAGAAAGCCTGGTTCATGTACTTGACATTTGCAACCTTGGACATGCACAGCAAAGCTTTCTGTACATCTGCTCAATATCTGCTGTGATATTCTTGTGCAAACAAACATGTAAATGTGTGCTATGATATTTCCAGAATTTATATAGCATTGAATCATAAAACTGAAAAAATAATACATCTGATGTTTCATGTACGGTACTTTGACCTTTATTGTTTGGACCATAAAACCTTGTTAATATCCTGACTTTATATTCAGTGAAATTTTGGAATGGGAATGATTTACTTCAGGTTTATCTTATCTTCAGGTCAAGATAAATTTGGGGTATTTCAATGAGATAAAAAGAGAATATGATATTAAAATACATCCTTATTTCTGAGAGAAAGAATCACAGGTGAACTTTAGAAATAGGCACAAAAATACCTTAACATTTTAAATGCTAAATAACCTTCCTTCAATTTTTTTCAAATAACTGTAAAATCTCCTTGCTTCATATGGCTTTCCATAATATTGACATATTTAATAAGTTTATGAATTAAGATTTTCAATAGTGAACAATTATTACAATGAAAACAAGAAAATTTGAATACCGGTAATTGAATGGTCTGTTACAAGGCTCTATGAAGTAGGTACCGTATTTTTCGGAGTATAAGACGCACCTTAGTTTTGGGGGAGGAAACAAGGAAAAAAGGCCTCTGCCTCCAAGCAATTTGCCAAACAGTAAACAGCAAACAGCACAGATGATATACACTGTTTGCTGTGTATTTCTGTGCTTGACCCATAGAAATAGCAAAGAATTGGAGAAATGTACATTATGCCAGAAAGTTTTCTTAAATGTAGTCACACTAACTCCTCCCAATTATTTAAATAGATCTACTCCAAGGTAACTAAACTCTAATACTAAACAGGACACTGTTACATTTCAGACTATACTTGTACAGAGCTGTTAAAATTAATTAAAATTTCTGGAAGTATACATTATTCTCTATTATTTAAAAGAAGATACAATAGCACTGGGCCTCTTCAGAGCAAGCATTTATTTTAAAAAGCTTCTTTATTTTGCTGAGTTGTCTAGTTTTACAGGGATCTCTAACCTTGGCAACTTTAAGACTTGTGGACTTCAACTCCCAGAATTCCACAGCCAGCAAAGCTAACAAAGCTGGCTGTGGAATTCTGGGAGTTGAAGTCCACAAGTCTTAAAAGTTTCAAGGTTGGAGACCCCTGGCTCTAGAACAATAATAAAGCAGTCTTTAAAAAATAAGTCTAATAATTTGAACATTCTACAGACATTTATAGTTATTCACTTACCCCCTTCCATCCAGTTCAGCAAAAAATAAAAATCTGCGTCTCTCCCAGCTATTTGCCTCTTTGCAGTTTCAGTTTCAGTTTCATTTTAGCACGTGGCAAGTCAGCTGTAGGTCGGGAAGCTGCTAGTGACTTGCTTGGCTTTACAGGCTCTTCCTTCTTTGCTGCAAACAGGTAAATTTCTGGAAGACAGAGGCCAAAGGGTGGGGGTGGGTGGGTGGGTGGGTGGGGCTGCATTTGGTGTATAAGACGCACCCAAGTTTTCACCCTCTTTTGGGGGGTAAAAATACTCCGAAAAATGCGGTAACCATTTTAATTTGCTTAAACAAGGGGTGGGAAATAAAAGAATTGCACAACTCTTGTGAATGAAAAAGAAAGATTCATTTCTATGTCTGCCATAAATAAATTTATGTAAATAAGATTTTTACCACTTTTTTGTGGTTGAGTATTTTTCTCAAGTATTATGTATTTGCTTATTTATCAAATTTATATAGTTGACCATCTCACAAAAACTCTGGTTGGCATAAAAGAATTAATTAAACAAAAAAACTATATAATGTTTTTACATTATTAAAATGTAAAAAAATAACATAAAAGGACCCTCCTGCCCGATGACATAGCCAGGTCTTAAGGGATTTCTGTAGAATTAACAGCGATGGAGCCAGCCTCACTTCAAGGGAAAGAATGTTCCATAAGGTGGGTGCCATGGCACATAAGGGACCTGCCAAGGGTAATTTGATAGCACTTGCCTGGTATTGCATCCGCAAGACATGCCGTTTCTGCCCAGGAACCCAGAAAAGTCTCCCATTGGCTAAGCCTTGCCAGCTCATCTGGCGGGAGAATAAATGCAGGCTATTGGTTGCCTGTTTGACAGCTGCTATATAAATAGCAGCTGACTGAAAAAGAGTTGCCGGTTTTTCCCTCTGTTCGTGTTGCTGTTAATGTTGCCTTAATAAAAGGATTTCTCTCTAATCCTTTTCATCTCAGAGTATGTCTGCCCTCGTTCTCCCTTCAGAGGAAGCTTCCAGATACTCTTCCAGGGCACCCTATGTGAAGTGCATTTATAGTGATACGATTGGGAGGTGACTAGAACGTGTGTGACTGTGAAAAGAGCCCCCTGATGTAGGAAGGGGCACAGTGATAACACAAAGATGTGCAAAAGGTCCAACTGTCACCTGCTCTTTGAGAAGGTTCCCCAGATTTTGCATTGGGTCTGTCTGGACAGTGCAAACCCATCCAGCACCAAAGATGGTGTAGGCCTAGAACCTCATAATCACTCAGAGTTTACTCTGTTGTTTCCCATCCAGACTCTTAAAGACTCCACACACCAGGATAAGATATTCACAGCATTGCTTAAGTTATCATGAGCAGCCATGTAAAACTGGGTATCATTAACGTACTGATGAAACTTCACCCATGGTGTTGTGTCCCAGCACCGCAACCCACAGAAAAACACACACACAATTGTTTGCCACAAAAGGGGTCCTTTTACTAATGAAGGTGCTTAGTAAAAGCGCAGGGATTTAAAGTCCATAAACAAACATAAGGAGAGTCTCGGGGAATAAAGTTCCTTCGTCTTTTCGTGAGTTATTAGCCAAAGTTCAAATGTCCAAACAAATACCAGTTAAGTCTCTTCTTATCTCTTTCACTCACTGGAGTTGGCTGGCATCCCAGGAATAAGCATTCCAGAAGCTGCTATTTCCAAACACAGGACTCAAAACAGGGACTCCGATGCAAAAGGACTCTGAAGTGCTCACAGAACACAGGTGTGTTGCTTCCAGCACCAAGTGCTGAGTGCACCAGTCCTAAATAGCCTGAGGGCGTGGCCCATTAGTCCTCAGCTTTACCTGACCTCCGGCTGTAAAGCCAATCCCTTCTGCTGCTGCTCTGTGAGCCCTAGCATCCAGCAGAGGCCCCTCCTCCTCTGAGGACTCACTCTGCACCAGCTGAGAAGGTGCAGAAGGCCCTGGCTGGTCTTGCTCCTCTGGCACTGAGTCCTCATCGCTGTCAGACTCAGGTGCCAGGTACACAGGGTGACAATGCCGTGCCACGGGCGGCTCTAGGTCCTCCGGATCCTCGACCAGCTGCACGGGACGCGGGCAAACCACAACACATGGAGGCAAATAAGCTCACCCGCCTCACGTTAGATGTGGAATAGGAGTGTGCACCAAACCTTGCAATACTCCACATAGCAGGGGCCAAAGATGGGATCTCTGCCCCCCCAATAGCAACAATGGCTGAATTAACACTGGAAAAAGGATGCCAACCCCCACAACACTGTGCCACCCATCTCCAATCCTCTGAGCCAATCCAAAAGGATAGTATGATCAATAATATTGAAAGCTTCAGAGAGATCAAGTAGAACAAGGATGGTGCACAACCCAATCCTACCCTCACCAGAGTTCATCCAAAAGCGTGACCAATACTGTTTCTGTCCCATATTTAGGTCTTCATGCCTACTGAAAAGATCCAGATAATCCCCTTTTCAAGGCTGTCCAAACCTGCTCTGCAACCAGTTTCTCAACCACATGTATGAATTCTACATACAAGAATTTTAACTAAGAAAACATAACAAGTTGCTTTCACAATTTCAAAGACACTTACTCTCTACTATTATGTCCTATTCACTTAGGCCTGTTAATAGGATAGCTAACAAATTGCTTATTATAGCAAGTTTACAACCAAAAGCAAAACAGACCCCCCCCCCAAAAAAACATTAAATTGTGCTACAATGCCACCTAGTGGATTACATGTATTGTGAATTGTGTGAATATATTTTTTTCTGCTTTAACAAATTACATGTAAGTGATATATACCCTACTTGTTAGCAAAAACATTCCTTTTCTTAGCAAAATACTCATGCATCTTTTTAGTACTTCAGTGTCTGCAGTGTCTTCTTAGCAAAATACTCATGCATCTTTTTAGTACTTCAGTGTCTGCAGTGTCTGTTTGAATTTTAACAAAAAAAAGAAAAAACAATAGCAACATTAGTTTAAACTGCTTTGCCATGTCACATTTTAGTGTATCCTTCCAGGATTTTTGGATAATTCTACTTTCCCTTTTCTGGGAAAATAGTAATTACTCAGGATTGTAGTGGGATTGGGGATGAGGGAACAGCAAAAGAAAAACCGTACAGTTATTTTTGGGAAAACTCACAACCTGACCAACTTTCTTGCTCTCCTACATATTTAATCAGAACTGCTTTGCCATATGGTTTAACAGAATCTATATATATAAAAGCCAAATACCACTCACGCATCATCACAAAATCTCCAGAACCGTAAAGCCTACAAACTTGAAGCTTGGCACATATGTTCCTCTTGGCTTCTAGGTGCTCGCTAAGAAAGGATTTTTCAAAATGATCATCAGATCATTAGTATTTCTTATATTATTATTAACACGCTCTGATGCTAAGGAGTTAGATCAGTGGTGGGTTGCCATCTTGCCGGTGCGCTGCGCGTGCATCTCCAAGTTTTGGTGGCGCACGCGCTCGCTACGCACACGCTCCCTCATGCGATTTTGATTCTGCGTATGTGCGGAAGCAAAATCGCACCAAAATCTAGTGAGGGGACTCGCGCGCGAGAGAGATTTCAGCAAAATTTTGCTTTTGCACATGCGCGGAGGCAAAATCTCACCAAAATCTCTCTCGCACGTGTATCCCCTCATGAGATTTTGGTGCGATTTTGCTTCCGCGCATGCGCAGAAGCAAAATCACCCAAAAATTAACAAGAAAAATGGTGACGTGCACGGTGGACCGGCAGAGCGGGCTCCGGAGCAGTCGCGCACAAATTGCGCAATCAGCCGCTCCCTACCGGAGCTGTGCATCGGGCAGCTCCGGCAGGAACCCACCTCTGAGTTAGATGTTCTACTCCCCCTCCCCACCTGAAAAGAACTCTGTTCCAACTGCCAGTTGCCTCACATTCCGTTACCTCAGTTCAAACTGGCAGACGTTCCACTCCTTCACTCAGGAGCGGTCTGGGGCAATTTATCAAGCCCGATTGTAACTACTCATTAATTTTTAGGCTTTAAGTGTCAATATATCAAGCCCATCACATAGTTTCATAGCGAAGCACGGGTATCCAGCTACTAGTAATACAATACTATTTTTCAACAGAGGTGTTCCTATATTCAGCCTGTTTGGGCATAAAATTAATTCAAAAGGAATTAATCTTTCCCTTGAAGTGAGGTTGGTTTGGTCTGGGATATAATGTTAGATTTTATGTACTGCAATTTCAGGAGAAATCAGAGAAATTGTAACCATCTAAATAACGATGATCAAAACTAGAAACTAAGTTCTATGAAAAGAGACTGAAGGGTTTTATGTTTTAGCCTTGAGAAAAGCTCACTGAGGGTGTCAGAATGATGCTTTCTTCAAATACCTGAAAAGATGCTGCAAGAAGAAAGATAAGATCTGTTCTTACACATTGCAGAATATGAAATAATGGTTATAAGAAGGAAGATTATGACTGAATATTAGAAAAAACCTCTCAGCAGTAGGAATAGTAGAACCACCAATCCTGAAAAGTGGCAAATACTAGACAGCCATTTAGACCTTTCCAAATGTTTATTCTGTGTTCAATATATTTTTAGTATATACATCTGTCACACCATTATTATTTTGGTTTTCTAAATCTTAACCAAATATTAAGTATATTGTCCACAATTGCTAGGACATTGGATAAGATAAAGCATTTTTCACTTGTACAACTTGGCATTTCTTATTTTTTTAAAAAAACCTGAATCTGTTTCCTCTCACAAACGAGGAATATGGATTGAATCTAATAACACCATCATGATAAGGTAGGCCATCAGAATTGGGAATTTAGCTACATTTATGCCTATGCTGAAATAAGAATGTTTTTAACAAATGTTCATCTTAATTTTTAGATGTTTTTCCATAAAATGTCCTAGTTCTCCCACAAATTCATCTGTTGAAGGGTAGCACATAGTGCATCTTTAATTGAATTCTGAGTCTTTGGGGATTGGTGTGTTTGTGTGTGTGTGTGTGTGTGTGTGTGTGTGTGTGTGTGTGTGTGTGTGTGTGTGTGTGTGTGTATTTCAAACTGTTATATAATATTGTTGTCTTATCTTACTGCTGATATACTGTTACAGTTTCTGCCTGTAGGATAATTTTTGTCTTGTAAGTTTTATTGAGTTCATTACAGTTATGTTTGTTAAATAAACATTTTCAATAGTTAAAAGTTCCCCTGCATCTTTAGATGCCTGTTACAAAATGTCATTTATCAGATTGCAATCTTCCAGCATAATTCTTTGTTTGATGGGTCCACTGGAAGAAAACATACACGGGATTGCACATAGCATGGGCCTTTCTAGTAGAAGTGTAATGAGATTATGCATGTTTTTTCAAAAGTGTGCATCTTTATTAATGGCATGTCCTATATTTATTGCCCTTCCTTTTCCTGTAGGTCTTACTGCAGCAGCATCTCTAGTATCTTTGGCATGGGCGCTGGCTTCATATCAAAAAGCTCTTCGTGACTCCCGGGATGACAAGAAACCTATCAGCTACATGGCTGTAATTATTCAATTCTGTTGGCATTTTTTCACAATCGCAGCCAGGGTGATTACTTTTGCTCTCTTTGCCTCTGTTTTTCAACTATACTTTGGGATCTTCATAGTCCTTCATTGGTGTATCATGACTTTCTGGATTGTCCATTGTGAAACAGAATTCTGCATTACAAAGTGGGAAGAGATTGTGTTTGACATGGTTGTTGGAATAATTTATATCTTTAGTTGGTTCAACGTCAAGGAGGGAAGGACACGTTGTAGGCTTTTCGTTTACTATTTTGTGATCCTTTTGGAAAACACCGCCTTGAGTGCTCTTTGGTATCTGTACAAGGCTCCTATGATTTCTGATGCATTTGCCATACCGGCACTATGTGTGGTGTTCAGCAGCTTTTTAACTGGCATTGTTTTTATGCTGATGTACTATGCCTTCTTTCATCCTAATGGACCACGATTTGGGCAGTCACCAAGCTGTGCTTGTGAGGATACTGTAGCTGCCTTCACTCTTCCTGCTGAAGTAGCGTCAAGTACATTAAGGTCTATTTCTAATAATCGGAGTGTCACAAGTGACCGGGATCAGAAATTCGCTGAGAGAGATGGGTGTGTACCTGTCTTTCAAGTGAGACCAACTGCACCTTCAACCCCTTCATCCCGACCACCAAGGATTGAAGAATCCGTCATTAAAATTGATTTGTTCAGGAATAGGTATCCAGCATGGGAAAGACATGTATTGGACAGGAGCCTCAGAAAGGCCATTTTAGCTTTTGAATGTTCTCGTGCACCCCCACGACTACAGTATAAAGATGACGCCCTTATACAGGAGCGATTGGAATATGAAACAACACTATAAATACAACGAATAAAGAAAACTCAGTGCAACGGCTATGATGCATCCAAATCAAAGGGTAATAATAGGGCCGTGGCAATAACTTAATTTCATTCTACAGCAGATCAGGAAGCTATAGCAGTGTCCTTAGTCTAACTACCATCATGATTATCATTTGATCCACTGTACCACAGTCTATCTCAGTAAGCCTAAAAGAAGCAGCATACAAAAACCTCAAAGAATCATTATTTTTGACTGAGAAATAGACTTAGTTCGATTATTCTGATTTTAAAGTGCATTATACAGAATTTAAAAATAAGGCAGGAAGGGTTGAATGAATGACATCCAACATACTAGTGAGTGGGGTTTTCTTTTCTTTTTTTCCTTTTTAGATAAATCCATACATATATTTTTAAGCTTAGTATGTTTGCATAGTTATTTACAAAACAAAGCAGCAGTTTAGAAAAAATTGTCAGAACTAAATTCATACAAGGCGATGTTACTGTTATATGAAAGAAATTAATATAATTATCTTGCATAGGTAAACCATGAAACATTTTCAAATGAGAGACATTGAACAAGGCATTAACAATTTTTCTCTAATCTACAATTTATAATCAAAGAAACTATTCATTTTTATTTTATTAAATTTTATTTCCTTTTTTTAAACAAAAAACAATATTTTATGTACAACTTCAGGGTACTTTTTAACAGGAATTCTATGCAGATGATTCCCTCTTCCCTCCTCAAGTTTCAAAAAGAATTGAGAGTTTGGATGGTTATTAAAAATGTAAATTAAATGATAATCATGATTGGATTTCAATTACAAAGACAAAAACAAAAGGGAGGGAGGGAAATGGAAAAATACCAAAAAGGTATATATCCCATATCCTATGAAGATTACATTCAGTACAGCAGCAAAAGAGAATAGGTGTTTTAATCTACTACATATGAATAAAGCATCACAGAATGCTATAACCTTTTAGTGCCAAATATTGTATAATTACAAAATTAATATAATATAATGGTTTGAAGAAGAGATAATGTGTGACATGTCCTAAAGAAGTTGGAAAGAATACATTGTACTTTCTACAATTACAGTCAATGATGTTTAAGCAAAAAATATTCCCTGGTTTGTAAGCATATAAACTACAATATATACTTTATAAATACTGTAATCTACAGTAATCTACCTTATGCACAAGATTTTCTTGAAGGGGTAAAACTTGTTTCATTGTACTTGGACATAATACAACATTGTGTTTCAGTTTCACAAAAATGTGTTTCAGTGAGCCTTGGATTTAATGCTATCCCACCTCTTGTCGTCTGACACGGCATGGACACAAGATCAAAAGTGTACATTTCTATTCTAGATGAAGTGCCATTTCACTTTCCATGTTAAGGTTAGTTAAAACAAATGATTTTCATGTGTAGCTTAATGCTCAATGTTTTTCCAACTACTCATATTTCTGGTTAATAACATGAAACTTGTCTTTGATTAGCTAGACAAGGAGTGTCAAACTCAAGTCATGTTTTCATCACGTGACGTATCGCGATTTTTTTTCCTTTGCTAAAACGGGTGGGTGTGGCCAGCACGTGATGCATCTGGCCCGCGGGCCACGAGTTTGACACCCCTGAGCTAGACAAAATAAAATTAATCTAAATTTCATTTTTAGGTATAATTTTTGTTTTTAAACAAGTTAAAAGTTAACACAAGCTAATAAAAAGTAAGGAAGAAAATAGAAAAAAGAAAAGCAAAAGATGCATAAAAAATGCACCCAACAATAATCTAAAATTTCAGTATTCCCTTCACAGGTACATCAAAAGAAGAAGGGAAATACATAAATCCAAAGTTTACTGTGGCTCACTTTTGTACAGCTAAACTACACTTTAGCCTTATATCCAAACCAGCTAACTGTCAAAACTTAGTTTTGCAAATAGGTATCTGGGCATGATTCCAAGAAGTATCTTTTCTTACGTTAAAAGTATCCTTGATGGTGCTTTTGGTTGCATTAAAGGTGCAAGTCAAAATTTGATAGTATTTTTTTTAACAAAAATTGGTGCAAACTGGAATAACTCATGGATTATGTCAATATTTTTGTAAAGCAAAAACTCAGTACACAAGTTGTTACTTTTTATAGGCAGAATCTTTTCACCTGTAACTCATTCTCTTTATTAACTTGGTTTAAAAATTAGTCCATAATTATATCTGCTAGTCCTTTGTAAATTAATATAACTGCATAGTCTTGATGCTGTATTAGTTTGTTTCACAATATCATGCAATATGAAAATGTCCATTGCTACCTTTCAAAACAGTGAAAACTTCAGATGAGTGCTTCAGATTTAGTGCAGTGTGCACAGTGGATGATTTATAATGATTTCTGATGAACTCTAAGCTATGAAAATCAGCATTTTCCAATCTGGAATTCTCCAATGTTCTTGGGAACGCAACTTGCAGAATGTGAAGCCACAACAGTGGACAATTGTAGGTTGGAAAAAGCCAATTTATAATTAGATTTAACCTGAAATTTTACAGATTCATTGTGAGATTATAGTTTGCTTGTTTCTACTTCAGTTAATCTCCAGATAGTGGCAAGTTGTATTTTCATAATGTTTCTGCAATTTATTAGAAACTTCAAAAAGTGAGATGGTTCGTTGTGTTATTCTTTAGCAAAGGTATAATCACCTATTGCAAATATCAGCAAGTTGTTTATGAATATAAGCAGTTGCAATAAGCAGGTATGTGAAGCAGATTTTTGTACAGTTGTATTGACAGAAAACAACTTCCCCTCCCCAAAATAGCTCTACGTAAATGTGCATGTCCTTCAGCAGTCTCCTTTGCAATTGAAAATGTCCTACTTCAATTCAATTAACTCTTTAAGATTATGGCATGTTGAATTTGCACTGCTTCAAGCCATAATGCAATTGCATTGGCAAAAGTTATCTCGTTATTTCAATAGATATACGAGTTGAAATTGTGGGATCAATATGCTTTCAATACAAACTCAACATGTATGGGTGGGCAATACTGGTCCATTACTAATTTCAAACGGCCCTCAGTCTGATTTCAAAAATTGAAAAATCTGACAAGAATGGTCCATCCTTTTTCTGAAAACTTGCTGCCTAGGGTGAAAGAGAGGCAGGTGTGGGCATCCTATTGTGCACATGCAAAACAGCGAGAGGAGGGGGAAAGAGGAAATAAAGTGAATGCGTCATCTCACACTCTTCCCTGCCCCTCACATCCATTGTTTCAGCTTTACCAAAGTTCTCCAAGAATTTTTTGTTGAAGGAGGACAGCCTTTAACAGCACAAAGATCACCTCATCTGTATGTGATGCATGAATTTCAGCAAAGCTCCTCTCCATCAACAGCCTTGCATTTGTGGTTCTTTTCATAGCATGTCTTTTGCATAATGTTACGTCTGCCATTATAATGTGTGGAACAAGATACAGTATAAGAGAAGAGGACGTTTGAGTTTTGCAAAGTTTGTTCCAAAGTGATTAACAACATAATGTTTGAATAGAAAGGTCTGAACAAAAAGCAGGATGCTTTTTGTTTCTCATTTGGTTTTTTTAAAATAGTAAATAATATGAATATTTTTTGGAATTTGTGAGGACTACCATGTCTTAAGATTGAACTAATGGGTCCTGCATATATTTGCATGTTTTAGAAATAGCTATCTTATAAAAGATAATTTATCAATTCAGAGATATAATTCATTACTATGTTATTTTTTTCCACTATGGTGATTTGGACAATTTTCAGAATTCCATGAAGACAATCTCTTTCTTCTCTTCTTTAGCTAGGAAGCAGCCTTTATATTCACAGAATGGCCCTTCTTGATGTACCACAATGTTTAATTATTTCTGTCTTGGTATGGCTGGAGTTGCCTACATGATTTTTTGCTTCTAATATACATAATTATGTTGTAATACTGTGCAAAGTCTACAATACAGTTCCATGACATACTCTTCTGTCTTGAAAATAGGGTTCAGTTTTTCTGCTTCAGTGTTATGATGATGTATAATTATTTTATATGATGTCCTTGAACTTATTTCATTGGTATAATTTTACAGGAATAATGTTATTATTCTACCATATTCCCATTTTATTTCAAGGGAACCAATGGCAATATAAACTTTCACAAAACTAATGCTGGTGCATTCTAGGCAACCATTTAACATATAAGGCTCAGCCAATGCCTTCCTGCTACCTACGCCTCCTTTTTTTCTATTGACAAGTAAGAAAAGAAAAATGACTGAACTTTTCTCATTACCTATCCTTAGATGCAAAAAGTGAAACTTTTAATTCACATACAATTTGCTACAGCTTTTTTTCCATTCCCAAAGTGGACTAAACTTTGAGCTAGTGGGTTTTAAAGAGGCAAAATGAGCACTTGCTTCCAACTCTTCCTCCAAGGAAGGCTCATTTTGCATCCTGGCCTCACCCACTTTGGAGAGTAGCTCTCAATAGCTGTGTAAACACTAGACAGACCCACAAGCCAAAGGATGTTGCATATCTCTAATATGCCTTCCTGGGCTGCCGCCATGTTGACATACAGTGGTCCTGTTTGTATAACCTATTTAATTAGATTGGGACGGGGTGTCAACATCTTGCATGGAGTCAACCTTGAGATCATTTTTTGTTCTGACAATGGTAGAATGGTTTGGGGTGAAGTTAACTTTCCCCAGTTTGCTACATCATATGAACAAGTGTAAGGGGATGAATAGAAATGTAACCCTTTCTTTCTGTCTTAGCAAGATAATCATTAAATGGTATCATCTAATTTGAGCTTCAGAAAAACATCATCTTTTCATTCATTCTACTATTCATATTTGGTAGAGTAAGTACACGAAAGGCAAGTTGTTTAAATTCCCCCTCAACTGCATCAGCAATGGTTCTGATCTCACTTCACCAATTATTTTTGTTTTGATTATTTTTCAATCTCAACTATTTTTTTAAAAAAAATAATAAAATCAAAAGCTTCTTACTATGTTTGCAGCAGATAGTAAGCCAGTCATTATGTGACCAGAAAATTTGTATTACTTAGTATAAGCAGTTGTACAATTGTACAGTTTCTAACGGACAAATGGCTACATCAATGTGGTTTTGCTCAAATATTTGATTTTGTCAGAAATGCTCCCTCCAAATCAAGCTCCAAATCAATTTCAAGTTTTCTTCCTCAGCCCCATTTCTTGTCTTTAATACATCTACCTCTGGCTCCATCGACACAGTAAAAACCTCACTCCAAGTCTTGAAGGTAGCATTAGAGAGGGCTGCTTAGAGAGGGCTGTAAAGCACCATGAAGCGGTATATAAGTCTAAGTGCTATTGCTATTATTGCCTGAAATACTCTGATAAAGAAGTAGTAGCATTATCTGCTCTGCCACCTTCAGAAATGCTGCTCTCTTTCACCTTTGGTGAAAGGATGTGAGAGGATAGCAGGCAGTGGGGAACCTTTAAGATCTTTACAGACAGAGACACATGGATGACCAACAAACCACATTTTCTCTCCAACAATGACGGTGGCCTCTGTTTCCAGGATTTCTACAGCAGGTTTCCAGAGTATGCAAAAGTCATAACTATTTTTGTCATTTACCATAGACTGCAGTTTTCCATGAAGTTGCTTAGACATTAGTTCCCCTTACCCCAAGCTTCCAGTTAAAACACAATAAGAATCATAACCTAGTTGTGCTTTCTTCATGGCTTTTGGGCTCAGTTATTATGACAATAAAACTGAAGGGCTAGAGGTTCCTAAAGCAAAAGTAGTATATAGGTTTAATGAAAAACAAAACAAAACAAATGAATAATAAACTTTGTATGACTGCTTCCATTACCCTCCTGGATCCTCTAATACAAATAGGCTCACTATTAGCATACTCTTTCGTTGCATGGCCACTGTGATAGAGCTGCTTTCAGCTGGTAGAAGCTATGATTTTGCAGTGTGAACTTGTAAGGACAGTATCTTTGCTACTCAGAGTTGATGGGATGCATGGCACTGCTGCTGCTTTTTAATGGCTTTATATGTTGGCATTCCTAACAGTCAAGGGCTAATATGAGAGGAGACAGCAGAATCCTCGAAGACAAGAGCTGAAGCTGATCACCAACAAGCCCAGAATATAGAATGGAAGAAATTAAGGGAAGTTCAGTAAGATAAAAAATGAACTGAAAGTGAATGGGTTTTTGGGTTTGTTTGTTTGTTTCAACAGGAAAAAATTGAATTCATTTTTTTCTGAAAAGAAAAAAAACTCTTTATCCTCCCTGTGCAGTGCTCCCCAATATTTGTCCTAGTGATTCTATTGAGTAAAATCGAAAGAAAAATTTCAAAATACCTTTGAAACAGAGTTTTGTTCCACATCAAGATTAATATTTATGTCAATTACATATACTTTTTTTTTCTGGAAAATGTGTGGGAATTTCTGCCAAAGCTCTACTAAATGGGCATTATCTTGTAATTGCTGGTTCAAATGGAAGTATCATTTTTATATGTTACCACTATTCTATTACTGTGTTTTGTTACCTTATATTGAAATGTCTGACGTGATGCCTTCCAGATAGATTGAATTTCAGCCTCAAGAATTTCAGTCTGTATGGTCACTGTTCCCATTAGCTGTATTCTGTAACCAAGATATAACCTGAAAAGGCATAATGCATTTTGCTGATATAAAATATCTGTAAAAACATGCATATGTACCACAACATCTTTGTACTGAAAATCAGATTGTTCTTTTTCCATTTTTGTTTCTTGGAGAAAAATATACTATATTGGTATGGGATGACTCTAATATAAAGACTACACTACAGTAAATGTTTGCATATAGGGCATCATCTAAGAAACATGAAACATTGACAAGATGGGATCTTATGAAATGTTAAAAACATTTGAGATGCAGAAAACCGATGGGGCTTAATTTATTAATTTTGCTTATTTGTGAAATTCTAATAATGCAAAGCCATTTTATTGTTGATCAATTACATTTCCAAGAGTTGAAAACTTATACCACTATTTGTCTAGCTATGTTTAAAATCTGCATTTGTTTGTTTTTTTACAGTAGACTACCTCAGCAAGCTTTAATTTTCATTCTTTTTACAATTTACAACATTTAGAAAAACAAAATATTTTTTCAAAATTATACCAGTTAGTATTTAGAAAGAATAACCTGGGGGAGGGGAAAGACCCACCCTAGATCATTAAGGAATATGGAACACACTTCCTCACCGTGAAGCATTTATGATGATGTTTTCAGGCAGACTCTGTATTTATTTTATCTCTTTTGTAAAGAAAGAAAATACTGGTTGCATCTAATTTGCTGGGTCTGGCGTGGAAACTTGAGCAAAGCCCAAAATCATACCAACCGTCATCCACTTGGTGGCAGAAGCATACATCTTTTCTCCCTTTAAAAAAATAATAATAACAGGAATATGCTGGTATCAGAACTCACTGTGTCCTCCATCTGGATTACTAGACTTTGATGTTCGGCTCAGTATCCATAAAGCTGCTTTAGGAGTGTGAGTCTATGACATGCAGTTCAAATATCAAGGAACCAGCCCATATAAGCTGCTTGTATATGCTTACTTTGTCTTAAGAGTTGTATTTTCCCTATTTATAAATTAAGGGTTTCCCCTCACTTTGTTTATCCTGTCTCAGAAATCTACTTATAAGAAATACCAGGGAAAAAAAGTAATGAAATGTTACCCTTTGCAGACTAGAAAATGGCCAATGATTTCTCAGCTCCTGTTGTAAACTGTTGCATTTTAAGCAGATTGTGCTAGTTGTAACTGTGCTTTTACTCAATAGTTACCATTATCGGATCATCTTTATGTTTATGGAAACCATGTAGATATATTTCCCTCAAGCACAGTGACTTGAGTTGAATGATATTCCTGACAGTTCTTGTGCTATGACCTGTAAACATTGTACAAATGTACTTGGTATTTCGTTTGAAATGAAGACTCAAATAGATAATGGAACAGAAATCCTTCCTGTAAATACCTATATTCAGACTCCATGTATACAAATATTCCTTTTGAGTCCTGATTGTGAAGAGCGTCTTGATTGGCTAGAGACCATTGCCTTGCACTGACAGTGGTTAAATGTGCTATAGTAAAGAACACAGTGTGTGAAGTATTTGGTGTACTACAGTACCATAGTTCTTTTGGTCTGTTAAGTAAGTTACAATTTGTGATGAAATGAAATTCAAAGTAGTGCTTCATACTTAAACATTTCTTTGAATACAACTTGATTTTTCTTGTAAAACTTTAAAAGAAAACTTGAAAAATTTTATATATTTGGATTTTGTAGATTTTTTTTTATTTTATTGCAACAAGAAGTACCAAATCATTAAATAAAGTACACTGTGGTCATTTTACTGACAATGTGGAGTCTTTTTACCACAATGTTGGACCAGCCCAAAGCTGGGTGGTTCATTTCACCTGGTGCGAGTTAACCAATAATTACACAAAGGTGGATGGGAACATATAAAAATGTTTATTTCTGTGTGCAGAGATAAAGAAGTTTAAGTTTAAGTTTATTTGTATTTATATGCCGCTCAACTCCGCAGGTACAAGTCACCTCTGGGGTTAAAGTCTCAAAACAAGCACTCCCTATGTCCCCTCACAACATTTATTTATACATCTTAAAGATTGCATCAGCAGTTTGATTGGATGAATACATTTTCCTCACCACACATTTGGTGGGCAGATTTTCCTAGCTCTAAGGGGGGCAACTAGGTAACTTCTTTCTTTCTAGGAACTTCCAACAGTCTCTTGTGGTGCCCTCAACAATGCCTCATTTTAATTAAATATGTAATAATAAATATGGCATATATATTTGATAGCCAAGGACCTGTATATGAGTTCATTATTTTCCATTCTGTGCATATAGTAAGTAGCTATTTTTATGTTTAGGTCATTCTACACTAGAGGCGTCCTCATAGCTTTGTTCCCCTCGGGGTACATGAGAGACTTCCAAGCAAAGTTCTGGCTGCAGCAGGTCCTCATTTTTTATTGGCTTAGGGACACATTTTCTGCCAAAGGAATTCTTCAAAATAAAGATGATGAAATACATCTTTCCCATTGTTACAATCTGTGAAAGAATATCTCATTTAAAAAATGGGTAAAAAAGTATGGCAGACTTAATTACACCCTGAGATACCATTTGGTAATTCCACTTCTAAACTGTAACATTCCATTAACATACATTTTACTGCTATTTTGTTGGCATTGATGTTACGTCCTCCCCAGGACACTGGCAACAGCCACCGCTTCCTCTGATTGGTTGGCGGCCGAGCGGGAGAATCCAGCCCTCCGATTGGCCGTCACGTTTGACAGCCGCCTTAAAATAGAGCTGTCAAACGCGGCTGAGGCAACTCTTGCCGATTAGTGTTCCTAGTGTTCCTGCTGATATAGTTCTCTTGCTGTTACTTCAATAAAAGACTGGTTTGTTCAGACTCCAGTCTCCTGTCGTCCCTTCGTCCTCCGGACTCAACAATTGACATACATTGTTCTTTGAGGTGTCAGTCTGCCAAAGCTGTGCTTACACTTATACCATAGTCATGACAGTGAGTAAACTAATAAACGATGCTGCCTGTTGTTATGTTCATGACAAAATAAAAAAAATTCTTATATGGTTTGCAGCAAGGTTTAGTCTAACCCTGCTGTTCTGATTTATTCATGTGTCACATGGAAAAAGATAAAGAGGGTTTTTATAAAAACCTCAGTGCTATTAGTTCTTTTTGTTCTTATTTATCTAGAAATTCACAATACAAAGCAAATGCAGATTACAACGTTCAATGTTTATTTTCTGAACTGAAAGCTTTACAGTCTCTCTCACACATTCACTCAGATCCCATTCAAAGTATACCTGGCCAGGCTAGAATCAAAGTGGGAAGCCCCCTGGTGCATGGTATTTTGCTCTGTGTGATGACACTGATGTATTATATTTCTCATCACTTTTGTAAGTTCTGGCAAGGTTTAGTTAGTCCTGGTTTCCACTATAGTATAATAGCAATAGCACTTTACTTATATACCGCTTCATAGTGCTTTACAGCCCTCTCTAAGCGGTTTACAGAGTTCAGCATATTGCCCCCAACAATCTGGGTCCTCATTTTACCCACCTCGGAAGGATGGAAGGCTGAGTCAACCTTCAGTATCATTGCTGAAGTATCCACTGGTTTAGCTAGTCCTGGTTTCCACTGAAGTATCTAGCCATTAAAGCACTGAAGGAGCAATGTCTTCCAGAAGATATGGTGCAACTCTTTCAAAGTTTTATCCACACACAAAAAACTTCCCCTGGAACACAGAAACAGAGAGACAACTGGAAAAAGCTTTTAAAGTAGCTGTTTGAGGTTTCCAGAAAACGTGACTTTTTAATGCCTTTACTTTTAGAAGTGACACCTCACTAATGCTAAAGCATCTACAAAACAACACTTTTGAAGGCTTTCCAAGCCCTAGTATTTAATACTACTGAAAACATATAATTCTGTGTATTATTGTTTCTGTTCATTTGTTTATTTATTTAATTTATCATCCATCTCGTTTCAAGTGACTCTTGCTTGCTTCCATTTGATTGTTTTATCTCTATCGTCTTTTTCTTCAATGCATATGGTATTCAAGAAAAAAAACACTAAGAACAATAGAATGTACACACTAGTTAATTTAATTACTAATTTAATATGTAGGAGATATTTTCTAGTTGTTACTTCAGTTTTATCCAATAGATATTTTACATCACATGATATAGAAATAAAGAAAACAATATGGAATAATGCAACTAAAATATCTTTGTAAATATTCTTAAAAATAAAACAACATTTCAAAATGTTACTATCAATTAAATGATTTAAAAGCATTATTCAGAAAAAAATGTCCAGCAGTAACCATAACCCTGATCTCAAGATATTTATGTCAGTTTCTCATTTCACTTCTGAAGTACCTTACAAACACTTTTTAATAATCCAAACATTAAGTAATCATCATGAAGGAAAATAATTAAACAATAAATGAAATTACAAATAACTTAAAGTAAAAGCAATGCATTTTGCAACAACAGAACTCAAAAACTGTTAAAAATTTAAATGAACAGAAATGGTTCTCCTAAATATAAGCATTGGTCTCTTCTTTACCTGTTGCTCTATCTCTTTAACACTTTGCACAAATCATTACAGTAGTGATTATTTCCTGGGTACAATTTGCCATGATAATTATCAAAAGGTCACAATACCAGTTTGCTTTGCACAATTTCCTTTTAATGTCTTAAGGGAAATTAAACACATTAAAAAGATCTTTAAAAAGAGCTGTGTGATGGCCTAGAGGTGAAGACACTTGCCTCCCGTTTGGAAAGTTGAGAGTTTAATCCTAGGCAGCAACAGATGTTTCTCTATCAGGGCTCAAAGAGAAAATATCTGCTGCGAACTCCATGTAGGCATCAAGAAAGGGCATCTGGGCAGTAAATGCTCAGCTGCATTCAGTCGTCCTGACCCCACCCCAAAGCAAGGGATTACAGAGTCCAGGTATAACCTGAATTGCAACCATTTTTTTCTCCTAAACTGAACAAACTATAATAAAATTATATTTCCTGTTGTGTCTAATACAGACACCAGGTTAAATGTTATTTCACGTTTTAAAATTACAGGGTTATTCAAAAAGAATGAACCGATTTCATGACGCATTGCTTCAGTTCTCAAGCATTGTCATGTAATGAGTCAGTGACCATTTGAAAGAGGAGTTACCTTAAGTTTTGAATGGCTGCCATAGGGGCAATGTAGTCGCGTCGTTCTTCTGGCAACATTCAGTTGTTTGTTTACCCTCGGAATGGCGAGTCCTCAGGAAAAGGCGTTCTGAGTTGGGGGGGGGCCAAGACCTTGTTCTTTGTGCTTGGCCCGCAAGATCCCCAGACCTAACCATGTGTGATTTTTTCTTGTGGGGATAAGTAAAAGATCGTGTTTATGTTCCACTGCTACCTACTAACCTCAATGACATTAAACATTGAATATCAACTCAGTGGATTGTGATATGCTGGGAGGAATTCTCTTATCGCATTGACGTTGCCCGTGCTGCAGGTTGTGGCCACATTGAATACTTGTAAGACAGGAAATAAAAGTTGATTGTGGGTAGAATACTTGTGACTTGGCTGGAGTTTTGTATTACTTATCCTTAATAAAATATTGCATCATGAAATCGGTTCATTCTTTTTGAATATCCCTGTATTTAAAATTACAGTTAACTCAAGGTTCCTTTTATGTACAATCCAATTAATCAAATTTAAATACTTTTCATAAAAAAGGAATCAATATCAGCCTGATTTGATAGAGAAATCAAAGACAACCTCTACTACACCGGAGAAAAGAAATCCAAAATTTAAGAAAAGTATCAAATTTAGTCCAAAACAGTTAAAGCTTACATACTAGAAATAAGGTATAAATTTGATACATTTCCAAAAAGCCTAAAAAATAAATTTTATATCTTATTCCAAATCGGGATTGTGCTTTTTAAACTATAGTTTTATGTTTGTAAAAAACAGTTGTACTAATATTAAAAGATGTGCAGGTAATCCACAGCTTACAACCATTCATTTAGTGACTGTTCAAAATTACAACAGCAAAGAAAAAAATAACTTATGACCGGTTTTCATATTTATGACCATGGTGTTTGCTATATACATATATATAGATCTTCAGGATGGGTGCAAGGACGGAGGCGACTCCTCTGCAGATTAATATAACTCTTTAATGTAATCAACAGCGATAACCAGAAACTCTACAAAACATGAACTGAGGCAATTCTCTTGACAGCTCACCTTTTATATCCGGCTAAAAAACCCCAACAGCCAATCACAGACTTAGATGTTCCCGCTCCTAGAGCGGCCCCTGGTGGCCTTCAAAATTTGGTTGCTTGGCTACTGGCTTTGAATTTATGACAGTTGCACTGTCCTGGGGTCATATGATCACTATTGTACCGGTAACCTTCCCAGCCAGCTTCCAACAAACAAAGTCAATGGGGGGAAAGTGGATTCACTTAACGATTGTGTGGATTTACTTAATAACTGCAGGGATTCACTTAACAAAGTGAATGGCGAAAATGTCATAAAATAGAGCAAAATTCATCATTTAATAACTGCCTGGCTTAGCAATGGAAATTTTGGGCACAATTTTTTGTAAGTCAAGGACTACTTGTACTTTCCTGAGCCATACATATAACAATGGTTTTTAAAGCCTACCTTTTAATAAAATTATACATTTGCACAGCAAATAAAAAAGTATTATAATAATTCTTAAAAAAATATTGCATTAAAATATCATTCAAAAACTCTTCACAATGATTTGCCAAAGTTATTCATTGTCTTGTTTCTCTGTTACAACTCGTTCCATCAAGGCTCTCCACACATTTCCTGGTATTTTCTGATGTTTGTCTATTAAACACCATAGTGCATTCTTTGCCTGTGAGGGGAGAGGAAGTATAAATTATTAATTATTATTGCATCATTCAATGGTAAATTACTTTTAAAATCAAAAGCAACAACGAATACTTTTCAAACTACACTAGAATATTAACCAGACATTCAATAATTTAACCCTGAAATTACCAAATCCACACAAATTCAAAATATATGAAAACGTGACAAACCGTGTGGCCGGAATCGGCCAATCCCTGGTTTATCCAAATTGTGGTTTAATGAATTAAGTATTTTGCCTGATATGTGTTCACCCTGTGCACAAGACTTTGAATCAGGCGACCTATTTTAGCTAACAGAGTTGTGCCATCGCAGTCTCACTCAGCCAATGTGTTGCTGTAATTCCATAATCAAATCACGTTGCCACCCTAATTTCAGTCTCATTGGGTCATCGTTTAAGAGGTTTTTACTCTAAACAGGTCTAAAGAATGACGTGGGTGAGCAAAACAAGCAGGGAGGTATTTTCTACTTCCTGCCTGTTTCCCCACTGACTTCGCTTGTTGGAGGTTTTCAAGGAGAAAAGAAGCATCCATAAAATATATACAGTACTCTCTTACAAAGTCCAACTTCAGTTTTCATTGAAAAATTGAACTATCTCTTTTCACACAATTATCATTTATTTATTTCACCTTTGTTTATTCATTTATTATTCAAAATATGTGCTTAAATCTAATCTAATGCCCATAAAACCCTTTGTAGTCCAAGTGGTATTGGAGGCCAGTAAACGCCGGATATACACCGGGTGTACCCGATGTCTGATGAGTGCAGTGGTTGCTGCTGATCTGGGGGTGGGACTCCATAAGTTAGCTCAACCTATTCAGTTTGAGCAGATGGACGGATCATTGTTGGGAGGACAACCAGCTACGCACATCACTGGAAAAGTAACGATGGATCTAGGACAGCATAGGGAAGAGTTGAGATTGTTGATGGACGTTGTAGAGAGAAAGGGGCCACATTAATAAATTAAAAATATTAGTTGTCTGGGAAAAAATAGCTGACCTGCCAATCAGGTGGAGCTGGTGGCATTGGTTAGGCCTAGAGGTGTTGGAGGCAGTGTGATTTTGTAGCAATGGAGGCAGAGCCTTCCTGGTGGTGAATTTATTTTTTATTATTGAAAAAACAAAGGCCACACATGGTTGATGGGCTGAATTAAGGCCATATCTCATGCCAGCCTGCTCTATATGCTTATCCATGATCATCATTATGATAGATCATCATTTTGAATTTTTAAAATTTTCTTCCACTCAAAATACAGCACTATAAAAATTTACTTTCTGATGAAATATTGCTTCAAGATAGCCTACACAGATTGCCTGCTTCACAAAAACCCAATAGTTTCTTCAAAGCACCAGAGGGCAGGACAAGAAACAATGGTTGGAAACTAATCAAACTAATCAAAGAGAGAAGCAACCTGGAATTAAGAAGAAACTTCCTAACAGTGAGGGCAACAGTGCAATGGCTTGCCTTCAGAAATCGTGGGCACTTCGTCACTGGAAGTTTTTAAGAAGAGACTGGACAGCCACTTGTCTGGAATGGTATAGGTGAACTTTTTTTTGGCTTGCATGCCAAAAAGTTGTGTGCGTGTGCTCACCTGCCCACACCCATGCCCTGCCCACACACCCATGCCCTCCTCCCGGCATGCGCACAACACTTACACATGCCCACAACAACCCCCTGCACTGATGTCCTTTGTGTTTTGAGAAAGCAACGCCATCTCCTTCAAGGTTCCACTCATTTCTTCCTTATAAAGCATCTTATTTTGTTTTTAAAAGTCCAACTTTTGTCCAGTAGTCCAAGAACCATTTATTCAGTCCTAAAGTTGCCCTTCAACGAGTACACTAATCACGGTTCTTTATATCCCATAGGTAAACAATCAGTTCCATTTAAATAGTCCCAGAAGTTATCAAAAGCTTCTTTACAGATTCAATCTTCTAGCATAAAATTCAGGGATCCCTTTAATTAAATAACTTCCTTGATTTCGTATTTGAGTCTCCGGTAGTTAGGTATAATCCAGTAAATATTTTCACAGTCCTTCATATAAATATTTCCAGACTTGTATATTTTCCTTTCATCAGCAGATGGCGCTCTTAACTTAAATTTCAGTGTTACCACTAGTCAATTGTTATTTTAGTTGTAGTTCAATTATTAAAACAGGATAAGCACCCACAACTTCTAAAGGCAAGCTGGTCTACTGGTCCTCACTGTTAGGAAGTTTCTCCTTAAGTCCAGGTTGCATGACTCCTTGATTACTTTCCATCCATTGTTTTTTGTCCTGCCCTCTGGTGCTTTGGAAAATAATTTGACCCCATCTTCTTTGTGGCAGCCCCTCAAATACTAGAATACTGCTTTCATATCACTCCTAATCCTTCTTTTCTGTAGACTAGTCAAACCCAAATCCTGCAACCGTTCTTCATAGGTTTTAGTCTCCAGGACTTTAATCATCTTAGTTGCTCTTCTCTCCACTTTTTCTAAAGTCTCAACATCTTTTTTGTAGTGTGGTGTAGTAAAACTGGATGCAGTACTCCAGATGTGCTCGTACTAAGGTTTTATAAAGTGGTGCTAGTACTTCACGTGATTTTGATTCTATGCCTCTGTTTATACAACTGCTGGCTTTAACAATTTAAAAAAAAACCCTCCTCACTGACACTAATCCTCGGGACTGACAAAGGTATTGATCTGCTGGAGCATTATTTATATATTTATTTATATTACATTTTTATGCCACCCATCTCACATGTAAGGTGATTTGTGTTAATAGAAATTTTGTGGAGATTGGACAGGAACGACAGGAAAGGCCCATGTCAACCCTCCTTTATGTTTAGCCCCCACTTTGAATTCAGGTTAATAGTTAACATGATCACTTCCAGAAACTAAAAGAGGAATCTTTCGGAGAACATTCAAAAGGCATCATTAGAATTTAGTTGATTGTGGTGTTATGAGTGTTATAGTAAAATGATATTTTAATATCATTCTTGATTTAACTATTATAGCGATTATAACGATATACAAAAGTAACCAGTCTATATATACTGTACATATATCTAGTCAGTTTACATATTTATTTTTACCTATGATAAATACAACAATATTAAAAAAAAAACATCACTACATAATTTTGTTCCAAATGTCCTTACTCTTAAAAAATAAAAAATAAACTTTGTTCCTTTAGAACAAAGAAGCCATATTGCAGTATATATGTAGCATGGCTTGTTACAATATAATTATCTACCCAGTAGTAGAGGATTTAGGCCTAAATTGTCACACCTGACTAATTATGGGATATAGTAATATTCTGAAAGTTATTACTCAATCACAAAACAAAAACCTCCCAGAGATTATACCAATCAATAGTAGTAATTCAAAAAAGCTTTTGCACAACTTTGTGGTATAGCCTGGCTACTGGGAAAAGGATTAGGAGTTCTATTATTGCAATATGCTATATCTGGACTACCCTTGAAAAGTATCTGGAAGCTTCAGTTGGTTTAGAATGTGGCCATGCAAGCAATCATGAGCACCCAAAGAGCAAAGCATGTAACACCTCTGTTGCACAAGCTGCATTGGGTGTGGTTTGTTTCTGATTCAAGGTGTTGGTTATGACCTTTAAAGCCCTACATGGCATGAGGCCAGATTACCTACAGAAGTGTCTTCACCTCATTATATAAGCACATCCCACCTGGTCAATGCCAGAAATGTATGTTGTCAGTTAAAGAATACCGATTTGTGGGGTCCAGTAAGAGAAACTGCTCTGCTGTTGTACCTCTCCTTTGGGTGAAATGAAAGCTGAGGTGGGCCCCTCAGTCTCTTAGCTTTTTGGAAATGACTAAAGCCCCTGGCACTACTATCTTGCTCTGGGTTCATAGGGGAGCACACAGCTGTGGGGCTGGTTAGCACTGTGAAGGCCCTCCTCTCACCTTTTAATTAACATTGAATGTTGAATTTTAAAAATACCCTTGTAATTGTATGTATGTATGTACTGTATGTTCCGGCGTATAAGACGACTGGGCGTATAAGACGATCCCCAACTTTTCCAGTTAAAATATAGAGTTTGGGATATACTCGCCGTATAAGACTACCCCTCCTACCATCTTTCTTTTTCTTTCTGTCTTCCTTCCTTCCTAACATCTATCTATCTTTCTTTCTTTCTTTCTTTCTTTCTGTTTTCTTCTTTCTTCTTTCTTCTTCCTTCCTTCCTTCCTTCCTTCCTTCCTTCCTTCTTTCTTTCTTTCTTTCTTCTTTCTTTCTTTCTTTCTTTCTTTCTTTCTTCCTTCCTTCCTTCCTTCCTTCCTTCCTTCCTTCCTTCCTTCCTTCCTAACATCTTTCTTTCTGTCTGTCTGTCTGTCTTCTTTCTTCTTCCTTCCTTCCTTCCTTCTTCCTTTTTCTTTCTTTCTTTCTTTCTTTCTTTCTTTCTTTCTTTCTTTCTTTCTTTCTCTGTCTGTCTGTCTGTCTGTCTTCCTTCCTAACTTCTTTCTGTCTGTCTGTCTGTCTTCTTTCTTCTTCTTTCTTCTTTCTTCTTTCTTCTTTCCTTCTTTCCTTCCTTCTTTCTTTCTTTCTTTCTTTCTTTCTTTCTTTCTTTCTTTCTTTCTTTCCTAACATCTTTCTTTCTTTCTTTCTTTCTTTCTTTCTTTCTTTCTTTCTTTCTTTCTTTCTTTCTTTCTTTCTTTCTTTCTTTCTTTCTTTCTTTCTTTCTTTCTTTCTTTCTGTCTGTCTGTCTTTCTTTCTGTCTTCCTTCCTTCCTAACGTCTTTCTGTCTGTCTGTCTGTCTGTCTTCTTTCTTCTTCTTTCTTCTTTCTTCTTTCTTCTTTCTTCTTTCTTCTTCCTTCCTTCCTTCCTTCCTTCCTTCCTTCCTTCCTTCCCTCCCTCCCTCCCTCCCTCCCTCCCTCCCTCCCTCCCTCCCTCCTTTCTTTCTTTCTTTCTTTCTTTCTTTCTTTCTTTCTTTCTTTCTTTCTTTCTTTCTTTCTTTCTTTCTCCCTGAAAACTACTCCCCACCGTGGCTCCTTTCTCCCTCGCCCAGCCCTCTTCCAAGATGCCAAATCCTGGAAGAGAAGCCTGGAAGAGCATCGCACTTCCAGGTCCCTGCCGGGGGTTGTTCCGGGGGGAAACCACGCCAAGCGTGGTAGGTGGGTGAATAGCTCCCCTCCCCTTGGAGGAAGAAGGAGCCTCTGTTGCCGTCTCCCACGGGGCTCCAGCCACCCGACTGAGTCCCCGACCGCAGCGCCGGCAGGGTTAACGTGCATGGGAGGGAAGGAGAGCGTGCGCTAACACTGCCGCCGCTGCTATTGCCCGCCCCGGCGTGTCCTTCGTGCAAGGCGCTGCATGTGCGAAGTCTCCCCGGTTGCTGTGGCTGCACCGGGGAGCCCGCATCCTGGTCAACGATGGAGACGCTGCACGCACGGGAGATGCCAGAAGTGGCAGCATCGGCGGCAGGCTCCTGCCTGCGTCTCCCGCCTGCCCGCTTCACATTCTTTTAAATGCTAAGGCAAGAGGCAGGCGGCAGGAGACCCAGGCAGGAGCCTGCTGCTGATGCCCCCACTTCTGGCATCCCCGTGCCTCTTGCCCTGCTCGCCGGGCACCTGTGCTCCACGGTCCCTCCCACACGTACAGCATCTCCATCATTGACCAGGACGCGGGCTCCCCGGTGCAGCCACAGCGACCGGGGAGACTTCGCACATGCAGCGCCTTGCGCGAAGGACACGCCGGAGCGGCAATAGCAGCTGCGGCGGCGGTAGCACGCGCTCTCCTTCCCTCCCATGCGCTGAAGCCTTCCCAGCAGGCTGCCGGACAAGACCGAGGAGGGCGGCGTCAGGGGCTCCGGGGCTCCTTTGGCCGCTTGGCTGGAGAATGGCGGGGATGCGGCCACGGCCGTTTTTGAGCTCCCCCCGGCTCGGAAGTTTTAGTACCTGGTGTAAAAGATGACCCCCAACTTTTGAGAAGATTTCAAGTGGTAAAAAGTTGTCTTATACGCCGGAACATACGGTATGTATGTATGTATGTATGTATGTATGTATGTATTTTTATAATTTTATATGGTTTATGTTTTAATATTTTATTTGCACACTGCCAGACTCCCTCTGCGAGGGAGATGGACAATTTCTATATTTGATAAATAAATAAAGTCTCAATTGGTCCACAGTTTCTCTGCTTCCCATCCTTCAGTAAAATCACAAGAGAAGACTTTAAGATTATTCTGTTATTCACTTTAAAGGAGAGTTCTGCTCTTGAGAAACTGCTGCAGAATTTCACTTTTCCGTGAAAAAAATTAAGAGAAATTGTGCAATTTGTTTAGGGAATATGTAATTGTGGTTTTTCTGCCACTCATTTTTCAGGAATTTCAGAGACATTTCTGTTCAGCTCTTCTGTTAAAGTCATTGCACACCCTAACACTGAAAACTTGAATTTTGTAGGTGTTCCTCAAAAAACTGATAGCTAAATCCAGATCAGGGGTGAAATACACTTACCTTCCCTACTGGTTCGCAAATGTGTAGATGTGAAGATTCAAGCCATATCACACCAGTATTCTGTTTCTCAGGATCTGAGTGAATAGTACAACTGGAGCACTCATTAGTTTTGGCTATAAACTTTTTAATGATTTAGATATTTTTTTTATTTGAAACCATAATAGAAGAGTATGCATATCTAATGTCCAGCTATTTCAAGTGAATGCATAAATTGTTTTGTTATTTTCAGACTTTTTTACAAATAGTATACTCAGAAACTATGAAGCATCTAAAACCATTTTACTGAATGGTTTCCGGATTCTCATGATGGTTCATTCCATTAAATTAAATTATAAAGGCATAGGAATCTGTCTATTCCCACTGGTATTTCCTAGCCCTGCTTTCCAAAAAGTATTTCATTGTTCTGAGGATGTTGTTGAAATATATTATAGCTAAGTACTTATTGATGTAACTAAATACCCTATTTCACTAACATCTAATTATCTTCCCACCATTATGGGAAGAGTTTGGGCCTGTTTCTCCCGAGGATGTGGACAGGGCTGTGGGAGCGATGGGTACCTCCACCTGTTTATTGGACCCGTGCCCCTCCTGGCTGGTTTCGGCCAGCAGGGAGGTGGCACGTGGCTGGATCCAGGCGGTGGTCACCGCTTCTTTGAGAGAGGGAGCCATACCGCAGTCGTTAAAAGCTGCGGTGGTGCGACCCCTCCTGAAGAAGCCTTCCCTGGATCCAGCTGACTTGAAGAACTATCGTCCAGTCTCCAACTTACCTTTTTTAGGGAAAGTTGTGGAGAAGGTGGTGGTGACTCAGCTTCTGCAGCTCCTGGATGAAACAGATCATCTAGATCCTTATCAGTCGGGTTTCAGGCGCGGCTACAGTACAGAAACTGCCTTGGTCGCTCTGATGGATGATCTCTGGCGGGCCCGGGATGGGGGGAACTCCTCCATCCTGGTGCTACTTGACCTCTCAGCGGCTTTCGATACCATCGACCATGGTATCCTTCTGCATCGGCGAGTTGGGAGTGGGAGGCACCGTTTTGCGGTGGTTCTCCTCTTATCTCGCCGATAGGATGCAGTCGGTGCTGGCAGGAGGGCAGAGATCGTCCCCTAGGCCCCTAACATGTGGGGTGCCTCAGGGGTCGGTTCTCTCGCCCATCCTGTTTAACATCTACATGAAACCGCTGGGGGAGATCATTCGCAGACATGGGGTGTGTTTCCATCAGTACGCTGATGACACCCAGCTGTACATCACCACCCCGTCTGACTTCAGAGAGGCAGTTGATGTAATGTGCCGGTGCCTGGACGACGTTAAGATCTGGATGGGGAGGAATAGACTCAGACTTAATCCCGACAAGACTGAGTGGCTGTGGATATTGCCTCCTAAGGACCATGACAACTGTCCCTCCTTGGTCTTCAAGGGAGCAAAACTGACTCCCTCGGACCAGGCCCACAACTTGGGGGTCCTCCTAGATCCACAGCTAAAATTGGATCATCATCTTTCTGCTGTGGCTAGGGGGGGCCTTTGCACAGGTTTGCCTGGTGCACCAGTTGCGGCCATACTTGGAGAAGGAGGCTCTACTCACGGTCACTCATGCCCTTGTCACCTCGCGTTTGGACTACTGCAATGCGCTCTACATGGGGCTACCCTTGAAGAGTATCCGGAGACTTCAGTTGGTGCAAAATGCGGCTGCGCGTGCTGTGGTGGGTATGCCAAGGTACACCCACGTGACACCTATACTCCGCCAGCTGCATTGGTTGCCCATCGGTCTCCGGGTCCAATTCAAGGTGTTGATCACCATCTTTAAAGCCCTTCATGGCTTAGGACCAGGCTATCTTTGGGACCGCATTCTGCCTCATACTTCCCTCCGACCGGTTAGGGCCCACAGAGTTGGCCTCCTCCAGGTCCCATCGGCCAAGCAATGCCGGCTGGCGGGCCCTAGGGGGAGAGCCTTCTCTGTGGCTGGCCCCGCGCTCTGGAACCAACTTCCCCCAGAGACCCGAACTATCCCCAGTCTGCTGGCCTTCCGAAAAGCCGTTAAGACATGGCTTTTCCTGCAGGCTGGGGGTAGAGCTTAATCCACTCGAGCTCACCCCCAAGTATGTATGGTTGTTGAATGGTTGTCGATGTTTTTTATATTGTGTTTTTAAATTTTGTATTTGCTTTTAATTAATATTTAATATTTGGTTTATTCTTGTATTTTTCTCTGTTGTACGCCGCCCTGAGTCCTTCGGGAGTTGGGCGGCATATAAGAATATCAAAATAAACAAACAAATAAATAAATAAATAGGACTCTGCATAATTCTGACCTTTGTAAACACTTGATCAGATTTTGGTCTTTTGCAAGGTTCTTGAACCAATGCCAAATCGAGATTCAAAAAAACAGGACTGTTCTCTTACAGGTAGCCCCCCCCCCCAAAAAAAGATATGTTTTTCTATACAGAATTTTCTAAATGCTAAACTATAGAATTTTGTTGTTGTTGTTAGTTGCGGTCGTGTCCGACCCATCGCGACCCCATGTACAACGTTCCTCCAGGCCTTTCTGTCCTCTACCATCCCCCGGAGTCCATTTAAGTTCACGCCTACTGCTTCAGGGACTCCATCCAGCCACCTCATTCTCTGCCGTCCCCTTCTTCTTTTGCCCTCAATTGTTCCCAGCATTAGGCTCTTCTCCAGTGAGTCCTTCCTTCTCATTAGGTGGCCAAAGTATTTGAGTTTCATCTTCAGGATCTGGCCTTCTAAAGAGCAGTCAGGGTTGATCTCCTCTAGGACTGACCAGTTTGATCCCCATGCAGTCCAAGGGACTCGCAGGAGACTTCTCCAGCACCATAGTTCAAAGGCCTCAATTCTTTGGCACTCAGCCTTTCTTATGGTCCAACTTTCACAGCCATACATTGCAACTGGGAAAATCATAGCCTTGACTACACACACTTTTATTGGCAGGGTGATGTCTCTGCTTTTTAGTATAGAATTTAGCTATACAATAAACAAGTGGCTGTTACACATGTTACATGGGAATCAACTTAAAAACCCTCCACATTATTTTTATCCTCTGCTTATAAATAAAGATAAAAAATACTTATTTTATTTACCCAGATATAAAATGTACATAAAGAACAATTATATTAAAATAGATTATATTTATTACATAGCCTATTTATTACATAGGAAGTACAAGACCAATATATCAGTTTTATTTAAACATTTATTATATGTGGAAACATTTATTAAATTGTATTCTGATTTATCAATGAAATGCATTCTGAAAAAAATGAAACCAGAATTTTCCTGGTTAATTTATGAAAAATTAACTTCAATATGTAGTATTATCCACTAGGTGGTACTGCAGCACAGTTTAATTGATCTGTTAATGGACTTTTATGTGTACGCTTTTATTTTGGCTGTAAATTTGCTTTAGATTTAGCTATCCTATTAACAGGGCTAAGCGAATAGGACAAGATAGTAGATTAAGTGTCTTTGAAGTTTTGAAAGCAACTGTTATGTTTTCTTAGTTCAGATTCTTAGACTTCTATGTGGAAGTTTTAAACACGGGACATACATACATACATACATACATACATACATACATACATACATACATACATACCAGGGTGAAATCCTCCCGGTTTGGACCGGTTCGAGAGGACCGGTAGCAGACATGTGGCCTGGTTCACCACGCCCCTGAACCGGTCCCCCGGTCGCCTCTTGCTCGCCCTGCCCCACCCAGTCTCTGCTCTGCAGCTTGCCTGCCTGAAGCGCTGCTCCCCTGATCTGCCTGCTAGGTAAGCCTGCAAAGTCGCGGCCTACCTAGCTGCCCCTGCCCCTCCCGTCCCACCCTGCCTTCCCTACTCCATCCCCCCCGACATGCTTGCCTGCCTTCCATGCAGCCTTCCCTATCCCTGTGGCCAGCTTGCAAAGGCTGCTTCAGGCAGGCAAGTTGCAGAGCAGAGACTGGGCAGGGCAGGACGAGCGAGCAGCAATTTCTTTTTACTCCAAGCAACCTGGACTGGAAAACGCATAGCCGGGGTGGAGCAGAGGTCCTTCTTAACAAGCTCCAAACTGTTGCTGCAAGCCTTCCCTGGATGAGCGGTGGAAGTCCAGTACTCTGGTGCACTCATATGTTTCCCTCTATGACTGGCCTTGGAAAAGCCTGCCCTCAAAATTGCCTGCCTGTGGTCAGAGTTTGGAGCTTGTTAAGAAGGAACGCTCCTCAACCCCAGCAGCGTTTTTCAGTCTGGGCTGCTTGGAGTGAAAAACATGCAATATGCTGCTTTGGATCCTTCCTCTCCAAAAGGCACCACCTTTTATATTCTCTCTGCTGCTTCTGCCTCGTTTCATCAGAACAGCCTTTTTTTTACTCATGTTCTCCAGGCATGGCTTGCTTCGACTTTTTTAAAGCAAAAAAAAAAAAACCCAGTTATTTGCTCAATTGAAGGAAGAAGGCAGGCAGAACCAGTTGCTCACCAATGAGATGGATTGCATTGCAGCCTGCAATCCATCTCATTTGTGAGCAACTGATTCTGCCTGCCTTCCTTCAATTGGGTAAGTAACTGGGTTTTTTTTTGTTTTTTTTTTGCTTTAAAAAATAGTAAATTGGGGGGGTTTATTTTCTTGGGGGTTTTTAGGAATTTTTTTTAGACATAGCCATTTAAAATTTAGGAAGTTTTAAATTTTGCTGCTTTTATCTAAAAGTATAAATAAAATAAAATATGGAATGTTGTGCTTTTGCAATTCTGGTTAGGCAGGCGATTGGACTAGATGACCTCCAAGGTCCCTTCTTCCAACTTTGTAAATCTGTTAAAATTGTTAAATGTGTTAAATCTGTTGCTGGTGCCATTTTGTGTACTTTTGCATTGTGTGTGAGTGAGTACAGCTGCTTTTGGATGGTGTGTGAGCCAGTTGTGTTGTTGTGTGGTGTGTAAAGTGCAAAAGTTTTTTTTCCAGCTCTTTGTTGCTCTGTGAAGTTCATGCTTGTGGCAGGGGCCATTTTGTGTGCTTTTTCAAGGTGTGTGAGCCAGTTGTGTTGTGTGTTGTGTGTGTGTGTAAAGTGTGAAAGGTTTTTTTCCAGCTCTGTTCCTCTGAGAGGCTCATGCTTGTGGCAGGGGCCATTTTGTGTGATTTTGCAATGCTGCTTAGGCAGGGGGTTGGACTAGATGACCTTGCAACGTCCCTTCTTCCAACGCTGTTAAATCTGTTAAATGTGTTAAATCTGTTGCAGGTGCCATTTGTGTCCTTTTGCATGGTGTGTGTGTCAGTACAGCTGCTTTTGCATGGTGTGTGAGCCAGTTGTGTTGTTGTGTGTTGTGTGTGTGTAAAGTGTAAAAGGTTTTTTTCGCAGCTCTTTGTGATGTTGACTTGGCCATGCCCACCTGGTCACCTTACCACCAAGCCACGCCCATCCGGTCACATGACCACCAAGCACGGCCATCCAGTCACATGACCACCAGGCCACACCCACCAGACCTTAAGCCACGCCCACAAAATAAGCCAAGCCCACAGAACCAGTAGGGAAAATTTTCACATTTCACACTGATACATACATTGATTAAGTGGGTACATAGCAGTTTTAGAGGACCTCGGAAGGAGCAGATTTATCTAGATCTTTTCAGTTGGAATTAAGAACTCAATACGGGATGGAAACAGCATTGGTCATGCTTTTGGATGACCTCTGATGAGGGTGGGATAGGTTGTGGATCCGTCCTTACCCTACCCTACTTGATTTTTCTGCAGCTTTTGATACCATCAACCATGGTATCCTCTTGGATTGACTCAGGATGGTTGAGGGGGTGATGGCAGCATGGTATTATGCTAGTTTGCCACCTTTTTTGATTCCATTGAATAGTTACTCAATAAATAGAATATTCATGGCAGCTCTTGCATCTATAAACATTGTACAAATCAGGGGCGGGTTCCTAATTTTTTTACTACCACTCTGTGGGCATGGCTTATTTTGTGGGTATGGCTTGCCGGCCATGTGACCGGGTGGGCATGGCTTGCCGGTCATGTGACTGGGTGGGCATGGCTTGCCGGTCATATATTAGTTATTTCAGAGAGATGTTACTATTTTTGCTATTTTATAGCTTACATGAAAAGCTTTGCATACAAAGTGCATGTTACACCATGGCAACACAGCAACCTTTATATGCAGAAAATGCTATAGTTAAAAGACAAGCAAGTCTCATACAGCATTTTTGGTTTCAGTCATGGATTCCTTAGACGAAAATATTGAGGACTGTTAAAAGAACAGTATCTTTTAACAGTCCTCAATGTTTTCGTCTAAAGAATAACAGTATAAAACTTTATAAAATTAACAGTATAAAAGGTTAAGCTTTCGGAAAACGCCCACTTTGGGAAGCTTTAGGCAAAAGGGAAGGAAAAGTGTCAAATGTGAGCTTCTTATTATTTTCAAATGAAGGGACAGGGAAAGACTTAATTGTCAGGCTTCTGGGCATGCGCAGAAGAATTTTTTTTAAAAAAATGTTAAAAAAATTTTTTTTAATGGCGGTGCCCAGGCACCGGCAACCGACCGCACCGGTACTGTGACATCACCAGCGGGCCGCTACCGGTGCTATAGAGTGGACCGCACCGGTAGGAACCCACCACTGGTACAAATGGTATTTTGTCTGAAAAGAAGACTCAAATAGATAATGGAACAGAAATATTTCCTATATATACAGTACCTATATTCAGACTTCATGTAGAGAGGGGGTTTTTTTTTGAGTCCTGATTGTGAAGAGTGTCAAGATTGGCTATATACCATTGCTTGCACTGAAAGTGGTTAAATGTGATAATAAATAACACAGTGTATGATGTATGTCCTATAGTAGGGCTCACCAACCTTTTGGACCTCAGGCACCACTAAATTCATAATTTTAAATCCCGCGGACCACTAATATGAATCCAGCGCGCTGCTCACTGAAGCACCTGGACTCCCAGTGATGGAATGGGGTCCTTCAGGCACTTAACTTGGCCACCTGTCTCTGAAACCTTAAACACTCAGAGTCATTTGGACCCATTTCCCACAGAAAACAAAACACCAGGATCTCTCATCTTTCTTTCTCTGTCTCTGTGTCTGTCTCACCTCTCTGTCTCATTCTGATTCTCCGGTGCTCTCTGGGTCTCACCAATGCTTCTTTGGCTTTTGTTGGTGCTGGACGCACCTCGGTCACTCGGGGAGACGCATGACCTGCTCTCCACCCCGAGACACTCACCTGACCCAGCTGCAGCCGATGCTCCACATAGTAATGGGATCCAGGAGGAGGGGATGCCATCTTCCCCATTGTGAAGCGCACTAAATTTAAATGTGTTGCGCAAGATGCTGCAAGAGCATCAAGCAGGCCATGGAGGCGGCGAGAGCAGCGGTGTCAGCTGCAGCCAGGCCAGACAGTGTCTTGGGGCGGAGAGGAAGTCGTGCATCTCCCAGTCACACAGCACCAAAAAGGGCCGGAAGAAAGAGACCCAGCAAGAGATGAAGCTTCACTCCCACTCTGGAATATGGAGCGAATCTCCATTCCCTGCCCTGATCTACTCAGGCCAGGTGAGGAGTGACTGGGAGGGGAGGGCGAGGCCAGCCAGTGGTGGGATCATCTGACAGAGAGCCACAGCAGGGAGGCCAAAGAGCCCTGGGTTGCCGACACTCATTGCTTTGGCCTGCCTGCGCTGCCATCCCCCTCTTGCTGCAACAGCACAATTACCTCGTTCTGGCCCCCATCTATTCTCTGCCTCCCGAGTCCCAGCTGATCAGGGGGAAATGGGGATTTTGCAGTAACCTTCCCCTAATCTGTTTTTTGTGGTGCTTTTTTTGATAGGTTGGACTGTTTTTTCCCTTAGTGTGAAGACAGATGCAAAAAACTGGGGGGGGGGGTATTCTGCCAATTCTTTGAAATAAAAGATGATGAAATGCATCTTTCCCATTTTTATAATCAGTGAAAGAACATCTTTAAAAAAGAAGGTTAAAACAATATGGCAGGCGTAATTGCACCTTGTGATACTATTTTGGAATTCCAGTTCTAAGCTACAATTCCAGTAACAAACATTTAAACTGCTATTCTATTGTCTTTGACATACATTATTCCTTCAGGCTTCACTTTGCCAAAGAGAATATACCATAGTCATGGTTTACCAATTGCAACGACTAAACTAGAACAGTTCGTTAATATAATTCCACTTTCTTGCCACAACTCTCAAAGAATCACCCAAACCGGACGACACTTTCATCTCCAAAACCCCAACATTCTTGAGAGCCAAAGCAGCCACAGCCAAGGCAAGGTGCTGCCATTTTAGAATCAACCATAAAGTGTTTTTTTAAAAAAACTTCCAGTAAATAATAATATATAGAAGCTGTTCACACAGGGATCTATTTTAGTAAAGTTCACTTTTTTAAGAGGGGCATCATGTTTTTATGGAGCAGCTACATTTCTGGAAGGAAAATTAATAGGAGCTGCTTGTGTATAACACACTGCAGAATAAAAGAGCAAATCAGATAGAAATAGACTTCAGTAAATGTGGACATATATTCCTTGAAAATTAATCTTAATAATTAATACATGTCATAGAGTTGGGGACAAGTTATAGCTATCCAAATTATTTGATACGCGAGATCCTGAAATGTGAAGTAAAATACCTAATTTGGAAACATTGGTTGAGATAACGTTAATGAAAAAAAGATGAGGTCCAATCCAAATTAGTCTCCCTGACAAAGGGACAAATTCCCTTTTAGTTTCCTGATATAGGTATAGGGCAGTGATGGCGAACCTTTTTCCCCTTAGGTGCCGAAAGTGCATGCATGCATGCTATCACGCATGCACGAGTGCCCACACCCATAATTCAATGCCTGGGGAGGGCGAAAACGGCCTCCCCCGCTCCCCCAGAGGCCCTCTGGAGGCCGGAAATGGCCCGTTTCCCAACTTCTGGTGGGCACGGGTAGGCCCATTTTTCATCCTCCCCAGGCTCCAGAGGCTTCCCTGGAGCCTGGGGTGGGCAAAAACACCCTCCCCAGTCCCCCCGGAGGCCCTCCGGAAGCTGAAAACGCCCTCCCAGAGCTCTGTGTGAGCCAAAAATCAGCTGGCCGGCATGCACATGCATGCTGGAGCTGAGCTAGGCAATGGCTCGTGTGCCGGCAGATATGGCTCCGCGTGCCACCTGTGGCACCCGTGCCGTAGGTTCGCCATCACTGGTATAGGGTTTCCGGCCAGAGCAGGGGGTTGAGTAGAAGATCTCCTAGGTCCCTTCCAAATTTGTTATTCTGTTAAATAAACAATGTTGTATGTTCTTGAGTTAATGACCTAGATTATCTTTACCTCTTGGAAAACCTCTATTGCCTCTGCTATCATAGGCAGTAGATTCAGTAAAAAGAAAAAATATATATCATTTATTTGTAAATGAACAGACCAGGTAGTACAAGAAGCAATCACAGAAAATACTTTTTTTTCTGTAAGTAGGCTTATATACTCTATTTTCATTAGCATTGGCTACAATTCAATATTCTGAGATCTCTGCCCCTTCATCCAAAAAAATCCAGATAGAGAAATGGACACATGGTAGAGCACTCTAGCTACACATGGTATCTTCCTAAAAGAATTTGGATGGGGGAAAAACATAATAGAGCTAACTTTTTGCTTAAAAATTTAAAGGAAGAAAATCTTGCTTTGTGGATTATAACTGTTACTGCAGAATGGTTTTCATTTAAGAGCACTCACTCTGGAGAAGCGTGAAAATAATAATTTCCTCCAAAAGTCAAAATGTTGCTCAGAACATTCTCTAATATTTTTTCCCAATATTTTTTTAAAAGTTATTTTACATTAATCAAAACAATTAACATAATTTATATGTTTTTTGTATTATAGAACATTTATGAACACAGATTAAAAGTACATTTCAGCCTCGTGGGAATTACACTAGGGTTTCAGGAGATGACCTATAAAAGAAAGAATGTCTACATAAATCCATAATCTGATCAATATATCCAGGTATGATTACGGTAAATTATTTTTCCCCCAAAACAACAAACTGTAATAGAATTAGATTTCATATTGTGTCCATTGCAGATACTATGTTAAATATTATTTCATGCTTTAAAAGTATTCAAAATCAAAATGAACCTAAGGCTCCTCTTAAATACGTAATCCAATATAATTATTTTTCATAAAAAGAAATCAGTGTAAGCTTGATTTGATAGACAAATTAAAGAGAACATCTACT
Source organism: Diadophis punctatus similis (assembly GCA_023053685.1). Classification (NCBI taxonomy): domain Eukaryota; kingdom Metazoa; phylum Chordata; class Lepidosauria; order Squamata; family Dipsadidae; genus Diadophis; species Diadophis punctatus. The sequence goes on from JALIGW010000003.1 coordinate 165,129,712, forward strand.
ACACTGGTGAATACATGGAATAGAAATTTTTTTAATGGAAAATATCAAATTTAGTCCCAAGCCATAGCTTATACTTACCAAACAAAGCGTATACTTAATTTAAAACATAATGGAATGGACTAGGTTACCGTATTTTTCGGATTATAAGACGCACCTTTTTACCCGAAGAGGGTCAAAAACTGGGTGCGTCTTATACTCCGAATGTTGCATCAGATATACATGGGGGAGGGGGGAGTTGGTGCAATGGTGGCAATGGCAGCAATGGCACCAACGGCGGCAATGGCGGGCAACAGACAGCTGATTGGCGGTATTTCGTTGCTGGCCACCACTGCCACCCGAAGCGAGCTGCCGCCGCCGCCGCTACTGCCCAAAATCCCCCTGCTGCCGTTGCTGTCTGAAGCCTGCCGCCTGAAGAGCCGCTGCCGCCGTTGCTGGCCACTGCCACTGCCCAAAGCGAGCCGCCGGCCAACCCCCCGCCACCTCTGAAGCCTGCCGCCATTGCTGGCCACCGTCGCCGTTGCTGGCCACCGCTGCTGCCCAAAGCGAGCCTCCACCGCCCGAAGCGAGCTGCCGCCCGCACCGCCACCCACCCACCCTGCCGCAGTTGCTGCCTGAAGCCTGCCGCTGTTGCTGGCCGCCCAAAGCAAGCTGCCACCGCCCAAAGCAAGCCCGCTGCCCGCAGCTGCCCAAAGCGAGCCGCCGCCGCCCAAAGCGAGCCTCCACCGTCTGAAGCGAGCTGCCACCACCACCGCCACCCAACCCCCCCCGCCGCCATCGCTGCCTGAAGCCTTCCACCGTTGCTAGCCACCGCCGCCACCCAAAGTGAGTCCCCGCTGCCTGAAGCAAGCCGCCGCCACCACCTGAAACCCCCCCGCCGCTGTTGCTGCCTGAAGCCTGCTTCCGAGGCACCTGAAGAGCCTCCGCCGCTGTTGCTGCCCGAAGCGAGCCACTGACAGGTTAGAACTTTTAATGGTTTTTTAAAAAGGTTGCCAAGTGGAGGAGGAATTCTGGGAGTTGAAGTCCACAAGTTTGAAGACCCTTGCAAAAGTCTTTAAAAGTCTTGCAAAGTCTTAAAGAAGCTTTAAGACTTTTGTACTTCAACTCCCATTCCTGAGCTAGCATGACTGGAGGAGGAATTCTGGGAGTTGAAGTCCACAAGTCTTAAAGCTGTCAAGTTTGAAGTTTAGGGCGGGGGCGTGTGCGTATGAATGTATGAACATGGTTTCAGCTAAAGTGCTCTGCATTGTTATAAAGGAAACATTATTGTTCTTTCTTGCAGAAAAATGTCAAAGCCAAAAAGTGTAAAAAGTGTACATGGTTGTAAAAAATGTACATGGTTGTAAAAAGTATACATGGTTGTAAAAAGTGTTCTGCTATACTGGTATTTTATTAAATAATATATTATTACACCATTTGGTTCAGAATATTTTTTCCTTGTTTTCCTCTTCTAAAATCTAGGTGCATCCTATACTTCGGTGCGTCCTATACTCCGAAAAATACAGTAGGTTAAGTCTGATTTTCTGTAAGATTATACATTTGCATAGAGAATGTATTGTTGCAATAGTAACAATTGTAACAATTCTTATATAATACATCACATTAAACTATCATTCAATTTTTTTTAATAATGATTTGCCAAAGTTAATCATTGTCTTGTTTCTCTGTTAAAACTCGTTCCATCAAAGCCCTCCAAACATTTCCTGGTATTTTCTGACGTTTTTCTATTAAACGCTGTAATGCATCCTTTGCCTATGGAGGGAATGAGGGGTGAGAAATATAAATTATTCATTATTATTGCATCATTCAGTGGTAAATAATATTTGAAATAAAAAGCAACAAATGAATCCTTTTCAAAATATAGTGTAACATTAACCAGACATTCAATAATTTACCCCTGAAACCCACAATTTGAATCACAAAAATGTTGTCTGAACATCCATATAATATATGCTGGAAGTAATTTAGCAATCCATCCAGGAGTCTTTAGTTTAACCTTGTGGATTGGGATCAATTCTTAAAGGAAGATCTTACTTTTTCGGCCAATTCTTCTGCTGTTATATTTGGATCATATGGAATAGGATCTCCAAAATATGTCTGCAGTTTAACTGGAAAGTTCCCATATGGAAGAAATAGTGGCAAACGAAGATACTCAAATATCAATCTGAATAATTCTGGTTATTTGAAAAAGGAGAGATTAATAGGATAGCAGGTACAATTATGTATTTTATCAATTTACTCATTTAAAAACTCTGACAAGTAGTGATTCATTCACAAAATTGTACAAAGTTGCTTCCTGACACAAATCTCAACAGCAAGTTAATATCTGCTTCCAGAATCATCTTGAGTTCTGCATTAAAAAGTTAAGCCTATATGGCAGCTTGCTAAAAATGTTAAAGGATAAAGAAAGATACCAAGCTAAAAAACTAGGATCTAATAAAATGAGCGGTGACCAGAACTGAGGTAACTGCAAGGAGAAGCAATGCTTGCAGTTAGTCGATATACCGGTTTGTAATTGTCAGGTTTGGAGTCTGGAAACAGTCTTCATGGAAGATGTCATCTCTATTTTCAGTTAACAGTACTGAGGCACTCAGTAAACTACAAAGTTGTTTCCTAAAATAAATCTTCCCGTGGAAGTTATTACCATAAAATTTGGTGATATCTACTAACCTGAATGATTCTAAAAGCAAATGTACAAATTGATGGAAGGCAGGTCTGTTAAGGGCTATCAATTTTGAAGACTCAATGTTACCTCTGTTGGGAATATTGTGTTTTTAAAATCCAGTTTAAGGGACTCATGGTGGAAGAGGAATATGCTCCATCTCCTATTTGTAAATATTGTAGAGCAGTGGTGGGTTCCTACCAGTGCGGTCCACTTTATAGCACCGGTAGCGGCCTGCTGGTGACGTCACAGTACCGGTGCGGTCGGTTGCCGGTGCCTGGGCGCCGCCATTTTTAAAAAAAAAATTAATTTTTTTTTTTAAAAATTCTTCTGCGCATGCCCAGAAGTTGAGTTTCCGGCACTGCTCATGTGCTGCCTTCCTACCCCACAGTGAGTCCAAGCAGGGGAGGATGGCTGAGGGAGCGCGTGAGACGCTGAAAGAACGGGTGACAAGAGCTATCTCCATTCCCCTCCCTTCAGCAGTCCGAGAAGCCACGAACGTGCGGTGATGATCCTAGGCATTTTTGCACGTTTGAGGCTTCTTGAGCTGCTGAGGGGAGGGGGAATGGGCAGCAGGACCTATCTCGGTTCTCCTCCCTTCAGCAGTCCGAGAAGCCATGCCCACCCGGTCACATGGTTGGCAAACCACACCCACAAAATAAGCCACGCCCACAGAGTGGTAGTAAAAAAATTAGGAACCCGCCCCTGTTGTAGAGGTATCTGGTTGGCTATTAAATCTTGGCTTGATCCAGAATAACTGTTCTTATGCATTAATTTTTTAAACAGTAACAATTTTTATTGATAGCCCATCTTTATTTTATATAACCAAGATGGTGGACATAATGTTACTGCCTTGTACATTCCCCAAAACAACAATCCTGTGATATGAGTTTAGCTAAGAGAAAGTGACTGAGCCAACTGGCTTTTATGCCAAAGTGAATACTAGTATCATAATGTCCCAGGTTCTAGTCAATCACCTTAAACCTCTATATTACACTGACTCTGTAATGAGTTTTCAATATTTTCAGCTTTTTATTTTTCAAACTATAATCTCTCAAAGGACAAATATCAAACTTCAAGAAAAAAATATTATATGCCCAGACTAGTGCAGTGGTTAAGGAGGTAAACTTGGATTCATATCCTAGGTCCGTGGTGGCGAACCTATGGCACGCGTGCCACAGGTGGCACGCGGAGCCATTTCGGCTGGCACGCCACGGGTCTGGCACATTCTACTTCCGGGTTTCTGGCGCGCATGCGCAGAGCTGCTAGAGCTACCCGAAGCAGAAGGAGGAGGGGCGGTTGCGCAGGCTGGGCGGCTCGCGTAACCGCTCCCTCCTCCTTCTGCTGCCAGCCTCATGTTCCTGCTTCTGCCCGGAGTGCCAGGCTTGGAGCAGAAGGAGGAGGGGGCGGTTGCGCGAGCCGCCCAGCCTGCGCAACCGCCCCCTTCTCCTGCTCCAAGCCTCGCACTCCGGGCACCAGCCGGAACGTGAGGCTGGCAGGAGAAGGAGGAGGGAGCGGTTACGCGAGCCGCCCAGCCTGCGCAACCGCCCCCTTCTCCTGCTCCAAGCCTCGCACTCCGGGCACCAGCCGGAACGTGAGGCTGGCAGGAGAAGGAGGAGGGAGCGGTTACGCGAGCCGCCCAGCCTGCGCAACCGCCCCCTTCTCCTGCTCCAAGCCTCGCACTCCGGGCACAAGCCGGAACATGAGGCTGGCAGGAGAAGGAGGAGGGAGCGGTTACGCGAGCCGCCCAGCCTGCGCAACCGCCCCCTTCTCCTGCTCCAAGCCTCGCACTCCGGGCACCAGCCGGAACGTGAGGCTGGCAGGAGAAGGAGGAGGGAGCGGTTACGCGAGCCGCCCAGCCTGCGCAACCGCCCCTCCTCCTTCTCCTGCCAGCCTCACGTTCCAGCTGGTGCCCGGAGTGCGAGGCTTGGAGCAGGAGAAGGGGGCGGTTGCGCAGGCTGGGCGGCTCGCGTAACCGCTCCCTCCTCCTTCTCCTGTCAGCCTCACGTTCCGGCTTGTGCCCGGAGTGCGAGGCTTGGAGCAGGAGAAGGGGGCGGTTGCGCAGGCTGGGCGGCTCGCGTAACCGCTCCCTCCTCCTTCTCCTGTCAGCCTCACGTTCCGGCTTGTGCCCGGAGTGCGAGGCTTGGAGCAGGAGGAGGAGGGGGCGGTTACACGTGCGCAGTAGATGTGCGCATGCGCGGTGCGGGCGCGTGCGTGGTGCAGGCGCGTGCATGTAGGTGTGGGTGCGCATGCACAGGGGGGGTGCACATTGCATTTTGGGTAGTGGCACGCGGGAGCGCTGGTGGGTGTGCGCGCGCCTATTTTTGGCACGCCGAGAGAAAAAGGTTCGCCACCGCTGTCCTAGGTACTTAATTTTAGGTCTGTCCTTCATGCACATCTCTTAACAATTTTGGATTGAGAAGATCCATGTATATTCCACAGTGTTGTTCATCTGCGAATATATTTGGGAAAGCCAGATATATTGAATTGTTACAAGAGAAATGCAAAATATAAATGAAATAAGAATAATAATTCTTTTAGAGCATATAAATTTATTTATATACTGGAATACAGTAATAAAAACCAGAGCACTTAATTTAAATCATGCCCACCACTACAGACAAAAAGTAGCCAAAACAAGCTCTAATCAGCAGGAACAAAATATAACTATCAGTAATTTAATACGAAAAAGCCCAAACTAAAAGTTGCTTACTTATTTGACTTCCAAGTAGTTGTAAACTCTCTCGAATATTTTGTGTGAATGAAAGAATGATGGGCTGAAAGAATAGAGTGATGGAAATATATATTAAAAATTATTTCCAATAATGAAATTATTGTATATTAAAACAATGCTTTACCTACTTGGGGCCTAAAATCAGAAGACCGGTTAAGTGAAAAAGGAAGACAACAAGTATAGTAACATATTTCTTACTCACATTTCGATCTAGTAGTCGATCCAAGAAATTATTATTTTTTCCAGATTTACAATGCTCTTTGCATGAGCTTTGTGAATGACTGGGAATTTGAATGTTATTCATCCATTCTGAATCTAACCCTTTTACTACAAAGATATATAAGCCTCATTAATTCAACTTCAATCTTCAATCAGTAGGAATTAAAGGTCTGCGCTCTGAGAATATTTGAGCTAGTATATTAGTTTTGCACTACTCTATATACCGTATTTTTCGGAGTATAAGACTCACATTTTTACCCCCAAAAAGAGGGTGAAAACTTGGGTGCGTCTTATACACCGAATGTAGCCCCACCCAGCCACCCCCACCCTTTGGCCTCTGCCTGCCAGAAATTTACCTCTTTGCAGCAAACAGGGCAAAGCACAAGAAGAGCACAAGAAGAGATGATCTGCCTCCCGACCTACAGCTGACTGAGGCTTACAGGCCACGTGGTAAAATGAAACTGAAACTAAGGTGGCTGTGATGAGACATATTGCTGGGAGATAAACTGCTGGCAATATTAGACTACTAAAATTGCAAGAAAGCAAGCTAGAGCTGCTGTGGCTCAAGAGATAGAGCTCTTGCCTCACAATCAGGAGGTTGTGAGTTCTATCCTAGATACAGGCAGATTCTGTTAATATGTTATTTTGTTAAATGTTTGTAGAGTGTTCAAATTATTAGACTTATTTTTTAAAGACTGCTTTATTATTGTTCTAGACAACTTAACAAAATGAAGAAACTTTTTAAAATAAATGCTTGCTCTGAAGAGGTCCAGTGCTATTGTATCTTCTTTTAAATAGCAGAGAATACTTCTAGAAAGCCACATCAATTTTAAAGATCTGTAAAAGTATAATCTGAAATGTCCTGTTTTAGTATTAAGTATTAGTATTAATTATTAGTATTAAAATAAGCCAGCTGAGAAACCCTGACTTAGTCATGTTTGGAGTAGATGTATTTAAATAATTAGGAGGAGTTAGTGTGATTACATGTAAGAAAACTTTCTGGGATTAATATACTGCCATAATGTACATTTCTCCAATTCTTTGCCATTTCTATGGGTCAGGCACACATGCACAGAAATACACAGCAAACAGTGTATATCATCTGTGCTGTTTGCTGTTTGGCAAATTGCTGGGAGGCAGGGGCCTTTTTTCCTTGTTTTCCTCCCCCAAAACTAAGGTGCGTCTTATACTCCGGTGCGTCTTATACTCCAAAAAATACGGTACCTGCAAATTTGAGGTCCACATTTCAGAAAAGCAACATTGTCCTGCAATCAATTAACAAAATAGAAAATTATCTAGGATCTTCTAAAATTTTCTTCTTTCATCAAAGAAGTTATGGAGAAATCTGAGACACTGGTAATAATCATTTGGTCTCCATTAAGAATGGGAGAGGTATTTTGCAAAGTCTGTTGGCACTAGCAAAGTATTCATGCTTGAAAACATTCATTCAGCAGCTGTGTCTGGAAGCTCAGACAACTCCTTGAAAAATTTCTTAGGTTGTCTGTAAATCTACATAAGGCAATACTTTCAGTGGAAATACTTTCATAGCAAAGCAGCTGTATATATTTCAATTGTGCTTACAAAATTTCAACTGTGCTTATTCTTGTAGGAGTAAATAAAGTTACACATAATGCTTTTTAGAAAGTTAATAAAGTAACTTAATTGCCTTGAGTTAAAAAGTACTGTGAGGTAGACTGTGAGGTAGACTGTGAGTACTGACTGGCCCAATAATCTGTGACTGAGGATGGCTTGAGCTTCTTTGTATCAGTCCCCAAGATCACTGACTTTCTAATTTGGTTGAACCATCTCTCTTCATCACATCGTTTTTTATTGCTTAAAGTGTACCAGAACACTTTTATTAAGAGAAATATTAAATTTCTAAGCATGGCACACGTAAACAGATGTAATCTTATATTCCAGTTATTCCCACAGAATACTTACCACTTTTGCATCAATGGCCACTTGAGCAAATCCTTTACGATTTTTCCACATAAGTGTGTAATTTTCATTACTGTATAGTCCTTCCCGCATTCCCCCTGGTGAAATTATCACCAGTCCTTCATTCTCTAACACCTTTCTACATTTTTCTCGAGTTCCATGCATAATAGGGAACACATTACTTAATAACTGCATACCTGGAATTCATAAGAATATGTTGTAGGACTAATATTGATATAAAATTATGATCTCCACAGATACTATATTTTATCAGACAAATATGGAATAAACAATGAATAAGAAAGTAGGTGTAAATTATGAGAAAGACAAAAAATGCTTGTAACGAAATATCAATTTCACACTTATACTCTCCATTACCAATCTGTAACTAATGAAATACTCTCAAATCAAATCAATACTTTCAAATCAACAATCAGTGGGTTGTTTTCATCTCATAGTTTTTGATAAAAATTTATCCTGGAAAGAAATCTGGAAACAATTAACATCCAGTAATCAATATCTTTGTATAGATTATACAATATATATATTATGTAAATTGTACTTGCCAATTAGTAACTGAATGGATTGTTATTTAAAATAAGAAAATAATATAGTTCACTGAATTCTTTCAATGTATATCTTAACATAAATATGAAGTAAAGCTTATCCATACAGTACATTATTTGAGATGTACAAATAATTTCTCATAATTGTTTAAGGCAACTACCTGGGACTGAAAATACATTACGATGAGCAACTATATGGAGAATTTTTTTCTTTCTGATAAAAACAATGGCCATTAAGTAGAAAAAGTCTATGATAGTTGCTCCATGATAATGAACAATCATTGCTGGTCCATCTGGTATTTTTTCTAGACCATGCACCTCATAACCTATTATGGACAGAAACATTCAAAATTAGCAGTTGATATTAAGTTTGAAAAGCAAAACATTTTTCAGATATTACAATTATGAAACTGCTGAGTACAACTGAACTACCTTGACTATAAACTTAGCAGTCATGCTCACAATGTATATATTGCAGTGGCACGGTGTTGCAGTGGTTAGAATGCAGTACTGCAGGCTACTTCTGCTAACTGCCGGCTGCCTGCAATTTGGCAGTTCGAATCTCACCAGGCTCAGGGTTGACTCAGCCTTCCATCCTTCCAAGGTAGGTAAAATGAGGACCCAAATTGTTGGGGGCAATATGCTGACTCTCTAAACCACTTAGAGAGATGGCTGCAAAGCACTGTGAAGCGGTATATAAATTTAAGTTGCTAGTGCTAGTGCAATTGCAGCCGAGGAGGAAATAGGACAACCTGCAATGTAGATTCCAGTGGGCTGTTCTTTCAAGTAGACATTTGGCATAATTCTGAATGAAAATGCAGAAAAAGTGCCAGTGAGCAGTATTTAGGAAGTTCTGGGTAGTTTAAAGAGATTAGGGTAAGGTACAGGCATACCCAATATAGTTTACGCTCCTATTTTCAATAACCCTATGATTTGGCTGAGAGAGACTGACTGGCCCAAGATCATCCAGCTTACTTTTATGGCTTAGAACTCATGGTCTCCCCATTTCTAGCCTGATATCTTAACCACTAGACCAGGGGTGGGCAAACTATGGTTCTTTGAGGACCTGTGGACTTCAACTCCCAGAATTCCTGAGCCAGCCATGCATGCATGGCTGGCTCAGGAATTCTGGGAGTTGAAGTCCACAGGTCCTCAAAGAATAAGGTGACCAGATTTTAACATTGGTAAAGAGGGACACCATTGACCGGGGTGGGTGGGTTCCTGATTAAAAATTTGGTCTATATGGAGCAACAAAAATTTTCATAGAAAATAATGTCCCCCCTAGTCCTTCTTTTCTCTAGACTAGTCAAACCCAAATCCTGCCACCGTTCTTCATGTGTTTTAGTCTCTAGGCCTTTAATCATCTCATTTGCTCTTCTTTGCACTTCCAAATATCTACAACGTTTTTATAATGTGGTGACGCAAACTGGATGCAATATTCCAGGTGTGGCCTTACTAAGGATTTATAAAGCGGTACTAATACTTCATGTGAGTTTGATTCTTTGTCTCTGTTTATACAACCAAATATTGTATTAGCTTTTTTGGCTGCTGCTGCACACTGCTGGCTCATGTTTAAGTGATCATCCACTAGGACTCAAAGGTCCCTCTCACAGTTAGTTTTTGAGCCAGGTTTTGCCTAATCTGTACTTGTACCTTTGGTGTTTCCTGACCAGGTGTAAAACTTTGCTTTTCTCCACAATAGATTTCATTTTGTTGGACAGAGCCCATTGTTCAAGTCTGTCACGATCTTTTTAGATCCTGAGCTTGTCTTCTGGGGTGTTGGCTATTCCTGCTCTGGGCAGTGTACAATAAAACATCCAAATATATAAGACAGTATATTAAAAAAATTAAAATATGAAAAACATTTTCTTAACCCCCTCTTTCTCATACTAAATGACTCTGAAGGCAGAGTCATTTATTTTTTTAAAAAAACAACAACGTAGTAAATCAGTGATCCAAAATTATCATAACGTCTTAATCCTCTCATTTTACTTGTGGAATGGATTGGAATACTGCTTTGGAATTTTCAAGCTTCTCCAAGACTTAAATGCACCTCCTGCCTCTGCTCTAATTTGTAGCAATCAGGAAGGCTAGTTGGGGACACCTGGAGTCACAGCATTGTGAAGTGTTGCCTGATGGCTACAGACGTTGCCATATGTTTCCCCAAGAAAGATTGCGATCATCTCTATCAACAGGAATCCCTGATAGGAGATGAAAGATGGTCTCTTCATTTTTTTTTGTCCTGCATCATTTTTAACACGCGCAAGGAACTTGTTGATCAACTTAATACTCTTTCTGCTGAGAAGGAACTTAGATGATACCAAAGCACTATGACCCCCACAATACAAGCCATCTGGAACTCAGTGAGACATCTGATAGAAGGTCTTTGCAAAGGAATGACAGTTCTTCATGGACCAACGTGATGTGCTGGAAGTTAAGAGGTGGAATTTTTCCTACTTTATTTATTTATTTATTTATTATGGTGTTCTTATATGCCGCCCAACTCCCGAAGGACTTTAATCCTTCGTGACAGGCACATTCTCCGTGCCTGTCTGTATGTGTAATTGTGCATGTCTCTCTACAAATATATGTACACATACAGGCACACACTTAGGGCAATTTTGAGATCTTCAGGTTAAAATTAAAATTAGTTAAAATTCCAGGGATCAACTAAATTTGCCCCCACTGGAGAAAGGACACTCACTCACTCACCCACCCTCCCTCCCTCCCGCTTGCCCGCTCCCCAGGCTCCCAAAACTCCCTCCCCTCTTCGAAATCAAACTTGTCCCACCACCCAGTTGGAAGACAGTGCTGCTTCATATTAATTAATTTGCAGCAACCAATCCGCCTGAGCGCGATCCCCCTCCCCCCGCCAGCCCGAGTTTGTTTTTGCTTCGTTTTCTCCCCAGAAAGCAAGTTTTTTCCCCCTCTATTAACCTGTTACTTGAAATCGCGCCTTTCCCCTGCCCGGGCTGTCTGTCTGGCAGGCGCCTGCTTTCCATGTCGGTGTGGGAGGGGGGTGGAGGAGGGGGGACCGCGGGCACTCTCCTCCCCTCACCTCCGTCTTCCTAGTTTTGCTAGAAAGCTTTTCAACTGCTCTGAAAGACAAGTGCAAAGCGGCGCCTCCCCGCCCCAGTGTTCGCTCTGCCCCGCCCCGCGCCATCCTGTGAATGCAGGGCGCTGAATCGGAAGCCTGTCGCTCGGGCGCATGTCTGGCTGGAGGAAGAAGCAGGGGCTCATTAGACGGAGCCCGACCCGACATGGCTGGCTTAAAACTCCCGGAGTTTTAACTCCCCCCAATCTCGCACGCCCCCCCTTCAGGCTGATTTTTGGAAAGAATGCCCTAGCTTGTCGTGCATTCTTTCCAAAAATTGGGACTTTTTAGAAACACCGCGGGACGCAGGACGAATGTTTCAAAAGCGGTACTGTCCCGCCAAAAGCGGGACGTCTGGTCACACTATCAAAGAACCATAGTTTGCCCACCCCTGCACTAGACCAAACTGTATGCTTCTTTGAGTTATTTATAAAAACAACAAATATTTATAAAAACAACAACAAATTGAGTTATTTATAAAAACAACAAATATGGGATTTAAAAAAATCAAACAAAAATAAATGAAAAGAACACTGCAAAAGCTCCATTAATCACACGTTCCCTTTCTAAAAAGTCAGACTGACAGAATTATGCCTATAAATATTGGCAATTACCTCTATATTTTCCTGTCTTTATTTTGTTTTCTTTTTTAATCTATGATTTCTTTAACTTCCATTTACTCTAGTGTATTTTTCATAAATTTAATATACATTATTAACCATATGAAACTTTGTTAATTGAATAATGTGCAAGAAAATAAGTTAACAAATAAGTAAAAAACATGGAAGGTGTTCTCTAGAAAATAAACTAACTTGTTTAAGAATGTAATTACTACTCATCCCAGCCAATAACACTGATGACAACTGAATAACCAATTAATTGAAGGATACTATTGAGAAATGATAAGTCTATAATTATATACATAGTAAGCATCCTCCAAGCACTAAGATTCATAACAATATAAAATGACATGATACTAAAAGCAATATTTAAAAAAAAATCCAGGGAACTGGAAATAAACTTCATTAAATTATCCATTGACTTTATGAATATCTACCCTTAAGTGTGAGGATAATTTAGTTCATAACTTTCATGCATAAGAAGAATGGTAGGATGCTTACCATTCCATATTCTTGCCTGAACATGCAATACAGTTACCAACAATTGCCTTACACCATCCCAGAAATCATTCATATAATCTTCTTGTGTGTCTGTCTTTCTTTTGTAAATATAAACAATGATAATAGTAATAACAAAGAAAAGGATAAAGATTGTTGGAAGTAGAAAACCTATAAGTAGTAGTATAAGGAGGCATGTGATCAGGTAACACAGGTATTCTTCCAAACATTCCACTCCAGTCCATTCTTCTAACAAATGAAACAGGCATCTTAAGTAGGATGTGGATATCTGCTCTGCACCACAGAATTCATTTTGGCTTATCATGTTTTCTTTAAAAAAGAAATAAAACAACAGTTTTAGACCATCATATATTTCTCCCTAATGTGAATTTCTCTTTCAATTATTAATTTTAATTATAACTTCTAATAGAGAGAAAAACACTATCATACAAACATATGCACACAGGGGGAGAGCCTTCTCTGTGGGAGCCCCATCTCTCTGGAGCCAACTCCCACCAGAGATCCAGACTATTCCCACTCTTCTGGCCTTCCGCAAAGCCGTAAAGGCATGGTTCTTCCGGCAGGCAGGGTGAAGAAGATCGGATTCCCCCTGGATGAATGGTTTTTGTTGCTTTTAAAAAAATTATGTTATGATTTTAAATTGTTTTTATACACTGTGCTGTTCTTATTCATGCTGTACACCGCCCTGAGTCCTACGGGATTGGGCGGCCTATAAGAATTTTTAATTAAATTAAATTAAATTTTCTAAGAAATGAGCCCAATTAGTAAAGCTTAATTCCAAGAAATGAATATAGAATTGATTCTTACATAGTAAATAACTAAAACATGAACTGTAGTCATTGTCAAGTGTGCCATCAGATGTAGGAAAAACAAATTTGAGATTTTGATATATTGGCTTGGCTTGAAATTCTTGATTCTAACTTCATGTTCTTATTGTTCTGCACTGATGACATTACTTAGTTTGGTGATGAAACATCTATAAGAAAACTACCAAGCTCAGATAACACCACGGACCCCAGTTTCTACTAAACAGTAATACAGGATTTGGTAATATATTTTACACGATCCTTTGCTTTAATGCTATGGTCTAGTATTACTTTCCATTATACTGCATCAAAAAGTCAGTTTGGGCAATAAAACTTGTAACATTCAAGAACATTATATAAAAGGTGAACACCACATTCCTACTGCACATAACAAGAACATACCTAACTTTTTAAAAATATGCATGTTTAAAGACAAAAGTGTAATTCATGCAAGGCAAAGCTGTAAAACCCTTAAGAGGAGACTGAACTGGTGATAAATTCTTGAAATGTTCTCCTATCAGCTCTTACAATTTTTTCAATCTGTAAGAGTTCGAAAAGGTTGCTTACTTTATAGCAAAGCCGCAAAGGATCCTGTGGAACCTTAAAGATTTCCAAGTTATTACTACATACTTTTTTGTGGGCTACAATCTATCAGAGGCAATATCCCTCAAGAAGTTGATTATGATCTGTAGAAGAGCATAAATAATGCATTTGTTCATGCTGGCAAGTTTTGGATAGGGACTGGATTGCCACCTGTCAGAAAAGTTACTAGCAATTAAGAGGGACTCAAAGATGCACAAAACATTCTTTGGTGGCTTTCCTTCATCTGATATTACTGGGAAGAAGTTAGGGGAGGGTAACAAACAGATTGAGGGAAGCCGATTGTTGCATATGCTTAATCTCAACCAAGAAAGATAATCAGATAATTTCCTTTTCTTTTCAAAAACCTCCGCCTGGTACTGATTTTTTTCTAGGTTTACCTGCGCTGAAAAGGAGTAGATTAACATTTTAATACTAGAGCCTAGGTGAGCAGAAGAGGAGGAGGAAGAGGAAAAAGTGACAATAGAGGGGAAGGGAATTCTGTTGTTTTTTTCCTTTGATTCTACCAAAACCCTACCAAATTAAGGTCCGCGAAGCTCATTTTTTCCCTCGGGCATCCGCAGGATTCCTCTCCCGGCGACAGAGGAGGAACACCCTCGGGACTCTCGCCTTTACAACGAATTTTCCTAGGAGCCTTTCAAGAAGCAGAGCCGCCTCCCTTCAGGTTATACCGGCAGGATTTTCTTCCGACCGGGGATAGGAAAGCCACGGAGAATAACTTTAGGACAGACGGAGAGGGAAGGGTCCGGAGCTTCATTGGAATCAAGGCGGGTGGTGGGGGGGAAGGCTTTGGCCGCAGAGGGTGCAATGATGCAGGTCAGCCGGAAAAAAAACCCAATGCCAGTGGTGGTCGGCATTCACTAACTCAGATAATCGTAGCCAGGAAGAGAGGCCGTTCGTCTCCCTCGCCCTTTTTCAAAGGCAGGAAACGCTTCGCTCTCTGCAAGATCCGAGTTTTCCTTCTGCATTTCCCTCCCACGGCCAAGATGGCGGTGTTGGAAGTGTGCGCTTCGGGAGGCGCTCCGGGCACCAGCGTCGCTCCATTCGTCCACGAAAGAACCACGACGACATACCGTGTCTTCAGAACCTGCCAATCTTGATCTTTGGTTTAATGAAATAACTATTTTGGCTGAACACAAGTAAGCGTGCACAAGACACTGAAACTGCAGGAAGACGACCTCTTTTAGAGAATAAAGTTGTGCGATAGAAGCTAGTGAGTTACTGTAATTCCATAGTAAATCGTTTTGTCACTCTTAATTTATGTCTCTTTCAAATCCAAGATCCCTGGACCCTGCCGACTTTGGCGTATGCTCTTTTCGTTCTTTCACTCTTGCTCTTTTTCATTTGACGCATTTTTGTGCCCGGGCGTGAATATATCACGTAATTTTTTTTTGACGTGTGCTTTGTTTGCATTTTAGAGTTTAGAGGTAACTACGATATTACTCACAATGTAACAGTTCCAAGGGGAGCCATGTAAGCCTTTGCAGCAAAACCACGAAAAGTTTTATGACCTTTGTTATAATTTGGGTGGGTAGGTTGTACTTTATCTATGTTTTACGTTTACATTCTAATGCACAATTTTCTTTATGCATCTATTTCAAATTAAAATGTCTTCTGCTGCTTATATGAGGTTTTGGTCAAGGATACAAAAACTTACTTGATAGAAGAGAATATTAGTAGCTGGGGTTGAACTGTAGAGTCTTTGGTGCTCTTTGAGCTTGATGGTTTCTTCCAGATGTTTCATTAGCAAACTAGGTGACATCAGGTAAGCCTAGCCCTAGGTGGTGTGAGGTCAGGTTATCTACAGAACTGTCTTCCCTCACACATCAGCCCACCCCACATTCATGCTGCGACCGTGAATTATAGGATTCCTATTGGCGAGGTCCAGGAAGAAATCCTTCTCTGCCATTGCACTGGTCCTTTGGGGCAATCCCCCCCCCCCCAAGGTGGCCCTGGCCTCCAGTCTTTCAGAAATGTCTAAAGATCTGGCATTGCTATCTTGCTTGGGGCTCAGGTAAGAGCACACAGCCATGAGGCTGGTTAGCACTGTAAAGGCCCTCCTCTCACTTTTTAATTAACTTTTAATCTTGAATTTTAACTATCCTTGCCTATTTGACATTTTATGTACAATTTTTATGTTTTAATATTTTGTTTGTACACCACCTACAGTCCCTGTGAGAGAGATGGACAATTTCCATATCTGGTAAATAAAATCTCTATTGGTCCAGTCTCTCTGCTTCCCATGCTTCAGTTAAATCACAAAAGAAGACTTTTAAGACCGATTCTCTTATCTACATCAAAGGGTTTTTTTCTGTTCTTGAAGAACTGTTGCAGAAATTGACTTTCCCCTGAAGAAAGTAAGAGAAATTGTGTAATTTGTTTAGGAAAGTGTAATTGTGGCTTCTCTCCCATTCATTTTTTAGGTATTTCAGAGAGCCATTTCTGCTCAGCTCTTCTCCAATCAAAGTTATTGCACACCCTGCCACATGAAACTTTAATTTCGCATGTGAAATATGTTCCTCAAAAAACTGATAGCTAATTCCAGACATTATATATACATGTATAAAACAGATAATATGCAAATCAGGAAACTAACTACCAACTGTCAGGTGGAAAAAGATGCAGAACCAAGATATCAATAGAATTACTGTCCCATATGTACAGAATGAAAAAGTTGAAAAAGAGAGCAAGGGAACAGCTTTGGAAAGCTCTTGATGTGGAAAGGAAGAGAAATTGATAATAGCCAGTTTGTTCTAATGGTTAAAGCACCAGGCTAGGAAGCAAGAGACTGAGTTCAAGTCCCACCTTAGCCATGAAAGCCAGCTGGGTGGCCTTACCAGGCAGCCAGTCTCTCTCAGCTTAACTCAGAGAGTTCTTGTTGCGGGGAAAATAGGAGGAAGTTGCATTAAATAACTGTAAGGTTCTAGTTTTTCTCAAAAGGCAACTGGGCTTTCTTAGTTTTTTCCTGTGAAAATGTATCAGAGTTAGTTGCAGGAAATTAAATCCAGAAAGCACACACAGGGAGACTGATTTAGCAGGATTGATTTAAATAAGAACATTCTCTATATACAAGAATAACAGATGAATTTACAGTACCATTAGCAGGGTTCTTCTTCAATGGAGCAACAGTTACAAGTAAAATACAAGTAGCTTCTAATTCAGAGTTCAGAGCAGACAAGAGTACAGAGTGGGCTGAGCCATGCCCAGCTTTATAGCTTCAGTTTTGATTCTCTGCACAGACTCAGATGTGTTTAGCTCTCATTGGCTGACTTAGTTGTTATGCCTATTCATTGGCTGACCTTGTTACCATTGGCTCTCCCAGTTCATGAATAATCTGACACTCCTCATGACTGGAAAAGACATAAATCAAATAATTTAATATTTTTCCTAGACCTGTATTTGAAGACCACATTCACAGTTCCCTTCAAATACCTGAGAACCCTTTTACTGTGATACATCCTTTGCAATGAAATAAAGATAATCCACAAATGCAATCCCCACCTTCTAACATTCCAGTGTACATGCAACCATCAGCCTTGCAACTTTTGAACCCAAGACCCTTCAATGCATTATCTAAACATACAGGGTTATTCAAAAAGAATGAACTGATTTCATGACACTATTTTATTAAGAAAAAGTAATAGAAAACTCCAGCCAAATCACAAGTATTCTACTCATAATCAACTTTTACTTCCTGTCTTACAAGTGTTCAGTGTGACCACCACCTGCAGCACGAGCAACATCAATGCGATAAGAGAATTCTCAGCGCGTATCAGCATATTTAATTTAATTTAATTAAATGGATTTGTATGCCGCCCAACTCCCTAGGGACTCTGGGCGGCTCACAACATATCACAATCCACTGAGATGATCGCTGTTGTTATTCGATGTTTAAGGTAATCAAGGTTAGTGGGTAGCGGTGGAACATAAACATGATCTTTTACTTATCCCCACAAGAAAAAATCACGGTTAAGTCTGGGCATCTCGCAGGTCAAGCACAAAGAGCAAGGTCTTGGGCCCCGCAACGCAGAACACCTTTTCCTGAGGACTCGCCATTGTGAGGGTAAACAAACAATTGAATGTTGCCAGAAGAACGACGCGACTACATCGCCCCTGTGGCAGCCATTCAAAACTTAAGATAACTCCTCTTTCAAATGGTCACTGACTCATTGACGATACTTGAGAACTGAAGCAATGTGTCATGAAATCAGTTCATTTTTGAATAACCCTGTATATTCCAATTCCTGGCTGACTGCTTCAGCCCATAAATGGCCTTGTTCAACTTATACACCATGTTAGGCTTTTTACTTTCATACCCTGGTGCTTGAACCATGTAAATTTCTTCCTCTAACTCAGCATTGAGGAATGCAGTGGTTATGTCAAAATGCCAAATTTTATGGCCATGCACCGCTGCCAATGCTAGTGCAAGTCTTATGCTTTCCCTCTTTACAGTTGGCACAAATACCTCATCATAGTGCACATTTTTCATCTGTGAAAAACCTTGTGCCACTAACCTTGCTTTATATTGTACCTCACTATTGGGCAGTACTTTCTTCTTGTATACCCACTTACATCCCACAGCTTTTTTATCCTGTGGCAAAGTCATAGATGTGAACACTTCATGGTCTCCCATGGATATTTCATTTCCTTGTCCATGGGTTCTTTCCATTTTACTTGTTCAACTTTAGGTAATGCTAACATTTCCTTGTAGTTCCTTGGCTCATAACATACACTGCACACTTTAACTTTACTAGCAGAATACCTCTCAGGTGGAATCCCCTTGTTCCATCGCTCTGACCTGCGTGGCATTGACTGCTCCTGCGTTTCAAGCCTTTCTTGCTTCATATCTTGTTCAGCTTTTTCAGTTTCTCCTCCCTGAATGCTGACACTGTCACTAAGTGAGTTACCATCACTAAATGAGTCACTGTCACTAAGTGGATCATCGTTACTAAGTGAATCATTCCCAAAATTTGCATCAATTCTGTTCCAATTTTGCTCTGCAAAACTAGCAGACCTTGAAATCACTATTCTCTTGCTCCCATCGCTAAAGCGATAGCTTTTCGAGCCTGGTTCATAGCCCATAAACCTGAGCTTTCTAGCCTTTGGTTGTCCCTTTATTCTAACTGCCTTTGGAATATACCATGCAGTACTTCCAAAAACTCTTAAATATGCCAGAGCAACATGGTTATAGTAATAAGTGGGAAAAGATAGATACTAGTAAGGAATATGAGTATAATAGTAATACAGTCTTAGTAACTTATTTGACAGTGTTGTGGGAGTTAGTTGTTAAGCAGAGTGATGGCATTTGGGGAAAAACTGCCCTTGTGTCTAGTTGTTCTGGTGTGCAGTGCTCTATAATGTAGTTTTGAGGGTAGAAGTTGAAACAAATGATGTCCAGGATGTGAGGGGTCTGTAGATATTTTCACAGCCCTCTTTTTGACTCGTGCAGTATACAGATCCTCAATGGAAGGCAGGTTGGTAGTGTTAAGGAGTTACTGTGCTGTTGAGCACATACACAGCAGAATAGTAATAGTGGTTTTGGTGTTGCAGTGTGATATGAATGCTATTCAGTCAATAAACAGAATGCGTTTAATATTTACAAAATAGTTTACTTCTAGTAGTAGCAAAGTTCAATAGGAAGTCCAAGTCATACACAGTTAGTCAGTCCATATGAAGAATCTTCTTCTTGCCTATCTTTGTTTAACCAACAAACAAAGATTACATCTAACATTCAATTCTACACTATCACAGATAGTTAGTCTTTACACAGACACTAAGTCATTACTCATCAGTAAAGCAGTAGAGTTAATCAGCAGAGAGTCAGCACTCCGGAACACATTAATAACCACACAGAGACATTCTGAGCATGCTCTCTTGCTGCCTTATATAGCCGTGGTGGCGAACCTATGGCACGCGTGCCAGAGGTGGCACGCGGAGCTATAGAAGCCGGCACGCGAGGGTTCCCACCGGCAAACCGGAAGTGCGAAAAAACGCACTTCCGGTTTGCCGGTGTGCTGTTTTTCCGCACTTCCGTTTTGTCTGTTTTGTAGTTTTTTGCATTCCGGAGCTTCAGGGAGCTTCCCTGAACCCTCCGGAGTGCAAAAAACAGCATACCGGCAAACCGGAAGTGCGTTTTTTTTGCACTTCCGGTTTGCCGGTTTCGTCGTTCCAGGCTCCGGTAAGCCTTTGTGCGGGGGTGGGGGGGTGCGCATGCGCAGGGGGCAGCATGGGGGGGTGTTGTGCGCATGCGTGGGGGGGAGGGAATGGGTGTGGGTACGCAAGCGCGCGCAAGCGCCCCCCCTTTTTTGGCACGCGAGCCGAAAAAGGTTCGCCACCACTGTTATAT
Organism: Diadophis punctatus similis; assembly: GCA_023053685.1. Taxonomy (NCBI): domain Eukaryota; kingdom Metazoa; phylum Chordata; class Lepidosauria; order Squamata; family Dipsadidae; genus Diadophis; species Diadophis punctatus. The sequence continues at coordinate 165,149,813 of JALIGW010000003.1, forward strand.
AGTAATCAGCCTACAATTCATTTAAGGCAATATACACATAGCATTGATTTGTGGCTTGTTCATATATTAGCATACTCAATCGTTTGAATGTTTCTAACATTCTCCCCTTTGGGTTGTTAATATATAACTCTTTACAATTTTAACAATCTTTACAATCTTAAATTATAACCTTCACAACTTTCTTTATGCCATACAGCACTTCGTGCTTTCATAAAATGATCTGCTATATTACATTCACTTGTACAATACTCTAACTTAATCATTTTGTTCTGTACACATTGTCTTACATTAAGATATCTTAGATCTGTATGCTTTGATCTCGTTTTCACACCAATATTTGTTGCCATAGTTATTGCAGCTTAATTTCTTCAAATACATTAATTGGTTCATTTACAGCAATTCCCATATCTTTACACAATTGCTTGTAATAAATAAGCTCTGTACATATTAGGGATAAACACAAAAATTCAGCCTCCATCGTAGAAAAACTGATGTGCTGTTGTCTTATTGACCTCCAACTAATCAACATATTTCCTAATAATATTACAATTCCTGATGTTGACTTTCGTGTAACTTGTCTGTTGCAAAACTAGCATCTGCATATGCCTTTAAATCAAGTTCTGACTTTCGTTCAAGATATAGAGAATAATACATTGTCTGCTTTAAATATCTCAGCACTCGCTTTGCTGCATTCCAATGTCTTTCACAAGGCTCTGCATTATACCTTGCCAACTGATTTACGCTATATGCGATATCTGGTCTCGACCAATTTGCCAGATACGATATGCTACCAATTAATGCTTGATATATGTTTCTATCAAACCTTGAATCAGTTACCTCACTATGCTGAAACTCAGTACTCATAGGAGTTTTGGCTTTTTTACAATTATCCATATTATAATGCTTTAATAAACTAGTTATTTTCTGAACCTGTGATATCTTGAATCCTTTACTTGTTCTAGTAATATCCAGACCTAAATAATGTTGTATTTCTCCCAAATATCTTATCCTGAATTTTTCTTTCAGTTTAGCTACAATATCCTTCACTACATTCTCTGATTTAGCAACAATTACAATATCATCAATAAATAATAACAACAAAATAATCTCACAATTTTCTTCTTTCTTAAACAAACATGGATCAGCTAAACCAGCATTAAATTCCATTTTTACTAATTCACTAACAATACATCGGTTCCATTCATATCCAGCCTGTTTCAATCCATATAAACTCTTGTTTAATTTCCAATAACCTTTACCATTTTCATTTAATCCTGGTGGTTTCCTCATATATATTTCATGCTGTAGCTTTGCATGTAAATAAGCTGTCTCTACATCCACATGATGAGCAACACTTTTATTTCTAGCTGCCCACACCAACGCTGCTCTCAAAGTACTAGCTTTTAGACTAGAAGCGAAAACTTCATCGTAGTCTCTTGTACTCTGACCAAATCCTTGAGCAACAAGCCTCGCCTTATGGGTTATAGTGCCATCACTGGCCTTTTTAAATTTATAAACCCATCTGCAGCCAATAGCTTTTTTTCCTTGTGGCAAAACAGTGTCCTCATAAACATTAAGATCCTTTAAAGACTTCAGTTCCTTACTCATTGCCTCTTGCCAAGCCTTCTGTTATTTCTCTGGATATAGTTTAATATCATAACTTGAAGGTTCTAGGCTTATTTCACAAGCAACATTAGCCTGATACCTATCAGGTGACCTTCTTACTCTAGTCCCTCTTCTAGGCAAAGAAATACTATTTGTAGCAATTTCCTCATCTTTCAATTCCAATTTTACCTCCCCTATCGAAGATCTTTCCTCATCTAATGAATCCTCATCTTCAGATTCCTATTCAATATTATTCTCCAAATACCTCTTAGGAGTATCATTTTGAAACAATGGAGTTTCTATCACAATACTATCTTTATTGCTATTTTCTTCCTGCTCTAATTTACTCCATCCTACATGTTCCATAAACTTGGCACTTGCACTCTTATAAACATTTCTAGTGCCTTTGTCCCAAAATCTGAAAGTTTTATGATTTCTATCATAACCAACAAAATACATTAATTTTGCTCTATGCTGACCTTTCTTTCTGACTTCTGTTGGAATATGCACCCAAGCTGATGCACTAAATATATGCAAATAACTCAACTCAGATTTTCTGCCATACCATCTAGTAAATGGAACCTCACCGCATTGTTAATTATATGGTTAGCACACATAAGAGCCTCTCCCCATAAGTGATCTGGCAGACCAGAATCATTTATCATCATTCTAATAGTTTGTAATGCTTGCCCTTGTCTCTCAACGTATGAATTATGTTGAGGCCAACAAGGAGCTGAACGCCTCTGCTCTATTCCAGCTCTTGCTAACAAATTAACAAACTTACTATTAGTGAATTCTGTTCCGTTATCTGTTACAACACTTACTACCTTATTCTTCTGTTTTCTCAACAAATCTCAACCAATTAGAGAAATTTTGATAAGTTTGTCTTAGCTTTCATCAAGTAGCAAAAACCATATCGAGAATAATGATCTACAGTACTCAGAATATAGCAAGCTCCACCCATACTTGGTTAAATCTACAAACACTACATCTAATGGTGCTGTAGTTTTGAATCCATTATATCTATTAGCAGGGATAACTTTACTTTTCTCCTGATTGCAGGTATTGCAGTTAAGATACTTAGAACATGGTTGTAATCTAATTCCATTAGCCAACTCCACAGTTTTCTTTAACATTTTAAAATTCAAATGCCCCATTCTTCTATGAAGTAAGTGAATACAATTGTTATGTAGTTGTTTGTTCTCAAAAACCGAATTAGCATTTTCTACTGGCTTTTCATACAGTAAAAATAAACCATTTTCTAATTTAGCTGTAACATTGTTACCTTCTTTTTGGATTTCACATTTATCATCCATAAATGTTACAGTATAACCTGCTTTAACTAATACTTTCACAAATAATAGATTATAAACCAGTCTAAGCATATATAACACTGGCAGTTTTTCCTTAATTCCTAAACAATATGCATTTCCTTCTCCATTTGCTGTCATCTTCCAACCATTTGCTAACGCAACATATTGACTACTTTTCTCCATTTTTACAAACTTTTCCTTATTGTTTGTTATAGTTTGTAGCCCCACTATCAATCACCCATAAATTATGGTTTATTTTATCAGTTACGTTAGGCATAGTCAAACCAACATTTTTGTGTTCTCTCTGTTTCTAATATTCTGCATTTTATACTTTTTACAAAACTTAGCTATATGTCCTCTAGCCTCACAAGTATAACATTTTCTAACAAAATAAATATTAGAAACATTAGAAGATGACTTCTCTTCTTGTGGATGTTTTGTTCTCATTAATTTTCTATCTTCATGTCTTCTGGACTCCTCAAGTAGTCTTCCAGTTATGCCAGGTAGCGTAAGTTCATCCCTAGTCAAAACCTCTAAGAAAGATACATAGTCATCGTAGCTCTCGTCCAATGAAGACAGAATTATATACACCTGCTGTAATTCTGTATAAATTAGTTCTTTTTCATGCAGTTCTTCCAGTCTTCTTCATATTTTATAAGTGAGTTAACTTATCACCTCCATTCATTAAACGAGCTCTAAAGTTTTCTTGTAAGATGTATGTGTGCTCCCACACTGTCACGTACATAAATCTTTTTTAATATGTCCCAACACTGCAGCTTTCTCTTCTCTACAATATGGACAAGCTGCTGGTCATTTAGTGTTAGTCCAATTATGTTCAAAGCTCTATCATTGTCTCATTTAAATTCAGCTAGCTTCTTCGCGTCTTCATCTTTTGTTGGATCCCAAATTGTTGTATCCGGTGGATTTGTTATTAAAGTCCATAAGCCTTCATTTCCCAAAAGTAAGCTACATTTAGTAGACCAAGTATTATAGTTAATCTCATCCAGCCGGATTATAATTGATAGATAAGTTGACTTTGATTGAACCATTATTGTTGTAATACTTCTTTAACTTTCTGAATATTAAAACTGAATTTCCACACTCAATATCTTTTTACTAGCAACAAACCACTAGCACTACTCCTCTGGGACCTGGGCCCATAACCAATGTTAAGGAGTTATTGTGCTGTTGAGCGCATACACAGCAAAATTGTGATTGTGGTTGTGGTGTTGCAGTTTGATATGAATGCTATTCAGTCAATAAACAGATACAGTTTAGTGTTTACAAATAGTTTACTTAAAAGTAGTAGCAAAGTTCAAATAGGAAGTCCAAGTCATACACAGTTAGTCAGTCAATGCGAAGATTCTTCTTCTTCTTGCCTATCTTTGTTTTAACTAGCAAACAAAGATTACAGCTATCAATCAAATTCTACACTATCACAGATAGTTACTCTTGTCACAGCAGCTCTTCACAGCAATTTCACACAGACACCAAGTCAAATACTCAACAGTGAAGCAGCGGAGATAATCAGCAGAGTCAGCACTTCAGAACACACTTTCAAACACACACAGAGACATTCTGAGCATGCTCTCTTGCTGCCTTATATAGTAATCAATCTACAATTCATTTAAAGCAATATACACATAACATTGATTTGTGGCTTGTTCATATATTAGCATACCCAATCGTTTGAACAGGATTCTAACATTACCCATTGCTTAAACTTCTGCAGCACCTGTTTTACTCTTTAGTAAATAGGAGAACCCAAACCTGCTGTAGTCATCTACAATGACCAGCACATACTTTGTTGCTCCCAAACTGGCTTGTATTGGCCCAACCAAATCTGCATGTACCAGTTCTAGAGCTCTTGTTGTCTGCCTTGTGCTACTCTTGCTTACTGGGAATGCTTTGGACTTTGATGACTTGCATACTGCACAGTCCATGTATGCCTTACATCCCTTTAAGTTCAATCCTTCTGCAAACTTTTTTATTTGTATTTGTAATATAAAATAGTAAATACAGGCTATAATGTAACATAAATGAATAAATTAATGGTAGAAAATCAATTGGTTAAGGTTAGGGGAGATGAGGTTGTATCAGGGGTGAAATGCTCCCGGTTCGCTCTTACCTGTTGGTCGTTGCAGAGCCGATGGAGCTGGTTGCGGGGCTGCCCCCGCCCGCTGCCCCCACCCGCCTGGACGCCGTCATTTGAGTTCTTTTGCCCTCTGCACATGTGCAAAGCATTCTGCATGCTCAGAGGGCAAAAGAACTCAAATGGCAGCTTCCAGTCAGGCGGGGGAAGCAGGCGGGGGCAGCCCCACGCCGCGACCGCCACCGGCTCTATCAGATCTGCAACGACCGACAGGTAAGAGCGAACCGGGAGCATTTCACCCCTAGGTTGTATCCTAAAGGCTTTAAGGAGAGAAATAGCTACCCTTTGTGGTGCTGAAAAACGCAGGCAGGATTTGCTACAAATCGCTTTCATAAGTTACTCCTGTTCTTACTTTTCCAGAAAACATATACAACTCTTTCAAGGTTTTATCCACACACAAAAAGACTTCCCCTGGACATAGAGACAACTGGGAAAAACCTTTTAAGCAGCCATTTGAGAATTACCTTACTAATGCTAAAAAAAATCACTTATGAAGGCTCTCCTGGGTCTAGTATTTAATACTACTGAAAACACAGGATTTCTGCTTTATTGTTTCTGGCTACTAATTATATATATTTCCCCTTGCTTTCATTTGATTGTTTTATCTATATGGTCTTTTTCTTCAGTAACTATGGTATTCAAGAAAAAAAAACCTAAGAGCAATAGAATGCACACAGTAATATAATATGTAGGGATATTTTCTAGTTGTTACTTCAGTTTTATTCAGTAGATATTTTTCATCACATGAAATAAAAATAAAGAAAACAATAAGGAATAACTGCTGATAAAATATGTTTAAATATTCTTTAAAATGAACTATATTCCAATATGTTACTATCATTTAAGTGATTTAAAAGCATTGTTCAGAAAAAAATATCCAGCAGTATACATAACCCTGATCTCAAAATATTTATAGGTTTCCTATATCACTTCTAGAAATACCTTACAAACACTTTTTAATAATTTAAACATTGAGTAATCAGTCTGAAAGAAAATAATTAAACAGCAAATGAAATTGAAAATTTTAATTTAAAGTACAAGCAATACATTTTGCAACAGCAACAGAGCTAAAAAAAAACCCAACTTAAATGGACAGAAAAGTTTTCCTAACTATGGGCATTGGTCCCTTCTTTACCTGTTGAATTACTTCTCTATCTCTTTAATACTTTTCACAAATCATTATAATAGTGACTATTTCTAAGTCAAACCTTTTAATGATAATTATCAAATGGTCATCATAACAACTTGTTTCCTTTTAAGGTCGTAAGGGAGTTGAAAAGTAAGGCTAAATGTGATCATATAACATCAGATTTACATTTACCAAGTACAGTAGATTTAGTGGATAATAAGAAAGAAAATATTTGTTATCATTTATTAGGAATAGTTTAAGTAGTACACATAGCAGTAAAAGAAAATACTTTTTTTCTGGAAGTACAATTACATCAAATGTATTATAAGATTTCCAGGAATTCTACTTTCATTACTATTGGATACATTTCAATGCTCAGAGATCCCCAACCCACTCCAAAAAATCCTGACAGATGCTAATAGTAAAGCACTCTAGCTTCACATGGCATCTTAAAACAATTTGGATGGAGTTCCTTATGCATGTTGAAATCTGAAAAAAGATATAATAAAGCTAATATTCTACTTAAAATTTTAAAGGAAGAATCCTGCTTTGTGGATTATAATGGTTAGTACAGAATGGTTTTCATATAAGAGCTCTGGAGAACTATCATTCCTCCAAAAGTAAAAATATTGCTCAGAACATTCTCAAATATACTTTTCTCCCCCAAAGTTTTAAGTTATTTTGCATTAATGAAAACAACAATAAAAATGTCCTACGCATATATCATAAATAAGCTACTCATAAGTAGGTCTGGACAGTTATAAATCTGCAGAATAAACATATATGGAATGTTTAAAACAGAATCTAACCCTAAAAATGGATTCAACACTATGAGGAACCTAAAAAATGCTCAGAATTGCAACATTATCCATGAAAAAGGATCCCTGCAGATTTTAGTCTCCTAGTCATTGCTGACTATCCATGAAGGGCAGTGTAAAAAAAGTTGTTGCCAATAATCATTCAATCATAGGTCTGAGCATATATATAGCAAGCCACAATGACACGAAAACAACAATATGTACACTATAGTGCAAATGATACAGTAAAGAACTTGTGTCATGCTGTTTAACCAATTCAACTATTTGACTAGAGACAACCTTGATTTAAGATACATGAATTGACCTATTCATTAACACTTAGCCCGCTCTATATATTAACTATAACCAAAGTGGAGAATACTGAAACATGTTCTTAGGAGACAGACACTTCCCAATAAAACAATTATCATTTCAACTTCCTATGCAAATGTTCTCACTTTGATGGCATTGTAATCTGCTATGTAAGCCTCTGTTTGAATGATTATTGACCCCAGCATCACTATAGTAAATAAGGCACATCTTGGTGGCTTTGCAGTGCCTTGGCACAGTTGTATACCTATAATTTATGAAACTTAATTTACAGGAGACACAAGCTCATAATAAATTAGCAGTTTGCCCAAAAATGTAGTACTTGCTGGAAAATAGCAAAATGATTAATTTCTACTGCAGAAATTCTTCTCTATGCAGTGGCAATTCATATTATTTACAAAGCCTTAAATTAATTAACTTTCTCTTTTTAAGTACCAGTATATGTAGTACTGGTCAGTTATATAGAACTAAATTCTAAGTATAGTTCTAAGTATTAATGAATAGAGATACTGGATCTTTCTTGCTCATATGAGTAGCTTCTGCATACATAAATTTGATTACTTTAAACTTTTGGTAAAGAAACTTAATTAAAATCTGTAGTATATACTGTAATTTAGCTATTTTTCTACATTTTCTATGAAACACTTACGAACGCACATTAAAGTAGGAGAGGGGAAAGTAAACTAAGTAAAGTAAAAAGGGAATAAAAGTAATATTGCCTATGGGGAGATTGCACTAGATGAAAGGAAGAATGTCTGTTGTTGCAACTGGAGAATACATGGATAAAAAAAATCCAAGTTTTACAAAAAATACTAAATTTAATCCCGATCCATTTAAAGTTTACATTTAATTTAAGAAGTAGTAGAAATAGGCTATGTATTTGATGCATTTCAAAAAGCCTAAAAATCATTTTTACATCTTATTCCTAATTAGGATTGTGCTTTTCAAACTATAGTTTTATTTCTGTGAACACAAAGAGTTGTATTTATACCGAAAGATTTGCTTTCCTGAGCAGTACATGTAACAATGATCTTCAAAGCCTGGTTTTCTGTAAAATTATCCATTTGCACAGCAAATAAAAAACTATTGTAACAATTCTTAAATCATATATCACATTAAAATATCATTCAAATTTTTTTTCCACAAGGATTTGCCAAAGCTATTCATTGTCTTGTTTCTCTGTTGTAACTCTTTCCATCAAAGCCCTCCACACATTTCCTGGTATTTTCTGATGTTTGTCTATTAAACATTGTAATGCATCCTTTGCCTATGAAGGGAGTGAAGGAGGAGAAATATAAATTATTTATTATTCTTGCATTGTTCAATGATAAATTACATTTAAAAATCAAAAGCAACAATGAATCCTTTTCAAACTACAGTATAACCATACATTCAGTAATTGAACCCTGAAATTACAGAACCCACACAAATACAAAATATATAGATTTCCCATTGTGGAAATTAGTTTTCATCAGACAATCTATACTTTAGATACTACAAAATCAAAAAATAAACAAAGGAGTAGATTTCAGCCATACTCTGCTCTCCACCGCTGCTCTGATTTTGTGTTACCGAAAATAAGAACCTGTCTTATATTTGGGCTTATTATCAGGAGATGTCTTATTTTGGGGGAAACAGGGTAGTTAAAAGGAAATTCTGCCCACTGCTGAATGGCAAGGCATTCTGTAACTCCAAGTTCCACTGAGCAATGCAAAATCCTTTAAGATCAAACTATTCTTAGGACTTAATTCTGTTACTAAACCTTATATGCTTGACAAAAATCCCAAGTTATTCATATATGAAAAGTAACTGGTTAATTTTAGGAGACTTCATATAGTTTCATACTCTCTCCCACATCTTCACTGAAAAAAGTGTTCATGAACAAAGACAAATCCTAATCTGGCAAGAAGAATAAAATCATTATTTTCATAAAAGTGAATTAGTGCAAGTAGGGTGGGACTTATCACTTCTGGTCCATTTTTGAAATTTTGTTGAGGCCCTAAATTTAATCTGACTCAGGGGTCTCCAACCTTGGCAACTTTAAGACTTGTGGACTTCAACTCCCAGAATTCCACAGCCAGCAAAACTGGCTGTGGAATTCTGGGAGTTGAAGTCCACAAGTCTTAAAATTGCCAAGTTTGGAGACCCCTGATCTGACTGATAGACTTTAGGGACAGATTTTTTTTGTAAATGGTTCTAACCAGAGGTGGGTTCCTTCCCGTTCGCACCAGTTCTATAGAACCGGTAGCAAACCGCTGGTGACATAACAATGATGTCACGGAACCGGTTCTGTCGGTGCCAGTCCGTGGACGCCGCCATCTCTTTGTTTTGAAATTTTTTTAAAATGTTTTTTTTTAAACTTTTTTTTAAAAAAAATTTCTGTTTTTTTCTTCTGTGCATGCACAGAAGCCGAGTTTCCGGCACTGCACATGTGTCACCATCTTGTTTTCGGCTTTATTTATTTTTTTTGAGTTTTTTTTTATTTTTCGGCATTGCACATGTGCGCCCACAAGGTGTGCCCACAAGGCGTGCCCACAAGGCGCACCCACAAGGCGCACCCACAAGGTGCAGGAGGAAGCAAACCGGCAGCGAGGTAAGTTAGAACCCAGCCTAAGTCCCAACCAAAGTGAATTGCCTCCCGAAGGATATGCAGCTCTCTCTCTCTCTCTTTTTAAGTTTGAAAAACCATCTTTAATGGCTGTTGACTGCTGAGTTTTATCATCACATTGTTGATAGTTGATCTTGTATTCTTTGCTCTATAAAAGTTCTTTAAGCTATGCAAATTACATCATAATGTACTTTTGCTTCTATATGATTGAACTGTAAAATATATTTTTATTTCTATAATTATAATGAATTGATAAATTAATATGCTACCTTTTAAAACAAAAAAGAATTCCAAATAGTTCATAATCAATTCGCAAAAAACATTTAAAAGCATTTCTTAAATATTTAAACTATAAACAATTGACCATTATGCATTTAAGAACAACTAGAAATTTAAGAGAACTGGAGAATACTGCTGCTACATAAATAATAAATAAAACTCAAGAGTTCCTTGTACTTTGGGAACTTTGCCTAGAAAATAAATCAATAGATATTGACAGAATTTCTTTAACCTTTCATTCAGCTTAATTTTCAAATAACCCTGTGTTTTTTGTACTATTTAGTTGAATCAAAATTTATGTTTCTATCCACAATTTGAATACCAAAAAATGTTCTCTGAACATCCATATAGTATAAGCTGAAAGTATTTTGGCAATACATCCAGGAGTCTTTATTTTAACCTTGTGAGCTGGCATCAAGGTATTAATATTAGAAAAAGAGGATCTTACTTTTTCGGCCAGTTCTTCTGCTGTTATGTTTGAATCATATGAAATAGGATCTCCGAAATACGTCTGCAATTTAACTGGAAAGTTTCCATACAGAAGAACTGGTGGCAAACGAAAATACTCATATATCGATCTTAATAATCCTGATTAATTAAAAAAGAGGGATTAATAGGGTAGCAGGTACAATTACCCATTTATTCATTAAAAAAATCCAAAAAGTAGTGATTCAATCACAAATCTATTTAAAATTACTTCCTGACACATATCTGAACAGCAAGTTAGTGCCATCATCTTGACCTCTGCATTAGGAAATTAAAGCTGCATGGCAGCTTTCTAAAAATATTAAAGGATAGAGAAAGATAGCAGGCTAAAAAACTAGGATCTAGTGAAAGGAGAGGAAACAGAGAGATGTAACTGCAAGGAGAAGCAGTGCTTGCAAATAGTCGCTTTACTGGTTTGTAATGGTCTGCAACAAGTTTGGAGTTTGGAAGTCATCTTCATGGAAGATGTCATCTCTAATTTCACCTAAAAGGACTGAGGCACTCAGAAATCTATAGAATGTAGCTTCCTAACACAAATCAGAACAAGGTAAGGATGTTGTACCAGAGTCCTATGGAAATCATTACCATAAAATTTGGTGATGTCCATCAACCCAACTTATGCTAAAAGCAGATGTATAAATTGATGGAATAGTGGGAACAATAGCACTTAGCTATATGACTTACTCCATAGTGCTTTATAGCACTCTCTGAATGGTTTACAAGTGTCAGCATATTGCCCCAACAATCTGGGTTCTCAATTTACTGACCTTGGAAGAAAGGAAGGCCAAGTCAACCTTCAGCTAATCAGGATCAAATTCCTGGGCTGTGGCCAGAGTTAGCTGGCAATACTGCATTCTAACCCATGGTCAAAGAGAAATATGCTTTCACCTCCTATCTGTGAATACTGTAGATATCTGGTTGGCTACTAAATGGCTGCTCCTTGCTTGATCAAGAACTGTTCTTGTGAGTTAAATTTGTCAACAATAATTTTAATTTATATCCACTTTATTTTATATAGCAAAAATATTGGACATATGTTGCTGCTTCATATTTTCCCCACAACAATCCTGTGATATGAGTGACTGAGCCACAATCACCCAATTGGGTTCTATGCCTAAGAGAATACTAGAACTCAGAGTGACCCAGTTTCTAGTCAAGCACCTTAACCACTATACTAAACTGGCCTTGTAATTGAGTTTGTCAATGTTTTCAGGTTTTTATTTTGTAAAATTAATCTCTCATAGGAGGAATATCAAACTTCAAAAGAAAATGATAAGCAATTCTCTGTTGTCATGCAGAACAGCCAACAAATTCTACATGGCCAAACTGTAGTGTAGTGCAGTGATTAAAGAGATGAACATGGATTTATCTGGGGTACTTAATTTTGTCTGTCCTTCATGCAGATCTCAGGACAACTAATATATTCCAGAGTATTGTTGATCTGGCATTAAAAATGGGAAATCCAGATATGTTGCTTTCAGCTGCCTCAGAAAGACAATATATAAATGAAATAACAACAGTTTCCTCTTGTAAAACAGACCAAGCAACTTATTTATATATTATAGCATGTTATTAAAAACCAGAGCATTTTATTTAAAATCATTTCCAGCATAAAAATGAGCTCTAAACAGGGCGAACAAAATGTAATCACAATTGACTTAATACAATCCAATCCAAATAAAGTTGCATACTTATTTGTCCTCCAACTACTCGAATATTTTCCCGAATATTTCGTGTGAACATAGGAATGATGGGCTGAAAGAATAGATTAATGGAGATATGTATTAACAATTTATTTCCCATAATCAACTGATTTTTTTTACTAAATCACAAAGTTATATACTTGGATCTAAAAGCAGATAAGAGAGATTAACTAAAAAATGAAGTGAAACAAGTATAGGAAACTATTTCTTTGTCACATTTTCATCTAGTAGTTGATGTAAGAAACTAAAGTATCTTTTTGGTTTTTTTGAAAGCACTCAGTGGCTGAATTTTGTAACTTAGAGGAAATTTGAATCTTAGTCATCCATTCTGAATCCAACCTTCTCACTATAAAGTTAGATAAGTCTTCCATTATTGCAACTCCAGTCTTCAATCTATAGGGATTATAGGGCTGCACTCTGAGAATATTTGAGCTACAGTGTTAAATAAATTAATTTTTTGCACTGCTCTATATACCTGCAATTTTATGCATGAAGTTCTTCACATTTCAGAAAAGCAACCTCGTCCTGCAAGCAATTAACGAAAGAGAAAATTATCTAGGATCTTCTCAACTTTTCATCTTTCATCAAAGAGGTTATGGAGAAATCTGAGATGCTGGTAATAATCATTTTGTCTGCATTAAGAATGGGAGACGTATTTTTGCAAAGTCTGTTGGCACTAGCAAAGTATTCATGCTTGAAAACATTCATTCAGCTGCTGTGTCTGGAAGCTCAGACAACTCCTTGAAGAATTTCTTAGGTTGTCTATAAATCAGGGGCGGGTTCCTAATTTTTTTTACTACCACTCTGTGGGCGTGGCTTATTTTGTGGGTGTGGCTTGTCAGCCATGTGACTGGGTGAGCGTGGCTTGCCGGTCATATATTAGTTATTTCAGAGAGATGTTACTACTATTTTTGCTATTTTATAGCTTACATGAAAAGCTTTGCATACAAAGTGTGTGTTACACCATGGCAACACAGCAACCTTTATATGCAGAAAATGCTATAGTTAAAAGACAAGCAAGTCTCATACAGCATTTTTGGTTTCAGTCATGGATTCCTTAGACGAAAATATTGAGGACTGTTAAAAGAACAGTATCTTTTAACATTCCTCAATGTTTTCATCTAAAGAATAATAGTATAAAACTGTATAAAATTAACAGTATAAAAGGTTAAGCTTTCGGAAAACGCCCATTTTGGGAAGCTTTAGGCAAAAGTAAAGGAAAAGTATCAAATGCGAGCTTCTTATTATTTCCAAGTGAAGGGACGAGGAAAGACTTAATTGTCAGGTTTCTGGGCATGCGCAGAAGAAAAAAATTTTTAAATGTAAAAAAAAAATTTTTTTTAAATGGCGGCGCCCAGGCACCGGCTACCGACCGCACCGGTACTGTGATGTCACCAGCGGGCCGCTACCGGTGCTATAGAGTGGACCGCACCGGTAGGAACCCACCACTGCTATAAATGTATGTGAGGCAATATTTTAATATCCTCAAAGCAAAGCAGCTGTGCATATACATCTGGGAAGGTCCCTGAAAACCCACAGAAGCTTCTGAGGGCTGTATCTGCTTCAGTGCTTTAAAAAACGGGTTTTTGCTGATGCCAGCTGGCTTTCCAATGTGTCCATGTGAAGATTGCAGTCGAAACAGTGATGCATTTGTTGCTACACTGAAATCATACCAACCAAAGGAAACCAACCAAAGGAAACATAAGAGAAACCGCAGAAAAACTATATTAGAATTTGATTCATAAAATTTGGGATTACCGGAATTTGAATTGTTCAATGTCAGCTATTAATTAGCATTAACCTGATATTAAGTAAAAATTACCACAGTACATAATGCCATAGTATTTATATAAATATTATGGGAAATTTGTATTGAGAAATCTGAAGAGATACATTCTCACCTTGCCCTTTTTAATGCATAGTTATGACTCTTTTTAATGTGTATACAGTTATAGGATTACACCAGCTGTTTTTATACGGCAAGAAAAGCCAAACAGAGGAGCAGACTAGAAAACTGTTCCTTTCCCACCCGTTGCCCAATGCCAAAACCTCTTTTTTCCTAACCCTTTTCCTGAAGAGTTGGAGAAATTTGAAAAAGACAACTATTTTTGATTTTTTAAATAATATATTAAGTGATTAAAATATACATTAAATTGGTTTACATAAGGAAGCATACCAAATCAATACAGAAACTAATATGCTCAAGGAACACGTTTCATTAGTTTCTAGAAATGTGTGGAAATTATTTTTAAAAAGGATCAGAGTAAGTAGAACCTGATACCTCAGATTCTTGTAAAGCAAAGAGAGACTGTAAATAAACTCTATAGATACAGTCTGATACTGGTGTGTCCAGTGGAGGGTTCTCAAAATTTTTACTACCACTCTGTGGGCGTGGCTTATTTTGTGGGTGTGGCTTGATGGTCATGTGACCGGGTGGGAGTGGCTTGCCAGCCATGTGACCGGGTGGGAGTGGCTTGCCAGCCATGTGACCGGGTGGGAGTGGCTTTGCAGTCATGTGACTGGGTGGGGGTTGCTTGGTGATCATGTGACTGGGGGGTCATGTGACTGGGTGGGCATGGCCAACTTGACGTCACTCACGTCAAGGGTTAGGGTTAGGGTGCGTGGCCTCTCCTCGCCTCAAAGGCCTCAATGAGATACAATTTCCCTATCTATTTACTACTACTGAACATCCAAAATATACTATTTAATCCTATGTAATGTGTACATACATATTACACACAGGCACACAAAAATATACATTATCTACTAAATATACTGTATGTTTATGTACACACACACACACACACACACCCCTCTCTCTTCTAAAACTATACACATTCAACCTTACCTACTGCATTTGGAAAAACGCACCCAGAGTCCACTTTAACTTTTTAAAAATCAAGGAAATTTCTTTCAAAGTTTAGCTACACTTCGATTTATGAAGGATCTGGATATTTTTGTTGCATTTTCTGTACCATTTCCTGGAATTCTTTTATTTAAAAATCCAGATTTTCATCAAATGTTTATCTCTGTGGAAAACTGTAACTTATGCTACACAATGTTGATAGATTCTTGGAGAGGAGGTATCACCCTCCCATTCTCTACGGATGGTATGGATATGACAGGATTTTAGAGAACCTTCCTGCTAGCAAATGTGCTGCTTTTTGCAGTGAGAACAGAGATCATAATGAAGTATCAGAAAACAAATTAGTATTTCTCTGCCCTGCAGATCTCTTGTTCCGATGTCCAGGAAGTATTGTTTCACTTGTATGTTGGATGGGGATCTTTGAAACCAAAGATATAGGAATAGGAATTATATGCTTCTTTTTGCAAGATGCATTATTTACAACAAAATAAAGCTATAACAATAACAAGTATGCCTCTAGAGTATTGGTTTAACAGACCCTTAGTTTAGTGACTTCAGATGCAGCAGACAAAATCTGCCTATGGAATTTATACTTCTGCATAAAAATCCCTTATACCATTGGCTAAAAATGAAAAATTAACTTAAGAAAAATCCCACTTACCATTTGAATTTAACAGACATTTTGTTTTAACAGACACGTCTTCTCCCCATTAGTCCATTAAACTGATATCTTACTACAACTTCCAGCCAGTTGTGCTCCCTAAAAGAAACAATTGCACCCCCATTGCCAGCCTTCCTTCCTTCCTTCCTTTTTCCTTCTTTTCCTTTCTCCCACCTTCCTTTTCTTTTCATCTCCTTCCTTCCTTCCTTCCTTCCTTCCTTCCTTCCTTCCTTCCTTCCTTCCTTTTCACACTTTATTGCATACTTTCCTACAAGTAAGACTCCATCTGATGCCTTTGCTATGCATTTTTTGACAAAGAACCAATAACAGGAACCCTTTTCTTCTACCTTGGATTTTTTAATTTCTTCACAATTGCAAGCTTTGTGATAGACAATTAGGCAACATATGCCTGTACTGTGAAAACTACTTTGCTTCCTTGCTCCACAGTGATATTTGTCTTTGAGTTGGTGGTTTCCATCATAGCATTGGTAATTATTTTTTCTTTCTTTCTTTCTTTCTTTCTTTCTTTCTTTCTTTCTTTCTTTCTTTCTTTCTTTCTTTCTTTCTTTCTTTCTTTCTGTCTGTCTGTCTGTCTGTCTGTCTGTCTTCCTACCATCTTTCTTTCTTTCTTTGTCTTTCTTTTTTTCTTTCTGTCTATCTGTCTTCCATCTTTCTTTCTTTCTTCCTTCTCCCTTCCTTCCATCTTTCTTTTTCTTTCTTTCTTCCTTCTTCCTTCCTTCCATCTTCCTTCCTTCCTTCCTTCTTCCTTCCTTCCTTCCTTCCTTCCTTCCTTCCTTCCTTCCTTCCTTCCTTCCTTCCATCTTCCTTCCTTCCATCTTCCTCCCATCTTCCTTCCTTCCTTCCATCTTCCTTCCTTCCTTCCTTCCTTCCTTCCTTCCTTCCTTCCTTCCATCTTCCTTCCTTCCTTCCATCTTCCTTCCTTCCTTCCTCCCTTCCATCTTCCTTCCTTCCTTCCTTCCTTTTCTCCCTGCAGTGCAAACCAATCTCTTTCTCCCTTGCCCAGCCCTCTTCCAAGACGCCAAGTGCGGGGAACCGCACCAAGCGAGGTAGGTGGGTGTGTTGCTCCCCTCCCCTCGAAGGAAGAAGGGGCCTCTGCCGCTGTCTCTCGTGGGGCTGCAGCCACCTGACTGAGTTTCTGACCGCAGCCGGCAGGGAAGGAGAGTGCGTGCTACCGCTGCTGCTTTCGCCGCTGCGATATTTCTTTGGTGTTTGCGCGCGGGAGGGCCTGCTGAGCAGAGGCACCCGGCGAGCGGGGTGAGAGGCGCGGGGATACCAGAAGTGGCGGCATCAGCGGAAGCTCCTGCCCGCCTCTTGCCTTAAGCCGCCTCTGCTCCGCGGTCCCTCCCGCGCGCAAACACCGAAGAAATATCGCAGCGGCGAAAGCAGCAGCAACAGCGGTAGCACGCGCTCTCCTTCCCTGCCGGCGCCGCCCCGACCAAAGGAAGAAGGAGACTCTTGCGCTGTCTCTCGCAGGGCTGCAGGCCTGCAGCCACCGTCCTGACTGAGTTTCCGACCGCGGCGCCGGCAGGTAAGGAGAGCGCGTGCTACCGCTGTTGCTGCTGCTTTCGCCGCTGCGATATTTCTTCGGTGTTTGCGCGCGGGAGGGACCGCGGAGCAGAGGCGGCTTAAGGCAAGAGGCGGGCAGGAGCTGCCGCTGACGCCGCCACTTCTGGTATCCCCGCACCTCTTACCCCGCTCGCCGGGTGCCTCTGCTCAGCAGGCCCTCCCGCGCGCAAACACCGAAGAAATATCGCAGCGGCGAAAGCAGCAGCAACAGCGGTAGCACGCGCTCTCCTTCCCTGCCGGCTGCGGTCAGAAACTCAGTCAGGTGGCTGCAGCCCCGCGAGAGACAGCGACAGAGGCTCCTTCTTCCTTCAAGGGGAGGTGCCGTTTTTGAGCTCCCCCGGCTCGGAATTTTCAGTACCCAGAACGCCAGAACTTACCAGGTGAGGCCAGGAACTGGGGGGTGGGGTCACTGGGGTGGGAGGGGCGGGCGGCAAGAAAAGCCTCCCAAGAGCAGCGGGGTACTTTGCAAGTTGCAACTTGTAAATAACATAGCCCCAGTCTCCTGGAGCCCTGGGAATGCAACGGAATGCATTCCCAGGGCTCCAGGAGGGGGCCGCCGCCGCCATCCTTGTGTCGCGGGGGGGGAGCGATGGTTTGCTCCTGGCTGGTCCGTTCCCCAGCCTCAAGCCCAGCACAAAGTGGCATTTCTCAGCCCTCAGACCTCCATGCCTACCGGGAGGGGGCCGCCATTCTTGCGCCGCGCAGGGGGAGGGAGGGGGAGGAGGACGCTATCCCCAGGGCTCAAGCAAGCCCAGCACAAAGCGGCATTTCTCAGCCCTCAGACCTCCATGCTTACCGGGAGGGGGCCGCCATTCTTGCGCCGCGCAGGGGGAGGGAAGGGGAGGAGGACGCTATCCCCAGGGCTCAAGCAAGCCCAGCACAAAGCGGCATTTCTCAGCCCTCAGCCCTCCATGCTTACCGGGAGGGGGCCGCCATTCTTGCGCCGCGCAGGGGGAGGGAGGGGGAGGAGGACGCTATCCCCAGGGCTCAAGCAAGCCCAGCACAAAGCGGCATTTCTCAGCCCTCAGACCTCCATGCTTACCGGGAGGGGGCCGCCATTCTTGCGCCGCGCAGGGGGAGGGAGGGGGAGGAGGACGCTATCCCCAGGGCTCAAGCAAGCCCAGCACAAAGCGGCATTTCTCAGCCCTCAGCCCTCCATGCTTACCGGGAGGGGGCTGCCATTCTTGCGCCGCGCAGGGGGAGGGAGGGGGAGGAGGACGCTATCCCCAGGGCTCAAGCAAGCCCAGCACAAAGCGGCATTTCTCAGCCCTCAGCCCTCCATGCTTACCGGGAGGGGGCCGCCATTCTTGCGCCGCGCAGGGGGAGGGAGGGGGAGGAGGACGCTATCCCCAGGGCTCAAGCAAGCCCAGCACAAAGCGGCATTTCTCAGCTCTCAGCCCTCCATGCTTATTGGGAGGGGGCTGCCATTCTTGCGCCGCGCAGGGGGAGGGAGGGGGAGGAGGACGCTATCCCCAGGGCTCAAGCAAGCCCAGTACACAGCGGCACTTTACTTACATTAAAGAGCCGCGGCAGGACAGGAAGAGTAAATAAAGTAGCAGAATGCAGACACCGTAGCCAGTATCAGCAAACGGAGCCCCGGGAAGTCAAGTAACAACAAGACTCGAGGGACAGACCGCGTGGTGAGCGCGCGGTTTATATTTGGCGCTGAGAGAGAGGCGGGGCAATTATGGCCAGCAAATCAGCAATGTGCAAACAGTAAGGCCGCGCATGCGCAGAAGAATTTTTTTTAAATAAATGATTTTTTTTTTAAAAAAGATGATGGCCACCTGGGACCTGTAACTGACGGTGACGCCATGACAGTGACGTCACCAGCCAGCTGCTACCGGTGCGATAGAGTGGACCGCACCGGTAGCAACCCACTACTGGGTGTGTCTCTCTCTTCCCTAACCCTTCAACAGTTTTGATACAGTGATGTATAAAGTAAATAAATACATTGTTTTTTTAAAAACTACATTGTTTTCAACATTAAATTTCCCTTTCCTGCTTCTAAGCATGGCATACATAAACAGCTGTAATCTTATATTCCAGTTATTCCCACAGAATACTTACCACTTTTGCATCGATGGCCACTTGAGCAAACCCTTTACGATTTTTCCACATAATAGTATAATTTTCATCACTGAATAGTGCTTCCCGTACTCCCCCTGGTGAAATTACCACCAGTCCTCCATTTTTTAATACTTTTCTACATTCTTCCTGCGATCCATGCAGAACACGGACCACGTCAATTAATAACTGTATACCTGGAATTCATAAGAATCTGTTGTAAGACTAATATTGATATAAAATTATGATCTCTCCATAGATACTATATTTTATCAGAAAAATATAGAATAAACAATGAATTACAAAGCAGGTGTAAATTATGAAAAAGACAAAAAGGATTAGATTTTCACCAATCCATATCTAATCAAATACTTTCAAATCAACAATCAGTGGTAAGTTATAAATTTATAATTTTTATAATCGAAGAGGACTCCAGTGGCAACCTGTGAAGCTCTGGTAAACTCTATGCCCAAGAGGATTAAGGCAGTGCTTGAAAATAATGGTGACTACACAAAATATTGACACTTTGGGCCCCATTTGGACATTATCACTTAGGGGTGTACTCACTTTTGTTGCCAGCAGTTTAGACATTAATGGCTGTGTGTTGCATTATTTTGAGGGGACAGCACATTTACACTTTAATACAAGCTGTATACTCACTACTTTACATTGTAGCCAAGTGTCATTTCTTCAGTCTTGTCACATGAAAAGATATACATAAATATTTACAAAATGTGAGCGGGTGTACTCACTTCTGTGACATACTGTATATCACAACATAAATGTGAAGTAAAGCTTATCCATACTATACATTATTTGAGATGTATAATTTTTCTTAATTGCTCAGGACAATTACCTGGAATTGAAAACACAAAATGATCAGCAACTATATGGAGAATTCTTTTTTTCCTGATAAAAACAGTGGCTACAAAGTAGAAAAAGTCTATAGGAGTTGCTCCATGATAAAAAATAATCACCGCTGGTCCATCTGGTAGTTTTTCAAGACCATGCAACTCATAACCTGTTATGGATAGAAACATTCAAGGTTAGCATTTGATACCAAGTTTATTTATCAAAATATTCTTAAAATATTAAAATTATGAAACTGCGGAGTAAGATACCAACTATAAATAAATTACAATGCATGGCAGTTATTCATTACATTATAACTCCATTTCAGTTGAACATCTTTGTATTAATATTCACTGTATTAATATTCACTAGTTCAGCTGTTCAAATCTCACCGGCTCAAGGTTGACTCAGCCTTCCATCCTCCTGAGGTCGGTAAAATGAGGACCCAGATTGTTGGGGGCAATATGCTGAACTCTGTAAACCGCTTAGAGAGGGCTGTAAAGCACTATGAAGCGGTATGTAAGTCTAAGTGCTATTGCTATTACTCAATATCAATAACAACTCAAGAAGGCTGTATATCTGCCAATCAGATATACGGCCTTCTTGTTTTGGAGAATTATCATCTTCAAAATGAATTTGGGCTAGCTGATGAAAAATAATTGCTTCTGGATTACACGGTTTATTTAGGATACAGAGATACCAAAATCATAAATTAACATATATAAATTGAATTTGTTAGCTTCTTGTATAGCAAGTAGTTCAGTTTCACAATCTTGGTTATTTTTGATAAATGCAGTTTTTAAAGCATTTTCAAAAATATTCCTATTCTATATAGGAAGTAAATATAGCATGACAAAATATGTACAGTAATGGCTTTCTTCTTAGCAAGCAAGACCAAAAGAGGCAATCCAAATGGTGAAGTTCTTAGAACTATATTATTACTGGTTTGTTGCACAGTCAGTGTGGTGTTACATGGCAGGTACCTGCCTGCTTGTGGGTAGGGCTTATATTGGACGTACGTGTAAAAATCAACCAGGGCTTATTTTTGGGATACGTCTTATTTTTGGGGAAACACAGTAACTTTTTTCATGACTTTAGTGTGCTTGATGTTGTCAGCTTGAAGGATACCCAAGTATTTGTAGTGAACAAGTTCATCCAGACTCTTGATATTACTTCCATAGGGCATCTTGATTCCTTCAGTATTCACTATTTTTCCCTTTTGATGATGGTGCGTTTCTCCAGTCCAAACTTCATTGCAATATCTTGGCCGTATATATATGGAGAGTGTTGAGCAGTGATTCTATTTCAGATGGTGTTTTTCCATACAGCTTCAGATCATCCATAAATGATCTGATGTAAAGTAAATGTAAATATGAGATAGTCTAGCAGATGTTTTTGATGTTTGATAGCCATGGCCTGAGTTTTTCAGTATTGTCAATAGAGAAATCAGTGCAATAATAAACATATATGTTTATTATCAGCGGTGATAGTGAATCTCCTTGAAATAATCCTCTATTAATATTAACTTTTCCCAATCTCTCACCATTGACCTGCAACTGTGTCTCACATTGTGCCATCAATCTTTGCACAAAGCTTCTAATGTTTCTTCTGATTCTTGTTATTTCTAGGCACTTGATTTTCCAATCATGTGGCAGGGAGTCAAATGCTTCTTTGAAATAATGCATGCTTCATTCAAGTTCATAAACGCATGGCACAACATAGGAGAACAAACCCATCAGGACAAGATTCAGCAGTCCATCTGCATTTAAAAGACAAAGGCCACTCTTTTGAAGACAGCAAAGTCTACATTTTAGGCAGAGAGGACCCACTGGTTTGAAAGACGGGTCAAAGAGACCATCTATGTCAAAATTGAACAGCTCTCTCTCTCAACAGAGGAGGAGGGATATGACATAATCTATCTCAATCTACAACACAGTCCTTTCAGCAGTTTCAAGAAGGCTCCACACCCATTTGCACTACTCAGGTGACCCTGAGGACACAGATAAATCTCCAAGTGGCCTCAGCGGCTCTGTAAAAAGAATGCAAATGACCAACTGTCTGCAAGGAATATAAATCCTTCCATTCCCCACCAAGCAGTCAGAGCTGAAGAAGCTTCTTGGATGAAAAGCTAAACGTCTTCAGAGAAAAACAAGAAAGTTCAGTTGCCTTTTGAAAAAGCACCTTTGGGACATTGGATAAAAGAGATGCTAAAATGTTGAAATTGGAAATGTCTACAAGTACTCTTAACTTAGTCATGATCATATCTTACATCCTGGTGAAAGATGATCTCACCCAGCAGCATCATGTAGATATTAAACAGGAGTGAAGAAAGCACTGATCCCTAAAAGACCCCAAGCAGAAGGCACAAGTAGATCTTTTGCTCCTAATTAATCTTTGTTCCAACGAGTATCAACTGAAAACTGAAAAAGACTTTGTCGGAAGGAAGTGAACTAGGACAACACAATATTCCCCAATCCTAAACCTCAGAGCCATTCCAGAATATTGATGGTATTGAAAGCTGCGGAGAGGTCAAGTAGAGCAAGGACTTGCTACCCTCTTGCTCTAACTACCCCCATCTAGCTCCTGCCAGAGATCCAAAAACAAGATCAATGCTATTTCCATCCTATATCTAGATCTGAAGTCCAACTAAAGTGGGGTCCAGATAATCTGTTTCAATCTGGATTCTCAACAACCTTCTACAAAAAGGGAAGGTTGGAGACAGGACTTAGACTGTCTACTGTCGACCTCACCCCATTCCTAAGAGGTCTGTAAGGGGCGTGCATAAGTGTACCAGCGTGCCTACCGTCCCTGTCTTACTGTCCCCATTTATTCGTACCCATTTACTGTGTTCATATTTATGTTTATACCTGTTATCGTTTACATGTTTCACAAAATACATAAATAAATAAATAAATAAGATGAAAATTGTCCATCAGGATAACACTGAGTAACAGCTTCTTAAGAAGGATGAACCACAATCTCCTTAATGCACTGGGGCATCACCCTCTCATCCATAGATGCATTAACTACTGCTAGCACCCACCAGCACATTACCACCTGGGAAACTTTTACCAACCATGTGGGACATAAATCTAAACTACAGGTGGCGGAGCTCACGTCCACTTCCTCAGGAACAGGTTCAAATTCCCATGGCACAAATTCACATAGACATAAGACTCCAGGGGTTCCAGGGACCAAAAACATGGAAAGTCCAGCCAGCAGCCTATCATCCTCCACACAAAAAGGTCCAGCTGTCACCCTTGGGGCAGTCCAGGAGAGTTCATGTTTTCCACAACTTCCGACATTATCACACAGCCAGTGCCATCTTAATAGAGGTGACCAAATCACAAAATCGCAATTGAGCTTCTGAAACACACCATATACTGTCATTTTGTCCCCAAATTTGGGGAACATTTCTCTTATATTTCTATATGCCCCCCCTTTTTTACAATGTTTATTTATGCATTATCAACAGGAAAGGTGAACATTATAAACTAAAATTAAATGAATATCTGACATGATACTAAAAACATTATTTTGAAAAATTTCAGGAATTGGAACTAAGCATTATTAAATCATTCAATGACTTTTTTGAGTATCTGCCCTTCAGACTGAGGATAATGTAGTTCACAATTGCATTGCACAAGAATGGTAGGATACTTACCATTCCATATTCTTGCATGAGCATACCACATAGTTGCCAACATTTGTCTTGCACCATCCCAGAAATCATTCAAATAACCTTCTTTTATGTCTGTCTTTCTTTTGTAAATATGAACAATGATAGCCGAAATATAAATGAGGAGGATAATAACTGCTGGAAGCAGAAAACCTATGAGTAGTGGCATAAATAGCCATGTGAGGTAGATGAGGTAACTCAGATATTCTCCCAAGCGTTCTACTCCAGTCCATTCTTCTAATACATAAAACATGCATGTTAAATAGGATATGGGTATCTGTTCTGTACCACAGGATTCATTTTGGTGTATCATGTTCTGTTTAAAAAGGAAATAAAACATAAAGCATTTTAAAAGTCTAGACCATTTTATATTTGTCCTTGAATTGTTAATTTAACTTTTAACTATTAATTTGAATTATTAGAGAGAAAAATACAAGCATGCTAATCTACACGTCTTCTAAGAAATGAGTTCCATTAAACTTAATAAAGCTTAATTCCAAACAAATGATTATAGAATTGCAGAATATACTGCATATATAATATACTATATTGTATATAGTAAATAAATATGAACTCTAGTCCTAGCCAAGTATACCATCTGAATTAACAACAACATATTTGAGATTTTGACATACTTGCTTAACTTGAAATTCTTGATTCTAACTTCATGTACTACTAAATAGCAATACAGGTTTTGTAATAAATATTATGCAAAGCTTTTCTGTGATCCCTTATTTTAATGCTGTACTCGCGTATCACTCTTCCATTACACTGAATCAAAAGGAAGTCACTTCAAGCAATGAAACCTAACATCCAAGAAGATATAAAAAGTCAACTCCACATCCCTACAAATATAAGAACATACCCTTATTTTTTAATATGCATTTTATACACAATAGTCCATGCAAGGCAAAATTATTGAACACTCAAAAAGAGACTGAATTGATGATATGTTCTTGAAATGATCTCCTATCTCTTATTGCAATTTTCTCAATCTATGAAAGTTTGAAAAGGTTAGTTCTTTACAGCAAAATCACAAAGAATCCTGTGTCACCTTAAAGGTTTCCAAATTATTACCACATAATTTTTTTCTGGGCTATAGTCTATTAGAGGTAACATCAGTCAAGAAACTGATTATGTATGTATACATAATAAATTTGTTCATGATTGGCAGGTTTTGGACAGGGGCAGCATTGCCACCTGTCAGAAATTATTTTGGGAACTTTTGTACCAAGCAAGTCAAGATCTGTTTTGATTGACAGAGTTATTAAATAATCTAGGTTAATTGGGAATTAAGAGACACACTACCTTTGATGGTTTTCCTCCACCTACGATTACTGGCTTACCGGGAAGAATTAATGTTGAAACTCATCAGGAGGTTAACAGACAGGGAAAGCTGTCTGTTAAATATGCTAAATTTCAAGAAAGATAGATGAGTAGATGCAGCTCTTCTCCTCCGCTCTTCAAAAATCTTCCGTACCAATTCTTCTCCAGGTTCACCTGTCCTGTAAAGGAGTTGATTCACATTTTAATACTAAAGCTTTAGAAGAAGGGACTTCGGTTGCTTTTCCTTTGGTCCTACCAAAACCCTACCAAAGCAAGGCCTGCAAAGCTTTGAATACCATCGTTTCTTCCCTCGGGCATCCGAAGGATTCTTCTCCCAACGGCAGAGGAAGAATACCCTCGCCTTTACAACGAATTTTCCTGGGAGCCTTCAAGAAGCAGAGCCGCCTCCCTTCAGGTTATACCGGCAGGATTTTCTTCCGACCGGGGATGGGAGAGCCACGGAGAGGAGCTTCAGGACAGACGGGCAGGGAAGGGTCCGGAGCTCTGCGGGAATCAAGGGCGGGGGGGAGGGGAGGGAGGCTTTGGCCACAGAGGGTGCAATGATGCGGGTCAGCCAAAAGGAACCTAATGCCAGCTCTCTCCCCCTCACCGGCCGGCATTCACTAACCCGGGTCAGTCCAGCCAGGAAGACCGGCCCATCCGTCTCCCTCGCCACCTTTCAAAAGTAGGAAATGTTAAGTCCGAAGAGTGCGGGCGCGAAAGACTTTCTGCTTTTTCTCCCCACTCCCAGAAGGGCGGTATTGGGAATGCGCGCTTCGAAGGTCACCGTGGCTCCTTTGGAGCCCAGCCAGTCTCCGATCCTACCGCCCTTCCCCAAAGGGGATCCGCGAGAGGGCTCGGCTGCTCGGGTTGCGGGCTGCAGCACCGCCATAAGTAGGTGCGTAGAGAAATCCACTGTCTTTCTACAAGGGGCGGCGGGGGCGGCGGAGGAGGGAAACCAGCCTTAAATGGGGCCTAATTAAATGAACGAAAAAACCCGATATCTCGCCTTTTCCCACAAGCCCCAGGCAGCCTACCGGGTTTCCCCATTCCAGTTGTATCCGTCTACAAAGTTGTCGGCGCCGCCCCGTTGCTCCACAGATGAAATGAAAGTGTGACAAACCGTGTGGGTGGATTCGGCTACTCTGTGGTTTACCCAAATTGTGGTTTAATTAATTAAGTATTTTGCCCGATCTGTAATCACCCTGTGCAGATGACTCTGAATCGGGAAGCAGGCGACCTCTTCCAGCGAATACAGAAAACAGAACGGACCCAGTGAATTATAGTAATTCCATCGTCTTGTCACTCTACATTTTTCTGGCTCTATCAAGTTCGAGGTCCCCCGAAAGGAAGGCAAGGCTTTGGCGCATGCTCGTTTTGTTCTGTGGCACTTCCTGTTTTTTCATTTGCTTGACGTTTTTGTTCACATGAAAAAATGGCACAAATAAATGGATATGAAGAAGCAAAACATAGCCATAAACACATAAAATGGGTACATACAAATGGGTACATTTGTAGGACAGGGACGGTAGGCACGCTGGTGCGCTTATACCTTAAGGACCTCTTAAGAAACGTGTAAAATCCATGGTAGACAGTTTAAGGTATGGGGATTAGAGAAACTAACAATAGGATCAGGTAAAGTGTTCCAGACATTTACTATATTGCAGAAGTCGTATTTTCTGCAATCAAGATTAGAGTGGATTACATTTAGTTTATATCTGTTGATACCCCTAGTGTTATTGCAGTTGAAATTAAAGTAGTCGTTAGCAGGTAGGATGTTAAGGTAGATGATCTTGTGTACTAAGCTTAGGTTGGAATGTAGACGCATAGTTCAAGGTTACCCAGGCCTAAAATTTCAAGTCTACTGGAATAAGGAATTTTATTGCAAGCAGAGGAATTGAGTACTCTTCTTGTAAAATACCTCTGAACCCTCTCAAACTGTCCAAAATAAAGTGTGGGTTCCAGGAAGATGAGCAGTATTCAAGGATAGGTCTGGCAAAGGTTTTGTATGCCCTAGTTCAGTGATGGCGAACCTTTTTTCCCTCGGGTGCCAAAATAGTGCGTGCACGCGCTATCGCACGCTCGTGCGTGCCCACACCCATAATTCAAAGCCCCCCACTTGCCCCACCCCCCTGTGCATGCGTGCGTGATCCCCCCACTCCCCCATTTCCTGACTTCCAGTGGGTCAGTAGGCCCGTTTTTTGCCCTCCCCAGGCTCCAGAGGCTTTCTTGGAGCTTGGGGAGGGCAAAAACGCTCCACCCCCGCCACCCTGGAGGCCCTCCAGAGGCCAAAATCGTCCTCCCAGAGCCTCTGCACGAGCCAAAAATCAGCTGGCGTGCACACACGTGCACGCTGTAGCTGAGCTAGGGCAATAGCTCGCGTGCCGGCAGATATGGTTCCGCGTACCAGCTGTGTCACCCGTGCCATAGGTTCGCCATCACTGCCCTGGTTAGTAGTTAGAAGTATGTTACCAGATAACAAACCTTACCATAACAATCTCATCTTCACTATTTCAAAAAAGATTTAATGAAATTATATTAGTAAAAGAAAAACTAAGGTCAATTATTAATTTACTATATTTTATGGAACAAAGTCTATGATTAGTAGAGAGTAAGAATAAGTAAATGATGAAGTGTACTTGTTATTTATGGTATTAATTAAGATAGAAATTCTATTTTTTAAATTAATTATGTACAGAAGTAGTAAGAACATGCTATATATTTAAAGACCAAGTAAATAAATAGAAAGGTAAAATTTTTTACTCACGGATAATATTAAAAAAATGTTATCCAATGAAAGCTTATTGTATAGAGGGGACAGAATACTCCTAACTGTATGTTTTATGTGTGTATTGTTTCATGTTGTATTTTTGTGTGTGTTTAATAAAAATAAAAATAATTTTTTTAAAAAAGAAGTATGTTACCAGAGAAAACTTCGTAAAATAAGGTTGACAACTCTTAATGCGTTTTTAGCAATGTTGTTACAGTGAGCTCTGGGGCTTAGATCTTTTGAAATGAGTACACCAAGATCCTTGACAGAGTGTGGGTCATCTTTTAGATCATTTCTGTCCAGCTTGTATTTGATGTTCTGATTTTTATTGCCAATGTGCAGGACTGAGCATTTGTTAGCAGAGATTTGGAGTTGCCAATTGTTTGACCATTCAGATACATAATCTAGGTCGTTTTGTAGGGTAGTAGAATTGTCTGTGGTGTTAAATACCGTAGTTTTACATTGTTGGCAAAGAGGACGCAGCTGCTTACAATATGATCACAAAGTTCGTTTATGTAAAGCAGAAAGAGTGTTGGTCCTAGAATGCTGCCTTGGTGAACACCACTATTAACTGGTGCTGGGTTTGATATAAAGTTTCCAATTTTAACTACTTGTTACCTGTTTGATAGGAATGCAGCTATCCACTTGTGCAAGGATCCAGAAATGCCGTAAGAACTTACTTTTAACAAGTTTGTCATGTACCACAGAATCAAAGGCTTTGCAGAAGTCTATGTAGATTGCATCTATTGCTTTCCCCTGATCAAGTTGAGAGATCCAAATGTTTTTGCAATGTATGAGTTGCAGATTACATGACACATTTTTCCTGAAACCAAATTGCTTATTAGAGAGTAAGTTATTTGTCACTAAGTGGAGGGTGATGGATTGGTTTATGATGGCTTCCATGACTTTACAGGTGACACAGCAAAGGGAGATTGGTCTATAATTCTCAACAAGGCCGGGGTCACCATTTTTGAAGATAGGTATGACTGTTGCTAATGACCATAGGACAGGCAAAGAGCTCATTCTAAAAGATACTTCATAGATGGTGCTTAGAGGTTCAGCTATGGCAGAGGAGAGCTTTCTTTAGAAAGTAGGCACATATTCCATCAGGACCAATAGATAGAGATGGCTTTAGAGGTGAGCGATCTGTTAAGTCATTTTTCGTCCTCCGACAGTCCGTTAAAATCTCAGAAATGGACCTTGACTTGCAGTGCCAAGAATTTGAGGCATCAAAATGGAAAGAACTTGTTGCATCCATAAAACAGCACAAAACAATTATTTTTTTGTAATGTTTAATCATTTTATGGTTTATATTGTTCTTATACTATGCTGTACGCCACCCTGAGTCCCATGGGAGTTGGGCGGCCTATAAGAACTATTATTAAAATAAAATTAATAAATAAATTGGATGACTGCGGTGTGGGAATTAGTCATTGTGAAGATCTTTCTGTTCTTTTGACTATCAACCAAGAACTAATTGAACTGAATCTAAGCAACAATGAACTGGGAGATGCTGGTGGTGTAGATGTTCTATGCAAAGGATTGTTAAACCCCAGTTGTAAACTTCAAAAACTCTGATTACGAAACTGCAATTTAACTAAAGCTTGCTGTGAGAAGCTTCGTTCTGTAGTTAGCAAATCAGCTCTGACAGAATTACACCTGGGAGATAACAGTTTGGGCACATCAGGCAGAAAAGCATTGTGCCAAGGACTTGTGGATCCAAACTGCCAACTAGAATCACTACAACTACAATTATGTGACCTCACAAAGGAAAACAGAAGCTCTCTGCTCTGTACTGTGTGTCAAATCATCCCTGCAAATGCTCAACCTGAGTAATAACAAGCTAGGAGATGAAGCAGTAAAAAACCTCTGCCAAGCCTTGGTGAAGGGATCTTCTAACTTGCAATTCCTACAATTAGAGAGCTGTGAGATCACACATGCTAGTTGTAAGGACCTCAGTACTTTCCTCAGTAATACCCCATCCTTGAGAGACTTATGCATAGGAGACAACAGTATTGGTGATGCAGGACTAGCTATCCTCTGCCAAGGCGTCCAAAATCCAAATTGCAAAGTAGAGAAACTATGGTTGTGGGAATGCAATATCACTGCTGGTGGTTGTAAGGAACTTGCCACAATCATTGGCACCAAAGAGACACTCAAGGAGATGAGCCTGTTGGGAAATCCTATGAAAGATGAAGGAGTAGAATTTTTATATAAAGGGCTGAAGGATCCAAAAACAAAACTCCAATCTCTATGGTTAAGAGATTGTGGCTTGACTGCGGCTTGCTGCAAGTGTATTAGCTCTGCTTTGAGCGTGAACAATGCCCTAAAAGAGCTGCAACTGGGTGGCAACTCCATTGGAGATGCAGGAGTGATTGAAATCTGTGAAGGTGCAAGGAGTCCAAATTGCAACCTTGAATCCCTCTGGCTGGGGCAGTCAAGTCTTACAGCAGTTTGCTGTGATGCACTTGCCAAACTTATAGTTGAGAAACCTTCTCTATGGGAACTGGATGTGAGCTACAGCCAAATAGGGGATGAGGGTGTGTTGAAGTTGTGTAAAGCAGTGAAAAATCCAAACTGTAACCTGAAATATCTAATCTTGTATGACACTTATTGGACTTCTAAAGCAAACAAAGAGGTGAAGGCTCTGGAAGGGCTGAAGATTGACTTTCAAGTGGTTACATGAGTGGGGCAGCTTCGCTGGGACCATTTCTTGTCTTCTGTTGATCTTTGTTTTATAAACCAAGTTATTAGCCCAGTGTTTGTTTGTTTTTTAAATTTCAGAGTTATGGGCATGATGTGATGTACCCAAAAATTCCATTCCATGTTAGGAATATGATAAAATGCTGAGGTAGTTCTGGAGAAAGCTTTTAGGTCTATATCAAATTAAAATGTATGTGTAAAACCAGTTTGGAAAAGAAGAGAAAAGAAGAGTAGAACAAACTAAAATAACTCTCTTGCCCACTGTCATAAAGCAATAATGTAGATTGTGTTAATTTTTCCCAGGGTAGGAAATAGAATTGTTTAGATAAGATTAATTGACAACATTGCTCACTTTGATAGTTAACAAAAGGTTAAATGCAGTTATTTCATATTTTCTGCTGAAAGTATAAATGATCTTATCTCTCTCAGTCTATGTAGCTTTATTGAAAAATAAAGTTTGTTTGTGAAGATAAAAAAAAGACAGAGATGGCTTTAGTTTGTGTAGTGCTCTTTTGATGGTATCTTCAGTAAAATCAATGTGGATTAGATCATTGCAATTGGTTGAGGTACGACTAGGAAATGAGGGGGAGATGCCATTGCTGTTGACAAAGACTGAACTGAAAAAAGTGTTGAACAACATCATCGTTACAATCTTCACCATTTTGCCCTTTTAAAAGTGGGATGGTTTTTGAGTCTTTCAGTTTGGCATTTACGAAATTATAGAAGGCACGATTGGATTTTGTGTGTAACAGCTCTTCTTCCTGTTTGCAGTGGTAATTGTACATTCTGTTTTTATTTGGCGGCATAAGGTTTTGTATCTTATGTTTTTGAAGTTAGCTACATAACCAGTTTTATTTTTCCGCCAAAGGGATTTTTTTTGGGATTGGAGTTTCCTTATTGATAAGGGTAATTTGTTCTTTTTGGCTTTGTGAGTTACTAAAGGTACATATAGATTAATGACTCTTTGAACTTCAAGTAGAAAAGTGTTATAATAGTCTTCTGCAGAGTTGCAGTCATTGAATAGGATTTGCCAATCTAGAGATCAGAGGTCAGCAGCTGAAGTTGTATTTAGGAGTCCTATTATGAAATTCTTTGTATGGATGTAAATTTAGACAAAAGTCAATCATGCTGTGGTCACTGTTGGAAAAAGGTTCTTTGATTTGAAGGTTATAAATTGTGTTTAAACTGTTGCAGAAGATTAGATCGAGGCAGTTGTTGAATCTAATGTTGATAGTTACCAATTGATTTGAGTCCTAAAGTAGTAACGGCATTATACAGGATTGTATGTATTGCTTCAGTTGAGCACTCATTTAGGGTCCAATTAATAAGTAAATTGAGGTCACCAAGAAAGATAATGGGATATGGGCATGAGGCTGCCCACGTTAGTAATGTAGTTAGTTTGCTCACATGATCAAGATCATAATCAGGGGCTCTGTAACATAATAGGAAGTGAATTGTGGTATTTAGAGATAGATCACAGATAATGGTCTCAGGAAGAACAAGCTCTTGTGTTACTTGAATATTTTTCAGATCTAGGGACTTTTTGTAGAAGATAGCAACACCACCTCCTCTTTGGATTTCACGGTCAGATCGGTGGACATGGTAGTCACTTGTAGTGATAAAGGAGTCAGGAAAGGATTTGTTTAACCACATTTTGCAAACAAATATTAGGTCAAATTGAGCCGTATTTAGTAAAAGAAACTCTGGCATTTTGTTTGCGAGGCTTCTTGCGTTGAGTAGTTTGCATTTAAGGTCTGTTGCGGTGAACTTAGATGATCTTGGGGGTGTGCATACCTAGTATTGGATATTGGAGTGTTAGGGTTGTTGATTGTTGTGATTTGGGTTGTTGGGAACGTCGATTGTTGATTATTGGGTTGTTGTGGTTGTAGGGACATGAACCGTTGATCTTGTGTTTGATACAGTCGGCACGGTAGTCGATGTATAGGTCAATCTTTCCATAATCCAGGTGTCTTTTGAGCTGTGCGCAGAGCTCACGGGAGCGTGTACGTTGTAATATGGATAGGTCGGGCTGTGAACATAGTGTATTGTAGTTAGTGTGGTTTCTAGCAAGTGTGTTTATTGAGTGGATAAATTTGCATTTACTGGCCTCACTATTGCAAATGACTCTGCAGAAGCGAGGAGCCATCATGCCATCATTGTTTTTGTATTCTGGGCTGTCACGGAAGATGTTAATAATTTCCTCAGGAGAGATGGTCGATCCCGGAAAGTTACTGCTGCTGCGAACCATAGTGATGTCATCTATTTCATTGTTGTACTCAAGTCAAAATAAGATGGCGTTTGGACGCTTCTGTTCATGTTCAAGTGCATTTTTGATGAGGATTGAGATGTCAGTAGCTGCTTCCATGAGGTTGTGGTTGAGGCTGAGGTTGTTGAGATGGGGTAGGTTTTTGAGGTGATGGGTCTTCACTTTTCTGCTTTATATTTTTTGAGGGATGCTACAATGGTGTTAAGGGATTTTAATTGCACTTCAATGGTGTTGAGGGATGCTAAACAAGATTAAATAGAGTTTACCCTTTCTTGCAGGACATTGACATTGTCTAGTTTTGGTTTGCAAGATGGGCAGAGAAGTGGGAGTGCAAAATGGGAGGATGGGAGTGAGGCCTCTTGTATGAATTAGGCCATGGCTTTGGTTAATTTCATGCATTTGTGGTGAGCATACATGCAGCATAGGGAGCACTTTATTGAACTCACATCTTTCTCAATGGCATCTAAACAGATGAAGCAACATGAGCTTGAATTATGTTGGTCTTTAGTAGATATTTCATTCATTTTGAGTGTAGTTTGGTGGTGGTGTGCTTGCTAGGCATGGTAGTTTAATATTTGCAATCCAAGCCTTAACAAATAAGTATTCTATGTAGCTGATTAGATTGCCCAATTACAAAATCAATAATCAATCGATAAACAAAGTCTGACTAGTTAGACAGACAATTTAACACTGGAGTATTAATTATTAATGAATGCTAAACTATTTAGTTAATAGTGCCTGGTCAATTAATTACCGTATTTTTTGGACTATAAGACGCACCGGAGTATAAGACCACCTTAGTTTTTGGGGAGGAAAACAAGAAAAAAGCTGATTGGAGGTGGATGGCCTGAATACCCTCAACCAGCTGTTCCCAGAGGTGAACTTTAGCAACAGGTTTGTTGGTTGCGAGCTCTGTGCCTTGCTTTTTCAGCCTGTGAAACCTCCGTTTCAGAGGCATTTTTCCAGCCTGTGAAACCTCAGTTTCAGAGGCATTTTACAGCCTGTTAAACCTCCGTTTCAGACGCATTTTTCCAGCCTGTGAAACCTCCATTTCAGAGGCATTTTTCCAGCCTGTGAAACCTCAATTTCAGAGGCCTTTCTCCAGCCTCTGAAACCTCCGTTGTAGCCCCGCCCAGCCTCTCAAACGGAGGTTTCAGAGGCTGAAAAAAAGCCTCTGAAACGGAGGTTTCACAGGCTGTTTTCAGCCTGTGAAACCTCCGTTTGAGAGGTTCGGCAGGGCTACATTCGGTGTATAAGACACACCCAAATTTTCACCTTTTAAGGGGAAAAAGGTGCGTCTTATACTCCGAAAAATATGATAATTAATCAGTTATTATACAACCAAAAATATCAGTAAATCAATTAAACGGTCAATAATCCAGTCAATTAAACTTCCTCTCTACTTTCATTGTTTCTTTTCCTAGGAACTGGAAGGAAGTGATGAAAAAGCAAGCATTGCCAGAGTGGAATGAAAAAACAATGCTGATAGTCTTTCCTTTTCAATGAATCAATCAAACGAAATATCCCACAAAAATATCCCTTCAACTTTGGAAAAAGATAGACGTTTTATGGTGACAGGTCTGGACTGTGGCAGATGGGGTAGGATGGTGAGATCCAATGTTGTGAATGCCTCTTGGGTGGCACATGAAGTGTAAGGTTCCTTCTTGCGCTATCAGATGTTTCTTAACCACTTTTTAAAATCAATTCTGCTCTGAATTGATAGTAGTGCTATATTCAAGGAAATCTGTGTAATATCATCTGCATCCCCAAACACCTCTCATTACAAATTTTCCCACCAAAGTCTGGGTTCATGTTTCTTAAGCTTTCCTTCTAGGTGAAGCTTTGCGATGATATTCCATGAATAATTTTTTGGTTCTGGGTCATAATGAAAACCCCTTGTTTATTGGCTGTCATGAAGCTATAAAGAAAATTTTGACCTTCATTGTCACTGTGTTAAAATTACCAGCAAGTTTAAATTTTTGAAGATTTCATCTCTGTCAATTCAAACATTTAATGTAATTTATCTGGGCACTGACTTTTGGTTTTAAAATATAAATATGCAGATTATAAGATTCTTTTTTACCCAAGGGGGTCAGTTTATTCCTTCTGCTCTGCGTATATTTAAAGCCAAAACCTTGGCCCAAACTCTTTATGGAATTCCCATATGGATACGAGGCTTCAAGGATTGTATTGAAAGAACCCAGGCTGCTTTTCTTAGGAAACTTTTGGGTCTTCCTCCTTGTGTTGGACTTGCTTCGATGCATCTGGAACTGGGCATTCGTTCAGTCGAATGCATGGCGTGGATTAACACCTTTAAATGGTGGTTTTGGGTGCTTTTTGGCAGTCCCCGGTAGCTACCTTTCCCTGGTGTTTGCTGACTCTCATATTTCTCGTTGGGAGAGGGAGCTGATGAAGAAACTCCACTTGCTAGGTTTTACGGGGGATGCTCTGGGAGATTATGATCTCAAGGACACCCAGTTTAGGGTAGTCCAACAGCTTGTGGACATAGATCTGCAATATTTAAGATCCAGAGCCAACAAAACCTGCTCCCCTTTGGCTTTCAGCCATTCTAATAATTATGGATTGAGGATGGCTTCATATTTCTATATTTTAACCATCCCCAAGTATAGAAGTCTTTTCCCTAGCCCGTTTTAATGTTTTGCCCTCAACACTACTCGACGGGCGATTCAAGAGGATCCCGATTAGCGAGCGACTATGCCCCTGTGATAGGGCTGAGGTCGAAACTGTGGAGCATGTCTTGTCATACTGCCCTATGTATAACACAGCCAGAATTAAATTATTGTCTCTTCTTGGAATTGAGCCCTCTGGTTCAAATGCTAGTAATTTGGCCTTATATTGTCTAGGGGATGACTCCTCCTATATTACTTCTCAGGTTTCAAGATTTTTTTAAAGAGCTGTAACGATTAGAGGAAAACATTGTAATTCCCTTTAGCCAAGGCTTCTGGTGTTGTTTGCGATTGTATTTTTCATATATATATATATATATATATATATATATATATATATATATATATATATATATATATATATATATATATATATATATATATATATATATATATATATATATATATATATATATATATATATATATATATATATATATATATATATATATATATATTAGATATATACTATATCTTATATATAGTTATATATATATATATATAATATATATACATATATATACATATATATATATATACATACATATACATACATATATATATATATATATATATATATATATATATATATATATATATATATATATATATATATATATATATATATATATATATATATATATATATATATATATATATATATATATATATATATATATATATATATATATATACAGATAAAGAAGCGATAGCCATCACGATCTCTGGAACGTTCCAGAGATCGTGATGGCTATCGCTTCTTTATCTGTAAATATGTCTGGAACTCGCATTTTTAGAACAATGCTTAATATATATATATATATAAAATGATATATATATATCATATATATATATATATATATATATATATATATATATATATATATATATATATATATATATATATATATATATATATATATATATATATATATATATATATATATATATATAATTAATATATATATATATATATATAAAATGATATATATATATCATTTATCAGCAAAAAATCCTACATATATATATATATATATATACATACACACACACACACACACACACACACACACACACACATATATATATATATATATACACATATACACACACACACACACACACATATATATATATACACACACACATACATATATACATACACACACACACACACACATACACATTTAAATAATTGAAATATGTCTATAAATCTGCTTATCTTTGAGCTTCAAGTTGGACAAGAGGATTTACATATTTATCTGGTGTTTGGAAATGTGTACCTTAATATTAAAATCTACCTTCTGTTTTATTTGACAGAAGATCAAAGAGATCTAGGTCACTGAGCTGGAAATGAATACCTGAAGATGGACTGCTTAAAGAAGAAGTTCCTTTTAATTTTCAAAAGTCTAATACAGAAGTCGGCTTCTGAAAGGTAATCTATAAAATGACCCCAGTCTATAAAATGACCCCTTTGTCCAAAATTATAGGACAAAGGCAGTGGCGGGTTGCTTACTTACCGGTGCCGGTGCTCTGCGCGTGCATCTCCACATTTTGGGGGGGGCGCACGCTACACACGTGCGCCCCCTCGTGCAATTTTGCTTCTGCGCATGCATGGAAGCAAAATCTTGCCAAAATCTCACGAGGAGACGCACACACGCGCGGGATTTCTGCGAGATTTTGCTTCTGCGCATGCACAGAAGCAAAATCTTGCTGAAATCTCACGCGCGCATGCGTCCCCTCACAAGATTTTGGTGAGATTATTTTTTTATTATTAAAAAAATATGGCTGATGGGCTCCATGCAGGCCATGTCTTGTACCAGCCTTCTCTACATGCTTATCCAGACAGACCCATCAGTTTAAATATGTTTGATACAAACAAAATTTTCTAAAATTTCCTTCCACTCAAAATACATCCCATAAAAATTTACTTTGTTAAAAATGTGTGATGAAATATTGCTTCAAGATAGCCTACAAAGATTGCCTGTTTCACAAAAATTGTGAAATTGTTCACCATTAAATGTATATTGACAGATCCATTCCAATACATATTGCAGTGAAGCACAACACAAATGCCATCTTATTCAATATAATTTTAATATTTAAGAAAATATTTCTTGGATTTATACAACTGCCTATCTCTCATTAGCAATTCTAGATGGCTTACAATGTTTAAAAACAATACAGTAATGAAATGCAGAATATAAACAGCAGCCAAAGAATCAAATCAGTCTAAAAATATTATTGATTAGTGTGATTGATGAATCCAATGAAATGGTTGCGTTATTCAAATTCATATATATAATAAAATCACAGAATAATTATAGAAAGCAAACACAAAATAATTCTTCCCTAAATTCATCCTAATTTAGGATTGCTATGATTATGTTCATGTCATTCAATTACAGCAAATATTTGTTCTAATTATACTCAGGGTTTTTTTGATAGAATCTGCCTTTTGTCCGTTTTGCACATATGAAGATGAAGAGTGTCTAAAATCCCCACCGCGATTGCACACGTGTAGCCTCGCCTTAACTGAATTTTGGATCTCCTTATATGCAACTTCTCAAATTGCAACTCATACTAAGTCTAGTATTGTATCATTCACTAATCATGACCCACCTGTAAGCACATCAGTCTCTAAGTAACATTTCAACGTTGAAATACACCCATGTCTTAAAAGCCTTATGAACAGCTATTCAAGTGCTTTTTGCATGCAAATGAAAAGTCGCATAAAGCTTTATCCTTTCATTGCCAAGAAAAATACAATACTAAATTAGAAAATAATATAAATTAGAAATTTTGATATCCTGTATGATTGTCAAACTCATAATTAGCAGTGTGCTGCCTCACTTGAACTAATCATAACATTTAACCAATTTACTCCTTTTTGTTTTCTTTGTGAAATCTTTCCAATAAAGCCCGACAGATGCTTCCAGGAATTTGCTGGTGCTTTCTAATTAATGACTGGAGTGCAATTTGGGTCTGAAAATGAAAGTAAAGAAAAAGGAAGAAATAATAAAACATTTAATTATCACAACTGTGTTGGTAATAAGGATTCACTAGAAGAATAAATAATAAATTTATGAAAGCTACATCCTTGGTACTCTCAAATCAAGTATCATCTAGGCCCAATCTGTTCTGTGTCCCCAAAAGGTTCAGAACAAAGGGAGGCATTATATAAACATATAGCTGCTGTTTAACTTTTTTATTCTCATAGAAAAGTATACAGGCTAGAAATATCTTGAGAAATGATATGGGAGTCCCTTCTCTCTCCAATTCCCAGATCTAGACTACCGTATTTTTCGGAGTATAAGACGCACTCTTTTACCTTCCAAAAGAGGGTGAAAACTTGGGTGTGCCTTATACACCAAATGTAGCCCCACCCAGCTACCCCCACTCTTTGATCTTTGCTTGCCAGCAATTTACTTTTTTGCAGCAAACAGCAGCAGAGCCTCATTAGCCACTGATTATCTGCCTCTCGACACTCAGCTGTTGCCGGCAAGCCTATGTGCTAAAATGAAAGTGAAACTAAAACTGCACGGAGTCAAATTCTTGGGCTAACCAGATTGTGCTGAAACTGGCTGTTTTTTGCTGCAAGAAGGTAAGTCAATAACTATAAATGCCTATAGAATGTTCAAATTATTAAACTTATTTTTAAAGATTGTTTTATTATTGTTCTAGACCAGGGGTCTCCAACCTTGGCAACTTTAAGACTTATAGACTTCAACTCCCAGAGTTCTGGGGTTGAAGTCCAAAAGTCTTAAAGTTGCCAAGGTTGGAGACCCCTGTAAATCTAGACAACTTAACAAAATGAAGAAG
The DNA here is from genome assembly GCA_023053685.1 of Diadophis punctatus similis. Classification (NCBI taxonomy): domain Eukaryota; kingdom Metazoa; phylum Chordata; class Lepidosauria; order Squamata; family Dipsadidae; genus Diadophis; species Diadophis punctatus. Next base: position 165,189,501 of record JALIGW010000003.1, read on the forward strand.
CTTTTTAAAATAAATGCTTGATCTGAAGAGGCCCAGTGCTATTGCTTTTTTTTTTAAATAGCAGATAATACTTCTAGAAAGCCATATCAATTTTAAAGATCTGTAAAAGTATAATCTGAAATGTCCTGTTTTAGTATTAATTATTAGTATTAAGTATTAGTATTAAAATAAGGCTGCTGAATTAAACCCTGACAGTCATATTTGGAGTAGATCTATTTAAATAATTGGGACGAGTTAGTGTGATTACATTTAAGAAAACTTTCTGGGATTAATAAACTACCATAATGTACATTTCTCCAATTCTTTACTATTTCTATGGATCAAACACACATGCAGAGAAGTACACAGCAAACAGTGTATATCATCTGTGCTGTTTGCTGCTTGGCAAATTGCTGGGAGGCAGAGGCCTTTTTTCCTTGTTTACCTCCCCCAAAACTAAGGTGCATCTTATACTTCGGTGCGTCTTATACTCTGAAAAATACAGTAAATAAAATCTATCAGATTATGACTCTTCTATATTCATTTTTATTTTTAAATAAAAGCCCTTCTATTCTACCACCTCTTACTATATTTGACAGAAAAGTGTCAGCAGTAGAGTCCTTAAGGTTTTGTGATTCTATAATCCAAGGACTTGAATGGACACTTAACATTAGAACCATCACTAAAAACGCACAATCAAGGATATTCTTCCTGCAACCTCAGGAAGTTCAGACTGCCCCAGGAGCTGTTGATACAGTTTTTTTAAAAAAAATAGTCTTTATTAAATTTTTACAATAAGAAAAAACACAAAACACACAAACATAAACAAGTACAAATATTTACAAACAACAACAAGAAATAATCCAATACTTTAACAGCGTTGTCAAAGTGTTTGTTTCGTATCTATATCTATATATACATTTTAAGTACATTCCATATCATAATTGTCGGTGAATATCATCCGTAATTTATTTACAGCTTATAAAGAAAGGGTATGAGCATTTATGGTTATATCTCAATTCATCTTCATTCTTATAGCCCAATTTTAATTTTGGGTTTTGTTTAATCCAATTGTATACCTTATTCCATATTTTGTAAAAATCCGTGTCGTCTTTTCCATGAATCTCCATTGTCAGTTTGCACATTTCTGGGCAATCGAGTATTTTTCTAAGCACCATCGAAGCAGTGGGCACGTGTTCTGATTTCCAGTTCTGGGCGTATGATAGTCTAGCTGCTGTGGTTATGTGTAAAATTAGGTATCTTTCTTCTTTTGAATATCTTGTACGCAATATCCCCAGTAAAAACAATTCAGGCTTTAAAACAATTTCTTTCTGTAGTATTTCTCCCAACCAGACTCTAATTTTATTCCAAAAATTTCTAGCTTTGGGACAAGTCCACCATTGGTGGTAATTGTAGTTTAGACCAATTTTCTAAATCCTTACTAATTTTTTGTGTTAATTTTGTATAATAGTCCTCTTTTATAGAGCTACACTTCACTGTTAACCACAATCCTAAATATTTGATTTTTGTTACCGTCTTAATTCCCAATCTTGTTTCTAGAGCTCTGTTTTGGTCTTCTGTAAGATTTTTATTATTTTCATTTTATCCTTATTTATTTTTAATCCTGTTATATTTCCATACTTTTCTATTTCTTCCAACAAAGCAATCCCTGATTCTAACGGGTCTTCCAGAATATACGACATGTCGTCCGCAAATGCTTGGACCTTATATTCTTCCTTCTTGATTTTGAGCCCTTTTATTGTACAATTGTTTCTTACCAGTCTCAGGAGTACTTCTAATACTGTTATAGAAGTGGAGCTAGAGGACAGCCCTGTCGGACTCCTTTCCCTATACTTATTTTTTCAGTCAAATCGTTATTTATTAAAAATTTTGCATGTTGATCCTTGTATATTGCCGTTACTAAGTTCACAAATTTTTCTCCAAATTTCATTTTTACTAACTGCTTTATTAAAAATTGCCAATCTAGGTTGTCAAAGGCTTTTTGCAAATCTATAAATACTAATGCTAATTGTTTCTCAATGTGAGTATCAAAATATTCAAAAATATTCAAAATAATTCTAATATTGTTTCTAATTTGTCTATTGGGTAAAAACCTATTTTGATCTGAATGTATTATTTTATTTAAAATGTTTTTTAATCTTTCTGCCACAATAGAGGCAAATATCTTATAATCGGAATTTAAAAGGGATATTGGTCTATAGTTTTGGATCTTGGATTTATCTGTTTCCTCTTTCGGTATTAAAGATACAGTTTTATAGAGGAATTATTGAGTCTGTCATTTGTACTTCTATACTGGTTTGGTACAGCAACTAAACAGGACAGGTACATACTCAACAAATAGTTAAGATTGCAGAAAAAAAACCTGCAACCAGCCTGCCTTCCATAGAAGACATGTACCGTATATTGCGCAGATCAGGAGGCTGAAAATATATCTACTGACCCCTCACATCCTGAACCTAAACTCTTTCAATTCCTCCCCTTGGGACAGTACTATAGGGCAGTGGTTCTCAACCCTCCTAATGCCACGGCCCGTGACTGCGCCCCCCACAGCAAGCCACCCCGCTGCTGCGCCCGCCACCACGACCCCCGCCCCGCCACCACCATTTGGGTTCTTTTACCCTCTGCGCATGTGCAAAGCGTTCTGCGCATGCGCAGAGGGTAAAAGAACCCAAATGGCGGCATCCGGGCGAAGTCTCCCGACCCCTGTGAAACGGTTGTTCCACCCCCAAAGGGGTCGCGACCCCCAAGTTGAGAACCGCTGCTATAGGGCATTACATGCTGAAACAAATAGACTATAAATTTCTGAAGGCACAATAGCTTGATACATTAATCTATAAATCATAACATTAATCTATAAATAAACCTGAGGTCCTGAATGTGTTAAGGGCCCTGTTTCCTGGTTGTATTGCTAACTGGCCAAGTATCTCAGCTGCTATGTATATTTTTTGATGTTTTTATTGTTTCTTATTGTTTTAAAATGTTTTAGTGTTTTAACTGTAATCTATTTTTTGAGTTGCAAGTTGCCCGGAGTAAGAATGAAATGGGCAGCTTTAGAAATTGAAAAAATAATAAAAATGATAAAATTAAATAAATAAATGTTTATAACCCACAATAGCTAGAATTTACCAATCCATTCAAAGAATATAAAGTCATCTAAAACATTTTGGCTGGTTTTATTTGAAGCTATCTGTTTGTAAGCACCGGACCGTTTTAAGGTTAATGCCGCTAAGTGTAATTTCCACAATTTAGTAATAAAATTTGGTCATTACTAGATTTTATTTGCACTGTTTTGAAAATACAAAAGAAAATACTTTTCCAGGAATAATTTGAATTGTATTATAAAAAGCTTTGAGATAATAAATTAATGTAATAGATTAATTTAAAATATAAATATTTTTGAAATCTGTTGACAATTAAGCAGGAATTGAAGATGTTTAAACTGATAAACAAATCATACCTTTGCAGCCAATTCCTCAGCAGTTACATTTGGATTATACAGAATGGGTTCTCCAATGTAAGTACGAAATTTGACTGGAAATCCACCACACACTGGAAGGAAGGGGATTCGACTATATTCATATAGCCTCCTAGCTAAAGCTCCTGTGAAAGAAAAAAAAAGTTAAAACCAAAAAATAATTTGAATCAGTTTAAATATCTAAACTACATGTTATTGGAATCACTCTATAGAACTATAGTTGCTCTTCAGCTGCAATATAGTCATAAAGCTATTCATTTAAATAAAAATTATACACACCTCCATGTGAGCGCACACACATACACAAACAGTTTCTAGCAAGCAAAAAATTGGAGGGGTTGCTATTTAGTATTGCATCCCAAAGTCACTCCATTAAAAGGGGGGTTAACAAAATCCATTTTTTTCAGGAATCTGTACAACAAATTAACATAGGAAAAAAAGAGATCATATTCTCTATTTCCTGGGTTGTATGTTGGCTGGTTATTTCACAATTGTAAAAGTTTTATGAAGAGCTTTTATAGACATTGGGCTTCAGCAGAAGCCCAGATTCAGCAAAATATATTTTTTCATTAATTCTTTCTACGTTATTCAGTTTTGTACCATAGTTCACAGGCCCTAACTGTCAGATAGAGTGGGGATTTTTTTTCCCAATCAAAAGGAACCAACGAGAAAAGGGGCATAGGTAAAACTGCTTTTCTATCCCATTCCTCAGGCAAAGCTTAATTCACCTAATGCTTCCTCTGGATTCAACCAAGATTTCACTAGAATGTAGTGGATTTCTCTGTGTTAACATTTGAATTAGCAGATGTCCATATACCATCCCTCTATTTTTAAATCCCAAAGATTGAGTATTTTAGCTAAATATTTGATTACATGGGCAATTAAACTAAATAGTAATTATGGAAATACTCTGCAAAGGAAAAAAATCCTACGGACAGAAATGCATATATTTGCTTATTCTAATATGATTTACTTTTTCTTTCTTTCTTTTCAAAATATAAGTACTTAAACTGCTGTTTTTAAAATAATTATATATATGCTTGCACATTCAACCTAGAATCTGATTCTAAGATCACTTTTGTTATTTGTTTGTGCCTTAAATCATACTTTTTTCTTCATAAGAACTACAAGAATTATAAATTTGCCTAGCATTGAGAATTCTATCTCAAGAACTTAACTCTTCTCTACTTGATTTTACTTTATTAATATAATTTAAGATGGAAACTGCCAACAGCAATTCTTCTTCTAAGGCAGGGCATGGTAATCTTTTCAGCTGCTAGATTTAATAATTTTAAAATAAAAAATGTAATTTGAAAGATTATAGATATCAGGAGGTGCTGTTGGTAACATGAGGATGCCCCCTCTTTTTTCAGCACATCAGATTATCTGCTATCAAAGTGTGATCTCTTTTACACTGAGTTACTGTTAATAAAGAAGCAGAGATTCAATAACAACATTAAAGCAACAATTCTCTCAGCAGTAATTTATACTTGAGAAGTATCAATAGTTTTGGTTAGTAGGAGTAGCATGTACCAATATGATAGGAACCACTGTAAGTAAAGGCTTCCTGTACCGGTCCGAAATGGGAGGAACCCACCTCTGGTGGCAATGGAGATTTTGTATGGATCCTTCCCCTGCCATGCCTACAGAATCCATATTGGCTTCTAGTAATCACCATGTTCATTTGTAGGTGCTCACAAATCCTTTGCTTGATTATCTTTTCCTGTATTTTCCCAGGTATTTCATATCAAACTAATTGGCCTATAATTTCCTAGACCCATTCCCCCCCACCTTTTATTTTAGATTGGACTCATATCAACATTTTTCCAGTCCTCTGTTAACTCCCCTGTGCTAAAGGAGCTTTGAAAGATTACAATCGGTGACTCTGAGATTATTATAAAAACACTGGAAGTTTTTAAGATGATGTTGGATAACCATTTGTCTGAAGTAGTGTAGGGTTTCCTGCCTAAGCAAGTGGTTGGACTAGAAGACCTCCAAGGTCCCTTCCAACTTTGTTGTTGTTGTTGTTATTATTATGTGTGCCAGCTCCTTAAAACTCAGAGTTCTAAACCATCTAAACCAAGTGATTTATACTTGCCAAGGGTGGATAGGTATTCAATAGCTCTTGTTTGGACAGAGACTTCTGATCTTAACTGTTCATCATGTTCTTCCTGTTCACTATTGAAGCTTGCCTAAACTGTAAGATGGGTGGCAGATAAATTTGATAAACGAGCTTGAAAGTGTCTATTGTGGGTGTGTCAGAAATTTCTGTGTCGTGACTTGCCTTCAAATTCTTCACCTTTTTTTCAAGTAATCTAACCAATTTACACCTATTGCAACTGTCATTTGAGTCCTCCATAGGTAGGAATACAAACATTGCATACACATTGCATGTAACAATGTTACTAGACTCTTTCCCCATGGCTTTGTTATTTTTCATGCAAACATTTATTCTATAGTATTTTTTATTATTTGCTATCCGTGTGTGATCTCCTTTACACTGAGTTACTGTTAATAAAGAAGCAGAGATCGAAAAAAATTAGACAAGATTAGGATCTTTCAATAACAACAGTAAAGCAACCATTTTCTCAGCAGTAATTTATAGTTGAGAAGTATCAGTAGTTTTGGTTAATAGGAGTAGCATGTACCAATATGATAGGAACCACTGGTCTATCAGTCCTGATCTAAGTAAAGGCATATATTATGAAGAAGCAGCAGAAATTCACTTTGGACATTGTTACAAACTACCGGTTAAAAAAAATAGCTGTCTTGACAACGTTAGAACATAGAATCAGGCTGGAAGGGACCTTGGAGATCTTCTAAACCAACCCCCTGCTCAAAGCAGGAGGCCTTATATTATCATGGTCAATTGGTTGTCCAGTCTATTTTTCAAAATCTTCACTGATGGAGAACCCACAGGTCCAGGAGCAAGCTATTTGATTGATTGTTCTCACTGTCAAAAACATTCTCCTAAGTTTCATCTCTATTTAACAAGCTTCCACTTATTTCTTGTCCTGCCCTCTGGTGCTTTAGAGAATAAGTCAATCCTCTCTTTTCTGTGACAGCCCCTCAAGTACTGGAAGACTGTTATCATATCCCCCTTAATCCTTTTCTTTGATAAGCTAGACATACCTAGCTCCCTCAGCTGGTCACCATATCATTTAGCCTTCAGACCTTTTATCATCTTCATTGCTCTTTGCAGAGAAGAGTATGCAGTTTCTAGGGTCTCACAGTCTTATTTGTATTTGGCAACCAGAACTGGATACAGTATCCCTAGTGCAGTATTGAACGGTATTATCATTTCTCATGAACTTGCTGCTATCCCTCTGTTCATTCAGTCTAGGATTGCATTGGCCTTTTTGGTACCTGCAGTACATTGCTGCTCATACTGTAGTGGTGGTTCTCTAGGACACTTAAGATTTCATCTCACAGTTACTATTGTTGAGGCACGTACAGCCTATTCTGTACCTACGCATTTGGTTTTTCCTACTTAAGTGAGGACCTTACTGTTCTCAACACTGAACTGCATCTTGCTAGATATGACCCAATGCTCAAGTCTGTCAAGATTCTTCTGAATATTGACTCTATCTTCCAAAGTGTTAGCAATTCACCCCAGCTTCATGTCATCTGCAAATTTCATGAATTCACCTTCTATCCCTTCATCTAGGTTATTTATATGATAAGATATTGAAGAATACTGGGCCCAAGACAGAACCTTGAAGTACTCCACTGCATGCTTCCCTCCATATAGATGTAGTTCCATTGAGGATTACATACTGGGTGCAGTTGATCAGCCAATTGAGAATCCATCTGTGGTGGTACTGTCTATCCCGCATTGTTCTATCTTACCAAGAAATAGGCAGGGGTGAAATTCAGCAGGTTCTGGAGAACCGGTGGCGGAAATGTTGAGTAATTTGGAGAACCGGTAAGTGCCACCTCTGGCTGGCCCCAGAGTGGGGTAGGAATGAAGATTTTGCAATATCCTTCCCCCAGGAGTGGGGAGGGAATGGGGATTTTGCAGTATCTTTCCCCTGAAGTGGGGTGGGAATCAGGGGCGGGTTCTAACTCACCTTGCTGCCGATTCACTTCCTCCTGCGCCATGTGGCCACGCCTCGTGGGCGTGCATGCACAAAGCGTGTGTGCATGCAGTGTCAAAAATCCAATTTTTTAAAAAGCCAAAACCAAGATGGCGACCGCATGCACAGTGCCAGAAACTAGGCTTCTGTGCATGCTCAGAAGAAAAAAATAAAAATAAAAAAAAATAAAAAAAATGGCGGCACCCACAGACCGGCACCGACCGAACCGGTACCGTGATATCATGACATCACCAGTGGGTTGCTACCGATTTGGGTGAACCGGTCCGAACTGGGAGGAATCCACCTCTGGTGGGAATGGAGATTTTGCAGTATCCTTCCCCTGCACTGCCTACAGAACCAGTAGCGAAAAAATTTAAATTTCACGCCTGGAAATAGGTTGTGGTCTACTTTGTCAAATGTCTTACTGAAGCCTAAATATACTGTGTCCATAGCATTTTGCTGGTCCCCCAACTTAGCCATTTTATCAAAGAAGGTAGTAAGGTTTGTCTGGCATGATTTGTTTTTAACAAATCCATATTGGCTTCTAGTAATCACCATATTCATTTGTAGGTGCTCACAAATCCTTTGCTTGATTATCTTTCCCTGTATTTTCCCAGGTATTTCATATCAAACTAATTGGCCTATAATTTCCTAGACCCATTCCCCCCACCTTTTATTTTAGATTGGACTTATATCAACTTTATTCCAGTCCTCTGTTACCTCCCCTGTGCTAAAAGGAGCTTTGAAATATTACAATCAGTGGCTCTGAGATTATGTGTGCCAGCTCCTTAAAACTCACAGATCTAAACCATCTAAACCAAATGATTTATACTTGCCAAGGGTGGATAGGTATTCAATACCTCGTTTGGACTGAAACTTCTGACCTTAACAGTTCATCATGTTCTTCATGTTCACTATTGAAGCTTGCCTAAACCGTAAGATGGGTGGCAGATAAACTTGATAAATAAACAAGCTTGAAAGTGTCTATTGTGGGTGTGTCAGGAATTTCTTGACTTGCCTTCAAATTCTTCAAGTAATTTAACCAATTTACACCTATTACAAGTGTCATTTGAGGCCTAGTTTTCCTCCCCCAAAACTAAGGTGCGTCTTATACTTCGGTGCGTCTTATACTCCGAAAAATACAGTATGTTGATTCTTCTCTGCCACCCATTCACTTTGACCGTTAGTAGTTCAGATTCTTTGAGTGTGTTAGCATGCAATAAACGTGTATTCATTTGAACCAACTTGGCTCCTGATTTCCTGCACTTGACATACTTCACTTTGCTACATTTTTATTTCAAATATTGCTCTTCAGTTATCAGCAATGAGTAGAGAACACGGTGTAGCAAATTGTAATAGGGTTGCAACATTTCTTTGCAAGGCACTCTGGAGAGGCCTTGATGCATATCACTCTTGTGATTAAAAGCTATAATTATTGTGCAGATTCCTTCCTTCCCTCTTCATTTTCCAAATCGGTAAAGGGTAAACAAAGCAGCTATATTTTGCAGATCCTCCGACAATCTAAAATGCTCCTAAGTGTTTGGAATGGTGTGAAGCTAAAGAACAAACTCAGCATTTGTATTGTACTCCAAGAAAACCTCTTGCTTCATCTATGAAGTGCAGAGATGACTGTATACCATGCAATACATTGTTTTAGTTTTCCAAGAAAAGTTTTTCTTCATCAAGGCAATTAAAAGTACAATAGAGTAAAAATAATGTATCATTCTATTACACTGGTGGACTCAACCATAAGCTCAGTTAAACTCTGCTTCCCAAAGAGAATGGGGATAGGGAACTCTTTGGGTCTTATACACTCTATCTAAATGCTATGCAAAACATAGAGCCATAGACTGAACAACAAATAATTTTCAAATTAAAATATGCAATATAAATATGCCTTACTTGATTGCCCAAAGATCCAATATCCTTCTCGAATATTTTGTGTACACATGGGTATAATAGGCTAAAGAAAAAAAAAGATATTTTTTTAAAAAATTATTTAATTATATTAAAGTATTAAAAGATTATCAGCCCCTATTTTATTTATTTATTTATACAGGCAGTCTTCAACTTACAACAATTCATTTAGTGACTGTTCGAAGTTACAACGGGACTGAACAAAGTGACTTGGGACAGTTTTCACACTTACAACCATTGCAACAACTTCGTGGTCACATGATCAAAAATAAGACATTTGGCAACTGGCTCGTATTTATGATGTTTGCAGTGTCCCAGGGTCATGTGATCACCATTTGCGACCTTCTGGCAAGCAAAGTCAATGAGGGAGCCAGATTCACTTAACAACAGTGTTAACAACTGTGACAAAGAAAGTTGTAAATTGGGGCAAAACTCACTTAACAACTGTCTCGTTGAGCAACAGACGTTTTGGACTCAAATGTGATCATAAGTCAAGGACTACATGTACTTCATATTTCTTAATTTCCCATCTCCCTTGGAGAGGGGCTCTGGGCAGTACATGATAACATCAATATAATGAAACATTAAAATCAGAATAATTTAAAATTAAAAGTTTTAAAATTATAAAAAACATTATAAAAATTTCAGGTAGTGAAAAATTGATTCAAGAGGCACATGTGGCTGTTCTGAATATGTATGAGAGGAGCCAGGTTTCTCACCATTTTAAGCTACTCTTCACACAAAAGTTGGGATAAACATTAAGCTCTTGGGCACCTTATACACTGAGGTCTTTTCACAGAGCAGGTATCATAATTTCTTACTGATCTTGCTTAGTTCTGATGCACACATCTAACATTCTTATCTTTTCTAACTCAATCTGCACTTAAGGTATGCCTAATTATTTGTCAGAGTTCCAAGTAACACCCCCAACGAAAGAAAACTCCAAGGCTTGAGTTTCCTCAAACTTCCATTTTATTAGAGATGTCATATTGGCATATCTGGGAAAACCCGAATCTGAAAGCGTCCGGTTTTTCACACCCACACGTTGTCCAATCAATGCACCGTCCCAACTGGAGATACCTCCCAGGCACACCCATCCAGGTGCAGGGAAGAGTGACCTTGACTCTCAGAGAAAGGAAAGTTATTGTGACTATAGTTCCTCACTCACACAATCCCTCCTCCCAATTTCCCACAGCTCTAAATGTGGCAGGCCTGAAGATCCAATGCCCAAGATGGTTTCCAGGCCTGACATTATTATCACTGGTTGACTATAGTTTTTCTTAATATTTAAGACTCTGCCTTTCAGCCTCATAATCTTCAATTTCTATATGCTTAAAACAAATATAAGGCTAGCAACACCAATCATAATGTAGTAATGTCTGGTCTTTTATTACATTTTGCAAAGCATACACATAAAAAAACCATAAACTAATAATGAAGAAAAAAGACAAAGAATAAAAAGAGAATAGGGATAGAAAAGTATAAAGAAAAAGAAAGAAAAACACAAATATATACAAACGACGACGTCTGGCTGCTTCCAAGGATATAAAGAACCCTTTTTTATTTTCCTCTTTCTTTTGGGGAAAAAATAGACATTTTGTTACAGTCTTAAACTAAGAGTTGAATATAATGTAGTAATGTTTGGATTGCAGGTCAATCACCCACACTAAATATCAATCAATTACTCAATTATGTAGCAGGGAGTTCTGGATTATATCTTACATTTGTCTGTGCTCAATATCCATAATATATTTGGTTACTCACAGTGTTACATTTATGTAGTATGCATCTCAATAATCAGAATGGCTTTTTTCAAGCAAAAATTATAAAGAGAAACTCGACTACATATACAAATAAGCACTCCTTCTAAAATGGAAGCAATAACCAAGAAAAAAACAGGGAACTTTTTTAGGGCCAAGGGCACACAGGAAATTTGAACACTTGCATCAAATACTTTCATAAAAGTTTGCTGTTGCACATTCAGAAAATAGCTTCCATGTGGATATGACAGGTCACAAAAAGGCCTATTTATTACAATGGGAATTTTTAAAATTGAAGCCCACAACCAATATGATATTCTCTAAATCCTAGTTTTGTTTCTGCACCATCATCTCCACCATCCCATTGCTTTGTTGAGAAACATACCAAAATGGGAATTCTACTACCAAGCAGCAGGGCTATTATGGATCAGGGAGTGGATAAAATTAGACAATGAAAGGCTGTTAATGACTGAAGGACATGATTTACAGGTAGGCTGGCATGCCTTCTTGTGGTATAAACATAAAAAGGCACATTTATACTTCTACAACACCAAATAAGAGAAGCATTAATATGGATATGGGAAAAAATCAAAAAGAAACAATATATAAAATTGCCAGATTGGGTTTCACCAATGGAGGCAATGATATATCTGAATGCATTAGACAAGAAAAAGATGGTAAGATATAAAGAAGTTTCCCTTGACAGTCAAGGGAAACTTAAAGCAAACCAAGAATTAAAGGAACAGGGTATAAATATAGATTGGTGGCCATATTACAAACACAGTCAAGATAAAGAAAAGATATGGAAGAATATGGAATGCAAAGGATACCACAACAACTAGATATAATACTGATGGGGAATGAAGAAAAATTTATAACCAAAACATATAGATACTTATTGGAAGTAGGAATGGAAGAGGAAATTGTGAAGGGTTCGATGATTGCTTGGGCACAAAATATAGGCTGTAACATAGATTTAGAAGAATGGGGAAAAATTTGGAACAAGAACTGTAAATTAACATTGTCGACTACATTTAAAGAGAACCAATATAAAATGCTGTATAGATGGCATTTAACACCGGCGAAATTAGCAAAAATGTATAATAAAACCAGATTGTTGGAAATGTAAAAGTAAAGAAGGAACTTTTTATCACATGTGGTGGCAATGTACTAAGGCGAAGAAGTATTGGGAGCAGATAAGGAGATGGCTACAAGAAATTATAGAACAAATATAATTCAAGCCTGAACTATTTCTATTAGGAATCATCAATAACAAGATAAAGAAACAAATCCAGTATATCATTTTACAAATAATAACCACAGCAAGAATTGTATAGGCTCAATACTGGAAACTTGAAAATACACCAAGTGATGAAAGGATTATACACAAAATACTCGAATGTACAGAGATGTATAGGCTCACTCTGGAAATGAAAGGCAAAGAGGAAACAGAATTTTATGAGGTGTGGAATAGATGGTATAATTGGTTAGATCAGAGGAATAAAGATGTATAGAAATAAATGTAAATAACCGTATGATACATATGACACAGTACTGTTTAAAAAATTTATTGATTTGTATATTGAAAAATGAATAAATAAATAATAATAAGAGAAATATACCTATGTTAAACCATCCAGCACTTAACTAGCCACCCAGTTATTTGATAAGATGAGTGACCATATACATTTCTTTTTCATTTCTTTTCTAAGAAAAGTTATGAGAGGTCTTAACAAGTTTCTAGAAATGTACAGAAATAGTCTGGAATTTTGGGTTCATGGCATGCCCATTTGCTATTTTCTAAAAATAGTGGTAAGTCCTACTTGATTGTCTGTAGACTGTTTTAACTCAAACATTTCTTTTACTAACAAGTTAGTGTTTGCACATGACCTCAATTATTTCATAGGCCTCTTTAATAGTGGCCTTTGGGATTTGTTGCCCACAAGATAGCTCATTTGTTGTCTTCATTCTGTGCTTTCACATGTATTTCAAGACTACTTCTTTGATACTCACCATTCAATCTCTGAAGTGTATTCAAGACAGAGCATTATTTTACTTGATTTACTTAATCTTTGTTTAGGTTAAAACTGAGGTCAAAGCCTTATTACTGAAGTGTCAAAAATAGTTGGATTCTGAGAGGAGTGTTAATTAGTCTCTCTTCTTATATTGGAGATTGGTTTTTGTCTTAAACTTTCTTCCATGCATAGATAAAGTCATTTGTACCAAACACCAATCCAGATAGTCTTTTTTTCTACTTGAACATATATTTGAGGGTCAGAGCATGTAAGCAGGGGGTTGAATTACAGTTGTAATTCAACTGTACATGTACAATTCTGGTCTCCTTTCTTTCCATAAGTATTTGCTGTTTCAATAACTTTCCATTGTAAAGGAACAATTTCTACTACTTAATGTGTATCAGTAGCATTTTCTAGGATAATCTGGTTTCTTTAAAAGAGAAAGTTGCTCTTGTTTCTTATGGCCGAAATAATTTGATCTTTACTCAATAATGCAATCAATGTAGCACTATCAAAATATTTACTCCTTAGTTTAAGAACTCTTACTAATCATTCAATTATTTTGGTTTAATTTGGTAGAAGTAATCTGAAGATAAAACTTTTATTACCTTCCTTTTTATGGCCCATAACATGCCTCAAATTTCTGCTTTCTTAATCCCTGAATATAAATGTATTATGCAATTCAAGGAAATTGCTCCAGCCACTGCCTAAAACAGTGCTATTTTCTATGTGACCTCTTTTTCATGGTAGCTAATTGCTGTCATGTAAAACCCAACAAGACAGCAATAGCTAATTGCTGTCATGTAAAACCCAACAAGACAGACACAGACTTCAGAGGATAATCAGAACTGCAGAAAAAACAATTACTGCCAACCTGCCTTCCATTGAGGACCTGTATACTGCACAAGTCAAATAGAGGGCTGTAAAAATATTTACTGACCCCTTGCATCCTGGACATAAATTGTTTCAACTCCTACCCTCAAAACGAGGCTATAGAGCACTGCACACCAAGACAACTAGACACAAGAACATTTTTTCCCCGAACGCCATCACTCTGCTAAACAAATAATTCCCTCACCACTGTCAAACTATTCACTAAGGCTGCATTACTATTACTATTAGTCTTCTCATCGTTCCTATCACCCATCTCCTCCCACTTATGACTGTATGACTGTAACTTGTTGCTTGTATCCCTACGATTTATATTATTGTTTCCTGATTGCTTATTTGTACCCTACGAAAATCATTGTGTTGTACCTTATGATTCTTGACAAATGTATCTTGTCTTTTTATGTACACTGAGAGCATATGCATCAAAGACAAATTCCTTGTGTGTCCAATCACACTTGGCCAATAAAGAATTCTATTCTATTCTATTCTATTCTATTCTATTCTATTCTATTCTATTCTATTCTATTCTATTCTATTCTATTCTATTCTATTCTATTCTATTCTATTCTATTCTATTCTTGCTGTCAAGAAATCCTTGTTGAAAGCATTGCCTCTGATTTCCACATTCCCAGGAAACCAAGTTTGGCAATGACTCCAGAGCATCTTTAAAAAAAAAGAAGACGAAGAAGAAGAAGCTAACATCAAAAAAAGCACTATTCTGTAAAGGTGCTCAGTAATGTTGCAACTGATCTTCCAATTTTTTGCTGATTCTGATTTACAGCGCAACAAAACTGTAAAACAGTATAAACACTGTAAAGCAGGTTTAATAAACCTTTTAATAAACAAACAGAAGGTTTTTAAAAATGTTTGCTTTTTGTTTTAATCAAACCTTTGACTTTAGCATTACTGCTGCAGAAGAATTCACTTCTGACACTTGTTCATTTACAAGAAAGCTATGGCATGGTAGAAAAGAGAAGGAAGGTAGTTTAAAACTGATGGGGTGGAACTACCAGCAGGTCACAGAACAAACATTCAGACCAGTTACAAGTACCTGGTATCCCACAATTACATGGGAATCACATGGCAGGCAAAGATGACAGCAACATTTATGTACCATGAAAGGATAAAACACAGGTCCTGAAGAGCTAATTCAATGGGAAGAACAAAATATACACCATCAATGTGTATGCCTTGCCGGTCATCAGTGCCATGGTAAGGCAAGACCCTGCATGGGATGCACCATTGACAGCTGAGGTGCTGACATGTTGAGGGCGACAGCTGAGGGCGATCCTACTTGCATTGAAGCACTGATCATAGCAGCACAATAGTCACTAAGCAATAGATTCATGAAAGCATGGATCAACTACATTAGACAGGACCTGAGGTTCAGACCAGCGGTGGGTTGCTCCTGGTTCGGCCTGATTTGGCCCGATTTGGCTCTGCCCATCTGCCCAGGACATTTCTGCGCCAGAGGTGGGTTCCTGCTGGAGCTGTCCACTACGTAGCTCCAATAGGGAGCGGCCGATTGCGCAATTTGCGCGCGACCACTCCGGAGCCCTCTCCGCCGGTCCGTCGCATGCGTTGCCATCGTTTCCTGAGAATTTTTGTGCGATTTTGCTTCTGCGCATGCGCGGAAGCAAAATCTCACCAAAATCTCACATGCGTGCGCGTCCCTTCGTGAGATTTTGCTTCTGCGCATGCGCAGAAGCAAAATTGCGCTGAAATCTTGCGAGGGGATGTGCACGCGACATTTTGCCATGATTTTGCTTCCGCGCATGCGAGCGTGCGCCCAAAACATGGAGATGCGCGCGTAGCGCACCGGCATCAGTAAGCTAGCAACCCCCCCTGTTCTGCGCATGTGCAGAAGTGTCACGAGCGCAAACCGGTAGTAAAGGGTTTTAGAACCCACTATTGGTTCAGACTATGCAAACAGGACACAGAAGATTTCATTTATTCCTCTTTCATCCAAGTCACTGTTTTCTATGTGCTATAGTCAGTCCCAGATAGGCCCATAGATACTGAACTTCCCTACCTATCCTGCCTTGGTCAATTGAGACTTTTACATAATGCTTTTAAATAAGGTGATGATAAAAATTAGATTATCAGTTTTAGTAATGATTGTGACAAATGCAGCATTCACTACTAATGGTAAAGTCAGCTGGTCATTTTGACCAGAGTATCACAAATGGAAACAAAGTCCCACTTTAATGCAAGATAGATTCTCTGTTCTAACAAGCAAGATAGTCTTGTTGCAGTGTATAGGTAAACTTAGTATACTTATTTTTGTATAAAAATAAAGTGATCTGTAAATGGTTGAATAAGATTAGAATATCCCACCCTACTCTTGACTATTAAAAAATACAAAATACTGGTCTGAAGGGATAGAATGAAACAAAAAACAAAAACCAGGGAACAGAAAAGATTTGAAATACTAGGAATCTAAAAGAAAAGGACCCAATGGTTTGAGACTTAATTTTCTCTCCAAGTTCTGTACAGTGGTACCTCGGTACTCATCGTTGTTTTCAGGAAGTGTGATGAGTACCAGAAACGATGAGTACCAAACAATTTTTTCCCATAAGAAATAATAAAGTGAGTCACAAGGCAGCCTACACTAACAAGTTCTAGCTTGTGTGTAAAGTACCAAACAATGAGTAGCAGGACAAAATTTTCACATCAAAATGCATTGAGTACCAAATTCGATGAGTTTCAAAGCAGTTGAGTACCCAGGTACCACTGTTTTCATTTCTATTTGCATGATTAGTTTCATTAAACACTCTAATATGGCCCTTACTTGATATTTTTGAACTTTCCCTCCATACTGGATACCTGGTACAATCATCATTATGTATACACAAAGTGCCAATTATGTAATAATAAATTTTTGGAATAGATCAGGACTTCCCATTTTTTAACTGAATGAATGCCTAATCAGAGGGTTAAAATATAAAAATTGTTGTTTGTTAAATAATTGAATATTAAGAAAATATTTAAGATATTGAAATATTTATCATTAAGATAATGGAAGAACAGTATTTTCTTTCGTAGCAGTAAAGTCACAGAAGATATGATATAAGCAATAGGGGAAGTACAGTATGGATCTAAGTTAATTGAAGGAAGAGAGTTCTACTGTCATGCCATGAAGAATTAAGTCAAAAACTATTCTCTTTTGTTCCAAAATTGGGAAATATGAACTAGGCTATCACTACTTGACTTATTTAACTCTCAAACAGCAGTTACAGTAAATATACTTTGTGAGCTGTTATCCTCAAGAAAACCTATCACAATACTCAGGGGTGGGCTTCAAAAATTTTAGCAAGGGGTTCTCTGCCCGGTTGCTGGGTGGGCGTGGCCATGGTGGGCGTGGCCTAGTCAGCCTCCTGCACCATGGCGGGGGGGGGGGTGTTTTTGCCCTCTCCAGGCTCTGGAGGCTTTCCTCAAGCCTCCGGGAGGGCAAAAATGGCTTCCCCAGGTTCCGGAGGCCCTCTGGTCCAGAACTTCTGGTAGGGCCATTTTTTGCCCTCTCGAACCTCCGCGCGTGCCCTTCACTTACCTGCATCCAAAACGGTCCGCGTGGGGACTACTGGGAGGGGAGGGGTAGGCGGGGCCAGCCAAGAGTGGGATTTGGGGGTTCTCCGAACTGCACAGAATCTTAGCTAGAGGTTCTCCCGAACGCCTGCGAACTCCCAGCAGTCCACCTGACAATACTTCTCTAAAAAGCTAAGTTTCTCAGTGTTTAGCATCATGTTCTGTCTGATAAAATGAAATCAGCAAAGATTTAATAATGATATGAACACCATACTTACCACTTTCATATCTACAGCTAACTGAGCGAAACCTTTACGTTTATGCCATATGAGCTTGTATGATTTATCACTGAAGAGTGCTTCTCTCATTCCTCCTGGAGAAATTCCAAGTAGCTTCCCTTTCTTGAGAGCATTTAAACACTCTTCCTTTTTATTTTGAATAATACCTGTCACACCAGTTAATACTTGAACACCTGAAAGAAAGTGCAAGATCACAAAATAATATGCTAGGTGTAAAGATCTATGAAGTTGCATTAATGTTTACCTTAAGGTAACAGAGGGGATCAAATCAGAATTTTAAAGTGTGTGGATCTGATTGGGGTCCTATGTAAGGAGAAAAACATTTTCAGTCTTCATGTATTTTAATTTTTAATTTCACATGAAGGCTGAAATACAAGTTATATGGAAATATACTGTCAATTAATAACATACTTTCAATTAATTTTCTATGTTAAAAGTTGCAGAACCTATTTCAAACTGATACCTTGAAATTATTTTTAATACATATAAGTCATTATGGAAATATTTCATATATTTGGCCAAATAAAAGCATTTTCAAAATTTATACTGTGAAAAAATTTATTAAGACATTGAAAATTAATCTGTAATACAAAAATTGTGTCCATACTATATATTTGAAAAACAGACTAAGAAATGGGCAATGCCACAGCACAATTTTATACTACTTTGTTAACTGTGTTGCCTATGTACCTGCGTGGAGAATTTGAAATTTGCATGGAAGTGTAATTTTTAAATGAGCCCAATTGATTTAATATAGTGTATAAAAGAGCAATTCAGCACTATGCCAATGCAAGATGAGGTGCATTATGCCTATACTACCTAATTTATAAACAATTTTGTTTCTTGTTTGTGGAAACAAATTAAAGGAATGAAACTGTTTGGGTATTTTCTGATAGAACACAGATTACAGCCAGACTTGCATGGATTAGCAGAAGAAGGAAGTGTCAGATGACATGCAAGTTTAATACATCATCATTATCATCATCAACATCATCATCTATGCTGGTACTTCCTGAAAGAAAGCAGGGAAAGAAGTAGCAATGCACACTTCCCCTAAAATCAGTTCAGGTCAATCTAACAGTTTGTTCCACATGTTCTGTGTGCTAATAACAGTCCATCAACAGTGGTTCTGCAAAACATCCAGAACTGCAGTGTGTTTGTTTGGGGTTAGTTTTGTGTAACACTTCTACTAATGACATATTCTCTATTATTATATTTTCTTTTCATGAGCAACCGATTCTAAGAACTGACTAGATTATGTCAGAGGCCTATGTAGAACTGTTTCATATATAGATAAGAATATGATTCAATAGAAGTAAATACTGTTTCCTACTTTTTTGTTTAACACACTTCTAAATCACTAATACTAGCTAACAATTTCTAGCAAATAGAAATAAAATAAGTTTTGAGAACTTTCAACAGCTGCTGGCTACCAACACAGGAAACTGATCATATAAAAATCCATATTGGGGCTACCCCTGAAGAGTGTTCAGAGACTACAGTTAGTCCAGAATGCAGCTGTGCGAGTTGTTGTGGGTGCGTCCAGATACACCCACACTACATCAATTCTTTGTGAGTTGCATTGGCTTCCTATTGGTCTCCGGACACAATTCAAGGTGTTGGTTATTATCTTTAAAGCCCTACATGGCTCAGGGCCAGATTATCTCCGAGACCGCCTTCTACCACATACCTCCCAGCGACCAGTAAGATCACACAGAGTCGGTCTTCTCCGGGTCCCGTCAGCTAAACAGTGTCGGCTGGCGGGCCCGTGGGGGAGAGCCTTCTCTGTGGCTGCCCCGGCTCTATGGAATCAGCTACCTCCCGAGATCCGCACTACCCCCACCTTACTGGCCTTCCGGAAAGCTGTAAAGACCTGGCTTTTCCGGCAGGCCTGGGGCGATTGACCTTTGGTGATGATAGACAAGGTCGGCCCATGAATGTTGGATGACTGAAATTTTTTAATGTGTTTTTAATCTGCTCTTTTTAAATTTTTTACATTGATATGTTATTTATGTTTCTTCTTGCTGTGAGCCACACAGAGTCCTTTGGGAGTTGGGCGGCATAGAAATATAAACAAATAAATAATAAATAAATAAATAATAAATATTTCAAGCTTCTAAAGTTTGGAAAAACAAACTGAATGAAATGATTTACAATCATACATATTAATATAACTTATAAACATCACCTGGAAATATGAAAACACAATCATCTGCTATTGAGTAACAACACCTGCGCTTCAGAATAAAAATTTTAGCCAGAAAATACAAGTAGTCCAAGGGAACCGCTCCATGGTAATAAATAATTAGTCCTGGCCCATCTGGTATGTTTTCAATGCCATGTAGCTCATACCCTGTTTGAAATGCAAAGTATAAATCAACAGTTATTCCATATTATGCTATATAAATAAGTAATGCACTAATTAAAATACCATACACATTTACTACATGTTTCTATTGCAGAATATCAAATTTTAGATATGATTAACTAGTAAGTACCGTAGTCACAATCAAACAACTGCCTGAAATTCCCATGTACTGAAAGCTGCCATCTATGGTCAAATATAGTTTGAATTACGAATATATTTTCTGTGGAATTAAGAACTTCTTTCACTGATAAGAGTCATAGCAAGTGGTGGCATCTAACTGACCTTGGCTGATTAGACCTAATTAGTACTTAAGTGGAAACTAATAGGAAATCCCAGAGTTGTAGTCTGCTCCAGAAAAATAAGGCATGTCTTAGAATATCAGTAATACAAGTTCTGTAACGTTGCTAAGAAAACTGTATTGCACATATCTAGTATGATGACTTGGGGAAGTGTTAACCATTTAAGAAACGGTTTTCAAAAAATCCATTCACTGAAACATTCCAGTGACTGAGCAAGAGAGAAGCATTTTCTTCACTTAACTGGTCTTTTTGCATCCCAAGATCCATCCCAGAATTTGTTATCTACCCTGCTCCCACCTTCCAAGAACATGGTTGCTACAGATTTTACAGGGAGGGAAGAACCAGCAAATACTACTGCCTCACTTCTTTAATCAGAGCACCCACAACAGAATTCTTATGAGATGCTTTCAATGATGGATTCCTGTGCTAGAAATAAACTGTCTTAGGAACACTTGGCAGTAGGGAAAAGCCTATGCTATGGTACATAAACTTGAGCATCTGCAGATAACAAGTCTGTCACTTAAGTGTTGGAATTGGTATTAACAAGGATGCTGCAATTTGTATTTGTAATCACACAAGATACTAGTGGAGCAGATGTATTTATATGATTTTGTTGAAAACCAGCACCCTCTGCTGGACACACGCTCCACAAGCTGAGGGAAACAAGTAAGGGAACAGAATAGCAGAGGCTTTTATGGGGAAACCATAACATGCCTGCTGAGAGGAGGCTGACCACTCCCCCATTGCGTGACCCTGGCAAGTACCTCAGAGAAATACAGGGATAAGATAGCAGAGTTTTAAACACAAATTTAAACCTCCAAAAATAAAGGGGGAAAATTGACATCAATGTTTACCATAATTCTGAGATGGTAATTAAACATATTAGAAACGTGCGCTTTCTCTTTTCTTTCTTTCCCATTTAAGCAGACTGACCCACAGCAACGCGTGGCCGGGTTCATTAGTGTGAAATAAAATTACTGCTGGCATTTTTGTCTTTATGTTTGTGACAAGTCTCTCCTTCCAAGCATCTTATGATGTAATGAAGGCTATACCGTCTTTACTGAATCATAATATCCAATCATATTGGGTTAGTAGAAGTTGGAAGGCAAAACAAGCCAGGAGTCCCCTCCAGTGTCCCTCTTTTTCCTCTCAGTGCAACAAAATGCTTCGGCAACATTAGTTGCTTCGAAATGGCATTTCTCAAGTAGCAAAAAGCCAGAACTAATTATAACAGTAGGCATATTATGGAAGCTGTGGTAGATGACCAATAGGAGACTTAACTCCATCTTGACCTGGCAGCACACTTAACACACACTGTCATTCACCATTAGATTTGCAACCATCAGGAACTGAAATTTGACATTATTTGAAGGATCAGTAATTGTCCAATTCTGTACTGCAGGGCTGAACAATTACTGATCCTTCAAACAACTAACAACAAAATTCAAAGAAACAAGACACATAAAGTAAAGTGACACAAATATTTAAGAAAGAAGTAAAATGCATTAAATACTAACATTATTTGTGAGCACACTCTGGATGTTGGTCAACTAAAATCCCAATTTTAGTGCTTTTGTATAATGCATATTGACAATTGGAGGACTAGCTAATAATAGTTTAAAAACAAATATTTAACTGTTGGCTGTTCACCACCCAGAATCATGTTCAGTGATATAGTCAGGCATATACATTTATTAGGTGAATAATTTATGGAAGATTTTGATACAAAATACTGTGAGTTAAACATCAATTATCTCAGTAAGTAAAGTTATGCTGCTATGATGCAACAAATGTAAATAATTCTGTAACAGAATCTAAGATTCTCACTAATACACATTTGCTTACCATGCCATAATCTTCCATATCCATCCAATATGATTGCTAAAATTAGCCTCACAGGATCCCATATATTACTGGAATAATTTCCATTCAGTTTGCGAGTCCTTTCATACAGGAGAAGGAATAAAGCAGAAAAATATAAAAATAATGTGAAGGCAAGTGGAACGGCAAATAATATAGTAGCAAGCAGCAGCACTGAGTAAACAACTATATAAAGAAGATTGTTAAGAAGCCATTCTTCCAAAAGATATTGAAGGCATGTAGAGAAGATCATTGTTGACTATCAAGGCAAGCAGTATTTAGTCACATTCTTTCCACAGCACTACTGTCTCTTCATCCCACAGAAAATAATTTAAGTGCCCAGTCAGAAACATCACAGAGGTCTAAATATGCTAGCTATGCAACAATCAAGATAATCTTGATAAAACACACCCAAATCTAAATCAACCAATCCAAATGATCGACCCAGTTCAAGTTTATGGAGCATAAAATTAATTATTGGGAAAGGGAATATTCCTGATATATGCAGTTGGGTGTGGAGCAAAAAAAAAAAGGTAAACACTTTGCTAGGAGAAGAAAGATGAAGTCAGATAGAATAATACGTCTGTAAAATGTATTATTTGGCTGTGTCCTAAAACAGGACAAAATGTTTCTCCATCAAGAAGCAAAAATACATTTCCCCCCAAATTCTATATATACTGGATGACCATTAGAGGGCAACAAAGCCTTTCTATCTTTCAGCTGCTTCCTAAGGATCCTCTTGATTTCTGCAATTCAGATCTGGCAGTCCTTCTGCAGACCAGTGTTTCTCAACTTTAACAACTTTAAGATGGGTAGACTTCAGCTCCCAGAATTTCCCAGTCAGTACAGGGAAAGCAAAGCTTACTTATTGTTGACAGTATCTCATATTTCACTATATATTTTAATCAAAATATCTGCATAACAAATCTTAATAGAAGAACTCTATGCCACATGGATTTTCTCCATGATGATCTATTTCTAATGTATTATTTCAAGTCTTGTGGAAATCAAACTTCAAACCATAGCTGACTTTATTTGCAAAACATCTCAGATGTCCATACCCATTTATAACCAGGAAGAATAACCACGCACAAAAAGCACCAATCAAGGCTACAAAATCCAGAGGACCGCTAAATAGACTTTTCAAATTGAAGAGTTTCCGTAGCTTTTTCCTCTCCTCTCCATTGGCCGTAGGGATTTCTGCAGCCCGGACGCGTTAGTGTTAACCAGCACACAACACATGTAAGTTATGTACTTGAGAACGTGAAAAAACATTTCTTCTGCTCTTTAACGTGCTGCTGCAAAGTGGGGTCAGCGTATTTAATTTCAAAGGAAATGGGCGAAAAGGATTTTCTGAAAATATTTAGCAGATGATACGGGCGCAGTTCTACATCCCCAGTGTGGTGTCTCCAGATGTAGAATAGAATAGAATAATAGAGTTGGAAGGGACCTTGGAGGTCTTCTAGTCCAACCCCCTGCTTAGGCAGGAAACCCTACACTACTACAACCATGTGTTAAAGGGAGGCGGTTCCCAAACTGGGAATTCGGTGACCTGCAGTTCAACATATGTGGATGACCAACTCAGAGGAAGAGGTTCCGTACCACAGCCACTCATTAAACCAGTTCTGCCATTTTCCTCCTCCATTACGCCTCTTTTTTTCCAAGCCTTGTTTTTAATCGTTCGCCAAAAAAAATGCAAACCGAAAGCCTGTCCTAACTACGCAAACCTACGGAAGCTCCTAGGCAATCCCGTCGGTATTTCCTCGCCTCGCCTCTACTTACCTGCTCGTTATCACTGCTTCTTTCGCTTTCTATCGCTCGTCCCGTGGCAGCTCCTAGTCAGTATTATACTCAGTTTGTGCCGGAGGAGGAGGGATAAAACGAACACCCAGGCACAACTACGGCTCCAAGCAAAAAGAGCCTTGGCGACCACGGGTGAGGAGTAGAGAAGGGGGGAGGAGTTCCACGATGCTCCAAAGAGCGAGGGTTGGTGCTTTACACCTCAATCTTCCTGATCCATTCTGAAGATTGTTTCTTTTATCAGGGAATAAAATACCCGCTGAGCTCGCACTTCCTTCGACAGTAAATTTCCCTAACGTTTTCATGAAACACGCCTGAAGAAAATCAGCACAAGTTACGCTGGTTCTTGCGACACCAGTTCTCAGAAAAAGGCCGCCGGCGTTCAGGAGCTGAACCGGAATTCGGCTGGCACGAACCTCTGTAACATAGTGGCTACCAGAAGCGTCTCAACGCATTACAACTGAATCAGCATTGAAGTAAAATCAGTTACTTTCAGAATAGTAACCCTCTTCTTGGTAGCATTTTCATTAAGTTCCTAACACCCCAGAATCTCTCTAATCAGGGCAGAATGACTCCCAATGCCCATTTCATAAATGTGGGATTATCCTGAAGTAGAATTAGAGAGAATGTATCGTTTCATAAAAACCAATACATTAATTTAATTTTTTAATGTATTGTGTGCCATCAATACATTGTGTGCCATCAATACAAGAATTTTTCAATTCTTAGGGGCCAGATAGATTTTCTCCATGATGATCTATTCTTTCAACAGTGCATTCATCACCACTGTAACTGAGCCCATCCAGATTGCTGCTGGTCATCCTCTTTTGCCTTTTGCTTCCACCTTACCAGCATTAGAGACTTCTCTAGGAAGCTAGTCTTTTTTTTTCTGATGTGCCCCAAATAGGATAATTTTATCTTGGTCATTTGTGCCTTGAGTGAAAAGTGAATTGATTTGTTTGATGATCCATCAGTTTGGGGGAGGGGGTTGGCTGTCAATAGTATTGGGTGTGTGTGTGTTTGGTGGCTGAGCGATTAAAGATGCTGAGCTAGAAAGCTAACGGTCTGGGTTCAAGACCCGAATGCCATGTGATGGGATAACCTCCTGCTCCTGCCCCAACTCCTGCCACCCAGCAGTTCAAAAGCTTAAGAAACGGAAGTGAGCACCACCCCTAAAGCTAGACACAACAGGACAGGGGAAGCCTTTATCTTAACCTTTTTAGTATTCCCAGGAGTCTTCTCCAACACCAAAGTTCAAAGGCATCTACATTTCCTATCCTGCTTCTTTAATTTCCAACTTTTGCATCCATAGAATACTTTGGCTTGCGCATAAAAAAAAAACAAAGCTTCAAATTATCAGAAATCCTGGTAGAATCTGTATTTTGGGAAATGGGTCAGCCAATTATGTTAAGCAGCTTGCCAGTAGTTTTCAACATTGGTGAAAAATAATATCGATAGCATCTACGAGGCCTGATGATTTCATTTGGAAAGGCACTTTGGAATGTGAATGCAACCCCTTTTTTGTGACTCATGCAAACATCTGTATTTGTTTACCAGATCTGATAGCAGATCTGGAATGAAATTTTCTTTGTAACAACTATATGATCCTGCAGAACAACATGATTTGCATTCATGATTTGTACAGATAATCCTTGATTTACGACTACAATTGAGGCCAAAATTTCTCTTGCTAAGCAAAACATTTGTTAAGTGAATTTTGTCCCATGTCCCAGACCTTTCTTGCCTTCTTGTTTGATTCACTTGTTAAGTGAATCACCACAGATGTTAAATTAGTAACACAGTTGTTAAGTGAATTTGGCTTTTCCATTGACTTTGCTTATAAGGAGGTCGCAAAAGTGGATCCAGGACATTGCAACCGTCATAAATATGAACCATTTGTCACCTATCTGAATTTTGATCATGTGATCAAGGGGACACTGAAATAGTCGTAAGTGTGAAAATGGTCATAAGCCATTTTTTCAGTGTCATTATTGCAACTTTGGTCACTAAATGAGCTGTTGTAAGTCGAGGACTACCTGTAATGAACTTCAGGCATCTGCTGCATTCATATTCCTATTCTTCTGAAAATATACAAAAAACCAATATACCAATATTCTTGAAACACTAAAAAGCTAATTGAAATGAATAAACATTAAATAAACAGGCTGCTCATAAATACTTAATAAAGTCTAGATTTTTCTGGAATCTTTAGAGAGATATGTGCTTTCTGTGATAAATTTTAGTACTTATAGCTTTAAAGCCGCCTAATTCCTTATGCCAGAATAAAGATTTATTTTTATTTGATTTGACTGATTGTGAATTAGTATTCTTATCTTGTCATGGGGGAGTATTGTTACATGATGAATAGAAGTGCAGAATTGAAAAAAATATTTTAAAATAATATATTTATTCAGTCCTTCGGGAGTTGGGCGGCATATAAGAATACCAAAATAAATAAAATAAAAACAAATCTGTAATACGGACAATAATAATCTCCAAATTAGTAAATGAAGTAAATTCCATTTAATTTACTTCAGTTATTTCATTTTCAGTTTTTCCATTTCTATCATTTATATTTAGGTTGTTTGTGCAGCTAGTCCTCATTTAGTGACTGCCTCAGATGACAGTTGTTCGCAGTGATGACAATGATTGAAAAGTAACTTTACAACCAGTCCTTGCATTTACAATCTTTGCAGATCTAAAAAGGAAAGGAAAACTGAAATAAGATCATAAGCACAGTCACGATTTCACTTAGTGACCACTTTGCTTAATAACTGATTTGCCAGTCCTAACTGTGGTCATTAAACAAGGACAACCTGTATGTAGAAACTCGGAGTCGTAGTTCTGTCTGTATAGTAAATTCCATACTTTTAAAGGATGTCTTTTAATCATTTTATGCTGTGCATTGTCATGAAAGTGAGGATACATTCTCTCTTTTAAAAAAAAGTATTTTATAAAAATATTTTATTTAAAGAACAATTAAAAACAAACAAACATACAAACAACAGGACATAACAAAGACCTAAATACGTAAAAGTTATGTACATGACGGATTATCCAGTTAAACTATTTACATAAAATTCCTTTATCTATATTTTTCTTTTTAAAAAGAATCAAATTTTATACAATTTTTTAAATCTTCCAATTTTCCCAATATCACTTATTCTTGGCTCTCCTTTTATCCCACCATTCATATAATTTATTCCAGGTTTCATAATATTCCGTATCTGATTTGTCCTTCAACTGAAGCGTTAATCTATCCATTTCTGCACATATTAATATTTTATCTAAGAGTTCTCCTTCCTTGGGTATTTCTTTATTTTTCCAATTTTGGGCAAATGTTATCCTTGCAGCGGTCAATATGTGTAACATGAGGTATAATATATTTTTTCCAAATTTGTCCATAGTTATTCCCAATAAAAATAGTTCAGGTTTTAACTTCAATTTTATTTCCAAAATTTCTTCCAACCATTGCCTTACTTTTCCCTAATATTCATGTGTTTTTTGGCACTCCCACCACATATGATAATATGTGCCAGGAACTCTTTTACATTTCCAGCATAATGCTGATGCATTTCGACTCATTTTTGCTATTCTTGTGGGTGGGAGATGCTACCTATAAATCATTTTATAAAGGTTCTCTTTGTAAGAGGTAGCTAAGGTAAGCTTTCTATTTCTATACCATAGAAAAGTGAGGATACATTCTCATTCTATTCTTAAATAATGTCATTTATTTCAGTAGAGCTAACTGTTAAATGGAAATAGATTGGGTTCTGTGACTTTTGCACCATTTCAACATTGTAAAATAGAAAGCAGAATGGATTCATTTTAAATTCAAGGAAAAAAATACTTTCTAAATTCTACTCAGTTAATTTTATGATGTACTGCACAATCCATTACTCATTGAGTCATCATTTTGGAGATATTTTCTTACCCAAACAGAAAAACAGAAGGAGTGGGAGCAGGAATGACTTCCAATTTTGTGTTGGCTTTGGGAAATATTTCCAAAATGATGACCCAACGAGTAACGGGTTGTGTAGTACATCATAAAATTCCCCATTGACTTTGCTTGTGGGAAACTGGCAGAGAACATTGGAAATCATGATCACATGACCACAGTTAACTATGGTGATGCTGCAGGAACCACAACTTTGCGAACAAAACTTCTGTGTGAATATTCTTGACATTTCAATTACACAGAAATAATGGATTCTGAATTTTCTATGCATTCTTTAAGTTATTGTATTTGAGGTACCTTGATTCAAAATTCTTTGCACTATGATGCACCTTTTGGGTGAATAGAATAGAATAGAATAGAATAGAATAGAATGGAATGGAATGGAATGGAATAGAATGGAATGGAATTCTTTATTGGCCAAGTGTGATTGGACACAAGGAATTTGTCTTTGGTGCATATGCTCTCAGTGTACATAAAAGAAAAGATACATTTGTCAAGAATCAATTGATTGAAGGTTAGAAACAGATAAACAGTTTTAGTAGTATATAGATGTCAAGTTTCAATTCATATTGTATTTGAAAAGGTTGGTTTCAGTTGCCAAGAATATGATAATGGAAGTTGATGAAAGAGGTCTCTAGTCTTCTCTCTCTTTTTCTTTGATTTAATCCTCGTTTTTAAAGGGGATTGTGTTTTGCCAAATGTGTGCTTGGTGTTCCTATTCACTTTGTTCTGTTTTTATTCGCACCACTTCCTAAAGGACTAACAATTATATGTGTTGCTGTTCCCATTTAGAAACCACAAATCACAATTGCACAGTTAGTCTTGCACCTAATAGGTCAGAAGCAATTTCTCTTACTCTTGAATTCATCAAGAACTCTCCAAAAGATTGATGAGTTCTAGCCACTGAACACCAACTGCCCATTTTCCACCTACATGATTATTGCTGCCACTAAGATTAGTAAACTTCTACTTAACTGACCGAGGACAGTCAGTTTCATACCCTGTGTGATTACCTCCTACTGAAACACACGCTCAAACACCATTCATTCTATTTGGCATGGCCATAATACTTACTGTTCCGGATTACACCTCTTCATGTTATTTGAATAAAAGATACATAAAGGCTGATTCTGATCATTAGTTCCCTCTTGATTTAGCTGAATACCTGGTATAAAATTAGTCATCACAATTATTAAATGTTGACAGAGTTTAGCATACTAATTTAATGGAAGGAGGAAATAAAAGGTAGGAGGAAAGGAGGAAAGAAGGTCATAGGAAAATGTCTGTGAAGATGTACATAATGTAGAGTGCTGCCATTTCTGTATTCTGATTTTAAGTTCTCATTTCATACTGCAAAGTTCATCTCAGAGGCAGGATCAGGTAGATTAGGAGTTCTGCAGAGAGCAGAAACTAGTGGGCTTGTTTTTTTAGTTTGTTACAATTGGCAAACTTCACACTCATGTTCCTTTTTCATTCTGTGTTTCTTCTCTTTTGTTTGTAGAAACTAAGGGAAATGACATTGACATAAATATGTAAGAACTATTATCTAGACAAAGAAGGAAATATTCTTTAAGTCTGGGGAAACAAAATAATACTTGGAAGGCAAATGCCTCCCTGAGTCACTAGGGTAAAAGAAAAGGGAAAAAATATAGCACAATCAGACTTATAAGATTTTATTATTATAGCCAATCTCAATGAAGTGTAGTTTTAGACTTCCATTGGAACTGATTTTCTGGACTGATCTACCCGTTGGGTCTGACACCCTTTAAAGCTTATTTTGTGTTACAACAGAATGATTAATACTCATCCTCCTTATTGATCGTATACTCCACTTCTCCATATATGAAGCAACCATTTATCTTTTTTTAAAAATGTCATCATCTATATATGTCTGTAGTTAGCTACTAAGTTTCTTCTTTAGCTTGCACTGTGTTATCTAAAACAAAACATGAAGTAGACAAGTAGACATTTACATGGTATCTATACATAATTCCAATCATTATCCAAGTATTTCTTATGTTTCCTATGATTCTTCCAACTCTCTTTAAACCTTAGCTTTTTTTTTCACATGGGAAGACTATGTTATTTCCAGTGATTAAAATATTCTAACTCTGTAGTTTTCAACCTCTGTCATCTTACAACACACATCTTATAGTTGGGACTTCTGGGTCACAAAGCCAGAAGTCCCATGACATCTGACACATGTTGTATTCTGTCATCTGGGTTAATAGACAGCAGGTGTTGCAGTGGTTAAATGCAGCACTGCAGGCTACTGCTAGTTCAGCAGTTCAGCTGTTCAAATCTCACCAGCTCAAGGTTGACTTCCATCCTTCTGAAGTGGGTAAAATGAGGACCCAGATTGTTGGGGGTAATATAAGGTGACCAGACGTCCCGCTTTTGGCGGGACAGACACGCTTTTCAAGCGTGTGTCCCGCGTCCCGCATTCTTTTCAAAAAGTCCCGCTTTTTTGAAAAGAATGCCGAAACAGCGGGACGTCTGGTCACCTTAAAAGGGAAGCCAAAGAGAGGTACCGGAAGCAAGTTGGGCGGAATTTCAGCGAGGCGGCTGCCTGCTGGGGAGAGGGGGAAGGGGGGCTGCTCCTCCTCTCCTTCCCCCGCCCCATCCCTAGCCCCGCCCTCGGAGGCGCTGCTGCTGTTGGGATGCGGGTGGAGGGGTGAGGGACGAGGAGCCGTCGCCGCTGCCGTCGCCGGTTTGAGCTACGGCGGCGGCGCAAACAGCCCTTCCTCATCCCCCTCCCCTTCCTTCCCCCCGTCGCCTCGCTGCCGCCATTGCCCTGGGGCCAGGCGGGTGACCGGGAGACCGCGGCGCTTGGATGCCTGGAGCTCGCGACAGGTAAGTTGCCGGCTGCCTCCTTTCCCCGTCTCCCGCCTCCCGTTCGTTGCTTGCCAGCCCGGCCCCAGGGCAGCTCCCGAAGGGGAGGCGGGAGGCGAGGAAAGGCCTCCCGAAGGGGAGGCGGGCTCCCGAAAGGCTGCCGGCTCCCGAAGGGGAGGCAGGAGGCCTTTCCTCGCCTCCCGCCTCCCCTTCGGGAGCCGGCAGCCCTTCGGGAGCCCGCCTCCCCTTCGGGAGGCCTTTCCTCGCCTCCCGCCTCCCCTTCGGCCGGGCTGGCAAGCAACGAATGGGAGGCGGGAGACGGGGAACGGAGGCAGCCGGCAGCTTACCTGTCGCGAGCTCCAGGCATCCAAGCGCCCTCCCGCCTCCCCCCCACCTGGACGCCGACATTTGCTGTGTTTTGCCCTCTGCGCATGCGCAGTGTTCTGCGCATGCGCAGAGGGCAAAACAAATGGCGGTGCCCAGGCGGGCCCGCCCCCCCCCGTCCCGCTTAAAAAAAAATCTGGTCACTTTAGGGTAATATGCTGAACTCTGTAAACCGCTTAGAGAGGGCTGTAAAGCACTATGAAGCGGTATATAAGTCCAAGTGCTATTGCTATTGCTATTCTTTCTCAGCCTTGGCATCATTAACATGTGTGGTCTTCAGCTCTAGAATTCCCCATCCAGCATCTTAAAAGTTGCCAACTGTTCTATATCACACTCTTCCAAAGTATCCTTTGAATATTATATGTTTCAGTTCATAGTTCTGTTTATAATAATTATTTGCTTTAGCTTAGATCAGTGTGTAGGCAGAAGAGTACACTATCAGAGAAGAGATATCTCTTTATATTATTATTTCTCCCACATCTTGAAGGTGTGTGCTGATGTTTTTCTTCATAACAGCTATGAAAGATAAAGACAAAATTGCTACTTTATGAGTCATAGCATACTTTTCATACAATGACGTGAAAAGCAATTATCTTCAGTTACATCACTTCTACTATCATTAATATGATAAGAAAAGGAAAGAGAGCCATTTAAAAATGGTTAGATTAGATTCCATTCTCATTTTGAACAGCATCATATTTTAAAGTAATTTGTGGGGGGGAAATAAAAAGCCTGGCTATATAATAAATGGCTTACCTGAATAAATGACTTGCATTGAAGGTTTCAGAGTCTGCATCTGTTTATCAGCCAAAGACTGCATAAGTTCCACTTTGCTAATTGCCATCTTATTTCTCTCTCTCGTCCAACTTAAACTGATCTCCTGTCAGCTTCTTAGTTCATTTCACCTGCCTTTTCCTAACAGGAACCATGCTACAGACCTTCTAAGAGGTTTCTAGAATCTTCTTTACAGTCTTTTTGAGAATTTTCTTATATTTATTTCTTACACAAATGTAGGAGTCATTCATTGCCTTAATCTCTTTTTTAATGAAGGTATATGAGATCGCTGCACATTTTTCCATTGCCTTGGAAGTAGCCTACAGTATATGATAAAGAAAAAACGATTATTATCTGACAGTATAAAGAAATGTATGTATACAGTATACATTTCTTTATAAGTATATAAGTATGTATAGAGTATACATTTCTTTTTTTTTATTCAAAAAGTTTTATTAGTACAAAGTACAAACATTTTTTATTTTTCTTCCCCCTACCCCCCTAACCCTAATCCACCCCCCCTCCCCCCCGGACTTCCCAGAGAGAATACAGGGCATAATATCAGTAAGATAAATGTAAATTAAGTTTTAAAAAATTTTTTCCCCCACCTTATTGTTTAAAAATTTCAACTCCGAATTGTACACATAAAAATTCCTTCCTCCTCCTTTCCGTCATCTATCCTGCAAAGCATTTCTTCACTATTAAATAGAACTTAAATGAATATTACATAGGCAATAATCAAGTGTTAAATACAAAACCCTTAAACTTCATCATAAAGTCAACCACTATATATAGCATAACATTACTATATATCAGATTATTAACTTCAGAGAAATTATAAATCTCTAAAAAATATTATTAATAATGATATATATATATATATATATATATATATATATATATATATATATATATATATATATATATATATATATATATATATATATATATATATATATATATATATATATATATATATATATATATATCTAAAAAAAAGGGGGAAAAAGGAAATACAATCTATCCTGTAAATTCAGCACTATCTCCAAACTTTGAATAAGCCTTCTTTTCAAACAAATTATGGTATTTTATAACTTAATAATTTTAGATAAAAATTCCAACTCTTTCTCAAAATTAAATAAAACTTAAATAAATATTACACCAATAATAACTAAATATAAAATACAAAAATCTTAAACTTCACCATGAAATCAACCACTATATTAATAACATAATATTACTATATATCAAATTATTAGCTTCAAAAAAGATTCTAAATCTTTAAAAGGTATTAGTAATAATAATAGGTTAGGAAAAAAAACAAAAGAAAAAAAGAATGCAAGAAGCAAAGAAAGAAAATTAAGGAAAGAAGGAAAAAAGAAAAGTACAGTCATATTAGCAACCATCTGTCCAATAAACTTCAACGCTGCATCTTGTTGTATCTTGATGATGGTTGCATCTTTTTGTAACTTGATAATTTTGTATTTGTCAGCTCGCCTCCCATCTGACCCCGATCTTCCATCTCCTTTTCCACACTGTAGACATCTGTCTGGCTCTGCCAATCACTTGAATTCTGTAAATCTGTTTCGATTTGAACAGGAAGGGATGGCTTTCCCTCCTCCTCCTCTTTTGTTTTCATACATCTTTCCTCTGGAATCTTGGATATATCAGCCTTTAAGACGTTGGCATAAAATTCAGTAGCTTTCTTTGTCATGTTAAGCCGATATCTTTTCCCCAGAAATTTCACTGTGACTCCTGTTGGTGCTTCCCATTTATATTGTAAGTTTAGCCTTTTAAATTCATCAATCAGAAAGGTATAATCTTTTCTGGCTTTGAGCATTTTAGAGGGAATTTCTTTCCATATCATTAGTTCCTGGCCATTCACCTGGAGGTTGTTCTTAAACGTCGCCTGTATAATCCTATTCCGTAAGGCTCTTGTAGTAAAGTATATTACAATGTCCCTTGGTAGGTGTTTTTGTTTTCCATACCAGGAGTTGATTCTGTATATTTTATCAATTTGCCTGGCTAGTTCTTCTTTAGACAGTCCAGACACCTGCTCCAAAGCTTCCACCATCCTTCCTTTCAAATCTTCATATAATGAAGGGTCACCCCCTGACCCTTATGGCAAATTCCATGGATCTGAATTGCGTCATTAACACCTCTGTTTCAAAATTTGCAATGTCATTTTGTATTTTATCTATGTATTCTACTGAAGTTGTCAAAACTTGTTTATTTTCTTCAATGCGGTTTGCCAAAACTTCAATATTTGATGCAAGACCTTTGCATACCTCCAACACATCATTCCTAATTTGTTGGTCAATATTCTTTAAAGCAGCCTGCATTTTATTATCTATTTCATTAATTTTTTGGTTAAATTCAGCAGTCAATTCAATTTTCATGATCTTTAAGGTACTTATTAAATTTTCAGGTGTTAAAGACTTTGGGGGTGTTAACTCAGTGGTAAGTTGCATTTTAGAAATATAACCAGATGAATAGTCCATTCTTTTATTCAAAACAGTCTTTCCAAATTTTGAAGCCATTTTAGTATTTCCAGTGGAGAACAAAGAAAAAGCCAAGCCTCTAGTTAAAATTCTTTAAATTTCTTTTAAATTTCTTTTAAATTCCAAAGCCAGATAGACTTTTATTTTTTTAAAAAATTGTCAGTTATTATTTAATCCAAAATCGGGAGACAGAGAGAGTAAAGCCAACTTTCAAAGTCAAAAATTTCCATAAGAAAAAAAGCCGCTAGGGAAACGAAAGTTACTTTCACTTCTCCTCCCACTTTCTCCGATCGCCATGTTGTAGCCTATTAACTGTTACTTAGTTTCTTCCGAAGTGAAAGTCAGCAGTGGAGTTGAAAGAGAAAAAAATTCTGTACTTGCCCTTTTAAAATCCTGTCTCTCTCTGTCTGCTTGTTTAATCAATTAAGTAGTTGTAATCCCATTCACGAAGCAGCGGTGGTCACGGCATCTTGCTCCGCAAAAGCGGAGGTTTCCAAGTCCCCGGAGCAAGAGACAGGCTGGCTGGGGAGCCCTCACCTTTCGCGCCCCTGGATGACACCTGGGGCACTAGGGGGGGGGCTCTACCCCACCTGTCCGGCTCTCATCTCTCCCCTTTGCCCGGGGCAGAGACTTTCAAGCCACCAGACAGCTGTTCTGGCGGCTTTAACGGAGAAATGGAAAGGCGCTCAACGGGAAGCGTCCGCGATGCAGCGAACCGGAACCGGAAGTCAGTATACATTTCTTTATAAGTGAATAAATAAATATATAAATAAAACATAGACCAGGGGTGGGGAAACTATGGTTCTTTGAGTACCTGTTGACTTCAACTCCCAGAATTCCTGAGCCAGCCATGTATGCATGGCTGGCTCAGGAATTGTGGGAGTTGAAGTCCACAGGTCCTCAAAGAGCCATAGTTTGCCCACCCCTGAATAGACTATAAGCATATAAAGAAATTTAAGTGAGAAATAAAAAAAAAATCTCTTATGAACTCAGATAATCCTGTTCAGAAGTATGATTCAGTTCCTTAAGTAACTCAGAAGGGCCAAAAGGGACACAAATGAGTATTGAATGTCTGTGAATTGTGCTGACTTCTGGAGAGGAAGACAGAGTTACTGAGTAATTTCTGGATGTTGTGGACAGAAGCAAGAATAATAGCAAAAGATATAAAATGAAATAGACTTGTGAAAGGTGAAATAAAGAAGAGCCTCTCTTAATACCTGCTGATCTTGTAGGTTGCTACCCTCCAGATTCCTTTGATTAAACAATGCCATCTATCAAGATTCCAGAAGTCCACCTTTTCTAATAGAATGATACACATCATATACATATACATATACATCATACACACACACACACACACACACACACACACACACACACACACACACATATATATGATGCTATATATATATATTGGGTGTAATTCCGGAGGCTGGCCAGATTCGGAATTTCACCGAGACCTTGCTAATTTGATATGTTCCTAATAAAAAGACTTGTTTGAATATGGCTGCCTTGGCCTGTTCTTATTTGGAAGGCTTGACACCTGAATCCTAGCACATTTATCACCAGTTGTCCTAAACTTCAACACCTAGGGTATACCTTGTTGACCTGAGTGGTGACCAATCTGGTAAGAATTTCTGAAAATTACATCTCACTATATTATTATTATTATTACTCTGAACATCTCTGTCAACATCTGACATATCTATTGATATCTGAGCCAGGCCAAATATTAATGCTTTCAGATCAAGGGAGGGTTTTCTAGTATTGGGTTAGGTATAGAATGTATTTACTCAGCCAAGAAAGTAAGAGTAAGGAATAGTAATAATTATAGAAATAGAGCAGAATGAAGAAGTCCTTGAAGCTGAATGCTTGTTCATCTATTTCCATTCCAGTCTGCTGCAATACCAGTTTTATTACTTCTTGCCATCTAAGTCCAATGCAGTAAATTTGAGAATAGATTAATATATATTATAAAATTACTGCTAATAAACTCAAGAAAGTTAAATACTTTCTTCACTAACTTATAACTCGTCCAGCTGTCAATTCAATTTTAGTTTCCATAAATCTCAGCTACGATGGCCAATGGAGATGTTTTCTGAGTTTTGAAGTTGCAGTCTAATATATCTAAATCCAATCACGGCAGGTGTCAAAAGGCTCCCCATATGATAATATGCATAGATATATATATTAGATATCACTGGAATGCAATATTGCACTGTTGAATTTATCAACATTTCATTGTGCAACTAGATTGAAGAATTATAATATGCACATCAGAAAGCTTTTAAAAACTTTAACTTCTGGAAAACCTACCATATTTTTCGGAGTATAAGACTCACCAAAGTATAAGACGCACCTTAGTTTTGGGAGAGGAAAGCAAGGAAAAAAGGCCTGTGCCTCCCAGCAATTTGCCAAACAGCAAACGGCAAACAGCACAGATGATATACAGTGTTTGCTGTGTAATTCTGTGCTTGACCCATAGAAATAGCAAAGAATTGGAGAAATGTACATTATGGCAGTATATTAATCCCAGAAAGTTTTCTTAAATGTAATGACACTAACTCCTCCCAATGATTTAAATAGATCTACTCCAAACATGACTAAGTCAGGATTTAATTCAGCTGCCTTCTTTTAATACTAATACTTAATACTAAAACAGGACATTTCAGATTATACTTTTACAGATGTTTAAAATTGATGTGGCTTTCTGGAAGGCTTTCTGCTATTTAAAAGAAGATACAATAGCACTGGGCCTCTTCAGAGCAAGCATTTATTTTAAAAAGCTTCTTCATTTTGTTAAGTTGTCTAGAACAGTAATAAAGCAGTCTTTAAAAAATAAGTCTTATAATTTGAACACTCTACAAATATTTAACAAAATAACATATTAACAGAATCTGCCTCTACCTAGGATAGAACTCACAACCTCCTGACTGTGAGGCAAGAACTCTACCTCTAGGCTACAATAACTGTAGCTTACCTTCTTGCAATTTCAGCAGTGTAACATTGCCAGCAGTTTATCTCCCAGCATTTTGTCTCATTACAGCCACCATAGTTAGTTTCATTTTACCACGTGGCTTGCAAGCCTGTCAGCTGTAGGTCGGGAGGCAAGTAATCTCTTAGTGTGCTAATAAGACTTTGCCCTGTTTGCTGGCAGGCAAATAAGACTTTGCCTCTGCTGGCAGGCAGAGGCCAAAGGGTGGAGGTGGCTGGGTGGGGCTACATTCGGTGTATAAGACGCACCCAAATTTTCACCCTCTTTTTGAGGGTAAAAAGGTGCGTCTTATACTCCGAAAAATACGGTATATACAGAATCATTCCCAGAACATTATCTCTTCTGGATCTTGCTGAGAAAGGGAAAGTTCTGGAGCATTAGGACTTCCACATCCATTGTTAATAACAGTGTAATTTGTTTCATAAAAACATTCTGGAAATCTAATGTGTTGTGAATGTTTATGGCGGCACTTTTGCATAATATCATTATGAAAGAAACTTCTTTTCAAATTTCATGAGTGGAATTTGGTAATCCAAGAATAGATTGGTAATGAGTGATACCATAATTGTGTGCATAAAAGAAAAATTGGAAACCACTGTTCTTTGTCTCCATTTTTTTAGTATGTTCAATTCTTCTGGACATTTTGTAGTCGTATTACATTATATTATTAAATATTCATTATTTTCCATTGTGTATTTGTGTACAGTAAGTAAACATATTTTTGGGGGTGTCTCCTTTGTTTAGAAAAAATGAAGCTTTGGACATGCCTGGTTAGAAGCAGGACAACATTATGAATGAGGGATAATAGTTGGAGTCCTGTTATAATACTAGGACTTCAGTGCTAAAATATTCTGGTTGTTATTTACAGTATACTTGTTAGTTACATATGTAATCTGTGAATTACTTAGGCAACTAAAATAAACATTTTCAGTTTATTTAACTTAGCCATTTAAAAATTGATGTGGACTTTGGTATTATTTTAACTATATTAGTTTGCATTCTCAGTTAATCTCTCAATCTAGTAATGTAACATGGAATTCCCATTTCGATATTTATTTTGGTGTTCTTTCAAACACAAAAATCTCACCTATGAGAAAGTAGGTAACAGTAATGAAACACCATGGATTGGCTAAGTACAACGTGGTACAAGCTAAGCTTCTTTTTAATTCTTTTTTCTTCTTTAAATTCTTTTTTTTAAAGAATCCATTATTATTCACTTTATTGTATTGGAGTAATGTTATATTATACTAATGTAATAATAAAATAACCCCTTAACACATACCTTAGAGAATAAAAGTTTCAATTGTTTAAATTACTCTTTTATATTTAATAAAAATTGCAAAGGATAGATAATGAAAATTCAATGATGTAATATGTGGACCAAGCTAGACCATTAACTGTCATCTTGGATAAAATGAAATATGACTTTTCAAAGGAGGAAAAAAAGGGAAGAGATTGCTGAAGTGATGGGCATCAGGAGAAGGTACCTGAACTTCAGGTACAAAAATTTATGAGGCTCCATCTGACTATTCAAGGGAGATAAGAGTTCTGATTGACATTAGTAAACTTCTTAATTATTTGAGTATTATAGCAATCTGTGTTTTGAGATAGTACTTTAACATCTAGCGGTAATATATGACTGTAGTGGATTGCATTAGACTATGTACTGGATTTTCTGTAAAGAATTATATATCATCCATCAAATTTATTTATATGCCAAGGAGCCAGTCCTAAAATTAAACTTGATAACACAGGTGCCCTGAAGAGAATATTTTTTTTTGAGACTTGAATGTGAAATAGCTTGGTTGTCCTATAATACTTACATTTTGACCCTGCTAGATAGGTACTACATGCCACTTCATTTCAGGCAGCAAAATATTTAAGGACAATCATGAACTAACGTTAAAATTAAGGTGTCCCTTAATATGAAAAAAATAATAAAAATAATTATCACCCACAAAATTGTCTTTTTATTTATTTATTGAACAATTTAAATACTAGCAGTTTCAAAGACTCTAGGCAATTTATTATTACCACCAGTAATAATAAAACATCAACATAATGAAAAAATTTTACAATCACAATAAATTACTACAATTAAAGAAAATATTATTTAACAATTTTAATAGTTTTAAAATCATTTTAATTAAATATTTTTTCAAATTACTTTCTTGAGTGGGATCAGGACCCTTTCATCTGAACATTGCCTTGGTAGCAGCTCTTCTTTTTTGTCTTTCAAGGCCATTCCCTCTGTCCTCTACAGATGCCTACCTTCTTGCCAGAAAAATACTTAATAAACCTTAGAAATGTCAATTGTTCCATCAGGCACATGGGATAAGACTTCCTAACCAGTCCACCACTCTTGCAGAGATTAAGTATGGCAACAATGTGCACATGGACAAAATAATGACTCAACTATGGCCAAGTACTAATGTCAATGTCCTCCATCTTCAGATTATGTCTCATCTGCTTCAAGGGAAAGACAAGATATAATATGTTATTATTAATAACATTATTATTAATAATAATATAATATATAATGATAGATTATTATATCTATTATACGAGGGTGAGTCAAAAAGTAATACCATTTTCTTTAGGACAGGTATAATTACCAACACAGGAACATGTAGCATACATCAAAACGAAGCTGGTCCTCTGTGGATCACATCCCTACTTCTCAACATAGTCACCATTTCTTTCAGTAGCAATGTTCCACCTTCTAATGAGAGCATGTATCCCTGTCTCGTAAAATAGTGTTGACTGTTCTTTGAGCCACTTGTTCACTGCAGTTTTCACTTCCTCGTCACTGGAATAATGTTTGCCTCTCAAACCCTCTTTCATGGGGCCGAAGAGATGATGGTGAGATGCAAACATTATTCCAGTGACAAGGAAGTGAAAACTGCAGTGAAGAAGTGGCTCAAAGAACAGTCAACACAATTTTACGAGACAGGGATACATGCTCTCATTCGAAGGTGGAACTTTGCTATTGAGAGAAACGGTGACTACTGTCTGTTGAGAAGTAGGGATGTGATCCACAGAGGACCAGCTTCATTTTGATGTATGTTACATGTTCCTGTGTTGGTAATTATACCTGTCCTAAAGAAAATGGCATTACGTTTTGACTCGCCCTCGTATGTGTTGGGTCCAAGATCACGTGCAACAAGCCCATGTTTGCCATAGAAGCTGTGAGATTCCAAGCCCAAATGAATTACTCACCCAAGGCACGGAGAATGAAATCCTTCAGCATTGTTGCCTGGATGACTTCAAAACCAGCTGAACTATGAGTTCAGGAGCCCATTTAGTTAAATGTGTATATAACACATATAACAACATCCAAAGGCTTCATTTTTATAAGTTTATAAGAGTAGCAATATTTCAATAATGCATGAGGATATAGAATTACAATAAGGATAAGGCTGTCATGGTTACATAGTATTTTCACTGCAATTATTCATTTTTCTTGTTATGAAACCGTGCCAACAGACCTCTTCTTATACTTCCTGGTTGTGTTTGGTTTTTTTCTATTAAAGTCTGTAAAGCATTTTGTGCCTATTAGAAGAAGAAAACACACATGTAAATTTCTCTTGACTCCTGAATGCTTTTGCTTAATGACACTCACATATAGATCAGTTTACCTTTTTCACCAGCTCTTCAACAGTTATGTTTGGATCATATGGTATGGGCTTTCCAATATGTGTACGCCATTTCACTGGAAACCCTCCATACAAAATAATTAGTGGCCATCGAACATATTCGTATAAGTCTCTTAGTGGTTCTATATGATGAGAAAATTAGGTTGCATATGAAATATATAAGACAGTCTTCAAGGTTAGGTTCAGCATTCTGAAGTTAAATTATATGATTTTATGGTTTTATTGTCTTTTATGGTTTCTACTTCGTTAAAAATTTATTCAATATAAATATTTTAAAAGGTGATATGAAATTACAGCAGCTCCTAAATTATCAATGCCTATTATATCATTGATGACAACTATTAAATCAACATTGAGTATCATTCTATATTCAGCATACAATATAACTACGTATATGAAAGAATTTCTTTTTCTTTTTATTAGTTTTTTCATATGGAATGTCGGAAAGAAATACAGGGAGACTTAGGGCTATCTGTCTATCGACACATTAATTCTCAAAACAGAAGAGAATAAAACCAAATTTATGATGGTGGGCCAAATAGCAAAAGAGAGTTGTAAAATGGATTGGACCTGTTCAGACTGTTCAGATTCAGAGGCTATCCTTTTTCTGGGAGAAAAAGTTTCGGGGGGAAATCCACCAGTGCGGTCCTTGGAGTTAAGCAGTTAAGTGACTCCTTGGGAGTGCTACTGATTGGTCCAGTTTAAACTTCCCTATTTCCTCTCTCCTGATCACGTGACCAGGGTGGAATTCTATGCTTCACAGTATACACATAAAAAATTTTTTAACACAAGGAGAGAGCAAAAGCATCCACCTTGATGGATTTATACACACAGACACAGACATATTTAAGCTGGCAATACACCCAACCTAAATTACATCTTCACACAGCCACACAGCCACAGAAGGAAAGTATGCACTTAACATGGCCATAGCTACTAGCACATCTTGTTAGTTTACTACACAGCTAACTTCAGTAGCTATGTTGCTAAAGAATTAGAAAAATTTCCAGAAGGATGTTCTTCAGGCTTCCCCTGCCTTGCTTAATGAGCATATTTTAAATAATAAGCTATTTAAAATTTGGGTTCTCAGACTGCAGACAATACAAGTAGTAACATAATCTAGAAATATGCAGTTTTCCAGTAAAACAAGATATACAAGCAGAAAAAAACGTTGGTCAAGTGGAATAAAATCAGAAATACTATGTATATGCTGCATTGTACCAGTAAGCCAGGACCTCAGAGGATGGGTGAACTTGTGAAGTGGCTACACTATTACTAACATCTCTTTGTTTGTTATTTGTTTTGTGTTTTATAGCTTTTAATTTTTATATTATAATTGCATGAGTCAGTTGCTTGTGAGGTGGAGGGCTAAATTAGAAAAAAATATAACTGGATAGTAAAGTTTTAAGTTTTGTTACTGATAATAAGGAAAGGGTATTGATAATAATTTTAGATATTTATTGTTCCAGGCTTGGGGTACACCACCCAAACTTACTTGAATTTGAGATGGGTGGCTAAAAACAAACAAACAAACAAACAAACAAACAAACAAACAAATAATAAATCCATTAGTAAATCTTGCTCAGT
The DNA here is from genome assembly GCA_023053685.1 of Diadophis punctatus similis. NCBI lineage: Eukaryota > Metazoa > Chordata > Lepidosauria > Squamata > Dipsadidae > Diadophis > Diadophis punctatus. The sequence continues at coordinate 165,232,473 of JALIGW010000003.1, forward strand.
AGAAAATTCCATCTTTCTGCAAAATCACTGTGTTGGAGCTGTGGTGGAACACTATAAAACAAATACTATTTGTTTATTGAGTGTTTAGGAACATTGACATAGTTTATTTTTTAAAAAAAACAGATTATAAATTTAGAAAATATGTAGTATGTTTAACTTACTTATTCTTCCAAGTATCTTATAGCCCTCACGACTGTTCTCTGTAAACATTGGAATTATGGGCTAGGGGAAAAGAAGCAAGGAAGCAAATATCAACTTCATTTATTTAAAATATTTCATTTTAATAACTGGTAATTTGAAAAACATGTGTTTTGATTGCAAATATATAGCCTGTTCTTAATTACTTTAGCAGCTTCCTCATGGTCTTTATTACAAAGTTATTAGATGTATATCTCAACTTCCTGCCAGGAACCTAAAGTGACATATATAACATCCCCTCCTTTGATTCTCTCTTTAAAAACACCCCTATAGAATAGAGATGCTGAAAGATAATAATTGACTCAAAGTCACTTTGAGGCTTTCCATGGTTGATGGTAGTCTTGAACTAGGAACTTCCCAGTCATAATTTATCATTCTCCCAAATGTTTGTGTATTAGATGGACCAAATGGTAAAGAATATAATGATGAAGCTGTTAAAGCCAACCTCTTTAACACATTCTTCGGCTCCATCTTTGTTAACAGCAATGGCTCATGCCCAATATTTCCTAGTTGCATGTCAAACAATAGCAACGATCTAACACAAATCGATTTTACAGAAGATAATGTTAGAAAAGCATTATGCAACCTAAAACCATCTCTATCAATTGGACCTGACGGACTATGTGCATATTTCTTAAAAAAGCTCTCCACAACCATTGCTGAACCTCTAAGCATAATTTTTGAAAAATCCTTCAGGACTAGCTCCTTACCCAACTTATGGTCACTAGCCACAGTCATCCCTATCTTCAAAAAAGGCAATCCAAGTAACGTTGAAAATTACAGACCAATCTCTTTATGTTGCATCACCTGCAAAGTCATAGAATCAATCATAAATCAACCCATAACCCTTCACCTAGAAACTAACAACCTACTTTCTAACAAACAATTTGGTTTCAGAAAAAAATTATCCTGTAACCTGCAACTTCTACACTGCAAAAACATATGGACTTCTCAAATGGATCAGGGTAAATCAATAGACACAATTTACATAGACTTTTGCAAAGCCTTTGATTCAGTAGTACACGACAAACTACTTCAGAAACTAAAATCTTATGGCATCTCTGGTCCCCTTCATGATTGGATAACTGCGTTCTTGTCAAACAGGCAACAAATGGTTAAAATAGGGAATACCCTATCAAATCCTGCACCTGTCAACAGTGGTGTCCCTCAAGGCAGCATTCTAGGACCAACACTATTTATTCTTTACATCAACGACGTTTGTGATCATATTATAAGCAACTGTGTTCTCTTTGCTGACAATGTTAAGCTATTAAACACCACCGACAATATTTCTACCCTTCAAAAAGACCTTGACCATGTATCACAATGGTCTGATAACTGGCAACTACAAATCTCAACCAACAAATGCTCTGTCTTACACATTGGCAAAAAGAATCCGAACACAAAATATAAACTTGGAGGACACAATCTTGTAGATGACCCTCACTCTGTTAAAGACCTTGGAGTACTCATATCTAATGACCTAAGTGTCAGAGCCCATTGTAACAACAATGCCAAAAAGACATTAAGAGTTGTCAATCTAATCTTGCATAGCTTCTTCTCTGGCAATATCACTCTGCTAACCAGAGCATACAAAACATTTGCCAGACCAAGCCTCGAATACAGCTCACCTGTCTGGAACCCACACCGCATATTGGACATTAATATAATTGAGAGAGTCCAGAAATACTTCACAATAAGAGTCTTCCACTCCTCTGGTCGCAACATAATTCCTTATTCCACCAGACTTGAAATTTTGGGCTTAGACAACTTAGAGCTATGTCGCCTTTGTTCTGATCTAAATATAGTTCATAAAATCATCTGCCACAATGTCCTACCTGTCAATGAATACTTCAGCTTCAACCGCAACAATACACGAGCACACAATAGATTCAAACTCAATGTAAACCACTCAAAACTTGACTGCAGTAAATACGACTTCAGCAACAGAGTAATCAATGCCTGGAATGCACTACCTGACTCTGTGGTTTTTTCCCCAAACCCAAAAACTTTAACCTTAGACTGTCTACAGTCTAAGGTTGATCTCACCCCATTCCTAAGAGGTCTGTAAGGGGCGTGCAGAAGTGCACCATTGTGCCTACCATCCCTGTCCTTCTGTCCTATTGTCTAAATTTACCTATACATACTTTGCTTTTGTTTATGTTTATATCATACCTGTTATCTTATACATGTGTTGACAAAATAAATAAATAAACTACATTACAAATGGAAAGATAATGCATGAGAAAAGCACATTATATAAGTGCCTTTCTCATGCATTGTCAATTTATTAATTTGATTTAGATGCCAATTGACAGCCCTCATCTAGTGGTTACAGCACTGAGTTAGAAAGCAGGAGACTATGAGTTCAAGTTCTACCTTAGCCATGAAAGCCAGTGGGTGACTTTGGGCCACTCATACTTTCTTAGCCCAACCCACCTCACAGGATTGTGATTGATTGGAGGAGGTGTGTTGGATATGTTGCCTTGAGTTATTTATAAAAATAATAAGGGTGGGATACAAATTAAATAATAAGACAATTGTCATGGAATTAATAAAAATGGAATCTGATGGATGCTGTGATTTCTCCATGTATGAGCATGGTGGTGCAGTGGTTAAAATGCAGTACTGCAGGCTAACTCTGCCCACAGCCAGAAGTCTGATTGACTCAGCCTTTCATCCTTCCAAGATTGGTAAAATGAGGACCCAGATTGTTGGGGCAAATATGCTGAATCTATAAACCACTTAGATAGTTCTGTAAAGCACTATGAAGCAGTTTATAAGTCTAAATGCCATTCCTATTGCTATGCATTTGGTAAGACTTACCACTCTGGCTTCTAAAGCAACTTTTGCGAAACCTGTGCGTTTACCCCATAAAATGTTATAGGTTTCATCACTAAAGATGGCTTCTCGTGTTCCTCCTGGTGAAATAGCCACCCAATCGCCATTCTTCAGGCCGTGAAGACATTCTTCCTTTGAACCAGTTATCATTTTCAAATTACTGCCAAGCATTTTTAACCCTGAAGGAAAGAAATAAAATTAATAAAAAATAAAATTAAAAATCTTTTTGAGAGTAGAAAGCTGAACAATGTAATAAGAAAGTATATTTTTTGAAAGACTAAATCGCTTTATTTCTGAAATAAAGCAATCAGCAGTACTAATTTATTTTCTTAACTTTGTCAGTGATGGTCAACATGTTTTAGCTGGGAAGTAAATGACAAACCATCTAGCCAGCATACAAAAATAAGATCCCAGAATTGTTTTATTTCAAATTGAATTGTTTTTATGTGAACAGTAAGTCTTTTATTTTCTTATTCTATTATTAATTAATGAATAGCAATAAGCATTATATTTCAGTTTCTGATATGAGCTATTTTGCTGGATTGCATTTTAAAGTAACCCTCTACCATGTGAACCCCCTAACATAATGAAAAGAAGGACTAGGGGAGATATGATAGCAGTGTTCCAATATCTCAGGGTTGCCACAAAGAAGAGGGAGTCAAACTATTCTCCAAAGCACCTGAGGTTAGAACAAGAAACAATGGGTGGAAACTAAACAAGGAGAGAAGCAATTTAGAACTAAGGAGAAATTTCCTGACAGTTAGAACAATTAATCAGTGGAACATCTTGCCTCCAGAAGTTGTGAATGCTCCAACACTGGACGTTTTTAAGAAGATGTTGGATAACCATTTGTCTGAAGTAGTGTAGGGTTTCCTGCCTAAGCAGGGGGTTGGACTAGAAGACCTCCAAGGTCCCTTCCAACTCTGTTATTATTATTATTATTATTATTATTATTATTATTATTATTATTATTATTATTATTATTATTATTATTATTATTATTATTATTATTATTATTATTTAGATTTAGAAGACATAATGACTAGAAAACAGAACTCTTCAGTTATAATCTATTGTGAAATTATCCCTACCCAAAGGTTTCAAACCATTATGTTATAGAAAAGTATAACCACATATAAATATAGCAATATAGAATGTGTTATAATATAATTATAGGTGTGTATGGATGCGTATATAGATCTTTGCTAGGTGCTGACAGAGACAGCTAAGAAAAGATTTCTCTCTTAGAACTGGTCTATGCATGCTGAAAGTCCTCCAGAACAGGGGTCTCCAACCTTGGCAACTTTAAGACTTGTGGACTTCAACTCCCAGAATTCCCAACTGGCTGAGGAACTCTGGGAGCTGAAGTCTACAAGTCTTAAAGTTGCCAACGTTGGAGATCCCTGGTCCAGAAGACATGGCTTCATGAAGGTGGCTGAAGCAGCATATCTTAGGGGCAATTCCCTAGCTCTTAGGGACAAAGTTGAGAGGAACACAAACCCTGAACCTTTAGCATTGACCTCAGATTAATCACACATCACCTTAATTGCTTTATTACGGCAAATGTGTTATCTTCTTTCAAGATAACAAATCAAATCATTTTCATAGCCTCAGTTGCTTGCTCAGTGTAAAAATATATTACTTTGCAGAGATCTATGATATGTATTGTGCTCTCTTTGAGTGATGTGCTGTGATTCCTGAATTGAAACTTTCCTGTATTAGAGCCTTGGTGGCGCAGTGGTTAGAGTTGCAGTACTGCAGGCTAGTTCTGCTGCTTGCCGGCTGCCTGCAATTTAGCAGTTCAAATCCCACCAGGCTCAAGGTTGACTCAGCCTTCCATCCTTCCGAAGTGGGTAAAATGAGGACCCAGATTGTTGGGGGCAATATGCTGACTCTGTAAACTGCTTGGAGAGGGCTGTAAATCACTGTAAAGTGGTATATAAGTCTAATTGCTATTGCTATTAATTTTATTTTCATATTGCTTTTCCTCCTGAACCTGTTCAGAGCAATGTACAAGAAGAATATATAACAATTTTAAAGTCCCCATAGTTAAAGTAAGAAATGCAAATGTAAATGCAAATTCAAATCCATATGCAAATACAAATACTACTACTACTACTATTACTACTACTACTACTACTAATAATAATAATAATAATTACTGTTTAAATTTTGAACTTAAACTTTGAATACTACTACTACGACTATTACTACTACTACTACTACTAATAATAATAATAATAACTCATTTATTCATTAAACATGAAATTCAATCAACAGAACATTTAAAAGTGTATCACAAATATTATTGACTAGCACTGATGGTTGATACCGGTTGCTGCCAGCATCCTAGGTATCAACCAAGTATCTTCTTAAAATGTACGATGTTCCAAGTAGCGCACTTTTTTTGCAGTTCCTCTGGAGTTATTGCAGGAGGCTGCAATTTCTTGATGTATTTTTTAAAATTCTTGGACATGGGGCCAAGTGCCCCGATGACAATGGGTATCACTGTCACATGTTTCATCCATAATCGCATAGTTTTGATGGCCAGGTCGCAATATTTTGTTCTTTTTAGTTCTTTTTCGCGATATCTAGTTCTTTTTCTGACTCTGGAGTCTCCTGGTACAGCGATATCAATAAATTGTACGCTTCGGTTTTTGATGACTGTGAAGAAAAAGAACTAGAAAAAAATAACAAAATATCATGACCTGGCCATCGAAACTATGTGATTGGTCGATACCTAGGATGCTGGCAGCAACCCGTATCAACCATCAGTGCCAGTCAATAATATTTGTGATACATTTTTAAATGTTCAGTTGACTGAGTTTCATGTTTAATGAATAAAAGTATAATAATAATAATATTTAAAGGCCATCCAAAACAGCTATTATCCCATACCTGCCTGAATAAGCAGGCATTTCTTCAATTTCTGTAAAACAGAGCAACTTTAAACTTTGGTCAAAGAGGGCTCTACCAGTAAGAAAATATGTCTGTGAGACAATCCACAAAAAGTCATTCAGGTTTACATGTATACCAAATCCCAAAAATACTTTCAGCCTGAACTACCTCAAATAAGTTTTAGAATAAAATAAAGCAGAAGGACAATATATTGTCAGCTCATTTAGACAGATCATATATCTATAAATGCAATGATACAAATAATATGTATATATCACCTGGCAACTTAAAGACAAAATGATCGACCACTGTATAGCAACACAATCTGCTCTTCAAGAAAAAGATCCTTGCTAGAAAGAAAATATAATCTATAGGAAGTGCAGCATGATAATAAATAATAAGGCCTGGTCCGTCCGGTAGATTTTCTACTCCATGTAATTCATAACCTGTTTTTAATACAAAACAGAACAGAATATTGTCATTCATATAATCAAATGCATCATAAGACTTTATTATACGAAGAGGTCAGGGGCGGGTTGCTTACTTACAGATACCGGTGCGCTGCGCATGCATCTCCACGTTTTATGTACATGCTCACTACGCGTGTGCACTCCCTCAAGCGATTTTGGTGAGATTTTGCTTCTGTGCATGCGCAGAAGCAAAATCTCACCAAAATCTCACGAGGGGACGTGCACGTGCATGCGATTTTGGCAAGATTTTGCTTCTGCACAGAAGCAAAAGAGCCAGAAAATTCTTAAAAAAAGATGGCGACGCACGTGACTATCCAGCGAAGATGGCACCGGAGCAGTTGCGCGGAAATTGCTTAATCGGCAGGTCCCTACTGGAGCTGCGCACTGGACCGCACCGGTAGGAACCCACCACTGGAAGAGGTTCCAAAGTATCTATAGTTGATGATTATGCTTGATCTATTATTAGATCACAGTAGTCTCTGCTTCTACTAAAATAGCACAATATTATATTGTCTGATAGAATTATTAAATTGTGTTTCGTGAGTTTTATGGAGAACAGGGAACTGGAGAATTTAATGACCCAAAATACTTCCACTTGCCAAATAACTAACTCTAAGTATCTCTACTGTTTTTATTTTTTATTTTATTAAAGCACATAAATAAATTATTAGACTTTTACCGATTAAAAAGGAGAATTCAAAATTTTGACATATATTAATAGAAAAAGCTTCACTTGTTTGCATAGCACGGTTGCTGGCATGCCATGGCCCAGTGCTGGTCCATGGGGACCCCTGCTGGTACTTGGGGACCCCTGCTTTAATGCAACAAGCATTAATTCTGTAATTTCAGTTTGCAGAAGAGCAAGCTGCTCGTATAAGTATTTTTTAAATAAAAATTCATGTCCATATTCTATTGTATATTGTATATATAATAGAAATACCTACATTTTTACTCTAAATAAACAAGCCAGTACCTCGTTATTACCATTCAATTAAATCAGAGTATCCAGACAAAGATCTCCTGAATAACATGTAATTAATAGCAGATTATCTTGTGCTAAATATTTTTAGTAATGATTATTGTTTTGCTGAAGCAGTAGCTCAGGACAGTAGAAACTAGTTAATGCAGTAGATCATCTAATTAGTAAGTCATTTAAATGTAATATTTAAATACAGGTATTGAACATATAGACAGATTGCAGAACTCAAAGCAGAATTATCTGAACTCAATCCCAATATTCATATTTCAATGAATTTAAGAAATGTCTGATGGCAAATATAAACATCAGAAACAAGGGTGGGTTCTAACTTACCTCTCCACCGGTTCGCTTCCCCCGTGCCATGGGCACATGTGCAGTGCCAAAAACCAAGCTTCTGTGCATATGCAGAAGCCACAAACAAAATGGTGGCGCCTACAGGGCCACCGATAGAGCCGGTTCGGGGCCAGCTGGCGATCACCCCTGGTTCGGCGAGCGGGGGAAAATTCCTACTACCGGTTCTATATAACTGGTCCGAACCAGGAGCAACCCACCTCAGATCAGAAATAGGACCCTTTTCCCAGAACAAGCAAGCCCAGAAGAATAAACATTTCTTACCATGCCATATTCTTCCAAAGAAGTCCCAAAGATATCCCAAAATAAAATAGTAGCTTCTTTGGGCCTCTTCTTTAGTTTTACTAGACATCTCATAGACCAGGACAATGAAAACAGATAGGTAGACATAGAAAAAAATCCAAAGCGGAACTGCCATTAATGCCAGTATGGGCCATAAAACGGCAGAAATAAAATATTTCTCGAAGCACAAGGGAAGCCATTCTCCATATATGTATGGCAGACTTATTGTGGAGTTCATAAGTACCGGTGCAAAATGTAATAATGTTTATTCCTCTGATGAGAAGGAGGAAAAAAAGCAAATAACAATATAAGAATAACAATACTCAACATAAATATTGAGCTGCCACAAATCTGGCAATATGAAGTTTAGGAATATTAGGGCATGCGTTGCCTTCCCTCCTGCAAAATGACAGCAATTGTCTGTGAGAATGGTTGCAATCTTGTGAGTGCAATTTCTCAAGATCTTAGTGCTTGTTTATATAATCTCAAATTTTCATTATTTTGCAAGCTTTTAATTAAATTGGAGGGTATGCAGGACCCCCAAAATAGTAATGGTGATCTAAACTGAGATTCTCCAAAAGCACTCACAACTATGGGCCAGATACTTACTACTATATATTTTGATCCCTGTCCTAAATGACTAATTAAATTAATCTAGAGAATCAATTGGCTTGCATTTTACTGGATTGTATATGAAAGTTAGGAGTAGATTTTGGGGGGATTTGACTATAATTTTAGATATGTACTGCGATAATACATATGCATATTAAGACAATTTTTAAAAAGCTAATGCTGGTTATGAAATATATTAGGACAGTCAGACATGGACTTCAAAGTATAAGTTGATTTGCTTTCTTTTTAATTCTTTAACAGTAAGCACTGAAAAATCATTAATTCATACTCATATATCATGTTTCAACTTTCTTGTTACTTATGCTACATTACATTGTACAATTAAAGAGCATTAAACAATATTAACCTGATCTTAGATAACTGAGGAGGAAAATACTCAGGATAACATACAAAAAATCTTAAACCCATAGGTGTTAGAGATTGGGTATTTGATTAGTCTGTGTTTATAAATCTGTAGCCAAGAGCAAAGCTAAATATTGATGTTTCTTTAATTAGCAATTAATTTCTGCTATCATATTTGTTCATAATTGGTTCAATAATGTTAAGATCAATATATATTAAACTATGTAGCTGAAATTTGAATTATATGCTACAAACAAAAATTATCAATTTTTTTTTCATGGCAACTCTATATAAACGGGAAAATAATAATGTATGTAACAGCTTTCTTTCTTTCTTTCTTTCTTTCTTTCTTTCTTTCTTTCTTTCTTTCTTTCTTTCTTTCTTTCTTTCTTTCTTTCTTTCTTTCTTTCTTCAGATTTGTATGCTGCCCAACTCCCAGAGGAGTATAAATAAGTCACATGTCTTCCACTCATTGATGACCTTTATTGAGGTCAGAATGGAGAGATATGCAAATTCCTAACTTGAATGCTATTGTCATATTTTAAAAAAGCTGAATTAGAAATTTGAAACTAGAAATGCAAAATTATCCAATGAAATAAGGCACATGTTGATTGTGAAAACATTTCCCCATTTTTCTCCATAGATTTTAGCTATGTCAGTAATTCTGAAAACACACCTGCAAATTATTTATTTTAAAAAAAACTCTCACAGGATCACTTTAATGTTTACAATCCTTTCCATCAAATTGTACAGTTTTATCCACTTTTCTAAATGCAAGAGGTTACAAATACAAATTGATATATCTTTCATTGATGGAATAATTTTTGTTATATTTACTAGCTATATACACTTACTTACTTACTTACTTACTTACTTACTTACTTACTTACTTACTTACTTACTTACTTACTTACTTACTTACTTACTGGACTAGCACTGATAATACCTAGTTTGGGTAATGAAAAATCTGCAAGAATATAAGAATTTTAGCAATCTCATTAGTTTGTTCCTTTAATATTATTTAGTTATTGCTTATTAAAATCTTATTATCTTAAACAGTATTATGATTCAAAACTTCAAAATAACAATTTAAAAATATTACCAAAATCTGGGTAGATGATTATTGTCCTCTTCTTTTTCAAAGCCTTTTAAGTGGATTAACTTGTAAGAACTGTCCGAGCTTGAAATCTTTTATTTGTTAATGGGTTTACACTTTTGTTTCTTCTTTTGTTCATCTGTCATATGTTGAGATATTTCTGCTGACTGTATCTTTTGAGTTTGAAACTACCTGGCTGTAGGTGTGGTTTACGCCTTTAATTACTGTTTAACAACCATATCACTTCCCTTGGCTGCAAGAAGATAGTTATCTGTTAATGGTCTCCCACCATGTCTTGGATTATTGCTGTTTTTGTGCTATAACTTCATTCTTCTTCATACTGATCACCAACATTTTATGTAAGTTCTGAAACATCATATACAAAGAAAATATTTACATAATTATGGCATTTTCTATAAGCTCCCCCAAAGAGAGTGAATTTTGTGACTTCAATTTATGTGCAATTTCAAAATAAACTGTTCAGCCTTTTAGTTTTATTTCTATAAGGTTCTCAAACTCAGCTTAATAGACCATTTTGTGGAAAGGGTTAGTGGTTACACTGAAATATTAATTAAATTCACATCTACATAAATAATATAATGTAAAGATTTGCTCATGATATAGATTTATCTTGCATCATTTGCATAGATTTACATCACTGTGCAAATGATATAAATTATGTCAGTTTGGACAACCCTAGTCCAATTTAAACTTTTGTTGCTTCTGAAGTCCACTTTTTCTATTTATCTTTATTCTTTCTTTCTGCATTTTTGTTTTTATTCTTTATCTCTCTCTTTTTATTTTATATTAGTTTGAATAGTTTTATATTCTCTGTAAATTTTTAAATAAAATAAGAAAAAATGAAGTCTATTGAATCGGGATCTGAATAATCAAGCTTGTATCATATATCAAAAAGTGTTCTAAATCTTTGTAAAATATAATAAAATATTTTTAAAACATTTAAAGATCAAAGATATAATTAAAACATTTAAAATTTGTTGACTGTCTCAAGAATTACACACACTAGTGTGCACATATAAATCTAAATCCTTAAAGTTTGAAATCTAAAAGCAATAGGGAAAAGGAGCACAGGAAAAGTGATTTAAAACCAACCATCATGAAGTTCTAACTTAGAAAAATGTGAATGACCAGTTTTTCAAGTGACTTTTTTTTAATTGAGCATGTTTTTATTGCTTGCTCAAAATCACCTGCAGAATAAACTATTTTAATATTTAAAAGTAGAGAATATACAGTATGTAGCCCAGGACTGAACAGGGGAGTCCTTGAGAATCTCTGAACTTGGTGGTTTGCTCACAGACATTTTATTATCCATCTATATAACATCATCAAGTCAAGTACTTTTGTGGTTTGCTCCCTGTATATACGGTTGTTTGCCCTGCCAATGTTGATGAGGATGTGGTTTTCTCTTTGGTATTTCCTTGATTAGGATATTGTTTTCTGCTTGATTGTTTGTCTAATGTTAATCCCTGCTTATCTGGGTGTTGGTCGCTGGAGAGGATGGCCTTTTTATTTATTTCTTAGTTTTTTAAAATTGTCTCGTTTGCATTTTGTGCAAATCCAAGTTATCTCTATCTGTCGATTGACAGCTGATTTGTCTGCGTGCTAAACTTCCAGTAATTCCCTAGCATTTTAGGATTTAGCTTGATCTAGGATGCTCACACTTTCCCAGTTGAACTTGTGGTTGAGTCTGTCTATGTGCTATGAAATTAAAGCATTTTCATCATGTCTTCTGCTAGTTGATGTTCATGGATGTGCTCTGCTAATCTTCTACCTGTTATCCTATATAAAGGTAAAGGTAAAGATTTCCCTGTGCGGTTGTTTCCAACTCTCTGCTCATCTCTGTTTCTTAGCCGAGGGAGCCAGCATTGCCCAAAGATATATCTGTGATCATGTGGACAGTATGACTATACTGTGGCATAGTCACAGAATGCTCTTACCTTTCCACCGAAGTGTTATCTGTTTATCTACTTGCATTTGCATGCTTTTGTGCTGTTAGATGGGCAGGAGCTAGGACAAGTTATGGGACCTCACCCTGTCATGCGGCACTCAGCTCTCGAATCTGGGCTGTCAGCTTTCCAGCTGACAAGCTCAGCATCTTTAACCACTGAGCCACTGCCCCACATCTTGTCCTATATAGTGACTGTTAAAGTCTTTACACTATAGTCTATAGTTTCCTGGGTCCTCTTTTTTTACTTTTTATAAAGATAGGAACCACATCAGCTTTTTTCCAGTTCTCTGGCAGGTCCCCTGTGCTCCAGGAGCTCTGAAAGATTTCATCCAGTGGTTCTGTGATCACATCTGCCAGTTCCTTCAGTATCCTGGCATGTAAACCATCTGGTCCATGAAATTTGAATTCATCCAAAGCAGATAGGTGTTCTCTTAACAATTCCTTGTCTATCTTGATCTGCATTTCTACTCTGTTTCCCACAGTGCTGCTTTTAATAGGTTGGGCTATTTTTGCCTTTTGCATGAACATAGATGCAAAGAAGGAATTGAGCAGTTCTGGTTTCTCTTTGCTGCCTGCTACCTTCTTGCCATCTTCTCCCATTAGTGGACTGACAATTTACTTGACTTTCATCTTGCTTCTTACATATTAAAAGAAACCTTTTTTTTTGCTATTTTTGGCATTTGTTGAAAGTCTTAGTTCATTCTGAGCTTTGACTTTCCTGACTCTGTCCTTGAAGATTGGAGATATTTGCTGGTATTCTGTTTCGGTTAGATGTCCCTCTTTCCATTTTTTAATTGTCCTTTTTGTCTCTCAGTTTACTGGACAGCTCTTTGGGCAACCATGCTAGTCTCATCTTGTTGTTCTTTCTCTGCAGTATTGTTTTTGTTTGGGCTTTTAGTATCTCAGACCTTTTTGTCTTATTGACAATTAAGTTTGGTGGCAGGTGCCTGTCTGTTTGAATTCTAAAGTCCCAGATCACTTTATCTTCTTAATTTTCTATTACCGTGTATATTTTATGGTTCCCACCAGTTCTTGCTTGTAGGTAAATGATATTTCTTGTATTCCAATGCACCATTGTTACTACTTTGCCATGACATTTGTTTGTATTCTGTCTATGTGATTATTGGTTTTCTTGATCTTCCAATCCAGGGCTTGTAGTTCAGTTTGGGTCAAGTCCACTATTCCAGATGTTATTCTATTCCACTATTCCAAGATAAAGTTGAGGGGTAGGTTGGGCAGATGTCTTCCTAATTTACCAAAGTATAAGAAGGAAGAGGAGAAAGCACAATTAGATTTACAAAATTCTGTAATTATAGCCAATCTCAATAAAGGTAATGTTAACTCTCCCATAAAGCCTGTCTACCTAGTGGGATTGATAATGGCTGCCTAATGAAATGGAATCAGAGGTGGGTTCCTCCCAGTTCAGACTGGTTCGCCTGAACCAGTAGCGACTCGCTGGTGATGTCACGATGACATGACCGAACCGGATCTGTCGGTGCCCTCTGTGGGCACTGCCATCTTTTTTTTTTTTTGAATTTTTTTGAATTTTTTTAATTAAATTTTTCCCCTTTTGAGCATGCGCAGGAGCCGAGTTCCGGCACTGTGCATGTTGTCACCATCTTTTTTTCGGCTTTGTTTCCCCCCCCCTGACTTTTGTTATTGTGCATGCGCATGCGCAAAGCATGAGCGCGCCCATGAGGCACGCCCACGTGGCGTGGGAGGGAGGGAGGGAGCGAACTGGTAGCGAGGTAAGTTGCAACCCACCCCTGAATGGAATGGCATTTCCTTCACCATTTCTGTGATTCTGGGCAGCACAGGACAGGCCCAGAATCCGAGATGAACGTATACTCCTGCCACAGCTTGAAATAATTTTCACTGTCCCCCTCAGAATCATGAGATTGCATCAGGAATAACACAGAGGCAAATGCTTTAGATTTTACACACCTTAAAACTACCTCCAGTTAATACCATATCAAGAAAGAAAACACAACATTAAAAACTGAAGAGTTAAAGGAGTAATAACCATGATTTTCTTTTGAGAGCAGAATTTCATTTTTTAATGTGTGCCAGTGTGTACACAGAAAAAAGTGACAATAAAGGTTTTTGCCTTTCCTCTCTTTTCTTCTTCTCTCCTCTCTTCTCCTCTCTTGTCTTCTCCTCTCCTCTCTCCTCTCTATCTCATCTCATCTCATCTCATAAGTTTAATCCTGTCAACTCATGTAAAGTACAAAATAATTTATCACTATCTTTTTGGCTCTTGAGACATCAGCTATGTACACAGCAGAAAATGAGGGGTGATTAATAAGTTTTTGTTAATAATTGTACTGAAGTTTTAATATACACAGCAAAAACTAATACAAACTAAATCCAAAGAAAAATAAAATAAAAGTTCAGAAGTTGCAGGAAAAAAAAGGAATAAAGTAGAAGGGAAAAGAAAAAAAGCAACAAAAGCAAGTGTCTTCCAACCTTTATCACAAAAAGCTTAAGCCAGGGGCGGGTTCCTAATTTTTTTACTGCCACTCTGTGGGCGTGGCTTATTTTGTGGGTGTGGCTTGCCAGCCATGTGAACGGGTGGGCGTGGAGCTTGGCAGTGGCCGGAGAAGCGGGGAGGGGGGCATTGCCCACCCGCAATGCAGCCCCCCACAGCAGGAGCAGCAAGACCGCAACAGCAGTTCTTCTAGGAGGCTCTGTCCGGCCTGAATGCTTCTCCTCATTTGATGATCCTAGGCTTCTGCCACCTGTTCCCCCTCCCCTCAGCAGCTCGAGAAGCCTCGAACGTGTGAAAATGCCTGGGATCATCACCATGCATTTGTGGCTTCTCAGACTGCTGAAGGGAGGGGAACTGAGATAGGTCCTGCCTCCCATTCGCCCTCCCCTCAGCAGCTCGAGAGGCCTCGAACATGCAAAAATGCCTAGGATCATCACTGCGCATTCGTGGCTTCTCGGACTGCTGAAGGGAGGGGAATGGAGATAGCTCCTGCTGCCCATTCTTTCAGTGTCTCACGCGCTCCCTCAGCCATCCTCCCCTGCTTGTACTCACTGTGGGGTAGGAAGGCAGCGCATGCGCAGTGCCAGAAGCTCAGCTTCTGGGCATGCACAGAAGAATTTTTTTAAAAAAATGTAAAAAATTTTTTTTTAAAAAAAATGGCAGCGCCCAGGCATTGGCAACCGACGTCACCGGTACTGTGATGTCACCAGCAGGCCACTACCGGTGCTATAGAGTGGACCACACCGGTAGGAACACACCACTGGCTTAAGCTAGTATACTAACTTGTCACAATCCTTTAAAATTACAGAATTAAAAAACCCCTCTTGTCCCCATAACTTTTATCTATCCAGAAACCATAATCTTTTCAAGCCTAGTTCAGCAAAAAGCCTATTGAGACTTACCAGAAACATTAAACAGATTATTTCTGGTCATATAGTACAACTTTATATTCCTTCTTTTTGCTCTGCACAAATCGTTCATATGACATTGCAGGGCTTGATCTTTCAAAACTCTTTGGTATTTAAAAGGAATCTTCAAAGTTTTCCCCAGCCTAATTTCTAAATCCCATAAAGAGGCATTATCTAGAATTTCTTGTCACAGTTGCCCATATTGATTTGTCTTTTGTATTCCCATTTTGGTAATCTAAATTTTCTTATCTTCCATGCCTCCAAACTATCTGTAATACCTATGTCAGGTTAAAGTTTTTTTTTTAAGTTTTTCTTATCATCTTTGAAAAGTTTAACCATAAAAATTGTATCCTTTCTGGGATATTAATTGTTAATACTTCAATCCATTTTTCAAAAAACTCTTTAAGAAAAAGTTATAGCAGACTTTACAATACCTTTAGTTCTTTAGGTATTTACAAGAATACCCTGGTTCTTTAGTTCCCTCTAGTGTCCATTTGCATCTTTATCAAGCCTTAGTTCATCATGGCTTTAATTCAATTTCTGTAATTTCCCATGAATATAATATTTTTAATTAGATACCTGTTTATCAAATCTTACACCTAAAATAACAAATATTTCAAATCTCTCTAGTCTCCTAAGGCATTTAAATTTTTCTTAAAATATTTTTTTTGCCTTTTTGTAAATTGTATGTTATTTTAATTTTTTAAAGTTTCTGTTTAGACCATGCACCAATGCTGAACTTATTTGAGTGGGACTGATCTTCTTGCTGAAGGTTTAATACATTACTAATTCATAGTACAGAACATTTTAAGTAAAACTAAAGAGGGACTGACATTTTTTAGACTAATTTAAATAAAACAGAATCCAGTGTAATGATATCTTATAGAGAGAGAACATTTACAAGGGAGTTGTTTTGAGATGACTGTACCAGAGCAAAGATTATCGCTATTCAAAACGATGATTTTTTTAAAAGGAATTTCAGATGTGCAAAATAAACACAAGTACATTGTAGTAACAAAAGCTATAAGCAATTGTTACCAAAAAAGACATTACAGCTTAGATATATGTAAAATTTATCTTAGTTTTCAATTATCAGACTTATGTGATAGTCTAGACATGACCAAATGAGTGAATTCTACCATATTGTAAAGCTACATTAACAGAATCTTGTAAGCCTAAAAGTACAGTGCAATTCTCCCTTGACCCCATCTTATAGTCCAAGAAATTAGGGAGGGTTTACTTCTGAACCTCTTGCCTTGCCCACTATCTGGTGGTAGGTTATATTGTCTCTTATCTTACTGTTTCCTTGGCAGGTTTCTTTGCTTAATCTCCCAAGGTGTTCCTCATATACCATTTTATCAACATACTTCAGACACAAGAAATCAGAGCCACTTGTAAATAGCTAAAGTAAACAACTTTATTGTCTTCTACACATGTTTACAATAACACTGGCCTACAGATTTTGGGAAATTATCAGCCTCAGAGATAAAATGTGTTAATTCTTACATATTTTGATTAGATGAATTAGAAAACAGGTGATAAAGGTGCTGGTTGGCTAAGTTTCCAAAATATTTTGCAATAAAGATTTACCATATTTTTCGGACTATAAGAAGCACCGGAGTATAAGACGCACCTTAGTTTTTGGGGAGGAAAATAAGAAAAAAGCTGATTGGCGGGTAGATTGGCCTCCCGGAATACCCCCAATCAGCTGTTCCCAGAGGTGAATTTTAGCAACAGGTTCATTGGTTGTGAGCTCTGCGCCTTGCTTTTTTTTCTGCCTCTGAAACCTCCATTTCAGAGGCTTTTTTTCTGAAGCTCCATTTCAGAGGCTGAAAAAACCCCTCTGTTTGAAGGGTTTTTTTTCTGCAGCTTCGTTTCAGAGGTTTTTTTTCCTGAAACTCCGTTTCAGAGGCTTTTTTCAGCCTCCGAAACCTCCGTTTTAGAGGGTTTTTTTTCTGAAGCTCCGTTTGAGAGGCTTTTTTCTGAAGCTCCATTTCAGAGAGGTTTTGAAAAAAACCTCCGTTTGAGACGCTTTTTTTCTGAAGCTCCATTTCAGAGGCTTTTTTCAGCCTCCGAAACCTCTGGGCGGAGCTATATTCGGAGTATAAGACGCACCCAGATTTTCACCCTCTTTTTTGGGGGAAAAAAAGGTGCGTCTTATACTCCAAAAAATACAGGCATACAGATGGTGAATATATTTGTTTACAAGGGAGGGCAGTGTCTAATGATCATGATGCCTCGTAACTTCTCAATAAAGTATGATAGTGAAGCAGCTGAGATCTGCGTCCCAATTCAGGAAAGAAGACCACAAAAGAGTAGGAGAACTCAGGTTTATTGCGCAACGGTTCAGAGCATTCGTATGACAAATTCTGAACCACGGGCCAACGCCCGAGGGCTTACTTTTATTCCTTCTTACAAATCTCGCCTCTTACTTTTGTACTTACAAAAGGCGTTACTTTTGACAACCAATCCAATAATAAATCACAGCATGTCATTATATCCTTATACAGAAATAGAGAAGTATACACACGTGTTAGAGTATCAAACAGGATTATGATATCAAAACTATGGGTCATCACATTATCTTACACCACATTGCTACTTTCAGTAGCCTCTTGCAAAATGTTCCAGTACATTGAGCAAGTTCTTGGGACTTTCCACTAACAAACAAGTTAACTTCTGCAAATACACGAAGAGTGAAAAACAGGAAATATGTGAAATATGTTTAAAGGCAAATAATATCTTTAGATATTTAGATATTATTTAATAGCAAATGCCCCCTGCCTCAATAGAACAATGAAACTGGTACCACATGGAAGTGTATAAATTTATCTTCACTTTGAGAACAGCAAGGCAGATGACTATGAAAAACATGTGGAAAATTTGCTTAGGTCCTATAAAGCACTTGGTGCAAACATGTCACTGAAAATTCACTTCTTACACTTGCATTTAGACTATTTCTCTTTGAACTGTGGGGTAGTGAGTGAAGATCATGGGGAGAGATTCCACCAGTATATTTCAGGCATGGAGAAAAGATACCAAGGGAAATGGAGTCTGTCCATGCCGATTACTGCTGGAATCTCTCCAGGGATGATCCAACTGCAGTTCACAAGAGAAAAGCCAAAAGCATAGTTTAGATAAAGATGGAACCTTGTCTTTTAATCTGATGTTAGAGCTTGCCATTTTTTCATGGAAAAAGCATGAAAATGTTACATGAAAAATCAATAAATGAATGGAAAGTTATGTTATTGGTATCAATAAAAAGATAAATTTATAATGATTAGGGTGGCACCATTCTCATTGCTTTATCACATTTTGCAGAAAACCTATGGAGCATAATCACACATTCCCCTCATAATTTTGAATTCTTTTGATACATTTTTGACCTGAAACTGTATCTTGGAAACTGGAGCCAATTAATACTCAGGACTTAATTTTCCTTTATTATTGACCCAATTCTGGTAAACTTTAGCTACTTTCATTTCTGAGGCTTTCTCCTTATAGACCAGTGTAATCTCCCCAGACTGCTTGCTTTCCCTGGGAAAGATCAAATAAGACTTCTTGGGAAAGTCGAGCTAATCTCGCTTGCAGCTGCTCAATGACTCCAAGTTGGATCCTTGCTTGACCTCTCCTTCCAGCCTAGCTGTCAATTTTCCAATACATACTAAGCAAAAATATGATACATTTCTAGTAAAAATTCTAAATTATTAGCCTACAAACTAAAAAAAATAAGAAGAGTTACTAAGAATTGTATTATTTTTTATTTATATAATTGGTAATGTTATTGTTTAACAATAAATAACAATTAGTTTATTGTACTATGAATTTAAATGTAGTATAAAGTGAAAAATAAAATAAAAGTCTGAATTTATGTACAGACTGAATTGATTCTTTTATTAATTCATTAATGGATTTTCATGTATCAGTTCTTTCTACTGATCACACAAACCAGCTAAAGTATTAATTACTCAGTCTATCTCTCTTAGTAAATGGCTATCCATAGCTGCTAAATAAATATTCTATCTATATTCTAAAAGCATTGTCTGTAAGGCCCTGTTTCATTATCTATTATTTTAACTACAGCTGGAGTAAAAACATGAAAGATGCTGGCAAATATAATGTGTACTTTAATCTACTCTAGTTTGGTTGTTCTAGCAGTAGTAGTTACTACTTGTATTCTAACAATTATAGCATGAATGTTCTAACATTGAAATCTTTGCAAAGAAAATGGAAAATTTATTGCAAGAAACATCTTATGCTCCTCTGTTCATATGTTACATTTTTCATTCATATATTTCAATTTTTCAATTTTCATTTCTAGTGGTAAGAAAAGCAATAGCAGTTATTTGAACCACATGCTTGGAGAAAGATGACCTCCTGCCCAATCATCACCACTAGGGAGCACTCATATTCTTCATATTGATAAGCGGAAGCAAAATCTCGTGAGGGGATGCATGCACGTACGCAATTTCGGTGCTTTTTTTGCTCCTGCGCATGCGCGGAAGCAAAAAATTGCCGAAATCTCGTGCGCATGTGCGTCTCCTTGCGAGATTTTGCTTCCACGCATGCACAGGAAGCAAAATCAGCCCAAAAATCCCCCCCAAAAAAAAGATGGCGCCACGCGACAGACCGGCGAAGACGGCACCGGAGCGGTCGAGCGCAAATAGCGCCATCTGCTGGCCGCTACCAGTATTGTAGAGTGGACCGCACCGGTAGGAACCCACCACTGCTCTCAAGCTATTCAATTCACAAGAAACCAAACTACTTTACTTTTTTCCAAGATTCTGACTATTTCCAACTGGATAGATTGGGTGTGCTGTGTTGCAGTACTGTCATATTTTTTCTATTTCTGAGTCTATGGATGTAAAGACACTGTGACATAAAATGAAACCATAATTTCATCTTTATCTCTGGTCAGATTCTTTAGAGGCACTATGGTGGGGAAGTTGATAAAATATTTGCTTTCCTCTATGAGATATCCAAGCTTTTTTTTGGTCAGTTTTTATTTATTTATTTGTTTGCTTGTTTGTTTGTCAAACATGTACAAGATAGTAGGTGTTTGTATAAACATAACATAAGCAAAATAGTATAGATAAATGAGGACAATAGGACAGTAAGACAGGGATGGTAGGCACAGTGGTGTGCTTATGCACGCCCCTTACAGACCTCTTAGGAATGGGATGAGGTTGACTGTAGACAGTCTAAGGTTAAAGTTTTGGGGGTTTGGGGAAGAAACCACAGAGTCAGGTAGTGCATTCCAGGCATTGATCACTCTGTTGCTGAAGTCGTATTTTCTGCAGTTGAGTTTGGAGCGGTTTACATTAAGTTTGTATCTATTGCTTGCTTGTGTGTTGTTGCGGTTGAAGCTGAAGTAATCATTGACAGGAAGGACATTTTGGTATATGATTTTATGAACTACATTTAGATCAGATCGAAGGCGACGTAGTTCTAAATTGTCTAATCCCAATATTTCAAGTCTGGTGGAATAAGGTATTCTATTGCGAGTAGAGAAGTGGAGGACTCTTCTTGTGAAATAATTAATTATATTAATTATATTAATTATTTATGAATTATAAATAATTAATAATTAATTATAATTGTGAAATAAAAAAAATTCTTTAGCAATGTTACAGATTGGAGTCTCTGGCAATAATACAATTGGTCAAAGAGGCTTATCTGGCTTGCGTGTTTTAGGGCATCCATAGAATCGTGGGAGGACAAAGCAGTCATCCATCGCTAATGTTTGTACTACTGTTGTTCTACTGTTGACCTGAAACCTGAACTTCTGACACCTGTGCCAGATTTACCACCAGGTGTTCACTTTTAAATGTTTGCTTTTTCTTGCTTGAGTTCTGATTAACAGAAAGTATTGATCACAACATCACTTGGACCCCATCCTACTCTCTAAAACCATTAAGTTACTGTGGATATTTTGGAAAACTTGCCTCACGGCTCATTTTCACTCGTATTGGTGAGTAGAAAGGTTTGTGATTGGCAACTCCAATAAGCCTCGTCAGTCTTTCTGACACATTTTAGATGCGCACACCTGGAAGACAGTGCAGGTAGTCCTCAACTTACAACAGTTCATTTAGTGACAATTCAAAGTTACAATGGCCCTGAAAAAATTGACTTATGACTGTTTTTCACACTTATGACCATTGTAGCATCCTCATGGTCATGTGATCAAAATTCAGATGCTTGGCAACTGATTCATATTTATGACAGTTGCAGTGTGCCAGGGTCACCCTTTGTGACCTTCTGAAAAGCAAAGTCAAGCAAAGACAAGAATCTGGGGAATTTAGATCCACTTAACAACCATGTTGCTAACTTAACAACCGCAGTGATTCAGTTAGCAATGGTGGCAAGAAAGGTTAAAAAAAATGGGGCAAAATTTACAACCAATGTCTTGCTTAGCAACATAAATTTTAGGCTCAATTGTGATTGTAAGTCAAGGACCACCTGTATTGAGATAAAATATTTGGATGATCAATGTGATCTTCTTTCATTGGAAATCAACTGCAATTTTCCTTTTTTATCTAAAATCATATATTCAAATTTTCTCATCAAAAACAACTACATCAATTTTCAGAACCCTATTCCATACTTCACAATGCAATCTACCCAGCATTTGCCAAAAATCTTTTGAGTTCTCCACCAATACATAGAACATACAATAATATGGTTTGAAGCGACCTTGGAAGTCTTCTAATTTAATCCCCTGCTCAAACAGGAGAACCTATACCCATGATGGCGAACCTATGGCATGCGTGCCATAGGTGGAACGTGGAGCTCTCTCTGCTGCACACAAGCCACTGACCAGCTCAGCTCCACTGCGCAGGTACCTCCTGCTGAGCATCTGATTTTCAAGTCAGACACACGCATGCTTTCTCCTCGCTTTCTGCGGCCCGTGCCTTCCCAGATCTCTGGAGATTCCACCCCAGCGCTGTTTGGGCACGCAGTGCTTTCCCCCCTCCCAGCTACATTTGGGGAAAGGAGGCTCCCCCCCCACTCCCAGCTCCGTTTTGGGAAAAGAGATTTCCCCCCTCCAGCTCTGTTTGGGGAAAGGAGGCTTTCACCCCCTCCCAGCTCTGGGGATGGATGCTTTTCCCCCCTCCCACCGCTGTTTTGAGGATGTGAGGCCAAAACAGGGGGTCGTGCGTGCATGTGCAGGGAGCAGGCCGTGCAAGAGGGGCATTGCATTATGGGTGTGGGCACTCACGCACGTGCGACAGTGCGCGCACGCACACTTTCGGCACCTGAGGGGAAAAAGGTTCGCCATCACTGACCTATACCATTCCTGACAATTGGGTCTTCTTGAAAACTCCAGTGATGGAGCATCCACAACTTTGGGAAGCAAACTGTTTGAATGATTAATTGTTCTCACTGTCAAGAAATTTCTCTTTAATTCTAGATTAGATTTCTCTTTAATGATCTTTCCACCTGTTACTTCATGTCCTGCCCTCGGGTGTTTTGGCAAATAGGTCAACCGCATCTTCTCTTTGACAGCCTCTCAGGTATCAGATTTTTTAAAAAATGATTCACATTCTCAATTCAACATAACTTCAGTTTCACCAGTAGAGTACTGCGTATTTATTTACATTTAACAAGTTAATCCTTATGACTGCCTGGATAATTCCTTGAAATTTTCTTGGCAAGGTTTTGTTTTTAAAAAGTGTTTAATATTGGCTGTTTCCTAGGGTTGAAAGAAAATTACTGGCCCAAGGTCATGGGGCTGACTTTATGCCTAACTCATGGCATCCTTGTTTCTGGCCTGGTGCTAAAATTGCTTAACCACTAACCAAAATTGCTCTCACTCATTTATTTACACCTAATAAGCTAATCGTTCTGTGGTTTTTGTAAAAGCCAAGGTGGCGCAGTGGTTAAAATGCAGCACTGCAGTTCAACAGTTCAGCTGTTCAAATCTCACCAGCTCAAGGTAGACTCAGCCTTCCATCCTTCCGAGGTGGGTAAAATGAGGACCCAGATTGTTGGGGGCAATATGCTGAACTCTGTAACCCGCTTAGAGAGGGCTGTAAAGCACTATGAAGCGGTATATAAGTCTAAGTGCTATTGCTATTGCTATTGCTATTTTTCTGCTACCTTTTCCATTATATAGGGAACAATAACACCATGCTTCTATTGGTGCTATTCTAATATAAGGTGACCAGACGTCCCGATTTTGGCGGGACAGACCCGCTTTTTCATGATTTGTCCCGCGTCCCGCCCGTCCTCTAAAAAGTCCCGATTTTTTGAAAGAATGCACGACTAGGGCATTCTTTCAAAAAATCGGCCTGAAAGGCAGCAGGCCTCTCAGCTCGGGCCGGCCGTGGGCGGCGTTGGCGGCGGGCAGGGGTCCCGCGTTGTTGATTCCTCCGGTGGCGGCTGGAAGCTGGGGGGAGGGGGAAGGGAGGCTGCCCTTGGAGGCGCCGCTGCTGTTGGGAGGGGTGAGGGACGAGGAGCCGTCGCCGCTTTGAGCTTACGAGCAGCGCAAACAGCCCTTCCTCGTCCCCCTCCCCTTTCTTCCCCCCCGTCGCCTCGCTGCCGCCGTTGCCCTGGGGCCGGGCGGGCAACCGGGAGACCGCGGCGCTTGGATGCTTGGAGCAGGTAAGCTGCCAGCTGCCTCCTTTCCTCGCCTCCCGCCTCCCCTTCAGCCGGGCTGGCAAGCAACGAACGGGAGGCGGGAGACGGGGAAAGGAGGCAGCCGGCAGCTTACCTGTCGCGAGCTCCAGGCATCCAAGCGCCCTCCCGCCTCCCCCCCCCTCTCCCCCCACCTCACCTGGACGCCGACATTTGCTGTTTTGCCCTCTGCGCATGCGCAGCGTTCTGCGCATGCGCAGAGGGCAAAACAAATGGCGGCGCCTAGGCGCCCCCCCGTCCCGCTTAAAAATAAAAAAATCTGGTCACTTTGTTCTAATACCACCAAATTTCTAACATTTATCAGACATTAATGCAACCCTAAGTGCACATTAAACAATTTATAAAAATTGAGCTGGCTCAAATTCTTAATATATATACACATATACATATACTGTACATATACATATACATATACATATACATCATATACACACACATATATTCATCCACTTCATTCCACAAGATGAGGCCACTTCATTTTGATTTTTCACCATTTTTTTTCAGTTTTATAGATACACAATTTCCCTACTTTCTTCTTCTTCTTCTTTGTGTTGGTAAATTCATACTCTTTAGTGTTTTCTCTGATTTGCTCCAAATCTCAATATTCAATATACTGAGGGTATCACCAGATGGCCCATAGATATTGACCTCTACTATCCATCATGCTTTTTGGATAATATACAGGTACTCTTATAGGTACTCAAGGCATATACAACATTGCTTGACATCTATTAGAAAGGACAATACCAGTCGCTGTTGATGATTTTGGGCAGAATTCTATAAGTACAACCAAAGTCCACTTCTACCCCAGGCAGCTTACATAATTTTGTGCAAATTCAGATCACTGATCCATAGGGTGCCTTGCAAGTCAATACAGAGTTTATCCATAACTGCAACTAAGAAGTACCTGTAGATATCAACTTTTGATTGAACCCAACATTTCCATTGCTAAGCAAGGCAGTAAGTGAGCTTTGTCCCATTTTATGGCCTTTTTTTGTCACAGCTGTTAAGTAATTACTGCAGTTGTTAAGTGAATCATGCAGTCGTTAAGCAAATCTTGCTTCCCCATTGACATTGTCGAATTTGAATGGTCACTAAACAAATTGTTGTAAGTCAACAACTACCTGTATATGTATTAAAAGCCAGATTACTATAGTGGCTCAGGTGCTGGGGAAAAAATTGGGAGATTGTGATTTCCAACTGTCTCTTAGGCAATAAAGCAAGATGGGTGATTTGGAACCAATCATTTTCTCTTAGGAAAATTCATTTTATTACTTTCTTTTCTTTTCTTTTTTTCTTTTATTATATTTTTCTTTTCTTTTATTGTTTTCTTTTGTTCTGTTTTATTGTTTTGTTTTGTTTTTTTAATTTTTACATGACTCTGGGCATCTAACAATTAAATACAAAATAGAAACAATAAAGTATAAATAATATAAATAGCAGCCAAGCAACTAACCTATAACATTAACAATCAACCAGGTGAATATCCCAAGAAATGGGTTCACCCACATCATAAGGGCCTAGGTTCGATGTTGTTGTTATGAGGAAAAGAGGACGTAGGAGTATTAGGTATATAAGCCATCCTGAGATGAACAAAAATAAAGGTGAGGTAAAAAGAGGTAGGAAGAACTAAACTCTATTGACTTGCTGTACAGTCCTTAATGAAAATCACCTTATACAAATTGTAGCCCTGGCAAAAGGGACTTGGGTAAAATAATTAATAGAGCATGGATTAAAGAAACATTGTTTTATTCAGTGTAGAGAACTGACTGGAAATAAATCTGGAATAAGCAGGAAGGAATGTTGACTTTCTATGACCCATCACAATCTTCTGCAATAGTGCAATAGGAAAAATGGGCTCCGCTGTGGGTGTAATAGCTTTTGGACAAGAATGAACAAAGAGACTCCACCCTAATTTTCAGATAGCTTAGGCAGGTACCTTAATCTTGTATCCACCTTCTAGTGTGGAAATGCTCTCTATGTGGGCAGAGAGTTACAAGAATATAAATGACATCATGAAATCAAAAAAAAAAGCTGCTGTTAGCTGAATGAAACGACTGAAGCCAAAAGACGCTTTTCCAAAAATAGTAAGCAAAAAGAAATGTGTGTGTGTGTGTGTGTGTGTGCGCGCGCGCGCGGCATGTGTGCTTGTGTGCCTTGCATGCATGAAGGGTGGAGAGCAAATGGGAATTGCTTGTCCATATTTTTATTATTGTCATTTTTCTGCTGAGATCAGGGCATCTTACAAAAGCAAATGTTCTTGCTTGGATAACTGGTGGGCTTCCAGATATTGGTGAATTGTTACATTTATTATTACATCATGGGATTGGGGTTGGGTTTTCTCCAGCTGGGTTGTTGCAGTCCTTTTATCAGAGATGGTTGTAAGATGGTAAGACGTATGACTTTTTTTCACCGCCACCATCCAGAAAAATACAGTACAACAATATATAATATGCTCAGATTGTTCGCATTTCAAGATTTATTTTTTATTTAGCATTAGTATAGTAAGATATTTTTAAAAAAAGAAATGAAAAATAAATTTTAACAGATTTATGAACAATGTAAGATTGAAGAAAGATTTCAAAATAACATTAACATTGATGCCGATAAAATATCTTGTATCCTTTTAAGGCTTCAGAACATTATTGAATATGAACAATATGCAATAATTAGCATCAATTATAATGTGTCAGAAATTTAAAAAAATAGCAAAAAAAGCCTGTGTAACACAAACATTATTTTCCTCTTTAATGAATCAAACAATAACTTAGATATTAAAACCTTATATTCAAAGATACCCAAACTCTGGATACAGTCAAGGCCCATGTGTTATAATCTACAAATAGTTTGTAGAATGAAAGAATGGCATTAAACTCTGTATCAAACTTATTTTCAAAGATAAAATTATTGTTGATGTTGATGTATAATCCCACAATTTACCCTGCCAGTTTTCTTACAGAGGAGATTATTTCTGATTTTCAATATAAAAACATATCATAGTATCTTTCATGAAAATATAAATTGGTTATGCTGAGCAGAAAAAATGGATGTTTGAAAGAGAATTCAATCTTTGATTGATAAAAACCCACATGACACAAGGCCAACCAATCTGTGGGACTGTCTTTCCGTAAGAACATCTACTTGCCCTACCAGGTTAGATATATCAATTCATGTACTCATATGGATATACTGTAAGTGTAACTGTTTATGTAGCTAATAGACAACAGTATATTTGGCTAACCTAGTACCTAGTAATTGCAGCACTGGAGCAGAAAAAAAATAGATAAAACAAATAGTTCTCTTCCTAAGAAGAAATGGAATGATATAACAGGAGATCATAAAGTTAATCATGTTGTTTATAGCACATATCAATAATATTAAGAAGATTACAGCAAATGTGAAATATAATAGGGAGGTAATCTCAATAGCTTTTCAAAGCATTCTGGAAGAAGGGTCCCAGGGTAATTACCGTATTTTTGGCTCTATAAGACAAACTTCCCCCACTCCCAAAGTCATGGTGACGGTCCTTTGGTGAATAGCAACCGGGCTGCGGCGGCAGGATCCTTTTACAGTGCTGAACCCCATCTCTTCTGTCATTGCCCGCCTCATCTGTCTCTTTTCCGCAGTGCAGGAGTCAATAGGCAGAGCTGGCACATGATAGGACACCTATTTGTGGTCCTCTCAGGCTCCAGTCCAGAATATTTTTTTCTTGTTTACCTCCTCTAAATCTAGGTGCATCTTATTTATTTATTTATTTATTTATTTATTTATTTATTTATTTATTTATTTATTTATTTATTTATTTATTTATTTATTTATTTATAGTTAGTTTGTCAAACATGTACGAGATAACAGGTGTAAGTATAAACATGGACATGGGCACATGAAATGAATACAAATAAATGTGGACAGTAGGACAGGGACAGTAGGCACGTTGATGAACTTATGCACGTCCCCTTACAGACCTCTTAGGAATGGTGTGAGGTCCACAGTAGACAGGTTAAGGTTAAAGCTATGGGGGTTTGAGGAAGTAACAATAGAGTCAGGTAGAGCATTCCAGGCATTGACTACTCTATTGCTGAAGTTGTATTTTCTGCAACCGAGTTTGGAGCGGTTTACCTTGAGTTTGTATCTGTTGTTTGCCCATGTATTATTGTGGTTGAAGCTGAAGTAGTCATTGACAGGTAAGACATTGTAGCAGACAATTTTGTGTACTACACTTAGGTCAGATCGTAGGCGGCGAAATTCAAGGTTGTCCAAGCCCAAAATTTCAAGCCTGGTGGCATAAGAGCCGAGGTGGCGCAGCGGTTAGAGAACAGTACTGCAGGCTACTTTAGCTGATTGATCATTTGAGTTCAGCTATTCAAATCTCACCGGCTCAGGGTTGACTCAGCCTTCCATCCTTCTGAGGTAGGTAAAATGAGGGCCCAGATTGTTGGGGGCAATGTAAATATATACATTGCTTAATGGTGTAAACTGCTTAGAGAGTGCTTGTACTATGAGGCGGTATATAAATATCACTAATAATAAGGTATTCTATTGTGAGCAGAGGAGTGGAGTACTCTTCTCATGAAATACCTCTGGACCCACTCAATTGTATTAATGTCCGATATACAGTGTGGATTCCAGGCAGATGAGCTGTATTCGAGGATTGGTCTGGCAAAGGTTTTGTATGCCCTAGTTAGCAGTACAATGTTACCGGAAAAAAAGCTTTGCAAAATTAGGTTAACAACTCTTAATGCCTTTTTGGCAATGCTGTTACAGTGAGCTCTGGGGCTTAGATTATTTGAGATGAGTACTCCTAGGTCCTTGACAGAGTGAGAGTCATCTATGAGGTCATATCCACCAAGCTTTATTTGGTGTTCTGATTTTTGTTGCCAATGTGTAAGACAGAGCATTTGTTAGTTGAGATTTGAAGTTGCCAATTTTTTGACCATTCTGACACATAGTCAAGGTCACTATGTAGGGCAGCAGTATTATCAGTGGTGTTAAATAATTTTACATCATCAGTGAAGAGGACGCAGCTGCTTATAATATGATCGCAAAGGTCATTTATATAAAGCAGAAATAGTGTGGGTCCTAATACACTGCCTTGGGGGACATTACTGTTAACTGGTGCAGGGTTTGATAGAGTGCTCCCTATTTTGACCACTTGTTGCCTGTTTGACAGGAAAGCAGCTATCCACTTTTGCAGGGATCCAGAAATGCCGTAAGAGCTTAGTTTTAACAGTAGTTTGTCGTGTACCACTGAATCGAAGGCTTTGCAGAAGTCTATGTAAATTGCATCTATTACTTTACCCTGGTCGAGTTGTGTGGTCCAAATGTTTCTGCAGTGTAGGATTTGCAGATTACAGGACAAATTTTTCCTGAAACCAAACTGCTTGTTAGAGAGCAGGTTGTTTGTCTCTAAGTGGAGGGTGATGGATTGGTTTATTGGTTTAGGAGCTGGTTCTGAAAGATACCTCATAGATAATGCTTAGAGGTTCAGTTATCGCAGTGGAAAGCTTTTTCATGAAGTGGGCACAAAATCTATCAGGCCAATAGATAGAGATGGCTTTAGGTTGTGTAGTGCTCTTTCAACATTATCTTCTGTAAAATCAATATGAAGCAGATCGTTGCAATTAGTTGTGGTGTGACAAGGAAATGAGCAGCAGACGCCATTGCTATTGAGAAAGACTGAACTGAAAAATGTGTTGAAGAGGTTGGCCTTAACGGCTTCATCATTACAGTCTTCCCTGTTAGGCCCTTTTAGTGGTGGGATAGTTTTTGAGTCTTTAAGTTTGGCGTTTACGAAATTATAGAAAGCTCGGGTGGATTTTGTGTGTAACAGCTCTTCCTCCTGTTTGCAGTGGTAATTGGTGCATTCTGCTTTTATTTGGTGGCAGAAGGTTTTGTATTGGCTTTTAAAGTTAGCTACGTAGCCAGTTTTGTTTTTTCGCCAAAGATATTTGGGGGGGGGGATTTGAGCTTCCTTATTGTTATGGGTAATTTGGGGGTGGGTTTTTTTGGCTTTGTGGGTTACTAATAGTACGTATAGCTTAATGACTCTTTTGACTGAACAAAAAATTGTTATAATGGTCTTCAGCAGTATTACAGCCAGTGAACATAACGTGCCAAACGAGAGATGAGAGGTCGGCAGCTATGAGATAATAGTTAGCTTTTTTAAAGTTATACTTTGGAGTCCCATCATTATGATCCTCTTTGCAAGGACATAAATTGAGAGACAAAAGTCAATCATGCTGTGGTCACTGTTAGAAAAAGATTCTTTTATTTGTAGCCCATAAATTGAGTTTAAACTGTTACAGAAGACGAGATCAAGGCAGTTGTTGAGTCTAGGTTCCAGAGTAGTAACAGGTACAGGGTTATATGTATACGGTAGGTTCAGTTGTACAATTGCTTAGGGTCCAATTAATAAAGGGTAAATTGATGTCACCAAGAAAGATAAGTGAGTGTGGGTAGGAGGCTGCCCACATTAATAGTGCATTTAGCTTGTTCGCATAATCGAGGTCATAATTATGGTCAGGTGCGTCTTAGGAGCGAAAAATACAGTATATTATTCCTTTTATCTTTATAAAATATACTGTATATAATCTGAAAAATGTCTACACTCAGGCTCTCTCTTCTGTTGCTTGCTGGTGGTGAGTCCAGTGTTCATTGTACAAATATCCCAATAAAGTATACTTTGTTGTATCTCCAAATAGTGTCCACTTTGCAAGATCTAATCCGATTCAGTCATTCAAAGGTTATTCTTCCAAGCTTTCAGGCTCAGACTGGAGCCTATCTTCTCTGGAAGATAGGAACCTCTCTGCAGAATATGTGTGCTGAGCTATTCTATGGATTGTATTTATATGGTTCCTCATTGTATGTAGCTTTTAGTTGTTAATTGGGGTGTTGATGGCTGGATATTAAGTTGTTACTTGTTGTTTCACTGTGTCACTGTGCCCTTGGCTCCTAAGTGCCTGATAAGTTGGTGATAAATCAGCATTGCTGTTGACTGACAGGGGGCCCATTTCCCATGCTTCAATCATTTCTCTGGCTTTTTTGGCCCTGCTCTGCCAACAGTTATAGCAGCTGCAAAATTGAAAACATGTCCTTGTTCATTGCAATGTGATAATCATACCGTGGTTTCTAGGCTACCATCTTCCTGTCTGTTGATAAGCATGTCTAAAACTGGCAATAGATATACTTATTAACACTCCACACATTTTGACCTTCAATAGTAACCATCCATCTCTCGCAATAGACCAAATAAAGTTAGTTATTTGTCTTTGCCAGTTGTTTAATACCAACAAATTTCTTGCAAGCCATAGCTGTTGTTAAAAATATGGCATTTTGTTGCGGCCTTTCGGCCACCGGTCCCTCTAACAGCCAAATCAGATGAGGAGGCAGCGTAGGAGTCAGGGCCAGCATCAAGGCAGCCTGAGAGCTCCTAGGGGGAAGAGGGAATGGAACTGTCAGAGATAGAGACAGAGGTGGAGCCTGGGCAGTCCATCAGCCCTCAGATGGAGAGTCAACAGCCCCCAGGTCTGGAAGTGGCTGATGAGGAGGAGGAGGAACAGCTGGGTCCTGTGCCTGATGCTCGGATGCGCAGAAGGCAGAGGAGAGGAGAGCAGTGAAATCTATGGGCTGATCCTTGGGACGGAAGAGCCACCACTGCCAAAGAAGCCCACTCTATCTCTGGGGATAAAAGGCAGGGAGCGGAGATGAATAGGTGTGGCAGACAACTATTCATCTCCCTGCCAAATAGACTTGTTAACCTGCTGAGAGAGAGAGACTTTTGCTGGGGCTTGTGGCGCTCCTAATAAAGGGAACCTTTGTTTAACTACAGAAGGTTTGTTGTGTTTGGGAGCCAGGTCAGAACACATTTTTTTAAGTGGCTGCCCATATTTGCTCTTGTAGAAGGATGTCTAAAACATTTTGGTCAGAAACAAGTAAGATTTTTGGAAAAATTATGGATCAATGTGCAATTCTACACTATCTCTCTCTAGCCCTCCTAAAGGTTCCTCGATGCTTCCTTGATTGATTTAAAGGGCAGCCCTTGGAGACTTGGGAGACTGCATCTCCACTTGGCATGAGGTCATGTCATGATAAACAGCTAATTGTTCTCCAGATGTGGAAGGTCCTGGGGGCTGATGCTCAAAGGCATTTTGTTCAGTGGCAGCAAAGGCCCTCTGAAGCAGTCTGCTGCTTGAGATGAGCTCAGATCTTACTGCATACATCTTCCTAAACAAGCTGAAGACAAAGTTTTGCTTGTGAATCCATTTGTTTGGAATTTTGTTTATTTGTTATTTACTCTTTGATATGTTTTATTTTACTATAAACCACTAAGATCAGTCTCTGATCAGACAGCAGTTAGATAGAATTTTAGTACTTGAATAAATTTAAGAGAATAATGTTAGGCACATAACTGTAATTCCAAAACAAATTTCATTGATCATAGCTCAGGTGCCATAGCGCAGGTTTTGTTTAGAATTTTAGACAAAGTCAAATAGATTTTGTCTAATTAGGAAAAGCCATTTATTATCAATTTGATAACAAGTACTGTATTTATAAAAATTCTGAATATAGTTCAAATTGGATGCACAAAGAAGATTTTCAAAATAATTGTTATTTTCCAGCATTCTTTCCCATTTTTATTTTTTTATTTCTTTTTTTTTAGCAGAACTAGGTTTATAAGAAACCAACAGTGCATATCAACTGGAAGCCTTATACTGTATATTCTAGGAACCATTTGAAAGTGTTTGCGTGGATTTATGAAAGGGGACGGTTAAATAGAACCTATAAAAATTAAGTAATAAAATGGTTCAAAAATTATGAATTTAATTTGAAAAGAATAATGATTTGTTTGTCTGTGTTTGTAATACAAGCTGATAAATAACATCATTTCCCTCCCACAAAATAAATAATGATTTTCTCTCTCTCCCCCCCCCCTCGGTTTGACATGAATGAAAGGAAAGCTACTATGTTGAATACATCTGAGTATGAATCTATGACATGGTTTCTTCACATGCCAAAAGACTGGATTGGTTTTGGTTACTTGGAGGACTTTGTGAACTCTGTACTTCAGCCTCTATTGCTATTACTAGTATTTTTTCTGCTTATATATCATATAGCTTCAGGCATTATTTTAGTTTGCTATGGATGCGCATTTTATTTCTATATTTGGAAGAAAAAGTATAACATAAAAGGAGACCCTTTCCATAATGGTGAGTTATGGAGCGAACTACGGCAAAGATTTGCAAATTTCGTGACTTTATACGGAAAGATATGGCATGGTAAGTAGTTACTTAAATAGTCCCAAGATAATCAAGAGGGTAGACAATTTATTCCAGTCAGAGTCTTCACTTGAATGTGGCCCACAGATTGTCCAATATTTCTTGAAACAATGTGCTGTGTGAAACTTGTATTATCTGTTTGATATTTGCATCAAAATGGTGCCATATAAATATAGTCATAAGTGGTAATATAAAATAAATTGAAAGTCAGCCCCAAAGCAGTCAGAGAACCTAAATAAATTTAAAACAATAACTTCATCTTGCTGGGATTTAATCTTATTCTCCTTGTTCCATCAAAATCTCAACAAAGTTCAGATACTTGATCAAGTGGGAGGAAGTGAGAGAGATATATATTCTTACAAACTGTTACATTTTTCAAGAAAGTAAATTAATAATGTTAATACAGATATAAGTTTAAACAATGGAAAAATAGATTACAAAGATAAGCACAGTGATTATAATAGTCAAATGAAAAGCCAAATTAAACAGTAAGGTAAGGATGAATAACCAATGAATCTCAGATACATCATTAGGAACTTAGAGTACTGTACAACATTTCACGCCCAATTTCTAATCAAAATGTTTCTGTATTAAAGTTTAAAAATATTTTATTAACACAATTAAAACCAATTAGAAAGAAAAGTAGTTATAACTGGTGAACAATATATTAAGGCAATACTGTAGTTCAGAGGTGGGTTCCTGCCGGAGCTGCCCAGTGCACAGCTCCAGTAGGGAGCAGCCAATTGCGCAATTTGCACACGACCGCCCGGAGCCCTCTCTGCCGGTCCATCGCGCGCATCACCATTTTTTTCCATGAATTTTTGGTCAATTTTGCTTCAGCGCATGCATGGAAACAAAATTGCGCCAAAATCTCATGCGTGCGCCCGTCCCCTTGCGAGATTTCAGTGGGATTTTGCTTCCGCACATGCGCAGAAGCAAAATCGGTCAAAAATTCATGGGAAAAAATGGCGACGCACGCGATGAACTGGCAGAGAGGGCTCCGCCTGAAGCGTGGAGATGTGTGCGCAGCGCACTGGCACCGGTAAGGGAGCAACCCACCACTGCTGTAGTTAACGCAAACACTGTGTCAAATTTAAGTATAAATTCTAAAGCCAACATTTCAGATATAGAATATTTCTATCCATGAAAGTTTAACCTAAAAACAGTAATTCCAACTTGCTGGGGTTCAATGTTACCCAATTTTATATCATCCAGATCTTAACTGATAGTGAGTCAATATACAGGTAATCTTCCAACTTAACAACTGGACACTTAGAAACAATTCAAAGTTACAACAGACCCACTAAAAGTTACTACAAACCAGTTCCAGAGTTCTCTCTCTCTCTCTCTCTCTCTCTCTCTCCCTCCCTCTCTCTCTCTCTCTCTCTCTCTCTCTCTCTCTCTCTCTCTCTCTCTCTCTCTCTCTCTCTCTCTCTCTCTCTCTCTCTCTCTCTCACACACACACACACACACACACACACACACACACACACACCTCCATGGTCACATGATGGCATTTGGGATGGTTTTTTTTTTGCTGAAGTTTACTTTCAGCTTCTGGCAAAAAATGCTCATTGGATAAAATGATTTTGTTTAAACACTGTCACAAAAAAAGTCATAAAATCGGATTTGGTAACATGGTAGCCTCTTAATGAATGCAATGACTTATGACCATAATTACAGGCTCAATTATGATTATAAGTTGAGGACTATATGTATTACCGTATTTTTTGGAGTATAAGATGCACCGGAGTATAAGATGCACCTTAGTTTTGGGGGAGGAAAACAAGAAAAAAAGGCCTCTGCCTCCAAGCAATTTGCCAAACAGCAAACAACACAGATGATATACACTGTTTGCTGTGTATTTCTGTGCATGTGTGCCTGACCCATAGAAATAGCAAAGAATTGGAGAAATGTACATTATGCCAGAAAGTTTTCTTAAACTAACTCCTCCCAATTATTTAAATAGATGTACTATCTAAACTAGGGTTTAACTCAGCTGCCTTATCTTAATACTAAACAGGATACTGTTACATTTCAGATTATACTTTTACAGACCTTTACATTTGATGTGGCTTTCTGGAAGTATACATTCTCTGCTATTTAAAAGAAGATACAAAAGCACTGGGCCTCTTCAGAGCAAGCATTTATTTTAAAAAGCTTCTTCATTTTATTAAGTTATCTAGAACAATAATAAAGCAGTCTTTAAAAAATGAGTCTAATAATTTGAACACTCTACAAACATTTATAGTTATTAACTTACCTCCTTCCAGTTTCAGCAGTCCAACATTGCCAGCAGTTCATCTCCCAGCAATTTGCCTCCTTGCAGCTACCGTAGTTTCAGTTTCATTTTAGCACGTGGCTTGCAAGCCTGTCAGCTGTGCGTTGGGAGACAGATAATCACTTCCTTGTGCTAATCAGGCTCTGCCCTGTTTGCTGCAAGGAGGTAAATTGCTGGGAGGCAGAGGCCAAAGGGTGGGGGTGGCTGGGTGGGGCTTCATTCGGTGTATAAGACGCACCCAAGTGTTCACCCTCTTTTGGGGGGTAAAAAGGTGCGTCTTATACTCCGAAAAATACGGTAATAGAGTCTTCTGCACAGCTTATGAGTACAATTGGGTTTCATAACAATGTTAATGATACATGACTCAAAACTGACAGATGACCTCCAGAATTAGTTTTATGCTAAATAGTAGAGAAGAATTGAACCCTGTGGGATTTGATGAGGAACGGCTGCCAGGGGCTTCTTTCCCCCTTACTGACCTGAACTGCCCATGAAGGAAGGTAGAAGTGCAATCTTTTCAAAACAATGCCTTCAATCTCCAGCCAGCCCAGAAGGAAAACAATAGTTATCAAAGGACTAGGAGGGGTGTGCTATCTCCTTCCAGCCCTAGACAAGGGTTATCCAGAAGAGCAAACATTAAATGTTGACATTGACTAGTTAAGAGTCAGTAGTATAAAGAATCTGTTTCATCTAGACAGAGTACTATATAGCTGGCCTACAATCAAATTTTCAATATTTTCTTTTTTAAAGGTAAGTCCAATGCTGGGAAATAGTTGCCAAGAATGATTGGGTTGAGGATGGAGAACACCCAAACATCCTTCAAGATTCCATGTATCATCCCTTCCTATGATGAGGCACCTCAGAGAATAAGCCCCTATATATACCCATGTATAGGGGCTTATACATACTCAAGAGCCAGAAGTGCACGAATTAAATTCTCAGATGCCGAACAACATATCACAGAGCAATCTGTCCACTTCATCAAAATCAAAGACAGCTTCACAGTCAGGACTTTGCTTGTGAATAGTCAAGAGATTATTGATTCTGAGTTACTGGGAAAGTGCTGTACAGACAAGCCATAGCACTCAGCCAATCTCACTTATTGCCTTCTTGCAAAATTGAATAAAGCTGCAGATCAACAGAAGCATGTTACAAGAAGTAATAAAAGTTTCACCACACTTTTCATACATGACAGAAGTTCAGTTTGGAGCTTGTGGCCATTTTGGGCAGGGTTGAGAGATTTTTCTTTCTACTGAAGAAAAATCAAAACTGACAGATGACCTCCGCAATTCATTTTATGTTAAAGAGTAGAGAGGAAAAATTGAACCCTGTAGGACTTGATGGGGAATGTCTGTCAGGTGGCTCCCTTCCCCCACTTGCCTGAATTGCCCATGATTG
The DNA here is from genome assembly GCA_023053685.1 of Diadophis punctatus similis. Taxonomy (NCBI): domain Eukaryota; kingdom Metazoa; phylum Chordata; class Lepidosauria; order Squamata; family Dipsadidae; genus Diadophis; species Diadophis punctatus. Next base: position 165,269,519 of record JALIGW010000003.1, read on the forward strand.
TCAGACACTGGCATCACATCGGAAAGTGATTTTTTTAAAAAAAGATTTAGAATAATTTGCTATTATCTATCTATAGCAATTGCCTCTTGCAGCAACCATTCACAGCTACAATAGCATTTTTTAAATCTGCCAGATATGTTTAGAACATGATTCCCAGTATTCTTAGAGAGATTTTGGTTATGCTGCCTGAAATTGCTGGTAGAGGGCACAAAATATCTAGTTAAGAAAATACCCTACATATTTTGCATTATGTATTTTCTCTGTTTTAAATGAATTTGTTTTATCTCCATGAATCCACTACAAACAAAAAATTACTTTTTTCAGGTTATGAGGTCATCGGTATGGAGAATCTACCAGAAGGACCAGGATTGATTGTTTATTACCATGGAGCAGTAATTTCTGACTATGCCCTCTTTATAGCTAAAGTCTATAAAGAGACTGGAAAAAAAATCCATTCTGTGATTCATTGTTTCTTTTATTTAATACCAGGTAAGGTATTTTGACTTTATATTTAAAATTATAAGTGGTTCTCTTTTAGTTACCACAATTAGGACTAGCAACTTGGTTATTAACAAAGTGGTAGCTAAGTGACTATTTATGATCATACTTCAGATTTCCTTTGCTTTACAAATCTGTAAGGACTGATTGCAAAATTACTTTTTCATTGCTATTGTAACCATGAATAGTTGCTACAAGAAACATTTACTATAGATAATAGCAAAGTACTCTAAATCTTTTTCAAAAATCACTATGCAAAATGTTTTAAAGAGACTATTAGAGTTTAGCAACTTACAATCAGAAAATCAGCTATAGTCCACTAGCTTTAGTTTGTTATCTTCTGTTTAGGAATATATCATTTATATTTATATCGACCATGGTATCCTTCTATACCGACTCGGCGGGCTGGGAGTGGGAGGCACCGTTTTGCGGTGGTTCTCCTCCTACCTCGCTGATAGGTCGCAGTCGGTGTTGACAGGAGGGTAGAGGTTTTCTCCTAGACCCCTAACTTGTGGGGTCCCTCAGGGTTCGGTCCTCTCGCCCATCCTATTTAACATTTACATGAAACCGTTGGGGGAGATCATTCATCGACATGGGGTGAGATTTCAACAGTACGGTGATGACACCCAGCTGTACATCTCCACCCCGTCACAATTCAGGGAGGCAGTGGATGTGATGTGCTGCTGCCTGGATGATGTTAGGATCTGGATGGGAAGGAACAGGCTCAAGCTCAACCCAGACAAGATGGAGTGGCTTTGGATACTGCCTCCTAAGGACCACACTGACTGTCCCTCCTTGGTCTTCGAGGGAAACAAATTATCTCCCTTGGAGCAGGTTCGCAATTTGGGGGTGCTCCTAGATCCGCAGCTAAAATTAGACCAACATCTTACAGCTGTGGCTAGGGGTGCCTTTGCACTGGTTCACCTGGTGCACCAGTTGCGACCTTATTTGGAGAAGAAGGCTTTACTCACGGTCTCTCATGCCCTTGTCACCTCTCAATTGGACTACTGTAATGCGCTCTACATGGGGCTACCCTTGAAAAGTATTCGGAGACTGCAATTGGTGCAAAATGCGGCTGCGCGAGTTTTGGTAGGTGTCTCTAGATACACCCACGTAACACCCATACTCCGCCAGCTGCATTGGTTGCCCATTGGTCTCCAGGTGCAATTCAAGGTGTTGATTATCATCTTTAAAGCCCTACATGGCTTAGGACCAGGCTATCTCCGGGACCGCATCCTACCTCATACATCCCTACGACCAGTTAGGTCCCACAGAGTCGGCCTCCTCCAGGTCCCTTCAACCAAACAATATCGGTTGGCAGGACCTAGGGGGAGAGCCTTCTCTGTGGGAGCTCCAGCTGTCTGGAACCAACTACTCCCAGAGAACCGAACCATTCCTACCTTGCTGGCCTTCCAGAAAGCCATTAAGACATGGCTCTTCCTGCAGGTGGGGTGATTGAGTGGGTTGCATGTGTCGTTTTTTTATTCTTTTAATTGTTATTTAATTGTTGTTTTTATACTGTATTATACGTGTTCTTATATATGTTGTACGCCGCCCTGAGTCCCTAGGGAGTAGGGCGGCATATAAGAATTGCCAAATAAATAAATTTAAAGCTGGTAAGCTGCATTCAGCATGCCAGGCAGCTCTAACCTATCATCTGGTTAGCTCCTAGATTGCCAGATTGACAATAGCTAAGATATTCTTTATTCAAGAGGGGCGTGGTCCAAAGACCCAAATCTATCTAAGGCAGTGGTTCTCAAACTTTTTCAGTCCACCGCCTCCTTGGTGCTACAAACTCATCCTCCCTGCCCCCCTTCAGGTGGGCATGGCTTAGTGGTCAGGGGACCAGGTGGGCGTGGCCAACTTGTAAAATGTGGTGAAACTCACTTAACAACGCTCTTGCTTAGCAACCAAAATTTTGGGCTCAATTGTGATCATAAGTCTCTTTCTTTCTTTTTCTTTCTTCCCAACCTTCCCCCTTCTTTCTTTCTTTTCTTTCTGTCTTCCTTTCTTCCTTCCTACCATCATTTTCCTTCCTTCCTTCCTTCCTTCCTTCCTTCCTTCCTTTCTGTCTTTCTTTCTGTCTCCCTCTTTCTCTTTCTTTCTTTCTTTCTTTCTTTCTTTCTTTCTTTCTTTCTTTCTTTCTTTCTTTCTTTCTTTCTCTCTCTCTCTCTCTCTCTCTCTTTCTTTCTTTCTTTCTTTCTTTCTTTCTTTCTTTGTCTCCCTCCCTCTTTCTCTTTCTTTCTTTGTCTTCCTTCCTTCCTTCCTTCCTTCCTACCTACCTTCTTTCTTCCTTCCATTCTTTTTTCTTTCTTTCTTTCTTTCTGTCTTCCTTCCTTCCTACCATCTTTCTTTCTTTTTCTTCCTTCTTTCCTTCCTTCCTACCATCTTTCTTTCTTTCTTTCTTTCTTTCTTTCTTTCTTTCTTTCTTTCTTTCTTTCTTTCTTTCTTTCTTTCTTTCTTTTTGTTTCTGTCTTCCTTCCTACCATCTTTCTTTCTTTCTTTTTGTTTCTGTCTTCCTTCCTACCATCTTTCTTTCTTTCTTTCTTTCTTTCTTTCTTTCTTTCTTTCTTTCTTTCTTTCTTTCTTTCTTTCTTTCTTTCTTTCTTTCTTTCTTCCTTCCTTCCTTCCTTCCTTCCTTCCTTCCTTCCTTCTTACCATCTCTCTCTCTCTCTCTCTCTCCCCCCCTCTCTCTCCCACCCCCCCTAAATTTTGGCAAAATCCCAAAATCTTTGCCAGTTTTTCACCCCTTTCTGGGTTTCCGATCCACCCTGGAACGCATTCCATCTCCCACATCTATCTTGTAGCAAAATCTGATCTCACATTATGCTCCATCTGTATCTGGAGCAGCTTTAATATTAATAGCTGCCCCTTGCCCTTATCCCCCCTTCGGCAGACACTTCGCTGGAGAAACCGCCCGCCAGCGCAGGCTTCCTAAATCTCTCGTGTGAAGAAAGCCCAACCCGAAGCAAACTCCGCCTTCAGCCACTTCTTCATACTGGTGAAACTCTCTTTGAAAGGATGATCTGCAGGTGGCGGGGGAGGGGAGATTTCCTGCACATCGGCGGCAGCAGCATCTCCTTGCAGGGCTTCCTCCTTGCAGGGCTTCTGTTGCCCCCTGGCCCGTCTTAGCACCTCCCTGCCATCCCCCTTGCCTCTTACCACCCCCTAAGTCATCCCACCGCCCCCATGGGATGACTTAGGGAACCACTGATCTAAAGAATTTGCTTTCCACTTCCCTCAGTGACCTGATTTAGATTTGGATTGACAGGTTGTTCTTTTTTGTAATTTGCAAGCTACTTAGAATATGTGGTATACAGTAGTACTGCAGCTATAGTAGTTTGGAAAGTCTCTTTGAATGTCTCCAAATAGCTTGCCCATTGACTGGGAGTTCAGTTTTCTTCTTTGGGGATCAAATGGGGATTTGTTATTTAAACTATTTTCCTTGCCATACAAGATTAGGTGAACTAAGGATTTTTGTACCATTGTTAAACAAATTACTTCCAAGAAGGAAAAGCCAAACTGAAATTTCATCTTTTTCTTTCATTAAATGAAGTACTGGATGGCAATAGTCATCCTACCCCTGACCACAGGGACCAGTTCAGCTAACAGAATATTTCCTTTCTGAGAAAAAGGCGCTTCAAAATAATTTGTTCACTTCACCCCAAAGATGCAAGAAGGAATAATAAAGAGAATGCTTCTTTTTCAGAAAATTCTGATTTTGTCCCAGAAAGAGAAAGTTTTTTTTATTAAAAAAGTTTTATTAGTACAAAGTACATAAATTTTTTACATTCCCCCCCCCTTCCCCCCATCCCCCTCCCTCACCCACCCCGACTTCCCAGAAAGAACACAGGATATAATCTTCAAATAACCATAAGCTAAAATATACAAAAAAAACAAAACATTAATTTCTGTTATATGTGTATACACTCCCCCCCTCTAAGAAAACTCCACTTTATCTAAAATCTATTAAACCATTCTTAAATTCTAACCATATATCATTATTAAACTATATATATCTTCTTAATCTGATACTTTTTTTGAATATAATCAGTCCATCTACTCCACTCCAACTTGTATCTTTCATTTGAATAATCTTTTAAGTATGATGAAATTCTTGCCATCTCCGCCAGGTGTATAACTTTAGATGTCCATTCCTCAGTAGTAGGTATATCCTCTTTCTTCCAATATTGTGCTACCAACAATCTGGCAGCCGTTATCAAATTCAAGATCAGCTTAGTCTCTATTGCAGTACAGTCTGTAATTATTCCCAGCAAGAAAAACTGTGGTGTAAACTTAATTTTTTTCTTTAAAATATTCTGAATAATCCACCATATTTTTATCCAAAAAGCCTTAATTTTCTTACAAGACCACCAAATATGAAATAAGTTGCATCTTCACATTCACATCTCCAACATTTAGGTTGTAAATTTGGATACATACCGGCTAGTTTTTTTGGATCAAAACGCCATCTATAAAACGTTTTATAAAAATTTTCTCTTAAATTTTGAGCTTTTGTAAATTTCACATTTCTAACCCATATATTCTCCCATGTTTCCATCATTATAGGTTCACCAATATTTTGTGCCCATTTAATCATACAATCCTTAACTAGCTCTGCTTCAGAATCTAATTCCACTAATACATTATATAATCTCTTTATATGCATTGGTCCTTTATTCTTTATTTGGTTTATCAAATTATCATCTTGCTGCGAAATACCTGCTTTTGAATCCTCTTTCCATCTGGCCTGCAGTTGCCCATATTGAAACCAAGACTTAATTACCGTATTTTTCGGAGTATAAGACGCACCTTTTTACCCTCAAAAAGAGGGTGAAAACCTGGGTGCGTCTTATACACCGAATGCAGCCCCACCCAGCCACCCCCACCCTTTGGCCTCTGTCTTCCAGCAATTTACCTTTTTACAGCAAACAGGGCAAAGCACAAGAAGAGCACAAGAAGAGATTATCTGCTTCCCGATCTACAGCTGAGGCTTGCAAGCCACGTGGTAAAATGAAACTAACTACGGTGGCTGTGATGAGACAAATTGCTGGGAGATAAACTGCTGGCAATATTAGGCTGCTAAAATGGAAAGGAGGCAAGCTATAGTTTCTATGGCTCAGAGCTAGAGCTCTTGCCTCACAAACAGGAGGTTGTGAGTTCTATCCTAGGTAGAGGCAGACTCTGTTAATGTTATTTTGTTAAATGTTTGTAGACTGTTCAAATTATTAGACTTATTTTTTAAAGACTGCTTTACTATTGTTCTAGACAACTTAACAAAATGAAGAAGCTTTTTAAAATAAATGCTTGCTCTGAAGAGGCCCAGTGCTATTGTATCTTCTTTTAAATAGCAGAGAATACTTCCAGAAAGCCACATCAATTTTAAAGATCTGTAAAAGTATAATCTGAAATGTCTTGTTTTAGTATTAAGTATTAGTATTAAGTATTAGTATTAAAAGAAGGCAGCTGAGAAACCCTGATTTATTCATGTTTGGAGTACATCTATTTAAATCATTGGGAGGAGTTAGTGTGATTACATTTAGGAAAACTTTCTGGGATTAATATACTGCCGTAATGTACATTTCTCCAATTCTTTGCTATTTCTATGGGTCAAGCACACATGCACAGAAATACACAGCAAACAGTGTATATCATCTGTACTGTTTGCTGTTTGTTGTTTGTCAAATTGCTGGGAGGCAGAGGCCTTTTTTCCTTGTTTTCCTCCCCCAAAATTAAGGTGCGTCTTATACTCCGAAAAATACGGTACTCCTTCTTCTTTTAATTGCTCCATTGACTTTAATTGTAACCTCATTCCCTCTGCTTAAAGAAACTCTTTATATGTAATCTTATCTAGTTTTTGCTCTATATTTATATTCTCTATCGCATGCCTGGGCACTGTCCATACAGGTATTTTGTCATTTAATTTACAATGATATTTCTTCCAGACACGCAATAGAGCATTTCTTAATATATGACTCTTAAAGGTTTTATCTACTTTTTTATTATACACTAAATAAGCATGCCATCCATGAAACAAACCATACCCTTCTATATTTAATGCCCTCTCTTCCGTCAAGTTAATCCAATCCGCAATTGCTGAGAGGGTAGCTGCTTCATAATACAATCTTAAATTAGGCATTTTTAATCCTCCCCTCTCTCATGAATCTTGCATTATTTTCTGATTTACTCTCGGTTTTTTCCCTGCCCAAATAAATTTATTAATACCCTTTTGCCACTCTTTCAGATTGTCATCCTTTTTAAGTATGGGAATTGTTTGAAAAAGAAATAAAAATCTAGGTAAAACATTCATTTTTACTACAGCTATCCTGCCCAGCAAGGACAACTTTAGCTTTTTCCAATTTTCTAAATATTTCTGTATTTTTTGCCATAATATTTCATAATTATGTTGATAAAGTTTCGTATTTATTGACATAATATTAACCCCCAAATATTTAACCTTTTTAACTATTTCATATCCCGTAACCCTTTCTACTTTTTCCTCTTGATTTCTGGTCATGTTTTTAGCTATTATTTTAGTTTTATCTACATTTATTTTAAGACCAGCTACTTGTCCGTAAGAATCAATAATATCCATCAGACCTGTAATTGATTGATATGGCTGAGTTACAGTGACTACTAAATCATCCGCAAATGCTCGTAATTTGTATTCTTCTCCTCTTATTTTAATACCTTTAACTATCTCAGATTCCCTTATTTTACTAAGTAAAATCTCCATAGACAAAATAAACAAAAGAGGTGATAAGGGACAGCCTTGTCTTGTTCCTTTCTCTATATTAAAATTATCTGTTAGTCCACCATTAACTATTATTTGAGCTGTCTGTTTTTGATATATTGTCTTAATAGATTGTGTAAAATGTTCTCCAAGCTGCATCTTTTCTATTAATTTTAATAAAAATTTCCAATTCAATCTATCAAAAGTTTTTTCAGCATCCAAGAATACCAGTGCAGCCGGTACCCAGAAAGAGAAAGTTTGATTTCAATTGCTGGTTTAAATGTATCTAAATATGTTCTTATGCTGGTACTCGTCATTAATTGGTTTTGGGACACGCGAGGAGTACCAAAAACAATGAGTATCAAACGAAGTTTTTCCACGAGACATAATGTAATAGTCATAAGGCAAAGGACATCAACAATCTCTAGCTTGAGTGTTAAGTACCAAACAAACAACGAATACTGATACAAAATTTTCACATCAAAATGTGTTGTGTACCAAATTAGATGAGTTTCAAAACAGTTAAGTAACAAGGTACCACTGTAATTGGGAAGGAAGAAGTATACGTTATAGAAACTGAATTAATTCACCAGACCATAAATGGGCTAAAGAAAGAGAGGATAAGTCACAGAGAAAATCTCCTGCTGCCCTCCAAAAAGAATTTGACTTTGTTTGATCTGTAGCTAACCATACATCAGGAGAGCAGTTTGATGTAGTGCTTAAGTTACCAGGCTAGAAACTGCCTGGCTATGAGTTCTAGTCCCATCTTTGGCACAAAATGACAAGTATGATCTTGAGCCAGTCACTTCATCTGAGCCCTAGGAAACAGGTGATGACAAACTACTTCTGAAATCTTGCCAACAAAACTGGATTTGTCCAGGATTTGTCCAGGATCTTGCCAGAAGTCAACTTTTAGGTCAATAGAAATGTGTTACAAAGAAGATGTCTATATCCAAATAATCCAGTGGTTCTCAACCTTCCTAATGCCGTGAGCCTCGCCCAACCCCCACGCCCCCACCTCGCCCCATCCCGCCGCCGTCATTTGGGTTCTTTTACCCTCTGCACATGTGCAAAGCGTTCTGTGCATGTGCAGAGGGTAAAAGAACCCAAATGGCAGCATCCGGGCGAAGTCTCCAGATCTGGGCGAAGTCTCCGCTTGCTTCGCGTGTTGCCTCTGGGAGCTTTTTGAGCCCCATCGCAAAAGGCGTGTGCAACTTCAGTGGGGCCTGGACAGGCGGCTGCCTGGAGAGAGCCATCCCCTTCAACCCGAATTCTACAGGTAGATGGGAGAGGCTCTGTGAAGGGGATGGCTCTCTCTGGGCAGCTGCCTGTCCCAGCTCCACTGAAGTTGCGCGTGCTTTTCGCGATGGGGCTCAAAAAGCTCCCAGAGGCAACATGCGAAGCAAGCAGAGACCTCGGGCGCCATGGCCCCAAGGGCGCTGGAGGGGAGCAGGAGGGAATCAAGCTCTGCAGGGGCAGGGGCCAGACAAGCACAGGAGGCAGGGAAAGGTGCTTCCCGCCAGTCAGAAGGGCTCTCCTGTGGGCCTGTCCTTCGGCCGGGGAGGTGGGGAGAATCAGCTTTCCGACCGGCAGACTTGGCGACTGCCCTCCACTCGAGATCGTGACCGGCGGCGCTGAGTTTGGGTGGGGGAGGGGAGGCTCTGGCACCACCTCCTTCTCCAGTTCCCTCCTCCTGCCCCAGCGGTGGTGCCCTCAGCACCGAGGCTATGATCAGGCTAGTCCTGCGCTAAGATCTCTCAGTCTCTCTCTTCCCTCCCTCCCTGTTTGCCTCTGTTTGCTGGGTCTCCGCGCCAGCCGAGGGTGAGAGGGCAGGCAGACGAGGCTGACCCAGCTGTCCTCCTTCCCGCCATCATGCACTGTCAAACTTAAGTGGTTGTTGGCTGGCCATTCCCTCCCGTGACTCCCTTTCCCTTTGACACCAGCGGGAAGAAACTGCCGCTGTGAGCAGGGGACAGGGGCAGCCACAGATGTCTTAAGCACTGCCTTGCACTCTCCAGCGTGCAATCTTGCGACACCCCACCCCGCCCCTTAGCTGACGTCTTCAAAGCTCGGCCGCCAGGCGTCACAAACGCCTCTCACCGAATGACACCTCTCACAACCAATCCGAGGGCTCGGGCGAGTTGAGCCAATATGGCCAGGCTTGTGGCAGTGGGGGGGAGCTGAGGATGCTGGGATGACCTCTGTGAAATGGTCATTCGACCCCCAAAGGGGTTGCAACCCCCAGGTTGAGAACCGCTGCTCTAACCTTTGTTTGGTTTGGTTTCCATTGAACAGAACATGTAAGGCATATCCTTCATTGTGTCTTGCTCCTGAAGCCCTGAGTAAAATTGGGAAAAGGAAGCATTAACAATGAATTCCACTGAAAACAACCCCAACTTTCACACTGTTGTTCCAGTTGAAACAAGGACAGACTTTGTCATTCTGTATCTCACCCTTTATCTACCCTTAATTCTATTTCAGAGTGGTAAGATACAGTTGAGGGTTGTCCTGTTATGAAAATGTAATAGGACAATATCACTGGAATGATGGCACTTGGATAATATATTTGGTATAAATTATATTCATATACAATGGTTTATTTCCTCCAATTTTTTACAGGTATAAAACTGTGTCTTGATGTAGTAGGTGGCATCGAAGGCAAGGTAACATTCTGTGATGAAGTTTTGAAGAGTGGCTGCTTTTTAGGAATAGCACCTGGTGGATTGAGAGAGCAAAATTTTAGTAATGAAAACTACAATGTGGAGTGGAGTACCCATACGGGATTTGCTAAAGTGGCTTTAAAAAACAAAGTGGTAAGTGGTCATGTACAAAAAGCTGATCTATAAATGCACTTTACTAATATGTGGAGCATTCTCTAAGAGTTCTAGATGGAGCTGCCTATGATAATGACTTGGAAGCTAAAGATGGTCTAGAATGTGGCTCAACAAGCACCTTGTTATACCCTTCTAACTCCTCAGTTCTAGGAGTTGCACATTGGCTTCTGAGTGCAAACCATGCTGCTTCTTGTCCCCTGTAAAGCCATAGATCACGGGTGTCAAACTCGCTGTGTCACATTGCCATCACGTGATGTTTTGCGACTTTTCCCCATCGACTTTTCCCCAGCGGAGCTGGGATGGGTGTGGCCTGCGCGTGATGCATCCGGCCTGCGGGCAGCCAGTTTGACACCCCTGCTGTAGATGGTTTAGATCTCTTTTTTAAACTGCCTTTCTGCAATTATCTCTACCTGTCCTTTGAGAGCAAAGAAGTGATTACCCAGTGCCACCTTGTGGGATCTCAGAGCTCTCTCTGTTGCCATCTCTTGAAGGTTTATCTGGCCCAACCGTAACATCTTTTAGAAAAGGTGTAACAAACTGGCTTTTCAAACACAATCCAATTTAATTTGTGAGCCCAACACTTGAAAAATGTTTGATTGGTGTTTTTCTCTTCAATGCTCTATATTTGTTTATGGAGCTTTGATTGCTTTACACTGTTTCAATGCTACATATAGTTCTTGTTTAACAACTCATCATTTTATCACTGTTCAAAGTTGTGACAGCCATGGAATGGGTGCTTTCTAGCCCATAAAGCATATCAGGCGATGTAAATGGTTGCACTTCTCCTCTGAGGTCATGTGATGGCCTGTTGGGCAAATCACCTTTAGAACTCAGCACAGCATTCCACAGTCACATGACTCGAGTTTGCAAAGATTTTTTTGCTGTTTTCTGACATTTTTTGCTAGTTTCGAGCAAAAACCAATAATCCCTTAATGACTGCAGCATTTGCTTAACAACCACAGTGTTTGTTTAATGACTGCCATGAAAATCCCAAAGGTGTTTTTACAAGAGGCAACTGGACATTCTTTATATTTCCTTGAAGACATTTTGCTTCACATCCAACAAGCTTCTTCAGTCCTTTGGGACAACCATGAACTGGATGACCGACAATCTCCATAGACTGCATGGAAAAAGCCAGAAATTTATTTCTGGTGATATGGGTGCCTGATTTACAACCATAACAACGTATAACTGTAATTTTGAGCTCTGTTATGGTTGTAAGTCAAGGACTACCTATATGCACTTATCTTTTGATTTGGCAGCTTATATATCTAAATATATACCATGTTTTTCAGAGTATAAGATGCTCCAGACTATATGATGCACCTACCTTTTTTGGGGAGGAAAACAAGAAAAAAAATCTGCCTCTGCCTACTAGCATCCATCGGTATTCATCTGGCTAGTGTCCTTGCAGTAAACAGCAAACAATAGCAATAGCACTTTACTTATATACCGCTTCATAGTGCTTTACAGCACTCTCTAAGCGGTTTACAGAGTTCAGCATATTGCCCCCAACAATCTGGGTCCTCATTTTACCCACCTCGGAAGGATGGAAGGCTGAGTCAACCTTGAGCCTAGTGAGATTTGAACAGCTGAACTGCTGAACTAGCAATCAGCTGAAGGTCGCAATGCTGCTTTTAACCACTGCGCTATCTCAGCTCCTGGTCAGCCTGGTCAGCTTCAACACATTATCGCAGCCTGATTTAACACCAACAGCTGATTGGCGGTTGGATCAGCCTCCCGGAATACCTCCAATCAGCTGTTCCAGGCTGTAGGGATCGTCAGAGCCCATCGCTGCCTCTGCGTATGACAATGCTATATTATAAAATGTTTTAGACCTGTTCCAGGCTGTGGGGATCGCCACATCACATTGCTGCCAATTGCCGCCTCTGCACATCGCATTTTCAGGCTCTGCGTGTCATGTTTTTGGCCTCCACATGTCCCATTTTTGGCCTCCACGTGTCGCATTTTCGGCTGGTTCCAGGCGGCAGCGATCCCCACTGCCACTGATCCTTGTCGCCTGGAACCGGCCAAAAATGCGACACACGGAGGCGGCGATTGGTGGCAATGTGCTGTAACAGGTCTAAAACGGGGCATGCGGAGGCCAAAAACGCGACGCATGGAGGCCTAAAACGGCTGAAGGGGAGGTTGGGGGGCTTCACAAACATTCGGTGTATAAGACGCACTGCAATATTCACCCACTTTTTGGGGGAAAGTGCGTCTTTACTCCAAAAAGTACAGTAAATACAATTTCTATTTGTGGAGCTCATCAGAACATACAAACCACAATGGAGTGGACCTTTTTAAGACAAACATTTTATAATATAGCATTGTCAATAAAAATTCTCTGATGGAAACCTTGTCAACAAGTTGTACATGTTTCAATATATAATAATACCTATTCCATTAATATATAACATTGGCATTTATTCTAAAAGAGCAAATCCAATTTGCCTTAAAACTGGTTTTCCTTAACAATCCCAATCTAAATCAAAATGCCTTCTCGTATCAGTTTTTATTCTTGTTTTTTTTACCCTGTATTTTTTTTTCTAGCCGATCATCCCTATGTTTACGGAAAATATCCGTGAAGCATACAAGACAGTTGGAAATACATGTGAGTTTCATTTTCATATTCCTTCCCATATAATTAATTATCTAACCCTCAATCATTATATTCTCTCTCTCTCTCTCTCTCTCTCTCTCTCTCTCTCTCCCTCCCTCCCTCCCTCCCTCCCTCCCTCCCTCCCTCCCTCCCTCTCTCTCTCTCTCTCTCTCTCTCTCTCTCTCTCTCTCTCTCCTGTGAATCAAATGAAGTAGCTCAAAACTGAATCAGGTAAAGGTGTTGAGATCAGTTGTCCATATGGACAAAATGACTTCATGGTCTAAAGACAAAGGAAAGATTGTTTCTTCCCTTAGGGACTAAATGGCTGGGCAATTAATTTTCTTCCATATTAGCAACAAAACTGCATTTTTCCATTTCCATTTTTCACATTTTCACATTTCCAGATAGCTAGTAGGTTGATTGGAAGAGAAAGATCCATTCCTCCCCCACCCTGTACCCCAAGTCCCCAATTTACGCTTCTGCCTCACATCTGCTTGAAACCAGTTCTACACCAGGAAGGAATAGGTGGGCCTACTTCTCAGAGAATAACATGTGACAGGAAGTGGGCAGAGCTCTATTTCTATTTTATGTCCAATGGATCTAAGCAGAACCAATGCAAAGAGCTTGGGGATGACATCTTGGAGTACCTTTCTGTGAAATCATGGATGACAAAGTAGCACCAGAGGACTACAAAACAGTAAATGCTGTTCCTATTTTTAACAAGTAGAGGGAAAGTTTACATATCCATTACCTAGATACTGGCAATACCTTGCAAAAAGATCAGTCAGTTTCTAGCTTTTTGACTTTGAAGAAACAGGATAGAAAGAGTATTGACATGTTTGGACTTTTGGTGTTGAAGAACGCTCCTGAAAATATTGTGAACAGCAAAAAGGAAAAAAAAGCCACATGAATCAAACAATTGAATCATCCAGCAAATGAATCATCAAATCTCTCAAGGAACAAATGGTGAGGCTCAAATTATCCTTCTTAGGACACCTCATACAAAGACTTACTTCTCTGAAAAAGTCTGTAATGATGGGGAAGGTGGAAAGAAAGAAAAAGAGATGACAGCAGCAAATCCCGAAATAGAAGCAGTCACAATTTTCCACAGAATTTTACTTGCCACCTTGGCATCACAGAGTCATCCATCATTTCAGAGGCTCTTGGCCACAACAGCAAAGAAAATGTTTTTCCCGCTCAGCTGACCCTTTGGGTTTAATTTAAATATTATTTTGCTGTGGTTTTTCCCCCCTTTCAGTATCATAGATAAATATTCCAGCCTGAGGGTCACATTCTACAACTTTGAAGTGGACTGCAGAAGTTAACATCATAGTTCATTTCTCCAGTTTTAAGATGCAACATAACATTCTTTAAAAAATAGAGATCTCCACATCCTTATTATTATATTCGTGAGGAACGACGCTGAGGCTTGAGTCGGACTAATGCTTTATTAACTTCTGAACCTCCTAACTAGAGTCGTCTGACAGGAGCAGGCCCCGATCTGACAGCTCTGTATTTATACTGAACACAACATAACATCAACCAATCACAACGCTTAGAATTCCCGCTCCTTTTGGAGCCCCCTGGTGGAGCCCCAGGACATTACACCCCTTACCCTTTAGTTGGAGCATGCGTACTCAGCGAGGTACGCTGGGCGCCGTCTGATCCGACTAGATCGTCTTAGCTCTTGGGGTTGTTCTCCCAGACTGCGGTCTCCGTCTGCATGGTCTATTGCCGGACTTGTCTCCTCCCCGGGGAGAGGGGTGAACTCCTCTACGACTGCTTCTTCCCGCCCCGGTAAGTCAGCGAGAGCGGTTTGGCTCGCGGCTCGTCGCGCCCCCTCCTCCCCTAGTCGGAGTCCCTCTATAGGGTTGGGGGACTCTGCCAGTTGTGGCTTGGCTCCTGCCGTTTCCCCCCACCGAGATCGCAGTTGGTCAATGTGGCGGTGCCACTCCTGGCCGTTGTCTAACAGGACACGATAGGAGCACGGGCCGCTTGAGCCGACTACCACCCCTGGGAGCCAAAGTGGGCTGCCGGCATAGTTGCGTGCATACACAGGGCTGCCTACTTGGAACGAGCGCCCTGGCCGGGAGGAGTCTAGAGGCTTTTCTGTGGAATAATGGGGGTGTAGTCTATCGAGCTGCGTTCTCAAACGCCTCCCCATGAGCAACTCAGCCGGTGTTTTATTCGTGGCTGTACATGGCGTAGTGTGCTGTGTGAACAGGAGCTCAGCTACTTTATCTCGCCAATCCCCCGGGCCTAGTTTGCGAAGTGTTTCTTTCGTTGTGCGAACCATGCGTTCCGCCATGCCATTACCTGCAGGGTGCCATGGCGCAATGAGACCATGCCGTATGCCTAAGTTGGCGAGGAACCCCTCAAATCGGGCCGCTGTCAGCTGAGGCCCATTATCCGAGATCAATACGTCGGGGTACCCATGTGTCGCAAACAATGACTCCAAACACCTAATCAGGGAGTCAGTGGTGGTCGTGGACATTAAGCGGACTTCCAACCATTTAGAAAAAGCATCCACGACCACCAAGAACATCTGGCCTTGTACTGGGCCGGCAAAATCCACGTGGATGCGGGACCAGGGGCCTGCTGGGGTTTCCCAAACCTGCGGGGTTGCCTTAGGTGGGGATGCCCTATTCTCCTGACAGATGGAGCACTTGGCCACCCTTTCTTCGATGGCCTTATCCATCCCCGGCCACCACACGTAACCCCTGGCTAGGGCCTTCATTCGGACCACCCCGGGATGGCCCCTATGCAACAAGTTGAGGGTGGCTCGCCTAAAAACCGTGGGGATTACAACCCGCTCACCCCACAATAAACAGCCCCGTAAAACAGACAGTTCACATTGGCGCGTTTTGAATGGGGCAAATTCGGAAGTCACAGTGTCCCCAGGCCAGCCCCTCAGCACCCAAGTCAGTACTCTTGACAGGACGGGGTCTCGAGCCGTAGACTTGGCGATGTCGCTTGCTGCGATGGGTAGGTTGATGTCGTTCAAGCGGAAGACCGTAGATGCAGGTGCCGGGTCCTCCAGCAGGATAGGCAGGGGGCAGCGGCTTAAGGCATCGGCATGCGCGATGTTGCGGCCAGGTCGGTAGATCAGGTGGTATTCATAGTTGGCGAGGAAAACGCTCCAACGGGTCATTCTTGGGGATATCCTCTGGGGTGTCGGACGGTTGCTGGAGAGTAACCCCAGAAGTGGCTGGTGGTCAGTCACGAGGTCGAAACGGCGCCCATACAGATAGTGATGGAACTTGCGAACCCCCGCGATGAGAGCCAGGGCCTCCTTGTCGATTTGGCCGTAGTTCCTTTCCGGCCCAGCTAAGGTTCTGGAAAAAAATGCAATCGGGGCTTCCTCTCCGTTCGGCAAGCGGTGGCTAAGGACAGCGCCCACGCCGTAGGGTGACGCGTCGCAGGCTAGCACTAGTGGCAGTTGGGTGCTGTATTGAGCCAGCACCGTGTTTGCTGTCAAAAGTCCTTTCACAGCGGCAAATGAGTGTGCCTCACGGGGGCCCCATTTCCACGGTGCCCTGGCGTCCAGCAATCTGTGCAGCGGTTCTGCCACTGTGGCTTTGTGAGGCAGGAAAATTGCATAAAAGTTCAAGAGGCCAAGAAAGGCTTGCAGCTCTGCCTTACAATTTGGCCTGGGTGCGTCCACAATGGCTTGGATCTTAGAGGCTGTGGGGTGTATTCCAGTGGAGTCCACCAAGAACCCGAGGAATTCTACGCTGCTAGCCGCAAACACACATTTAGATTTCTTAATTCGTAGCCCCACATCCTGGAATTTGGTGAGGACAGCACGCACTCGAGAGATTAATTCCTCACGTGATGACGCAGTGACCAAAACGTCATCGAAATAAGGCACTGTGCCCGGAATTCCGTGTAACAGGCGTTCCATCAACCCTTGGAAAATGCCCGGGGCAGTGCTTATGCCAAATTGGAGGCGGCGGCAGCGGAAAGCGCCTCGATGTGTAATAATAGTCTGAGCTTCGGCTGCTTGGTCGTCCACAGGCAGCTGTTGGTAAGCCTGGGACAGATCTAACTTCGCGAAGACTTTTCCCCCTCCCAGGGAATGCAGCAGGTGGTGCACGATGGGCACAGGGTATGCGTGGGACTGTAATGCGCGGTTCACTGTGCACTTATAGTCTGCACATAGCCTGATTGAGCCATCTGGCTTAACAGGGGTCACTATGGGGGTCTCCCAACGCGCCTGATCTACAGCTTCTAATATGCCCTGTGCAAGGAGGTGGTCTAGTTCAGCGTCCACCTTTGGCAGTAGTGCCAAGGGCACTCTCCGTGGTTTGAGGCGGGCAGGGGCAGCCATAGGGTCAAGATTAAAAGTCACAGGTGTTCCAGTATACTTCCCTAGCTGCCCGTCAAATACTGCGGGGAATTCCTGTTCCAATGTGGCCCCCATGTCTTCCCCTTTCACTGCGTTAATGCCCTCCAGGGAAAACCCCAGAGCTGGAAACCAGTCTAGTCCCAGAAGACTGGTAAGGGGGCCATCTACAATTACAAGGGGCAGGCGGCCAGCAAAAGTTTTGAACCTGACTGGAAACAGTCCCCTGCCCAGGATAGGGATGGAGGACCCCTGGTAAGCCCTAAGGAATAATGGGCATGGCTCTAGGCGGCTCTTTGACATGCCAGGGAAAATGCGTTTCAAGGTGCTCCATGAGACTATGGACACAGCTGAGCCCGTGTCCACTTCCATTGGACACGGCTTGTGGCCAAGCGTCACAGTAACTGTGAATTTCTCACCCGCGGGCACCTGAGTTTTCTGAATGACAGCAAGATTCCCCCTAGTGGAGGGGAAAATCGCATTACAGCTGCCTCTTCTTGGCTGACCCCCCCAGGGCTGTCTCCGTGGGCCTGCAGGTGGTGCCTCTCTATAACTCTGAATGGGGGCGGCTCTACCCATCCGGCAAACCCTTGCTAGGTGGCCCCTGCGGCCGCAACGACGGCAAATGGCGTCCTGGAAATTGCATTGGGCCCTCAAATGGTCCCCCCCACAGCCCCTGCATGGAGAGAGAGATGGAGGCGGTCTTTGCCTCACGTCCCCCTTATTCTGACCCTCAGAAATGCGGCAAACGTCCTCTTCAATTTTGAGCTCCCTCTCTAATGCTTCTGGGAGAGCGGCGATGGCATTGGTCACAGAGGCATTGGGGACGGGCGTTGGGTTAATGCTAATGTCCATCTCAGCGAGGGATTGGTTGGACAGTTCAGCAGCACGAGCCTCATCAAGTGCAACTTGGAATGTGAGGTTGTGCATGGCGAGCAATCGCCTCTTCCGTCGGCAGTCCCTGACTCCAAAAACAAGCCTATCCAAAAGGTAGTCTTCTAAATTGCTGAACTCACAATTTAAGGAAGCCCTCCTGAGGGCAGCCACGAATTGATTCACTGTCTCACCCTCCTTCTGATTCCGATGGTAAAAAGCATAACGTCTAGCACATCTAGAAGGAGGGGGTGCGTAATGATCTTTAAGTTTCTCCATAAATTCATCCCAAGGCACGCTATGAATCGAGCGAGGGGCGAAAAGGGCTAGGGCAGTCTCGAACATGTCAGGCCCACAAAATCCGAGAAAATATGCCCGCTTTCTGTCTCCTGACAGCTCGGTGAACTCATTTGCGATGAGGAAACATTCGAACCGGGCTACATAGGAGGCCCAGGTCTCCCTCGGCGGGTTAAAGGGAGCGAATGTATGTTGGGTGGCCATTACTCGTCCCTGACAGTGCTTTCACAATTTTCCTTACGTTCAGGTGTGCTGGAGTCACTCGATGTGGATTCGACCTCCTTCTTCGTCGCCAGTATTATATTCGTGAGGAACGACGCTGAGGCTTGAGTCGGACTAATGCTTTATTAACTTCTGAACCTCCTAACTAGAGTCGTCTGACAGGAGCAGGCCCCGATCTGACAGCTCTGTATTTATACTGAACACAACATAACATCAACCAATCACAACGCTTAGAATTCCCGCTCCTTTTGGAGCCCCCTGGTGGAGCCCCAGGACATTACACTTATGAATTAATTATTTTATCTTCCACTTTGCTTTATTTCCTCTACAGGGCTATCAAAATGGCTGTATGAACACCTTCGATGTATTGTTCTCCCAATGTATGGTGGGTTTCCTGTCAAACTCCGCACTCACATTGGAGAACCCATCCCGTATGACCCAAATCTAAATGCTAAGGAGCTAGCTGAAAAAGTAAGCAAACTTTTCACCAAAAGTTTGGTGAAATATATTGGGTTTTTAAAAATATATTGGGTTTTTAAAAATATATTGGGTTTTTTTCTGTGAAACATTTTAGTTTTGAGATACAGTCAGAGGTGATAGTTATTTTATATATTTCAAACAATGTGTGTCCAAATCCCTTCTTTTAATGAAATTTTTATTGATTATCATGAAATTAGGGGAAAAACTAATTGAAACTAAGAATTCGAATAATACCACACAAAAATTACAATTGTACTTGTTAAAAATTCCTTTAATAGAAAAGGAAAGTAATTTTCATCAATATCTCCAGCTCATCTACACCTCTCCATATCTCTCCTGTCCTCATGACTTTTCCTCCAAACATCATATCAGAATAATCCACAGAATCTGAAGCTTTGGCCATCACTCTGCCAGTTCCTTCCCTTTACTGCAGATGTGTGACATCAAATCCCAAAATGATAATCCTTCTTTTGCTATTTGCTTTACCCTCTGGCATATCTCTTCTAAATATATTTACATTTATTCAGCATAAAATCCACTAAATTCAAATATTTGGATAGTTGCATTTGTTGAAAAATAAGCAAAGTTTGAGTTGATTAGAGAAGGAAAAATACTATCAGTATCTCCCCCAAAAAAGAAGCAAAATGATGACATAAAATGTCAGCTTGAGATGAATATGTGGAAAGAGGCTAAAGCAGATCATAAAGTTCTAAATCTCTAAGCAGTTTGGATCAGTGGTGAAATCCTATGAGTATACTTAGAGATATATGTCTAATACTGTGGGGGAGTAAAATCTCTTGTCATTGTGATGAACTACATGCTAAAGCACTCTGTCATGGCTGCAAAAAAAGACAAATACAATTTCATGTTATAGAAGCTACTACTTTCATTCAGTTCTAATTTTCCAGATTCTGTTTCTTTATTGGACACCACAATTTAAAAATGTGCCAGACAAACTGGAACTGATTTGAGAATACCGGGGATATTCAGTATAAACTGGCATCTTAAATTCTATTAACTATGTTTAATCCTTGACAAAAGACTGAAGAAATATCAGACTAAGTTTTAAAGGAGGCCATGCTAACTCTTATGGTCGAATAATATAAGACACAGACCAATGAAGTTAAGTTACAGGAGGGTCTTGTGAAAACCTTTCTGAGAGATGATCTGTGAATGTATTTTTAAAAATGGTATTGACTTTATACTGTCTTCTTCTTCTATATTTAACAGGCAAAGATTGCAGTTGAAAATCTCCGAGACAGACACCAGAAGCTACCTGGAAATACATTAAGAGCTTTATTGGAGCGATTTGATAAAAACAAGAAAGATGCATAATCTTTTTATATTTTATTATAGATTAATGAATTTTCCTCTCATAATTCATATCCATATGTACATCCTAAGTGCAATGTTTGAAATAGTTTAAATTTATAATTTGCTTTCTTAGACTATGCAATGAACCATATTATACAATATTCTGATAAGCTGTCCCTCCCCCGAATAATAAATGGCTATTATTTTCATGCTGTAAATAGACCAGTGACACATCTATATGTTTCTCTCTCTATCTTATATGCACACATCCATGGCATATGACCAAAAGACAATGGGCATGTCTAGATGTACAACAGTAACTTTTTTTTGTTTTGTTTCAAAGACAGTCTGTTTGTTTCCATCCAGAATTTTGCACTTTTCAAACATCTGGTATCAGAGGTGGGTTCCTCCCGGTTTGCACCGGTTCTATAGAACCGGTAGTAAACGGGTGGTGGTGTCACGGAGCCAGTTCTGTTGTTACCAGTCCATGGATGCTGCCATCTTGTTTTTGGCTTTTTAATTTTTTGCTGGTTTTTGCTTCTGAGCATGCACAGAAGCCGAGTTTTTGGCACTGCACATGCGCTGCCATCTTGTTTTTGGCTTTTTTTGTTATTTTTTGCTGGGTTTGGCTTCTGCACATGCGCAGAAGCCGAGTTTTCGGCGGCGCAGGGGGAAGCGAACCGGCGGTGAGGTAAGTTAGAACCCACCCCTGCCTGGTATAAACAGTTAAGAGATGACCTTGATGAAGTTAGGCCAGCTCCATTGTCAAGGTGACAGGGAACAAAATATATATTTAAATCCACAATAGATAGATATTATTTGGAAGAGGTTCAGACGCCTCCCTAATTCACTGAATTATAAATAGAAGGAGGAGGTACAATATCATCAGACTTGTAAGACTGAGCTCAGTCTCACAGATAGACCAGGTAAGAAATCAACTCTACAGAAAGGGTAAATTTAGAGTGCTATAATAACAGAGTCTTGGACTCAGATCAATGTACAAACCCACCATTTGATTAAAAGTCTATATGACCCACTGACTCAGTATACAGGTATCAAAAATATGCATTTGTTTGGATAAATTGTGGTTGGTCCATATAGATCAATAAATTATTATGTTTGGTCATTCAGTCATTCAGATGTTTAGACTGCATGTGGCATTTTTATCCATCTATCAAATTGTTCCCAAGGTTTGGCAAATATTGTTGTTATAGGATGTAAGGTGTTCCCAAGTAAGGCTTCCTTTTGCAATTGACTGATGGTGATTCTGTCAATGATGTTGATGTGATATTTTCACATTCACTGCAGATATTTTCAAATTGCATCCAAGGCACCTATACTATACTATTGGTACTATCTTGGCTTTCCTTTGCCACAGTTGTTCTGTTTCTGTTTGCAGGTCTTCGTACTTTATAATTTTTCTCCAATTTTTGTTCTAGTCTGCTATCTTAAAGTATTACAATGCCCATTATATAAACCTTTTCTCTTTCTTATCAACAGTTATTAAGTCTGAGGGGTTGCATGGCAGATCCTTGCCTGTTTGAATTGAAAGTTTCAGAGCACTTTGGCTTCTTAATTTTCTACTACGTCCTCTATGTTCTTGCTTGCAGGCAAGTGGTAGATATTCCAATACACCATTGTTGCTACTCTGTTATGCCATTGTTTGGAGTCAGTCTGTCAGATCTTCTTGAAACAGTTAAGTAGGTTGTCCAGTGTTTCTTCCACTTCTTTTCAGAGGTGGCATTTGCTGTCTGTTGCTATCTTTTCATGCTTACTGTAAGGAAATTCCTCCTTATTTCCAGGTTGAATCTCTCTCTGATGAGCTTCCACCCAGTGCTTCTTGTCCTGCCCTCAGGCATGTGAGATTTAAAACTTCTCAGGTGAAATGACCAGGAGACATCATGAACAATTAAAGAGCTTTATTTAACTTTTGCAAAAGCTGGGCCCCCTGTGCCCATGTGTAAAGCCACAGAAGAGCAAATGATGCATATGAATACAAGATTTAAATACAGTTTCAAAGATTAAGCCCCCACTCCTTTAACACCCCCTTATTATCATTGGTCAGCTTATGTCAGATAAGTTTTGGCTACATAACAGCTGGTTTCTCAAACAGGCAATCCCCTGATAGTTGCCATATCTTGACCATAACAACAATATAAAGTATAGCATGACAACTGCTTTCCTGCCAATGTTAGCCTGACCTGACATGGAATGTACTAATCAATTTATAGGTTTGTTATTCCCATAAAACTCCCTTTTTTACACAACTCCGTATCTAATGTTTCACAGCTGTTGTCTTAGGTTATACAAGGGATAAATATGGCATCACTGTTGCTGTCTTCTTTACAGGAATAATTCTTATTCTCAGGCACAATGGAGAATAAATTGATGCTCTCTTCCCTGTGACAGTCCTTCAAGTATTAGAAGACAGATATCATATCTCCCCAAAACCTTCTCTTCCTTAGGCTAAACATACCTGGTTCCTATAACCATCATACAATTTAGTCTCCAACCCTTTATCATCTTTCTTGCTCTTCTCTGCACTCTTTCAATATCTCTTTTGCATCATGGTGATTTACCTTAGTTTTATTTTATCCCAGTTAGTCATTAGATCAAATGGTTTATTTTTCAAATAAACTACAGGGGGAGGAAACCCTTCAGTGATAAGGAAGCAATGTTGGAGCTGCCAACTTCAATCTTTTTCAATCACTATAGAGCTAGAAGGGAACTTGGAGATCTTCTAGTCCAACCCTCAGAGGTGGGCTGCTACTGGTTCACACCTGTTCTCCCGAACCGGATGTTAATTTTCTGAGCAGTTCAGAGAACCAGTTGTTGGAAGAAATCTTTTCCCACTTTACAGAGCTAATCCTGCAAGGGAGGCAGAAAGGAAACATTCTGGTATGCCTGTATTTCTAGTCTAATCCTTATATTAATTGCCCTGCTGCTTTAAGTGTTTTCAGAAGCTGCCTCTAGTTTAAGCCTGTTACATTGTAAGCCTTATGCCCAGACTTTCTGTCTGTAGACTGAGCTTCTCCGGAGTCCACCCCTACCCCCCAGAGTTTTTTGTGGTACTTTTATTCCTGGGGCTTGACTTTCTTAAAGATTGTTAAAGGGTTGTTTTAAGCTTTTTGGAGTATATTTCCAACACTGCTGGAACAGCTATTTACAGAAGGGTTGGCATAGCCATAGAAGAAAGGCTGAGAGGCAGGATCCAGCCCAGGGACCATAGTTTGAGGACCCCTGATTTAGTGCAATAAAGAAAATGCAAATAATTTTTCTGCGGACCACCAAAATTTTCCCACGGACCACCAGTTGGTGACCACTGTCTTAAAGCATTGCTTTCTGAGCTATGGAAGACATATATGACCACCACAGTGTGGTAGATGTGAGAATTGGGCCAAATATAAAGGTTTTATATGACTTAATACTATACATCCTAGACCAAACCCCCCCCCCCACACACACAAAAATCCTGAAAGAATTGCTTTGTAGGAATTTACAAAAGGATGTTAAGCAAGCTTTGAACATTTATGCTAGAAACCACACTTTGGAATGTAGCATCTAATATCTGTTTGGTTGATCAAAGCAGTATTTTAAATATGGAAAATCCATTGAAGTTTATTGAGCAGACCTATTAGGATGATGGGAGAGAACTGGTTGAATTTCAGTTTTTTAAATAAAACAAGATAATGTAATACCTTTAGTATGAGATTGTAGAGATTATTATTCTCCTCATATGAGAGTTATATAACAGAATTTTCAATAATGGAATACAGCTTGTAAACTATATGAACTATTATTTAATATCAAAATTGTATATGCTGAAATTCTGACTGCATTATGTGTATAGGGTTATTCAAAAAGAATGAACCTATTTCATGATGCAATATTTTATTGCATTAAGGAATTATTATTAAGGAAAAGTAATACAAAACTCCAGCCAAGTCACAAGTAGAACCTCCCAATCCAGGAACAGTTGCAGTTGGAAACAGGATGAAGTTGTGCAAAGGCCCTACTAATGACAGCTGCCAGATGTTTCTCAAGTAGGAGCTGTCAATCCAACACCCAAATTGCACGATAAGCAGAAGACAGCAGCCTAGAATGGAAAATCTGTTCCAGGAGCGAGGGAGGAGCAAAACTCATAACTATTTGTGTTGCTTGTGTTGCACCAAACCTTCTTTCCTATTCAGATCTTCACATCTATATTTATTCCAAATTCTAAAATAACTAATCCATTTGTATAATGAAAATAATTAAACAGTTTAGCATCTTTATTTTAACCAGTCTCTGATATGGCAGCTAGCCATACACAGAATTATAATCCATAAATCTAAAAATGAATGTCAGACTTTTTTTTGTATGAGAATATTATTTTGGATAGTGAAGCATATTATCACAATTTAAACAGTCATTCCTATATTGAAGGAATTACATTTGGTTTCCAATAAAAAGCAGTTGTTATGCAGTACATGAAGCCATCAACATATTTTGTAAATGTAAAGTTTAGTAATACTTAACATAAAATGGTTTTAAAAAGGAAAGACAACATTTAGGACTTGTTGCATCCTACAGTAGATCATCATTCTCAACTTTATGTCATTGTTACCAGATATGATAAAATGTTGCAACTGGATATACATTTCCAACAATAATTTGAATTTATATTGTCCATTTTAACAATCATCACTGGAGTTATGTATCAGCAAAACAAAATACTTTTTCTGAGTGTATTATTTGCAGTGAATTTAATGTCTTTCGTCCACTGATACTCTGGTTTTTCCATGCCATTGTCAATTCTGCATCTTTAGTTCATTACAATTTTTGGCTCATTAAGTCTCTGTCTATCTTTCAGTAGAAAGATATATTATTTCAAGCAAGTGTCCTGTACTTTGTGTTGTACATTTTGCCTTGTTCTTGTAATTCCTTTTCCACTATAGTACTAATTTGGACATACTGAAACCATTAAGGCATTTCTGACAATCTTGAAGAATTATTTCATTTTGGTGTGGATAATAGTTAAATTTTCTTTTGTAAATAGTTATATTTTGCAGGTTGTAAGAGTTTTCTTCCCCTTGAACAATTTTTAGCATACTGTATTCTTCATGAAAATATATATTTAATATTGGATTCAGAGAAGATCAGCCTAGACCAGTGATGGAGAACCTGTGGCACAGGTTGCACGCGGAGCCATATCTGCCGGCATGCGAGATGTTGCCCTAGCTCAGCTCCAGAGTGCATGTGCGTGCTGGCCAGCTGATTTTTGGCTCACGCGGAGGCTCTGGGAGGGCGTTTTAGGCTTCTGGAGGGCCTCCGGGGAGGGAGGGGGGCATTTTTGCCCTCCCCAGGCTCCAGGAAAGCCTCTGGAGCCTTGGGAGGGTGAAAAACGGGCCTACAGGGCCCACCGGAAGTCAGGAAATGGGACGTGTCTGGCCTCCAGAGGACCTCTGCGGGGGCGGAGGAGGCTGTTTTCGCCCTCCCCAGGCATTGAATTATGGGTGTGGGCACTCGCATGTGCGTGATAGCGTGCACACATGCGCTTTCGGCACCCAAGGGAAAAAAGGTTCGCCATCACTGGCCTAGACTATTTTGTTATTATATTTATCCAATATTCTTAAAGAAATTGTTTCCAATAAGTGAATTTTTATGCAGTTCAAACATTTTTATGTAAGAGAAACAGCTTCCACTTTCATAAAGTTAGATAATAATGAATTCAACACCCAGAACATTACAGTTCTTAAAGAAGGTTTTATTAGAGGAAGAAAAATAAATATATTTTTAAAAAACCATTTTATTTACAGCTTTAAACATCTAGAAAGTGAAATAAATGAAATTATAGATAATCTTCAACATTTTTGGCAATTCACTGGAATAATTTGTGTAAGCTTGATAAGAATTAGAGAAAATATTTGGTTCATATCCTCTAAAATCCAGACAATTCCTTCTAGTTTTCAAAAAATGGCTGAAATAGTTCGTGAGATAAAATGCTTGGAATTCCACCCTTAGTTTGTATTCTTTGTTATCAGCATATCATACTTCTGCAGTAAGCTTAGCTTGTCACAGTCAAACAAACTAGAGCTGATACTGAAGCTGTGTGCTTTAATTTAAAAAGCGGATACGCAATATTTATAGATTAAAATTTAAAATTATCAGATAGGGCTCACATAAGTTCAACACAATACCTGTCCCCAATTATAAATAAATTTTCCCACTGGAATGTAAGGCATAAATTAACATTTCTATTGAAGGCAGACTCTCCTCCCCTGGTAAGGGCTATCATTCGCTATCTTAATAGGATGACAGCAATACGAGCCAGCTACATTGAAAAGAATTTCATTGATTGTAAGAAAGATGAGCTGAGTTAGAGACGAGATATTTTATTTGGGTTATCTAATTTTAGAAATTTAGTTATTGAATTTTAATATCGTTGAATTTTGATGTCATGTACCATATATATTTTTGTATGGTTGTTTCTGTACCTGTTTGTTCTGTTTTTCTTTTTTTGAAAAGGCCTTCAGGCTATTCAATAAATGTACAACAACATAAGTTCAACCTCCTTCCTCGCCATCTCACTAAAATTGTCATTGAATCGTTTATTTTGTTTTGTTCTGATTTGTACTCATATCGTTCAGTTTTTCTATTTTCATTTTTAGTGGTCAGAAAACCAATAACAATGATTTGCACTACTATATTTGGAGAAAAATCCTCCTGCCCCATCATCATCACTAGATGGCACCATATTCCTCACATTAATTGGAAGGAAACTGCTTTCCTTTATGACCAGCATATACTAGTATTTATTTAGTATTTATTTAATGACATGTTATTGCCCAAAGCCATAAGCAATGGATTTTCTTTATCCACATAAAGTACATCATGTCCTTGTTTTCACAGAGGAAATGGAAAGGCTCAGGAATATTCCACCTATGGTTTTACCTTCAAGTGAAGTGGAGAGCCCTCCCAAAGTGAACTGATGGTATTGGCAAAATTGACTGTCAGAAAATTAGTGAAAGTATAGATTGACCAAGCATGGAAAATGGGCATGAAGATGAGAAAGACATTGACAATTGCCTTAGGAATTCCTAGCAGGACTTAGATTTCGCCAGTTCATGCTGTCTGACATACATCTTAGTTCCTTCATTCTTAATTAAACCTATATCCGAATTTCATGTATTCATCCAGTTCATGTCACAAGATCAGACCACTTCATTTTGGTCAACTGCATCTTTCCCCATTCTTTTACTTTACTTGACACATAACTTCCCTACTTTCCCCCCCTTTCTTTGCATCTTAAAATCTATTGAGAATCATTTCAGCTCACAAATTAGCAATAGCAATAGCACTTAGACTTATATACCGCTTCATAGTGCTTTACAGCCCTCTCTAAGCGGTTTACAGAGTTCAGCATATTGCCCCCAACAATCTGGGTCCT
Source organism: Diadophis punctatus similis (assembly GCA_023053685.1). Taxonomy (NCBI): domain Eukaryota; kingdom Metazoa; phylum Chordata; class Lepidosauria; order Squamata; family Dipsadidae; genus Diadophis; species Diadophis punctatus. Next base: position 165,297,146 of record JALIGW010000003.1, read on the forward strand.
CATTTTACCCACCTCGGAAGGATGGAAGGCTGAGTCAACCTTGAGCCTGGTGAGATTTGAACAGCTGAACTGCTGAACTAGTAGGTTGCAGTGCTGCTTTTAACCACTGCACCACCTCGGCTCCTTAAGTGGCATTTTAGCTACCGTATTTTTAGGAGTATAAGACACACCAAAGTATAAGACGCACCTAGATTTTAGAGGAGGAAAACAAGGAAAAAAGTATTCTGAACCAAATGGTGTAGTAATATATTATTTAATAAAATAGCAGTATAGCAGAATACTTTTTACACCCATGTATACTTTTTACAACCATGAATACTTTTTACAACCATGTACACTTTTTACAAACTTCAAACTTGACAGCTTTAAGACTTGTGGACTTCAACTCCCAGAATTCCTCCTCCAGTCATGCTAGCTCAGGAATGGGAGTTGAAGTCCACAAGTCTTAAACTTGCCAAGTTTGCACCCCTAACCCCTAACCCAGGGGTCTTCAAACTTGACAGTTTTAAGACTAGTGGACTTCAACTCCCAGAATTCCTCCTCCAGTCATGCTAGATGGGGTAATTAGAAGGCAAAAACACCCCTGTTTTTGTGAAAAACGGCCCATTTTTTGGCCTTTTTTTTTTTTGCAAAAACGGGATGCAAAGGGTTTGGGAAGCCTGCAGAGTGCTCCTAGGGGGGGAGGGAAGGCAAAAACTCCCCCGTTTTTGCGAAAAATGGCCCGTTTTTAGCAAAAATGGGATGCAGGGGCAGGGCTTTAGGAAGCCAAAAATGGCTGTATTTGGTGTATAAGACGCACCGACATTTCCACCCTCTTTTTGGGGACAAAACGGTGCATCTTATACTCCAAAAAATATGGTATTTCAAACTCCCTTCAATGAACTTTAAATGTAGATATTTCTTTAATGGTATGGTGGCTGAGCACTGGGCTTATTGGCTGGAAAGCTGGCAGTCCAGGTTTGAGACACCACGTGATCGGGTGAGCTCCCATCCTCGTCCTAGCTCCTGCCAATCTAGTAGTTCAAAAGCATGCAAATATGAGTAGATAAATAGGTACCACTATGGTGGGAAGGTAACAGAGCTCTGTGACATCATGCTGGCCACATGATCATGGCAATGTCTTCGGAGAGTTGTGGTTCAATGGTCTTGAAACAGAGATGAGCATTGCCTCTTATAAAAGGCAACAACTAGCTGAGCAAAATCTGCACCTTTCAAATTATACCTATGCTTGTCTTTCACAACAGCAAGCCTCTGCTAAAGTCTGGGAGGAAAGCCAAGCTCATGAGGGCGATAGCATAAGCACCAGAAGTCATAACATCAGCCAGCAGCTACCTGTATAGCAGAATGTGCCATCAACTCCAAGTTCAGACCCAGATAAGCACAGGAGTCATAACACATTGATTTAATTAAAGAGAACATACAGACATCAGCCGATCCTATGGAAGATGAGCAAGAACTAGCCCAATTATTTGACACCCACAGAAGACCAACAAACCATCATAGGCAAACCTGTTGCAGTTAAATGAATGCTTCAGTCAGTGCTTGTTGTAACTGAGTCTCTCAACACTTTACTACCCTCCAGCTGTCCTCCTGTTGAAAAGCTGACATTTCCACAAATCAAAAAAAAAACAAAAAGGTTTTCTAGCCTCAAATCCATCCAACAAATGAAGGGAACATCAAATGTAATCTTTATAACCTTCCAGATGTTCATTCTGCAGTAATATTTCCTCACAACTGAATGTTAAAAAACAGACCAGCGAATCTATAGTTCACTTCCTCCCCTGCAGGGATCCTGATTCTATTCAACTGATAGCTGCCCCGTCCATAACTTGCTATTCCTCCCTACAAGTGAACCCCTTTCAAAGGAGCCCTGAACATGGTCAACCTACTGATTCTTATCCCCAGTCTGGACTTATTTGTTCTGCCCATGAACTGTCCCCCATGAAATTGCCCCAAACTCAGGATACTGGCCAACCTAACTGGTATCAGGAGGTCTGCTTTCCATCTTCTTTCTCTGTCCCCAACTTGCTTATCTCAAGTGCTGTTTCATCTGAACACTTATACAGAGAAAGCATCCTGAGAGAACCAGCAAACTGACAACTACATCCTCTTAATCTCTCTACCATCTTTCAGAACACTATGAAGGTTGTAAATGTGGGCATTTGTTGCAAAGTTACTTTTTTTTGTCATAACTGTGAATGTTCATTGTCCAAGGCAGTTGTTAAACAAGGACTACTTGTATACATTTGTGAATAAGCTGTGAATTTTAATTCCAAATTTTACCTCCAATGTTCTGTTTGGCTTGTCCATGGGTGGGCTTATTCACAATTACATATGATAATGTATTTCTAAAGCCCATCACAACACATGTTCAGTTTGAGGGATGTGAAGGTTGGCATATCCATTGATGAGTTTATCTATCTATCTATCTATCTGTTTGTCTGTCTGTCTGTCTGTGTGTGTGTGTGTGTCGGCTCAGTGGCTAAGACACTGAGCTTGTCGATCAGAAAGGTCAGCAGTTTGGTGATTCGAATCCCTAGTGCCGCGTACACATTTACCTCACTTACTGCATTTGGAAAAACGCACCGAGAGTCCACTTTCTGCCACACATTTAACCATAACTTCTGTACATTAGAACATTACATGCCTTCAGATGTTCTTCCCTAGCTTGCACATCACTGTTAGAGCCAGGAAATGTCATGGATTGAGTAAAATGTCACTTAACAATGTTAAGAAAAAGAAAAAGAAAGCTGAAAACAAGATGGCGACCGCATGCACAGTGCCGGAAACTCAGCTTCTGCACTTGCTCAGAAGAAAAAAAATTCAAAAAAAGATGGCAGTGCCCATTGCCTGGCACTGACCGATCTGGTTTGGTGACGTCACAATGATGTCACCAGCAGGTCGCTACCGGTTCTATAGAACCGCTCCAAACTGGGAGAAACCCACCCCTGGTTTGGACGTAATGGGGTGGCAAAGTATGGGTTTCTTAAGAGGTCTTGCCAGATTAACAGTAATCTATTTTATGGTTGGTTAGATTGATCATAGTAATTCTGTGAATGTAGGAAACCTCACTCTCAGGAAAACATTTGACAAAGTAACCCATGATATTCTCAAACTAGTGGGCTGGATTAGATGAATCCACAGGGAAATTAAATCCTTCCTTTAGAAACACACTGAGAGTTTCTTCATGACTTGGGAAGCACCTGATGAACAAGGCATTGCAGGATTTGGTCTCAGGTGTAAATGCTTATCTAATGGACAGTTGGCAAACAATTGCACAAGACTGTACCTACTTGAAACACAATTGCATCTAATATAATAATCATGATACAAATTTAACACTTGAAGAGATTTCAACACAATAAAATATATTACAGAAAATGTTTTTGTGAATCACGATCTTCAACACATAGAACATTCCTGAGAGTGGAGTATTATTTATCTCCATATCTACTGTAGTGGTGCAGGGAAGGGGCGGGGAGGAAGAAAAGGAAAGAAAAGAGGATGGTGAAGGTAAGGATGTATGAATGAAAGAAATGTTTTAGGTGCAGATAGTTTTAGTTGCAGTGGTTAAGGTATCAGGCTAGAAACCAGGAGACTGTGAGTTGTAGTCCCATTTTAGACACAAAACTAGCTTGGTGACCTTGGGCCAGTCACATTCTCTCAGCCCTAGGAAAGACTCAATGGCAAATCACATTTGAAAACTCTTGCCAAGACAACTGCAGGGACTGGCCAGACACTCAGAATCATACATGACTGAGCTGAAGAAAAAGAAAATTACAAAGAAAACCTAGTTCCACTGTATTACACACACAAAAAAAGAGATGGTTTTGCAGCTTTTCAGGATAGTGTGACATACACCGAATATAGCAATAACACCAGAGGTGGGTTCCTGCCGGTTCAGACCGATTCTATAGAACCGGTAGTAACTTGGCGGCCTGAGGCGCTAGAACTGGCAGTGACCCAGGCCTGCCACGCCCCGCAACTGGCACTCTTGGCAGCAGTGTAGGCGCCACCATCTTGTTTTTTGCTTCTGTGCATGTGCAAAAGCTGTTTTTTGCTTCTGCGCATGCAGAAACTGGATTTTTAGCAGTGCGCATGCATCCGTGCCTGCGCGGCACCTCAAGGAGCAAACTGGCAGTGAAGAAAAGAAGAACCCACCCCTGAATAACACTAGCAATAGCACTTAGACATATGCCCTGCTTCACAGTGCTTTACAGCTCTCTGTAAGCAGTTTACAAAGTCAGTACTGTATATTGCCCCAATAAACTGGGGTCTCATTTTACCAACCTCAGAACAATGGAAGACTGAGTCACCTTGACCCGGTCAGTATCAAACTGCTGGCAATCATCAGAATTAGCCTGCAATATTATGTTCTAACAAGTGTGCCGCCATGGCTCATACCCAAATTGAACTAAAAAGTGCTCATTTATTACTCTGAATTCAGATCTGCAGTTCTGGGAAGGAATACACAACCTCAGGAATATATGTCTACTACCATAGGAGTGAAAATGTCTTGCCATTGTGATGGATCCTATGTGGAAGCAGTCTACCATAGCTGCAAAAAAAGAAAATACAATTTCAAATTATGAAAACTAATACTTTCATTCAATTCTAATTTTCCAAAACCAATCTTCTTGATTGTGCACCACAGTTTAAGACTGTGTCAAATTGGAGTGGCTTTGACAAGGATAGAGAGGATGGTTGTGAAACTGGCTTCTCAAAGGCAGATGAAATACTACGCTGACTATAAAGAATATTACACACAAGAAGGCCATATTAATTTTCTATAGTCCCAGAGTACAGGACACAGAGCAATAAAATTAAGGTACAGGAAGTACCTTGGAAGCTAACAAAGTATTGCCCCATCCTCCCAAATAGGAGGTACTTATAAGCATCGCACTGACTTGTTAGTTAATCCTTAATGAAAGTCGCCTTGCCCTGCTTATTTGGGCGTCTATTCCTGACAAAATGATCAGTATAAAATGAAAAATGACAATGAAGAAACACTATTTCAATGTACAACATTAAATTGGCAGCACATCTGGGATTATGTGGGAAGGAACCCTGTGTTTCTGTAATCCATCAACAGTCTTTTGCAAGAACCATGGGTTCTTTTGCAGTTGCAACAACTTGTTTTAAATAAATTAAGCATGTTTCTAGGTAATAAAAATTCCTATGTAGGTGGCAAATATATATATATAACAATATATAGCATCATAAAATCAAAAGAAACAGTTGCTATTACCAGACTGAAGTGGTTGAACGCAAAAGAAGTGGGTTTTCCCTCTCAATACATGTAAGTAAAAAATAAATAAGGTTTGTCTGTGTATGTGTGACAAGGGTGGGGATGTAATGGAAATTGCTTGTCAATACTTTTATTATTGCTATAATTCTCCTGAGATTAAAGCATCTTGCAGCACTGTAAAGTGTACAGTTTGTCACAGAACAATTGGTGTTTTTAAGGCATTACAACTTTCAATATTACACCATTGGATTTTCTCAAGCTATGTTGTTGCAGGTTTTTTAAATAAGAGATGATTGCAAATAGGCATGATGATGTAGGGCTTTTAAAAATTATATTTTTATTATTTACATATAGCTATATTGAATACAATGTGACCGACCTGGCATTTCACCCGCCATAAAAACCAAAGTGAAGACAAATAACATATATACTACATTAAACATTGCTAGTATTGTACAATTATTTTTGACCATCATATTCACCCCAATACAACGATACATATATAGCCGTGGTGGCGAACCTATGGCACGCGTGCCAGAGCTGGCACGCGGAGCCATAGAAGCCGGCACGCGAGGGTTCCCACCGGCAAACCGGAAGTGCGAAAAAACGCACTTCCGGTTTGCCGGTGTGCTGTTTTTTGCACTCCAGAGGGTTCAGGGAGGCTCCCTGAAGCTCCGGAATGCAAAAAACTACAAAACGGACAAACCGGAAGTGCACTTTTCCGCACTTCCAGTTTGTCCGTTTTGTAGTTTTTTGCATTCCGGAGCTTCAGGGAGCTTCCCTGAACCCTCCGGAGTGCAAAAAACAGCATACCGGCAAACCGGAAGTGCGTTTTTTCGCACTTCCGGTTTGCCGGTTTCGTCGTTCCAGGCTCCGTTTCGTCGTTCCAGGCTCCGGTAAGTGGGCCTGTGCGGGGGTGGGGGTGTGTGCGCATGCGCAGGGGGCAGCATGGGGGGGTGTTGTGCGCATGCGTGGGGGGGAGGGAATGGGTGTGGGCATGCGAGCACGCGCAAGCGCGCCCCCCCCTTTTTCGGCACGCGAGCCGAAAAAGGTTCGCCACCACTGATATATAGTATCTCATTCCAGGTCTGCCTGGCCTAATTTTTTCGTATTTCGACTCCCACCTCTAGCTTCTAGCCATTGATAAAATCTGTTCCATGTGTCATAATATTCTGTCTCTCATTTGCCTTTAATTTTTAAAGTTAGTCTATCCATTTCTTCACAGACTAGTATCTTCCTTATTATCTGTGCGTACACCATTCTTGCTGTGATCAGGATGTGCAGTATTTGGTATGTTGTCCCTTTGTCATATCCATCTGTTATAATGCCCAATAAAAATAATTCTGGCTTAAACTCTATGTGTTGTCTAATCATATTTTCTAGCCACATACGAATTTGTAACCAAAATTTCCTTGCTTTTTTGCAAGTCCACCACATGTGGTAATACATGCTTGGTATTTGTTTGCATTTCCAACAATTTGGGGATGTATTGCTAAACATTTTAGCCAGGGGTGAAATACTACTGGTTCGGCCCGGTTAGGGCGTACTGGTAGTGGCGGCAGCCGGTGGTTCAGAGAACTGGTAGTGACGGCAGCACAAGGCTCCGCCCACCCACCCAGACATCACCATTTTGTTTTTTTTAACCCTCTGCGCATGCACAGAGGGTGAAAAAGTGTGTGCACGAGCAGAGCACGGGGAAAAAGTGTGCACTTCCGAACCAGTAGAGAAGGTAAGTAGATTTCACCGCTGATTTTAGCCAATGTTGCCGGAGGAAGATGCCACCTGTAGAACATTTTATAAAGATTCTCTTTATATGATGTGGCCAATGTCAATTTCCGATTTCTCTCCCAAAGTTTTTGCCAATCGTCCAAATCAATGTTATATCCAAAATTTTTAGCCCATACAACCATCATCTCTTTCACTTGTTCTTCTTTCATTTTATAATCTAATAAATATTTGTATATTATTCTTATCCATTTGTCATCAGTCCCCACTAATAATTTATTTAATGTTGTCAATTCTTCATATTTTCACATCCTTCATGGCTTTTATTAGCAAAATAAAATATTTATTAAAAATCAGCTTCCTTATATACTAAGGAGATATTTCTTATATACAAATATATTTTCATTGTTCTCCCTCTATATTTACTAAATATTTGTTCCCTTTCCATCTTATTTTAATTTAATTTCTTACAATTAGAAGTCTACTTAGCTTCCCTGTACTTGTCAAACTTTATTCCTCCAAATGCTAATTTTGTCACTACAACCTCTCCTGACCTCACTCCTCCATTTTCTGTTCACTCTTTTACTGCATTATAGTTTAAGTCTTAGACTTCTGTTTCTTCTCCTATTATTCTCTTCATACCTATTACTTTCTTCTCCTATTGCTCTTTTCAGACCTATTACTCTCCTCAGAATCCCTTGTTTTCTCTTTCCAGCTTCTTCCTTCAAAAGTGTCTGTCTGAAATTGCTTCTTCATAACAGAACATCAATTGCTCATATAACCCTGTTGATACAACACCATTCATCTTAGACTTAGCCTTCACCCTTCCTCAACAGTTTTTAAAGAATTTCTCTTCTGGATGAAAGTAGGAATCTGTTGCCAGATTTGTTCTGGTTCTTGTGGATTTCACACAACTGCTTTCCACTTCTTCCTCTATCACCACTTTCCATGAATTGTTCTATGAGCGTTGTGACTTTTGTTTTCTTCTCCTATTTCCCTTTTTTATTGTTTTCTCCAGCCATCTCCAGAATGGCCTTTTGATCCTTTCACAAACAGCAGCCCTTCTCCTTCACTTCTCCGCCAGCTAGATCAGGGGTGGGTTGCTTCCTTACCGGTGCTAGTGCGCTGCGTGCGCATCTCCATGATTCAGGGGTGCGCTCGCTTGCTATGCACACGCATCCCCTTGCGCGATTTTGGTTCTGTGCATGCGCGGAAGCAAAATTGCACCAAAATCTCACGAGGGGATGCACGCGCGCGCGAGATTTCAGTGAGATTTTGCTTCCACACATGCACAGAAGCAAAATCTCGCCGAAATCTCACGCGTGCGTCCCCTCGTGAGATTATGGCACGATTTTACTTCCGCGCATGTGCAGAAGCAAAATTGCCCAAAAATTCACTGAAAAAGATGGCGACGTGCGCGACGGACCGGCAAAGAGGGTTCCGGAGCAGTCACACTCAAATTGCTCAATCGACCGCTCCCTACCGGACAGCTCCCTACCGGACAGCTCCGGCAGAGCTGTCTGAGCTAGATCACAACTATCCCTGAGCTAGATCACAACTATCCCTACACCTCTGAGCTAGATCACAACTATCCCTACACCTCTGAGCTAGATCACAACTATCCCTGTTTAGTATGTCTCAATTCTATCTCCCCACTGCCATAAAGATATTTGAAAACTTCAGGACACACACTTTGGTGGAAGACATTAACAGATGGTTCATGGCTTTGGTGAGGAAAGGCAGAGACTGCCTTTCACATATACTCATTTTTATAATAAGTGATAAACAAAGATTATTTCAGTTCAGCTTGCCAACAGAATTGGAACAGATAAGAAATGACAGACCATCACAATTTATGTGAGTAGTCCTCAATTAACAACAGTCCTGCTTACGACTATTCTAAGTTACAATAGAATTGAAAAAGTTGTCAGACATCACACTTATGACAGGTCCCAATGGTCATGTGAATGCAATGTGCAAACTTCCCAGCAGGCTTCTGACAGCAGTGTCAATAGGGAAACCGGTAGTATGATCCACAACTTGGAGTCACATGATGTCACATAACAATTGCAGATGGTTCACTTAACAAACATGGCAGATGTGAGGTTGTAAGTCCAGTGCAGTCATGTAATGTCTTATCTAACGATTATGTCACTTTGGAACAAAGTTGCCCATTGTATCTGTGATTATTAAGTGAAGAGTAGCTGTAGATAAATATAGCAATATCAAACCTGCTAAAAATATGCCCAGATCTTCATCTTTTAAAATCTTATGATAAAGGCAAAAGCATTCAAATCAATATACAAAGCAATTCCATATACTAAATTTAATTTTTCTTTCAGGTGAGAGAAGAATGAAATTACTTAATGGAAAATATGTGTTTCTAAAATGTAAGAGATATGATAGCCAGTTTGATATAGTGGTTAAGGCACCAGGCTAGAAATTGGGAGACCATGAATCCTAGTCCTACCTGAACCACAAAACCAGCTTTGTGATCTTAGAATCATAGAATAACAGAGTTGGAAGGGACCTTGGAGGTCTTCTACTCCAACCCCCTGCCCAGGCAGGAAACCCTACACCACTTCAGTCAAATAGTTATCCAACAGCTTCTTAAAAACTTCCAGTGTTGGAATATTCGCAACTTCTGGAGGCAAGTGGTTCCACTGATTATATATCAGCATACACACACACACACACACACACACACACACACACACACACACACACACACACACACACACACACACACACACACACATAGAGATAGAGATAGAGATAGATAGATAGATAGATAGATAGATAGATAGATAGATAGATAGATAGATAGATAGATAGATAGATAGATAGATCAGATCAGATCAGATCAGATCAGATCAGATCAGATCAGATCAGATCAGATCAGATATGCTGGTATATAATCCTATTCATGCACTCTGACCTAAATCCAATGTTAAAATGATCTGACAATCTTAAATTTGGCTTTTCTCACTCTCTTGCTCTTACTTGTGGTGGATAATTTTGTGGGTGGACAGATTCATTATACTCAATCCAATTATTGCATTTGCAAGTCAAGGTGATAAATAATACAACAATGCAATAATACATATCTCAATAAATGACTTTATTTCCTTGCCAGGAAATAATTCCTCTTTGTTTTCTTTTTTATTGTTCTTGAAAGTAATTAATGTTGCTCTTGAAAGTAATTTTGAAAGTAATTAATATTGTTCTTGAAAGTAATTAATGTTACTATACTGGATATTTTGAAGTATGGGAAAGGAGCTTAATGATTAAACTTAAACAGTTAAGTTATTAAATCAATAATGATTAAATCAATAATGATTAAAAATTTAAGTGCAGCACTTTGAAGAAATGAACACAATTGTCTTTTTTTTCAGAAAAAAGAAGAAATATTGTCATTTCCCCCCAATAATTATATCATATTTCTTTCATTTTCTTCTTTAATATGAATGAAAAGAAAGCAATTATGTTGGATACTTCTGAATATGAACCTATAACATGGTTTATTTACATGGTGAAGGACTGGATTGATTTTGTTTACTTAGCAGAATCTGTGACCTCTATACTTCAGCTCCTGCTCTTATTATCAGTACTTTTTCTTCTTCTATATTTTGTATTTTCAATCATTTTTTTATTTTGCTACATTTGCACATTTTATTTTTATACTTGGAAGAAAACATATACCAAAGAGGAAGATATTTTGTGGAGAAAACCAAGGCAAAGGCTGGGACAATGTATACATTTATATGGAAAAATATGGCATGGTGAGTCATTCCTTAAATAATCTGAACATAACCAAGAATCAAGAATGCTATGTTGGTTTATTTATTATTTTATTAATCAAGTGTATATGATCTCCCAACTTACACATAGGTGAGTCCAGGAGATTTACAACATTTAAAAAAATCCCCCATATAATAAAACTCATAAAAACCCCCAGCTCACTTCCCACGGCAGCAATCAAATTAGCCATTTGATTGACTCTGTCCCCATGTTGAACTTGTAATATCCATCTTTCTGCACCAGAATTGTTCTGCTTTTTAATACAGTCAAAACAAGTATGATACCTGGGTATGTTTCATGTACTACCTAAAATTATGAACAAGAGGAAGAGCTCTTGTCTCACAATCAGGAGGTTGTGAGTTCGATCCTAGGTAGAGGCAGATGTAAGGGTCTCCTGCTTGGGCAGGGGGTTGGACTAGATGACCTGCAAGGTCCCTTCCAACTCTGTTAATCTGTTAACAAGAAATTAGGACAGCAGAAGTTTGAATGGTTTCAAAGGTTGCTGGAGATTATCCCTGTTGGTCTACTAAGGTACATCCAAAGCCTTGGTTGTTGCTTGGAATAAGGAGGAAGCTGAGACATTGGGTCAGATTGTGCCTATGTGACTTCTTGCCTCTTGCTGATCCCATCACTCCCCATGGTTTATGACTAAAATGGGAGAAGAAACATCTAGAGCATCAATGGTGCGAAACAAGGGAAAAACTCAACTGAACCCAGGTTAAAGTTTTTATTACAGCCTATTTAATGGTGGTAATGGTGCAGAGGTATGTTTCAGCAGGTTCTGACCAGTTCTGAAGAATCAGTAGCAGAAATTTTGAATAGTTTGGAGAACCGGTAGTGGAAATTTTGAGTAGTTCAGAGAACTGGTAAATACCACTTCTTACTGGCCCCGCCCCGATCTATTCTCTGCCTCCCGTGTCCCAGCTGATCAGGAAGAAATGGGGATTTTGCCTTAACCTTCCCCTAGAGTGGGGAGGAAATGGAGATTTTGCAGTAACCCTCTTCTGGAGTGGGGTGGGAATGGAGATTTTACAGTATCCTTACCCTGTCACGCCCACCAAGCCAAGCCCATATGTTTGTATATACACACAGAGACAGAGAGAGAGCCACGTGTGTGATTATTTTTATCTGTGGTTTATGGTTATGATTGGAGCACTAACCAATAATGAGGCTGCTGCATTCTTAAGCAACTGAAGCTTCTGAATGGTTCTCATGGGCAGCCTCACATAGAGAAGAATCCAGAACTGATAGTGGCATCTGTCACAGAAGTGAGGTCTTCCTGATCCAGGTAGGGATGCAGCTGTTGGCCTTAAGAAGCTGGACAAAAGTTCACCCTAGCCATGTTCTCCACTTACCCATGAAGTAATAGCTTTGAGTCCAGAAGGATCCATTGATCCCTGCCTTTCAAGAGTGTCATACCATTGAACCACAACATTAAAACTGTCAGAAAACCTCAAAGTAGTTTGAAACTATTATTCCATTTTGTAGTATTCCATCTCACCCTGTTTTCTTCCATTCAGATTGTCAAATGTCAAGAGATCAATAGCATTTCTTAGCAGTCAGGGATAGTGATGAACAGTGGTAAACTGTAACAGTAATAGAGTTGGAAGGGACCTTGGAGATCATCTAGTCCAACCCCCTGCTCACGCAGGAGACCTATACTAGGGATTTGAACCGCTGAACTGCCGACCTTTCTGATCGACAAGCTCAGTATCTTAGCCACTGAGCCACCTAGTCATTAAATGGTCTTAAAGACCACCTAAATTCTAAGTCTAAAGAACTGGAGAAAGGCTCTACTTCTTTTCAGGTCTTGACAAAGCTAATGTTCTGTCAAGCTCACTTGCTGTTGACAGATATTCCCAAAGATTGATATAGCATTCAACGTATAATCAGAGCCCAACTCCCAGGATTCCTTGCAGAGACATTGATCATGTTGGCAGGGTTTTTCGACATCTGTGAATTGACTTGTTTAAGAGTGACACATTGCATCTTTTATGCTGTTTTTTTATTCTTTACATTCATATTTTCTATCTTTAGGCATTAGGATGTTATTTATTTCTTACTTATTGCTAAAATTTTGCCCTTTCAGGTTATGAGGTCATTGGAATGGAGAATCTACCTGAAGGAGCAGGGATGATTATTTATTACCATGGAGCTATTCCTTTAGACTATGCCTTCTTTTTAGCTTGTTTTTATGCAAAAACTGAGAGACTAGTCCGCTCCGTGATTCATTATGGCCTGTATTTAGTACCAGGTAAATATGTTAACCTTTAATTACATTTTCATTTCATTTTAATTTAAATTTAATTATGGCATTCAAGTAATGCTTGAAGTATTCTAAAAGTTCATTTTCCTGACAAAAAGCTCATGCCAAAGAATGAGCATGCCATAAACTGGATGCAAGATGTTTTAAAGCAAATGTTTTGTTTGGGCAACTTAAGATCCATAAAGACATCCATAGCTACAGTGACTATATTTTCTTGGAAAAAATAAAGGACAAACCTAAAAATTGGGCAAACCAGAAAAAGGAAAAAAATCCTTCATCAGGATTTTTGAAAATATTATTATTTATGTTCATAACTTTGCTCTACAACGAAAATTCAAAAGCAAAACCAAGAAAATGCATGATTAAATCAACTAAATCTAAAAGAGCTTTCCAAAATAAGGGACTATCTTTTATAATAATGGACATAAGGTCACTATAGCCATAGCCCATTTGTGTTTAGAAAATGGCTATTTAGATCCTATTCAGATATACTTTTGCAAAGAGTCATGTTTAACAGAAGTCAGAATTCCAAAATCTAAGGAGAAATTCACTTGAACTAAAAACAAATCTTCCCTAAGATATAGTAGAATGAATTTACAAAGTGTCACATACTAATACATCAAAATGCCACACATTGGACTTGAACTGAAGAACATGCACCATGAGATACATCTTCACAATAAGTACTTTTAGCAAGAAAATCTTCAGATTCCCCCATTAGAACAGGGCATACAATTGACTGTTACATAGTGAGTTGCCTTAGTGAGGAAAGGAACCCAGCAAGTATGTTTAAATGAATTCCTGAGCACTGCCCTTTTTTCATGTAGCTAGATATTAAATAGTGAGAGAAAAGTTTGCTCATTGATTTTTTTTTTTTTTGCTTTGAATCTCTTTGGAGAAAGTAAGAAGAAAAATAAAAAGCTGATTCCAGCTTGGGGAACGTGAATTTTCAAGCACTTTGGAAACCAAAAATCCAATGCACCTAGACACCATGGGGGTGATCAGGGGTGTCAAACTCGATTTCATTGAGGGTTGCATCAGGGTTGTGAATGATCTTGGGGGGCCAGAGTGGGCGTGGCCAATTTTAGGTCACTCATGTCAGGGGTGCCTGTGACGAGCTGAGTGGTCTGCCGTGAAAACGGGCTCCCGAGCTCCATTTCCGGCTGCAATGGCCTCCTGCAACCCTCTGGCAGTGAAAACAGAGCTTGGGGGGTGGAGTGGGGTCATGCACAGCCCTCATGAGCTCTGTTTCCAGCTGCAACAGCCTCATGCAACCCTCTGCCAGCAAAAACAGAGCTTGGCCCTCCCCACAAACAGCCCTCCCGAGCTTCATTTTCGCTGGAAGAAGCACTGTGGGCTGGTCCTTCGCTGTTTCCAGGGCAGTCTCATGGGCCAGATCTAAGCACCCTGCAGGCCAGCTCTGGCTCCCAGGCCTTGAGTTTGACACCCGTGAGCTAGATTACGTTAGAGAGTTGATTCTATTTAGGATATACTTAAAGTCTTTCCAAATTCTTTTCATAGTTATTTCTCTCAAGGTTCAGCCTCCTGAGAACTTTTATCTCAGTTTATTCATTGGAGTTATAATAAGATAAGGCATCTAACAGGGCCGAGCCATGCAAATTAACTTCTAAATAATGGCTTGCTGCCATTGAATGGTTTGTTTGCTTGTTTTTCAATTAATGTGAAGGTGCATTTTTCCCTTGCTTCTAAATGTCATGTTAAACCCAGGAAAGAGAGCAATAGCCATAAATCCTATTGAAAGCAATAACTGCAACATTCACTCAGAGCAGTTGAAGGACAAATCGGATACGGAATATTATGAAACCTGGGACAAACTATATGAATGGTGGGAAAAAAGGAAAGCCAAGATTATGTAATATTGGAAAGGTTGGAAAAACTTAGAAATTGTATTTAAACTTGATTCTATTTGATAAGAAAAATGTATATAAAGAAATGACCATATGTAAATAAGTTAACTGGATAATCCGTCATGTACTTAATTTTATGCATTTTGGTCTTTGTTTTGTCTTGTTGTTTGTACGTTTGTTTTTAATTGTTTTATAAATAAAAAAACTTTTTAAATATAAAAAAAACATTCACTCTGAGCTGTGGAACTGAAAGAATGAGACCGTTAGTGAGTTCAACCCATACCTGGCTACACTGCAACGTGCAGAAAAAGTATGTTCCTTAAAGCCCGCAAAATGCTTGGGGGGAAAAAAGACAGAAATCACAATAATTGTCAAGATGGTTATTATGCCATATTATACAACGTTATGGTTACAGCCATATAATTTTTATTCTTTGCCCAAAATAATGTTTTTATGTAACATTCTGCTTTCCTTTGGATTTTTTTTTAAACAGGTATAAAACTGACTCTTGATGTAGTGGGCTGCATAAAAGGCACAAAAGTAGAATGTGTTGAAATTCTCAAGAAAGGCAATTTATTAGGAATTTCACCTGGTGGACTAAGAGAAGCAAACTTTAGTGATGAATATTACAATATAGTTTGGGGAACCGGCATAGGTTTTGCTCAAGTGGCTTTAGAAACACAAGTGGTAAGTGATGTATTGCTCATGTTAAGGATTGTGCCCTAAGAGCTCCTATATGAATATCCTTAAGTTGTTAAATTTCCATGTTCATAGTTCGACAATAGCTTTACTTGTTTATTTAAAAAACCAGTCAGGCACAGGGCAATACATACTGATTGCAATGGCAATTATGTGACCTTCAAACTAGGAAAGTTGTAAAGGTTGAGCTGTAAAGTTATTTTTTCAACACTGTCATAACTTTGAACAATCGATAAATTAATGAGGACTACAGTACTTTTATATTCCAGGTCTGAGTTTAAAACATTAAAACATAGTGAACAAGATTTCACATTTAATATATTCATCTCTCAATGTCTCATATCACCAGTCATACTCTAGTACAGGGGTGTCAAACTCGGTTTCATTGAGGGCCACATCTTGGCAGGCCAGGGTGGGTGTGGCCAGGGTGGGCATGGCCAGCTCGACGTCTCTCATGTCGATGGCGCCTGTGGTAGCCCAAGTGCTCTGCCAGCGAAAACAGGCTCCCGAGCTCTGTTTCCGGCTACGATGACCTCCTGCAATGCTCTGCCAGCGAAAATGGAGCTCAGGAGGGCCGCATGAGGCCTTCCCAAGCTCCTTTTTCACTGGCAGAGGCACCGCGGGCCAGTCCCTCATGGGTGGCCTTGCGGGCCAGATCTAAGCACCCCACGGGCTGGATCTGGCCTGCGGGCCTTGAGTTTGACACCCCTGCTCTTGTGACTTTAAACAGAAATTCTGCAGAATATAAACAGAAAACCATTCTATTAAATGTGAGGTAAAAAAACAATACCTGTCAAATATGAAAGTGCCAGAAAGAGAGAAAATAGCCATTTGAACTGTTTTAAATTTCAAATCAGATAGCTCTAACAAAAGCGAGAACAAGAGCATGTAAGACAGTTTATTTCTGTTCCATTAATTTCAACAAAGTGGATCATGACCTGAAGAGGATGTATTAATTAAGGTGAATGGAATGGGAGTACCAGAACACCTGATTATTCTTCGGGGGGGGGGTGTTTTTTCAATGAACAAGAAGCTACTCTAAGAACTGACTTTGTATAAATGGAATGATTCAGAATAGGAAAGGAATAGAAATAGGGACTGATGGGTGAATGGACAGACAAATTACCTCTTTAACCTTTATAACAAATGGATTACAAGAGTGGCAGGATCAGATTACTAGATCCAATATTAGATGTCAATTCATCTGAAAGCCCAAAATAAAATAAAAAAGATTTATTAGAGATACTTATGAAGAAAGTAAAAATCAAAGTTAAAAAAAAATCAATGTTATTACTAGATATTAAGAAAACAGAAGTAATGCCAACCCGCATGCTTACAGAACTTTTAACTGATAGTACAATTAGTAAATGGATAGTTTGTTTCTTGGAGTCAATAAAAGATAAGAATGGGCAGGGCCCTCCAGAAGAAAAACATATTTATCCTAGAGAGGAATGTTAGAACAAGCTTAAACAAGATCATAAAAGGTAATGTTATTTCAGACATCTAGGGAAGACGTTGGATAACCATTTGTCTGAATTGGTGTAGGGCAGTGATGGTGAACCTTTTTTGGTTCGCGTGCCAAAAGGGGGGGGAATGTGGGGGATCACGTGTGTGCGTGCCCACACTCATAATTCCATGCACCCCCGCACATGCACGCATGACTCCCCCTGCTCCCAGCATGCCCATTTTTCACTCTCCCCAGGCTCCAGAGCCTTTCTAGGAGCCTGGGGAGGGCGAAAACGGCCTTCCCCACCCCCTCTGGAGGCTGGAAACAGCCTGTTTCCCGACTCCCAGTGGGCCCAGAAGGCCCGAAAATCAGCCGGCTGGTGCACACATGCATGCTGGACCTGAGCTCGCGTGCCCACCGATATGGCTCCGCGTGCCACTTGTGGCACCCGTGCCATAGGTTCGCCATCACGGGTGTAGGGTTTCCTGCCTAAGCAGGGGGTTGGACTAGAAGACCTCCAAGGTCCCTTCCAACTCTGTTATTCTATTCTATTCTAATTACTAAGAGTAATATGGACTGAAATCTATTAATCACAAAGATTGTAAGATTGAAGACAGCAGTTCAGCAAATGTGGGTAGACAAATAGGTACCACTTTGGTGGGAAGGTAACAGAATTCTGTGCACCTCAGTGTATAATCATGCTTGCTACATGACCACGGAAATATTTTCAGATAATGCTGGCTCCCTTGGCTAATAAACAGAGATGAGCACTGCCATCTAGAATCAGACAAACTGGAGAAGGCAAACCATTACTTTTACTTTTAGAAAAAAATAGGTTAGCATGGTGAGCATGTACAGACAGTCATCAAATTGATGGCAAAGAACTAGAAATATATTTTTCTCTTTCTCATGAAGCCATGTACAGTATAGAATAATGGTAATGAAAATGTAATATGCTTTCCCAACATATACCAGTTTTTATATTTCTCTCTCTCCCTGTTTAGCCAATCATCCCCATGTTTACGCAAAATATCCGTGAAGCTTATAGAACAGTTGGGAAAACAAGTAAGCTTTTTCTAAACTCCTACTATGATTCATTGTATATCCCTTAAAAATTATTTTCTCAAACTTTTTTTTACAGCTTTCATACATTTTTAGTAAACCTAGTTTCCTAACTTGCTTTAAGAAATTCATCCTGCAGTTTTCTTAGGTTATTGCTTACAGTCACAGTTACTGTGAATTAGTGGAGAGATGAAGTGACTCAAAATGGAGTAAAGCTGATGTATATATTACTTTTTGTATCGATGAAGTAATCCAAATGGGCAAAGCATTTTATGTCCTGAAGCAAATAGAATTATTTCCCTTTTTCTTCTTCTTTCTAAGTGAACAATCTCTTTAAATAATTAAATTTTATTTTGGCATGACAACAAGATAGTATATTTCATATTAGGTAAAAGGCAGCTAACAATCAGATTGGATGGAAAAGATAAATAAGGCTATTCATCACCTTTTGAGACTCATGTACAATTCTGGTACCTGCTTCTCTACTCTATTCTTGCATGAGCCCTGGGGACAGAATTCTGCATAAAGTATATATAATGTTATATATATAAAATACTATGCAACATGAGCTCTGTTAATAAGTATGGGATATTAGCTGTCCAGTCACACATACACACCTAGGTAAGATCAAGGAAGAAAGAATTAGGCTGATTTTAGTAAAGTGTCCTTAATGTTAGCATTAGGAGTAAGTACAGAATTTTAGAAACTGCAAAATAAATTTCCTTCACTTAGTATTGAATTTAGTCAGGTGGAGACTTTCAGAATTTTAAACTATTTCTTCTAGGTTTTCTTACCCTCTAAATTTAATTGTGTTTCATAAAATAAGCTATTAATGGACATCCCTTTTTTCTCTGGGAGGTTTATTTACAACCACATTTCCATGACTCAAACTGACTCAAACTCCTTATCATATAGTTGGTCCAGACATATGATCACAATTGGGATTAGAGCTTCCATTGCTGAGTGATCCAGTCATTGACTGAATTGCACACATTTTTATGACCTTTTAAGCTGTAGTCATTAAGTGAATCATCCCAGTCATTAACCAAAAATGTGGTTCATAAGGGAATCTGGCTTCCACATTGACTTTGCTTGTTGAAAACCCACTT
Organism: Diadophis punctatus similis; assembly: GCA_023053685.1. Lineage (NCBI taxonomy): Eukaryota > Metazoa > Chordata > Lepidosauria > Squamata > Dipsadidae > Diadophis > Diadophis punctatus. The sequence goes on from JALIGW010000003.1 coordinate 165,316,371, forward strand.
GAAAAGTTGTAAATGGTGATAAAGTGACTTGCATTGTTATAAATGCAGCCTGGTTGCCAAGTATCCAAATTTTTATCAAGTGACCACGGAGACATTACAACAGTTACAAGTGTGAGGACTAGTCATAAGTTACTTTTTCAAGACTGTTGTAAAATTCAGGTGTTAAATGAATGGTTATAAGTCAAGGACTACCTGTATAGAAAGGGAAACCTTCCAATGGTGGGATTCAAATAATTTAACAACCGGTTCTCTGCCCTAATGATATTTTCCCCCAGCAACCGGTTCACCAAGCTGTTCAGAAAGTTAACAACTAGTTCTCCCGAAGAGGTGTGAACTGCCTGAATCCCACCACTGAAACTATCCCTGTGGTGGGATTCAATTTTTTTTTACTACCGGTTCTGTGAGCATGGTTTGGTGGGCGTGGCTATGTGGTCATGTGACTGGGTGGGCATGGCCAATTTAGCAGTCCATTTTGCCAGGGAGCAGGGGGTTGGACTAGATGACCTCCGAGGTCCCTTCCCTTCCTGGATTGCTGTACTGTTTCAAAGCATCCTCTGAAGCTGTGTCTAGTGCTAGCCAGGTTTGTGGTCCTTCCTTCCTTCCTGTCCTTTTTCTCTCTCTCCCTCCCTCTTTCTTTCTTTCTTTCTTTCTTTCTTTCTTTCTTTCTTTCTTTCTTTCTTTCTTTCTTTCTTTCTTTCTTTCTTTCTTCTCCATTGAAGCTAGAAGGCCTCCCTGCAGCCTCCTGGGAGCCAAAACGGTGCACGTGGGGACTCGTGGAAGGGGCGGGGTAGGCAGAGCCAGCCAGAGGTGGTATTTACCAGTTCTCTGAGCCAGGCAAAATTTCCCTACTGGTCCGCAAGAACCGGTTAGAACCAGCTGAATACCACCTCTGCTGTCATCCCTGCACTTGACAGGATATTTACTAAGCTTGTCTTCATTGTGTCTGTCCCTTCCCCTGGTTGGAATAGGAACTCCAACTATTGTACATATTATTTGATTATGCAAGGATATTCCAACCCCAGAATAATTTTTCATAACTCTGAAGCCATGGGCATTTATTTCTCCATTTAGAAGATGCAATGTAACTTTTTTTTTAAAAAAAAGAAGTGAATACGGATTTCTACATCATTGCAAATTAATTTTGTCTTCCATTTGATTTTTTCTTCAGGGCTAACGAAATGGCTGTACGAACATTTTCGATTGCTTGTCCTTCCCTTATACGGAGGGTTTCCAGTCAAACTCCGCACCTATATTGGAGAACCCATCCCTTATGACCCAAATATAACTGCTAAGGAACTGGCTGAAAAAGTAAGGGCATTTTTCACTCAAAGCATTCTTTTAAATACATCAGTTTTTTATACAAAACATGCTTTAGTTTCAAGGTATACAAAGAGATAGTGCTTATATATATATTTTAAATATAACATGAATTTATCAATCCCTTCTCTCATTGGAATTGCCACTAGTAATCATGAAATTAGGGGGGGGGGATAATCTAAAGCAAAATAATAATAATTGAAAGTTTCATCACACATTTTTGTACACTTACCGGTAGTTAATACAATGCATTCTTATGCATTGTATTCTTAAGAAAAGGCAGCTTAAAATATGAGAAATTCTGAGTGCATATGTTCCTGATGGATTACCTAGACATACAGGAAAATCAATCCAAATCCACTTTTGGTTTTTACAAATAGAGGAATAATATAAGAAAAAAATATTAAATTATCCAGGTCTTATAAATTTCTTTATTTCTCTTCTGGCTTTCCTTTCAAAATGTGCTTCCAAAATGAGTGGATCATGCATTACAATACTGCAGTGCTTCCATCATTTCACTCCCTTCAGCCCTCCTCACCCCAATACCTCTGCTAAACCTACTTCCATTTGTTTACCCCAATGTCTACTAAATATACCGTAGGTACTTGGATAATTACTGTATGCCTGCTGAAATATGAATGGTCCCAGTTGATGGAGAAGGGCAAAGGTTATTACTATCTTAAAAGGGAAGGAATAGAAACTGGGTAGATCTGGGTAGATCTGAGAAGGCTCTAAAGCAGTCCATAAAGTTATAAATCACTAAGAAACCTGGAAGTAATGCAGTGATTACTAGAAGTGAGTATGAATTTTTTAAGAAATCTTGCCAGATTAATATTACCCTATTTTATGGGTGGTCACTTTCCTGAGAAACTATGGAAATTCCTTGGATGTTTTGCTCTCAGAAGACATAACCCATCACATTATAAGCTCAGTAAAGCACTGATTAGATTAGGTGAATCCAAACTGGCATGAAAACCTTTCTCAAAAAACATTCAGTGTTTCTTCAGGACTCTGAAAGAATCTGTTGAAAGGTTGTTGCAGGATTTGGCTTCAGATTGGGACACTTCAAAGCTTTTATTCATGACTAGGATTGTAATGCTTGTGTAGAAAGAACAGAGAAGATCAGGAAACTGACAACTTAAATCTTGGGAATTACATTGATCCTTGAGAAGTTAAGTCAAAGGAAATACCACAGTATTAAAGGAGGCTCACATACAAGAAGATCATACCAATTCTTTACACTCCCAGAAATAGGACACAGAACAAGAAAGTTAAGGTACAAGAAGGTCAACTCCAGTGAAATAATAGGCAAACTTTTTTGAGAGTATATACAGGGCAACAGGGCAACCTATTGTCTGAAAGTGTTTGTAGGTGGGATGGTAGAAGGCAAGATTCATGACTGCTGCTACTACTATAAGTTTAATCTTTATCTGCAACATTTAAGCAGGTCTCCTGTGCCTCTGAACCTGAGAGTTATTATTTTTATTACTATTTTTGGTGAAATGATCTTCCATTACAAATACAGTTGTGAATGTATGTTTTTAAAAAAACAGTATTGTCATGGCCTCATCAGAGCTGGTTTGGGGAAGGAGGAGTTGGGACCATCCAATGGGGATGGCACATCTCCCTTGGAACGTTTGGAGAGGCCAGGAGCTGATGACAATACCTGTAGACCAGGGGCGGGTTGCTTACTTACCAGTGCCGGTGCACTGCATGCGCATCTCTATGTTTTGGGCGCTCGCTACACGCGCATGCCCCCTCGTGCAATTTTGCTTCTGCGCATGTGTAAAAGCAAAATCTCACTGAAATCTCGTGAGGGGACATGCACACGAGAGAGATTCCGGCGAGATTTTGCTTTTGTGCATGCGCAGAAGCAAAATCTCACTGAAATCTCTCTCTCTCGCACACTTTCCCTCACAAGATTTCAGTGAGATTTTGTGCATGCGCAGAAGCAAAATCGCCCAAAAATTCACCGAAAAAGATGGCGACGCGCGCGACGGAATGGCAGAGAGGGCTTCGGAGTGGTCACGCACAAATTGTGCAATCGGTCGCTTCCTACTGGAGCTCTGCACTGGACAGCTCCAGCAGGAACCCACCTCTGCTGTTGACCCTCAGGTATTGAGAGGTAGTCTACAAGACAGAGAACTGCTTGCCCTCACAGACACAGGGAAGGATCGGCTCCAGACAAGCAGTGGTGCTGCTAGGCAGCAGACATCCTCTGATGAAGAACAGATGCCTCTCCTACTCAATCCAAGAGCCCAGAGAGTAGAACGGAGACAAGCTCAAAGGAGGACTGTGAGGCAATTCAGGAGAAAGTCACCCTGCCCCTCCTCACAAGGAAAACCTGGTGTGCATTGATTGACTTAAGGAGAAGCCAAGGGAGTGGGATTGTCTTTGCCAGGAACAATTCTTTGTTTTGGCTTACAATCCCCTGATTCGTGGTCCTGCCTTTGTCTTGTGGACTTGCCTTTTGCCTCATGGACTTGCCTTACCCTTTCTACCTTGACTCTAGACCTTGCCCCGTGAGCTTGGACCTTGTCTTTGGACTTTCTTTATTGTTTACTGGCTTTTGTTTGGGAGACTGAGGGGGGCTGCCTTCAGGTAGCATAGGGTGAAGCCTTACAGGGCATTGTAGGACCATTTGTTGTGGCATCGATGGAGTGATAAAGGACTCCATTGCTTTGGTGACTTGGGTCACAATAAGTATTGACTCTATATTGCCTTCTTCTTCTGTATTTAACAGACAAAGATTGCACTTGAAAATCTTCAAGACAGACACCAGAAACAACCTGGAAATATACTTAGAGCTTTATTAGAGCGATTTGATAAAAATAAGAAAGATGCTTAGTCTTTATATATTTTGTTATAGATTAATGAATTTTCCTGTCATAATCCATATCCATAATCTATATCCAAAATCCATAATTTTCCTGTCATAATCCATATCCATTCACCGTGACGGACCGGCGGAGAGGGCTCCGGAGTGGTCACGCACAAATTGCGCAATCGGCCGCTCCCTACTAGAGCTCCGCACCGGACAGCTCCCACCTCTACTGTAGACCCCTCAGGTACTTCCTGAGGGCAATATTTTTAATTGTTTGGAATGTATAATTTTCTTTTTAATGGACTATTCAGTGAACAATATTATATAAGGAGATACAAGTAATGTTGAAAATTACAGACCAATCTCTTATGTTGCGTCACCTGCAAAGTCATGGAATCAATCATAAACCAATCCATTACCCTCCACCTAGAAACTAACAACCTACTCTCTAACAAACAATTTGGTTTCAGAAAAAAATTATCCTGTAACCTGCAACTCCTACACTGCAAAAACATATGGACTACACAACTCGATTAGGGTAAAATAATAGACACAATTTACATAGACTTCTGTAAAGCCTTTGAGTCAGTGATACACAACAAACTACTTCTGAAACTAAAATCTTATGGCATCTCTGGTCCCCTTCATGATTGGATAACTGCATTCCTGTCAAACAGGCAACAAGTGGTTAAAATAGGGAGTGCCTTATCAAATCCTCCACCTGTCAACAGTGGTGTCCCTCAAGGCAGCGTTCTAGGACCAACACTATTCATAATTTACATAAACGACCTTTGTGATCATATTATAAGCAACAGCATTCTCTTTGATGATGATGTTAAACTATTTAACACCACTGACAATACTGCTACCCTTCAAAAAGACCTTGACCATGTATCAGAATGGTCAGACAACTGGCAACTTCAAATCTCAACCAATAAATGTTCTCTCCTACACATTGGCAAAAAGAATCAGAAAAATAAAATACAAGCTTAGAGAACACGACCTTGTAGACGACTGTAACTCTGTCAAGGACCTCGGAGTACTCATATCTAATGACCTAAGTGCCAGAACCCACTGTAACAACATTGCCAAAAAGGCACTAAGAGTTATTAATCTAATCTTGCGTAGCTTCTTCTCTGGCAATATTACACTGCTAACCAGAGCATACAAAACATTTGCTAGACCAATTCTTGAATACAGCTCACCTGTCTGGAACCCGCACTGCATATTGGACATCAATACAATCGAGAGAGTCCAAAATATTTCACAAGAAGAGTCCTCCACTCCTCTGCTCGCAACAGAATTCCTTATTCCACCAGACTTGAAATTTTGGGCTTAGATAGCTTAGAACTTCGTCGCCTTCGATCTGACCTAAATGTAGTTCATAAAATCATCTACCACAATATCCTACCTGTTAATGATTACTTCAGCTTCAACCGCAACAATACATGAGCACACAATAGATTCAAAAACAGAAAATAAGACTTCAGGCAACAGAGTAATCAATGCCTGGAATGCACTACCTGACTCTGTGGTTTCTTCCCCAAACCCACAAAACTTTAACCTTAGACTGTCTACAGTCGACCTCACCTCATTCCGAAAAGGTCTGTAAGGGGCGTGCATAAGTGCACCATTGTGCCTACCATCCCTGTCCTATTGCCTAATTTACCTGTACCTACTTTGCTAATGTTTATGTTTATACCAATATCTACTATCTTGTACATGTCTGACAAGCAAACAAACAAATAAATAAATAAATAAATAAATTTTGAAGTATTGTTGTATCGGAATGATAATTAGAGATATTATTTTTCTGCAGTAAGTAAAATTATGATGACATTTTCTCTCCTATACAAAAACCATTATGGGGTACTATCAAAAATAAGTAGTCCTGTGAGGATTGCACTCAATCTGCCTGATTGATGTATTTCATTATGTGGCATTGAGGACCCCTCCTTTTCCAAGCATGGAAACCATCATGGATCATGAAGATAATTCATTTTTATGGGCTTAAAGCAAAATAGAGACGTCCCTCTGCACTATATATAGAAGCAGGGTGCCTAATTTAGCTTACAGTATTATTTCAGAATGGCACTTGGGTTAAGCTTTGATTAAAATGTTTCATTCTTCTGAAAATTTGTACAGTCTTGGAAATGTCCAAACTTCCATGGAATAATTGCAGTGAAAGTATAAATGTCAGCAAATGTTGACTTTTTATGAACATTAATTTGGAAATAACTGAATAACTGCAGTGAAAGTATAAATGCCAGCAAATGTTGACTTTTTATGAACATTAATTTGGAAATAGCTGAAGGACCAATAGTAACTAGAATACAGGCCTAGTCTAAGGTACAACAGTATTAAGATTCAGTATTCAAAGTTACAGTTTTGCTTTTCTTCTGCTTTCTTGCTGACACCTCACTGACATAACACACCTTGGCTGTGTGACCCTGAAACATCTCTTATCATGACCCTGCTTCCAACTCTTGGTAAGAAGAAGACATAAAAGATGAGAGGACATAGCAGGGGTGAAATTCAGGTTCTGGAGAACCGGTAGTGGAAATTTTGAGTAGTTCGGAGAACCGGCAAATACCACCTCTGGAGATTTTGCAATATCCTTCCCCTGCACGCCCACCAAGCCACATCCACAGAACCGGTAGTAAAAAAAATTGGATTTCACCCCTGGGACATAGCTGTGGCTAGGGGGATGCTGTAGCTAGCTCCTACCAGCTCACTAGAATCAGGTATTATATTCTGAACAATTTTGCAGCCAATTGTTCAACATTTACCAGCATATCACTATCCCTAATCCAGGGTAGCACAGCAAGTGAGAAAATTGGGGCCTGAGAAGCATTTTTCTCCCTCTCTCAGCTTCTGAGCTGGAGACACTCGAAAGTCTTATCACTCAGAAGAAAGAGGATTTTTTCCAAGGGCAGTCAGGAGAAGAGAAAGTAAGGTGAGAGAGTCCCACTTCTAGAAGAGAGGGGTGGAACACAAATCTAATAAATAAATAAACAGAAAAGTAGAGGGAGGGAACACAACAGGAAGAGAAGGAACCTAGAGCAATATGGTAGAAGACAGACTGAACTTTGTAAGAACAAAGAAAAAAACCTATGGAAAGGAGTGACAAGAGCATATAGAAATATAGGGTGGAGATAAAGGTAAAGATAAAGATTTCCCTCGCACATATGTGCTAGTCGTTCCCGACTCTAGGGGGCGGTGCTCATCTCTGTTTCAAAGCCGAAGAGCCAGCGCTGTCCGAAGACATCTCCATGGTCATGTGGCCGGCATGTCTAAATGCCGAAGGTGCACGGAACGCTGTTACCTTCCCACTAAAGGTGGTCCCTATTTTTTCTACTTGCATTTTTACATGCTTTTGAACTGCTAGGTTGGCAGAAGCTGGGACAAGTAACAGGAGCTCACTCCATTATGAGGCGCTAGGGATTTGAACCGCCGAACTGCCGACCTTTCTGATCAACAAGTTCAGCGTCTTAGTTACTAAGCCACCATGTCCCTTAGGGTGGAGATATAAAGTGCTATAATGATCAAGGACTTTAAAGGTACAATGTAGATAGAAGGCTTCTATAAAATAAAGAGTTGAAATAGAATAGTGACAATAATAGGAATAAGTCATTGATATAGCTACAAGTAAGATAGTTTTTGAAAAAGTTGAAGACGATCTCATTTTATAATTTTCCTTTCATAAGGTATTCCTGTTTCACCAAGAAGGCTCTCCCCCAGCTTTGAAAAGAGGTACAAAATCCAACCAACTCTCCTGATTTGCAATATGTCTTTAGTGACTTTGGGTCAATCTGATTATTTGTGATTCAAAAAGAACCCATTTTAGTAACTGTAAGTCAGTCTTCCCTGGTTCATGACCCATATTTGAGATTTAACATTGTCATCCATCCCTGCAATTTTGTGAATTTAACTGTAGAACTTCCAAAGGCAAGAGGCAGGAGGAAACTTGGAGGGGCAGTGCTTGTACCCTGGAAATCTCAATGAACATCAGGGCAGATGCAGTCATGACAGGGACAAATGCAGTCAAAGTTTACTGGATGAGCTCCTTGGCTAGGATAATGTTGGAAAAATAGGAATTAGCAACAGTTAGGAACCTACCCGGAAATGTAAGCTTTCATACTGGGGTATCTGAAACTATAGTTTCCCAAATTGGGGAGATTTGAGTAACAGTTAAGATGATTTTTAGGGAAAATTAAATTTGCAGCCAGGAAAGAAAGAAGAAACTACAGCAGCGGTTCCCAGCCTTTCCGGCTTTGGGGGGAGGGAGAGGTTGTGGTTCTGTGCAAGTGATAGGCATGCATGCCCACTGCTCATACAAATGGAACTTCGTACTGAGTGCAAGTGCCCGCTGCTCAAGCAAGTGAACCTGCGCATGTGCACACACTTGCCCACTGCACGTGCGACCTGGTTCCAAACAGACTGTGGCCCACTAATGGACCACAGCCCAGAGTTGGGAGGCCCTAAACTACAGGAAGGCTTTAATTTATGGAAGACTAAAGTAGGACCAAGACACCATGAATTAATTATAGGTAGGCAACAGTAGAAAGTTACAAGACCAATTAGAGGAAGCAAAAATAGAAGCCCTAACTTCAACTACCACTGCATCCAGTTCTAAAGAGAAAGACTAAATCTCATAGCAAGTATTCCACCTCCATTAAGATCTTAGCCTGGTAACGAAATGTTCAAAAATCAATCCGCAAGCTCAGAGAATGAACTTCCACCCTCATCCTATACCCGAGTTACAGACATTCGCCGCCATGTGAAAAGAATTTTAATTCAAAATTAAATGTATTCTTGTACTGTCTCTGATCCTCCTTTTGATCATTTACATGACTCATAAGTGACCAAAACTAGAAAACCATGTTGCCAAAATCACTAATTCATTTCTTTTTCTGGTAATTAATGACTAGGCTAAACCAATTAACCTGAACAAATAATAGCAAACAATGAAAATCTTCTACAAACAAGTTGCCCAAACTTAACCCATACATCGAAGAAAGAGTTAAGGCAAACTGGAGAGTGGACAAAATCTGGACAAGACTTCACCCAGCTAGTACCACACCATTTTGTCTGGGGCTGCTCTTTCTGGACTCTGCCCACTTGGCACTGGTCATATACGTTTGGATCTGGAAGCAATGTAGGCAACAAATAAATACATATTCATGTATCCGCCCAGCTTTGCAAAATCTCATTCTGGAAATTTATTAAGAAATCGGAAAGTATTAAATTCCCTTGCCGCTGAAGAAATGGTCAGGCCAGATTTTGCCTCTGTTATTTACATTCACCTATGTATGGGTGTCTGCTATCTGGGACAGTGTCCTCCACCTGGGAGTGGCATGCTAGCCTAATAGCTTAATCTTAACCCTGTATAAATACATAATTAAATCTAATAAGGCTCAAGAACCACCTGTGACTGATTTAAAAAGTTCAATTAAATCTAAAATCTTCCATCCCTTACATTGTAAATTCACCTTTTTGAAATCTCTTTGGATTTTGGCACCTGAACCTTTCACAGGTACTTTGCCAACGGAGAATATAGGACATGTGGAATTACAACATAAAGAAGGCAAGCATTTCAGGTTCTAGGTAAGCTAGGGCATACATTTCCTCCACCTAAGATTTTCCTGGACTCTGTGGCAAGAAGCTGATATACAAGGCAGTAATTTACCAGATTTTGAGGCTGGGAAAACAACCCAAACCAGTTCTAGCACTTGTCAATTTTCTTAAGGTTTCTTTAACAGTTAATCTGTTTCTTGTCTGATCACTGGTCACTGAAAAAAGGAATCCACTTTAGGTTCAGTTCTGAATTCCAATCATCTCACTCAATCTATGCAACAAACACCCCCCCCCCCCAGGAGAGAATGTTCAGCCCCACATGTGGAAACAAGAACCTGCTTTCCTGCTGAGGGACAAAACTAAGAGAGATTCAATAGACCTCAATAGGAACCTGTCAAGAAAAGTTGCAGCCACTTCAGGAAGAGTTTTCCAAGCTACTGGAAACTATGCAACATTGAACTTTGGCTAGCCTTCACCAACCAAACTGCCTGCCTGAGTTCTTAGTGTTAGATAGGGTGAATGGAAGAGGCAGGCAGAATTGGCTTCAAAACAACAGCTCTTTATTTGGCAATTATGTACAATCCAGCAAAGGCTCTGTCTGACAGCCAGCCCTTTTATAGGGAGCTGCCAGACAGTCTAGCCAATCAGAGTCAGTATTTTCCTTCTAGAATGGAGGACCTAACTGAAGCCTATGTGCTTCAGTCTGAGAATGTAACACCCCTGCCCTCTTAGTTGGGTTAACCCAACGTATTTGGGTATACCAGGATGATTTTACAGAAAAAACATATATAACCCTTCCCTGGTACAAGCTGATATAGGAGGAGAGCCTGTGGCTTAGAGGTTAAAGCTACTGCCTTACAGGCAGGCTGCCCAGGTTCAAATCCCAATAAGGGTATGGCTAGCTGACGAGAACTAAATAGCTTGAAATAGATCTATACTAGTCTCCCTTCATTTTCATTATCAGCAAAAAAATGTGTTACATTTATATGTGTGTGTGTAACATATTTTTTTGCTGATAATGAAAATGAATATATAATATATGGATTATGAATATTTAATATATAAAATGAATATATAATATATGGAATGGAATGGAATGGTTCCTCTTGGAAAGGGAGAGAGAAAGAGAGAGAAGAAAGAGAGAGAGAGGCAAGAAAAAAGAGAAAGAAAGAAAGAGAAAGAAAGGAAGAGAAAGAAAGGAAGAAAGGAAGGAAGGGGGGAGAGACAAAGAAAGAAGGAAGGAATGAAATGGAACAGGGGAAAGGAAAGTTAAGGGAAGGGAAGGAGGGAGGGGAGGAAAGGAATGGAATGGAACAGGAAAAGAAAGGAAAGGAAAGGAAAAAAGGAAAGGAAAGGAAAGAAAAGGAGAGGAGAGGAGAGAAGAGGAAAGAAAGAAAGAAAGAGAGAGAGAGAAAGAAAGAAAGAAAGAAAGAAAGAGAGAGAGAGAGAGAAAGAAAGAAAGAAAGAAAGAAAGAAAGAAAGAAAGAAGGAAGGAAGGAAGAAAGAAAGAAAGAAAGAAAGAAAGAAAGAAAGAAAGAAAGAAAGAAAGAAAGAAAGAAAGAAAGAAAGAAAGAAAGAAAGAAAGAAAGAAAAACTTATGATCACGATTGAGCCCAAAATTTTGGTTGCTAAGCAAGAGCGTTGTTAAGTAAGTTTCACCTCATTTTACTCAATCCATGACATCTCCTGGCTCTAACAGTCATGTGCAAACTAGGGAAGTACATCTGAAGGCATGTGTAATGTTCTAATGTACAGAAGTTATGGTTAAATGTGTGGCAGAAAGTGGACTCTGGGTGTGTTTTTCCAAATGCAGTAAGTGAGGTTGAATGTGTATAGTTTTAGAAGAGGGGTGTGTGTGTGTGTGTGTGTGTGTGTGTGTGTGTGTGTGTGTGTGTGTGTGTGTGTGTGTGTAGGCCATATATTTTCCCCTTCATTGTGTGTGTCCGTATATGAACGCCGATTGCGTTTGTAAGAGAGGGCTTCCGTTTTTCTCCCCACATTTTTGATCCCCGCGGTCCATTGGTCCTTCCTCCATGACTAGCTTCCCTCCTAGTTCCTGGTTCCTGTCTGGAATTCCCTGGAGCCAGGGGACCATCCCTCGCAAACCCTGATGTCCGGGAAAACATGCAGCTGTGCCAGCTTTGATTCTCACTATGCCTAAATCAGCGTTATCAGGAGTTTTAGATTTTTGCACCGGATTTGATTCAATATCTCTCTTTTGCTGTCCCTCCCTCCCTCCCTCCCTTCCTTCTTTCCTTCCTTCCTTCCTTTCTATGAGAGAGAGAATGAGAGACAGAGGGAATGGGAGAGAGAGAGGATTAGGGAGTGCGAGGAAAAGAGAGAATGAGAGAGGATGAGCGGGGGAGGGAGAGAGGTATTTAACATAGTGTGAACCTCTAAGGGATGAATCTCCCACTTTCCTCTCTCTGTTTGTTTAGAAGCAATAATAGAAAGCTTAGATATTAATATTCAATCATGTTAATAGATTAATACAAGATGGTAATTATTCCATGGAATTGAGTCAGAAAAGGCTACTGTTTTTGAACTGCGGTGATTTAGATAAATTAAGAAGAGTTGTTTATGAACGACTGTTATCAGGAGTCTCTCTCTCTCTCTCTCTCTCTCTCTCTCTCTCTCTCTCTCCCTCCCTCCCTCCCTCCCTCCCTCCTCCCTCCCTCATCATCTCTCATCCTCTCTGTTCCTCGCACTCCTAATCCTCTCTCTCTCCCATTCCCTCTGACCCTCATTCTCTCTCTCATAGGAAGGAAGGGAGGGAGGGACAGCAAAAGAGAAATATTGAATCAAATCCAGTGCAAAAAACTAAATCTCCTGATAATGCTGATTTAGGCATAGTGAGAATCAAAGCTGACACAGCTGCATGTTTTCCCGGACATCGGGGTTTGCAAGGGATGGTTGCCTGGCTCCAGGGAATTCCAGACAGGAACCAAGAACCAGGAACCAGGAACCAGGAAGGAAGCTAGTCATGGAGGAAGGACTGATGGACCGCGGGCATCGAAAATGTGGGGAGAAAAACGGAAGCCCTTTCTTACAAATGCTATCGGCGTTCATACACGGACACACACAATGAAGGGGAAAATATATGTCCTGACTGGTTCCCCGTATTGAATCCCCCCAAAGCACTCTTCCCCCTTCCACTTTCTTTTGTTGGGAGCACCTCCAAACGTGTCTCTTTTAAGCAAGAGAGGGAAGCCTCGTCCCCCATTCCCTTCTCCTAAAAAGGCTGCTTCCAAGGGGGTGGGATTCTTGCTCCTCTGATTGGCTGGTGGCAAAGTGTCCCGTGCGCCCAAAAGCCCAGGGTGAACTGGCTTTTTGGCCCGTTCGGCGAAGGGGCCAAGGAGAAAAGGCAGCGCCGGATTGTTTGGGGGCGGATGGCTGGGGACAAAACAGGCGCGGCCAAGAGGAGAAGGAGAACAGTCCCATTCCATTTTTTCTTTGCCTCTATCCCTCTCCCTCCTCCTCATGCCTACATAGGAATTATAGAGGAGAAGGAGGAGGAGGAGGAGGAGGATGGGCAGAAGCAGCCCGTTCCTTCAGCTAATCCCCCTCCAGATTTCCACTGGGATGCCATGCTGACTCTCCGGAGTGGAGATCTACGTGACAGAAGCAAATTCAGGGATCAACTAGATTCCGCTCACATCCCGCCTGGGCAATTGCAGGATTCCATAATCTGTCATTGGACGTTGGGAATCCACCTCCCTTCCAACCTGGCTGCCTGCGATCTAGGAGGTGGAAATGCCACTCTCAGGGTTTGGGGAGCTGATGCTCCCCCCCTTTTTTTTGAAAAAGAAAAAGAAAAAAAGATGGAAATGAAAAGTTTGAAGAGTGATTTCTCTGTCACCAAAAAGACAATTGCAAAGCATGAGGGTGGAGCTGGCACAGAATGGAATAATTCTACTTGACTGTGGGAGTATTATGGTCATAACAGGGAGAGGTAGGTATGGCGGGAGCAGAGGGGTAGGCCGCTCTCGGGGAACGAGAACTCGCTGTCTCCAAGCGATTCCTTGTTCTGGCCCCTCAGGTTTGGTTCCATCTTGCTCAACCCGAGGTCCTGGTAACCAGGGATGTCAGGGCCCTGGGCTCAAGCTGCTACTGTTGAATGCCAGGTCAATTACCAACAAGGCCCCCCTTGTACGGGATTTAATCCTGGAAGAGGGGGCGGACCTGGCATGTATCACTGAGACCTGGCTAGGCCAGGAGGGGGGGGTTCCCCTCTCCGAGATGTGCCCGGACGGGTTCTTAGTACAGCATCAGCCGCGACCCCAGGGAAGGGGTGGAGGAGTGGCGATTATAGCTCGCCAGAACCTTAATCCTCGAAGGAGCCCTGCCCCGGAGATTGTTGGGTGTGAGACGCTCCTTCTGAAGTTGGACTTAGGGGTCCAGGTGGGCCTTTTGTTAGCGTACCTGCCTCCTAGCTACGTTACAAAGGCCCTGCCTGTTCTGCTCGAGGCGGTAGCAGGGCTGGCGATTGAGTTCCCCAGGTTGATGGTGCTGGGGGACTTTAATTTGCCATCGCCCGGTGAAACCTCGGAGGCAGTCCAGGAGTTCATGGCTTCCATGACAACCATGAACCTGACCCAAGTAGTTCAGGGTCCGACTCATGAGGGAGGTCACACGCTTGACCTTGTGTTTCTCTCGGGGCAGTGGAGAGATGATCTGAGGCTGAGGGGTTTAGTCACAACACCCTTGTCGTGGTCAGATCATTTCCTTCTGAGGTTGGATTTCATGGCACCACTCCTCCACCGCAAGGAGGCGGGACCAACTAAGTGGTTCCGCCCCAGGTGCCTAATGGAATCTGAAGGATTTCAGAGGGAACTTGGGGAAATACCTGACTCCCTGGTACACGATTCATCTGAGGCTCTAGTTGCTGCTTGGAACCAGGCGGCAATGGGGGCCTTAGACCGGATTGCGCCTTTGCGGCCTCTCCGTGGCAGCGGATCCCGGAGGGCCCCTTGGTTTACTGAGGAGCTCCGGGAGATGAAGCGCCTAAAGAGACGCCTAGAGCGACGATGGAGAGCCAGTAAAGCTGAGTCTGACCGGACACTTTTAAGAACTTACATTAAGTCTTACTTAGTGGCGATAAGGGCGGCAAAATGCGCGTATTTTTCCGCTCTTATTGCGTCCGCCGACTCCCGCCCAGCCGCTCTGTTTAGGGTGACTCGCTCCCTCCTAGCCAAGGAGGGGGCTGAAGATCCCTTGCAGGGCAGAGCTGAGGAATTTTCCCAGTTTCTGGCGGATAAAGTCGTTCAGATTCGGACAGACCTGGACTCCATTTGGACAGGGCAAGCCGAGATGACAGGGGTGAGTCTTAGTCCTGTTATATGGGACGAGTTTGAACCTGTCACTCCTGAGGATGTGGACAAGGCCATAGGAGCGATGAGCGCCTCCACCTGTTTATTGGACCCGTGCCCCTCCTGGCTGGTTTCTGCCAGCAGGGAGGTGACACGCGGCTGGCTCCAGGTGGTTGTGATCGCTTCTTTGAGAGAGGGATCCATCCCACAGCCTTTAAAAGCTGCGGTGGTGAGGCCCCTCCTCAAGAAGCCTTCCCTGGACCCAGCGGATTTAAAGAACTTCCGTCCAGTCTCCAACTTACCCTTCTTGGGTAAGGTTGTTGAGAAGGTGGTGTCGCTCCAACTCCTGCGGCTATTGGAGGATACTGATTATCTGGATCCCTTTCAATCGGGTTTCAGGCGCGGCTACAGTACGGAGACTGCTTTGGTCGCGCTGATGGATGATCTCTGGCGAGCCCGGGATGGGGGTCATTCCTCCATCCTGGTGCTACTTGACCTCTCAGCGGCTTTCGATACCATTGACCATGGTATCCTTCTGCGTCGTCTTGGGGAGATGGGAGTGGGAGGCACTGTTTTACAGTGGTTCTCCTCCTATCTCTCTGACAGGACGCAGTCGGTGTTGACAGGAGGACAGAGGTCGGCCCCTAGGCCCCTGGTTTGCGGGGTGCCACAGGGCTCGGTCCTCTCGCCCATCCTGTTTAACATTTACATGAAACCGCTGGGTGAGATCATCCGACAACATGGGGTGAGGTATCAACAGTATGCTGACGATACCCAGTTATACATCTCCACCCCGTGTCAGTTCAGTGAAGCAGTTGATGTGATGTGCCGCTGCCTGGACGATGTGAGGGTCTGGATGGGAGTGAACAGACTCAGGCTCAACCCAGACAAGACTGAGTGGCTCTGGATATTGCCTCCCAAGGACTATGTCGACTGTCCCTCCTTGGTTCTCGGGGGAGAAAAATTGACTCCCTCAGAACAGGTTCGCAATTTGGGTGTCCTCCTAGACCCACAGCTACAATTGGAGCAACATCTTTCAGCTGTGGCTAGGGGGACCTTTGCACAAATCCGTCTTGTGCACCAATTGCGACCTTACTTGGAGAGGGAGGCCTTGCTCACAGTCACTCATGCCCTTGTCACCTCACGGCTAGACTACTGTAACGCGCTCTACATGGGGCTACCCTCAAAGAGCATCCGGAGACTCCAGCTGGTACAGAATGCAGCTGCGCGTGCAGTAGTGGGTGTACCGAGATACACCCACGTAACACCTATCCTTCGCCAGCTGCATTGGCTACCAGTCAGCCTCCGGGTGCAATTTAAGGTGTTGGTCGCTACCTTTAAAGCCCTACATGGCTCAGGGCCAGGCTACCTGCGGGACCGCATCCTACCACATACCTCCCTAAGACCGGTTAGGTCCCACAGAGAGGGCCTCCTCCGGGTCCCGTCGGCCAAACAATGTCGGTTGGCGGGACCGCGGGGGAGGGCCTTCTCTGTGGGAGCCCCGTCCCTCTGGAACCAACTGCCACCAGAGATCCGGACCATCCCCACCCTACTGGCCTTCCGTAAAGCCTTAAAAACATGGCTCTTCCGGCAGATGGGGTGAATAGGACAACCAGATTCCCCCTGAATGTTGTGTTTATAATGTCTTCTTTTTAATTATATTTTTAACTTAAATTAATGACGACTGTTTTTAAATGTACGCCTCTTATTCATGTTGTACGCCGCCCTGAGTCCCACGGGATTGGGCGGCCTATAAGAGCGTTTAAATAAATAAATAAATAAACTGTGTAAGAAAAGACACAACGTCCCCAAAGGAAAAGCTCCCCCCAATTAATGAAAGACCCCCTAAGGAAGAGAGAAGCAAAGGGAAAGAGGAGAGGGGGGGAAGGGAGGGAGGGAGGGAGAGAGAGAGAGAGAGAGAGAGAGAGAGAGAGAGAGAGAGAGAGAGAGAGAGAGAGAGAGAGAGAGAGAGAGAGAGAAAGAAAGGGAGGGAGGGAGAGAGAGAGAAGAAAGAAAAAGTGATAAATAAGTAAGTAAGTAACTAAGTAAGTAAGTAACTAAGTAAGGAAGGAAGGAAGGAAGGGAGGGAGGGAGGAAGGAAGGAAGGAAGGAAAGGAAGGAAAGGGGGAGGGAGGAAGGAAGGAAGGAAGAAAGAAAGAGGAGAAAGAAAGAAAGAGGAGAAAGGAAGAGAGAGAGAAAGAGAAGAGGAGGAAGCACCACAATTGAGCCCAAAATTTTGGTTGCTAAGCAAGAGCGTTGTTAAGTAAGTTTCATCACATTTTACTCAATCCATGATATCTCCTGGCTCTAACAGTCATGTGCAAACTAGGGAAGTACATCTGAAGGCATGTGTAATGTTCTAATGTACAGAAGTTATGGTTAAATGTGTGGCAGAAAGTGGACTCTGGGTGTGTTTTTCCAAATGCAGTAAGTGAGGTTGAATGTGTATAGTTTTAGAAGAGGTGTGTGTGTGTGTGTGTGTGTGTGTGTGTGTGTGTGTACATACACATACAGTATATATAGTAGATAATGTATATTTTTGTGTGCCTGTGTGTAATATGTATGTACACATATGACATATATACATAGGGTTAAATAGTATATTTTGGATGTTCAGTAGTAGTAAATAGACAGGGAAATTGTATCTCGTTGAGGACTTTGAGGCGAGGAGAGGCCAGGCACCCTAACCCTAACCCTTGACATGAGTGATGTCAAGTTGGCCACGCCCACCCAGTCACATGACCACCCAGCAACCTCCACCCAGTCACATGACTGCAAAGCCACTCCCACCCAGTCACATGACTGCCAAACCACTCCCACACAGTCACATGACCATGAAGGCACACCCACCATCACATGATCATCAAGCCATGCCCACAAAATAAGCCACGCCCACAGAGTGGTAGTAAAAAAAATGGAACTCACCCCTGACACTTATGTTTCTAGTTTTCCATTGTGACATCTCTGATCAGGATGTCCTTGAAAGATAGTGAATTGTTCTTATCTTCTTCTCTGATAAACTAGAATCCTTTGAAAATGTTATTGATGGTTCTGTGGGTGTTCTCTAATTGATCCTTTTTTATTATGGTATCATCTACATACTGTATCTGATCCATCTTTTGGGTTGTATTTGTGGAAGTGCTATGGCTTCTAGATACTGCATGACAACCTCCACTATAGGTCCTGAAAGCAGTTCTCCCATAGGTAGATCTTTAATTTGATGGTATGTGGTTAAACAGAGGTTTATGAGATCCATGATCCTGGGTGTTTCAATCTTTGTGTATTTGGTTAAGTCAGATGTACAATGAAGTCATTGATTCTTTGGCTAATTATGGATCTATGAATGTGAACTGGATGTGACATCAAATGAAACTATGATTTTATTCTCATTTATAGTCACATCTCTGATTGTTTGAAGGCATTGTAGTGGAGAGTTGATGGAATACTGGGGTGTCAAACTCAAGGCCCATGGGCTCGATCCAGCCCGTGGAACCGTCCTGGAAATAAATCTGTCCTGCGGGACCGGCCTGGAAATAGCAATGGACCAGCCCACCATGCCTCTGGCAGGCAAAACAGGGCATGGGTGGCACATGCGCCTTCCCCCGCACCCTGTTTTTGGACTGGACAGCATGCTGCAGCACTCTGCTGGCCAAAATGGGACATGAAGGGCTGCATGTGCCCCCCTGCCCCATTTTGGCTAGCAGAGTGCTGCAGGAAGCCATCCAGGCCAAAAACAGGGCATGAGGGTGTGCACACACTCCCCATGCCCCATTTTGGCTGACAGGGTGTTCAGGAGGTGTCTGCCCCATCTCCCTCCTCCACCAGCCCACGGAGGAGATCTACAATGCTGATTCAGCCCTCGAAGAAAGCCCGAACCAATAGTGACCTGCTGGTGACATCAGGATGGCATCATGGATCCAGTTCGGTCTGTGCCAGTCCATGGACGCCGCCATATTTTTTTTGAATTTTTGGAGTGAGCGCGCGTGAAACATCGCGATGCGAACCGGTGGTGAAGATAAGTGGAACCCACCCCTGTACTGGACCACCGCTATTATATCACCCCTAGTCTTTCTTTTCACTAAACTAGACATACCCAATTCCTGCAACCATTCTTCATATCTTTTTATATGTTTCCAGCCTCCTAATCATCTTTGTTGCTCTTTTCTGCATTGTTACCAGAGTCTCAACATCTTTTTTGTATTGTGGTGACCAAAACTGGATGCATTATTCCAAATCTTTCACTCAGTCACTCTCTTTCAGCCCAGCCTGGCAGTTAGGGTAAATGGTAGCTGAATCCTGATTATGTTCACACAGGTAGTGGCTTAAATATCATCCAAACCACTGCATAAGCCTACTCTCTGCACTGGCATTTCTATAAAAGGAACAACAATAAAATTCAGCATGCTGCAAAGCATTTGTCCATGGAGAGGTCAATCCCTTCACGCTGGTCCCAATCAAGCTTGTTTGTACTTGCTCTTTGATTTAAAAAAAATTAAGAGAAGGACTACTACATTTTATATATAACTTGAGGTTCACATTTTTTCCATCTATGGATCCTGAAGCATTATAGAATAGAATAGAATAGAATAGAATAGAATAGAATAGAATAGAATAGAATAGAATAGAATAGAATAGAATAGAATAGAATTCTTTATTGGCCAAGTGTGATTGGGCACACAAGGAATTTGTCTTTGGTATATATGCTCTCAGTGTACATAAGGAGAATAAAATATATTCATCAAGAATAAAAAGATACAACACTTAGTGATAGTCAAGGTTGCTAATAAGCTATCAAATCATACTAGGAAACAAAAACTATATAAATTGAAAGACACAAGCAACATGGTTATAGTAATAAGTGGGAAGAGATAGATACTAGTAAGGAATAGAAGAATAATAGTAATACAGTCTTAGTAAATGATTTGACAGTGTTGTGGGAATTAATTGTTAAGCAGAGTTATGACAATTGGGGGAAAACTCTCCTTGTGTCTAGTTTTTCTGGTGTGCAGTGCCCTATAACGTCATTTTGAGGGTATAAGTTGAATGTCCAGGATATGAAGGGTCTATAGATATTTTCACAGCCCTCTTTTTGACTCGTGCAGTATACAGATCCTCAATGGAAGGCAGGTTGGTAGCAATTGTTCTTTCTGCAGTTCTAATTATCCGTTAAAGCCTGTGTTTGTCTTGTTTGGTTGCAGAGCCAAACCAGATAGTTATGGAGGTGCAGGTGACAGACTCAATAATTCCACTGTAGATTTGAATCAGCGACTCTTTGGGCAGTTTGACCTTTCTGAGTTGGCGCAGAAAGAACATTCTTTGTTGTGCTTTGTTGATGACGTTTCTGATGTTCAATGTCCATTTTAAGTCTTGAAATATGATAGAACCCAGAAACTTGAAGGACTCTACTGTTGATACTGTGTTGTCTAGTATTGTAAGAGGTGATAGTACAGCAGGTTTTCTTCTAAAGTCCACCACCATTTCTACGGTTTTGAGTGTATTTAGTTCAAGATTGTTCAGGTTGCCCCACAAGGCTAGCTGTTCAACCTCCCGTCTGTATGCAAATTCATTGTTCTCTTGAATGAGACCCATCACTGTTGTATCATCTACAAACTTCAGTATTTTAACAGAGGGATCTTTTGAGATGCAGTCATTGGTGTACAGAGAGAAGAGAAGTGGAGAGAGCACATAGCCCTGGGGGGCTCCTGTGCTAATTGTATCTGATGTGATTTTGCCTAGTTTCACCTGCTGCTTCCTGTCTGTTAGGAAGCTTATGATCCATTTACAAGTGTGTTGAGGTACCGCTAGCTGGTTCAAAGGAGTAATAGATGATTGTGTCATTAGGAACATTTTCTTAGACATAATATCACCCTTGTGTATCTCTCAATGGAAATTAAGCTGGGAGTGGGGCAGTGCATACCCACAATGGAGTTGATTATTGCCTGGCATGCTTTATAGAGTTCAGCAAAAGTGAGTGATGAGGCTTTTTTGTTTCTCATTTTTTGTAGAAATGCAGTTTGTAAGCAAAAATTGCTGTACACATTTAAACCAGGACTTCCTGTTCCAACACAGTCTTACCATATTTGTTTATAGACCAGCTGTCTGCAAGGAGTATAAATCCTTCCATTCCACACCATTCAGTCAGAGCTGAAAAAGCTTCTTGGATGAGAAGCGAAACGTTTTCAAAGAAAACCCAGAAAGTCCAGTTGTCTCTTGAAAAAAGCACCTTTGGGATAAATATGTTTATATAACAGTCTGAGTACAAAGAAAACCAACCACATTATTACCTATTTATATAGTAAATCCACACTGTTTTGTAATGTGTACGAATCATGGAAATGTGACTACGGTAAAATAAACCATAGATCTGTGGATTATAACATGTTACACTTCAGGAAGGGGCATTTTCAAGGCCTTTAACGAGGCCTTAAAGTCAACTGTGTAAATGGCAGCATTCTAACCATTTCTAACCTATCCAGTCACTGAATATATTGGGAAAACACCCCAAAGAAACTCAGGGCCTTTCCCAGGCACATAAAGGTACCTTCCACCCAACTTTGCAATAGCAAAAAAAAAAAAAAAAAACCTACTAGTATATAATGTGTTCATCCAGTACAGATTCCTATCTTGCATCTGTTGCCATTTTTATGCTTTCTGCCAGATTATTCAACTTGGCTGCTGAGTAAAGGAACTTCCTAGTTCCACTTAGTAGCAATTTGCCAATTTGAACAATGCTATATGGAGAGGAAAGAGGAAATTTAGTCAGGGAATGAGGTTGATGGGTATTTATGAGATGGGTTGTTGAGTGACCTCCTGATTATTTATGAGATTAAAGGAGAAAAGCACATCTGTCACCAGTGATTGATTAAATACAGACACCCTGAGAACAGTTAGAAAGACTATCTTTTCATGTGACAACACTGAAGAAATGACACTTGGTTACAATGTGAGTATATACAGCTTATATAACTGTAAATGTGTTGTCCCCTCAAAATAACGCAACACACAGCCATTAATGTCTAAACTGCTGGCAACAAAAAGTGTGTACACCCCTAAGTGATAATGTCCAAAGGGGCCCCAAAGTGTCAATATTTTGTGTGGTCACAATTATTTTCCAGCACTGCCTTAACCCTCTTGCGTACACAGTTCTTCAGTGTTGTCACATGAAAAGATATACTTAAATATGAGGGGGTGTACTCACTTCTGTGACATACTGTACTTGTTCTTCAGTTAAAGATGAATGTTAGGCATTGGGTAAAATTCTAGGTCATGATTTATTTGAATTGAATTTGTTCTCCCTCCACCTTCTGAGGGAGGAGAATATAACATTTGCTCATTTAAAAACGTATTACATCAGAGTAAAACTTATTTTCCAAGCAAGCGGTTTGAAAGGAACTGATTCTGGTAGGCAGGCGAAATTATTCTTCTTTTATTGAATGGGGGGAGGGACTGAAGGGGGCTTTCTATTTTTCTATTTTTAATCAATAATGTTCTGATTGTTTATAAGCTTGGGGCTTCTCCATTAATGTTTTGATACTGAATTGAGAGTAATATTTCATTGCGGAAACGTTGGCTGATGAGGGGTTATTAATATATTAGTTACACCTTCATTCTGAAGGAAATTCAATTGAATTGCCCATTTTCATCAACACTTCTAAGTGACTTGGGGCATCAGATGAACTGCTGTAAAATCATTTTTCAGAAAATTGAATATTATTCCAAGATTTTGTGGCTTTTCTGAAGATGCTCCTCAAACATCTGCAAATCTGAAATATTAGTGCTATTTTCCTTCCATTTACAGCCAAAGCCAAGAAGAGAGACTGATAGTGATACCAGTTGTCAGAGTACATGGAATATTCTATTGTTTCTATCTGTCTTCTGCTAGAAGTTCTTTGAGCAGGTTAGCTTACAGAAAACAAAGAGCGGAAATACGCATTGTGTCAGCAGATCAGAGATTTTCTTAGATTGTGAAACAAGCTAATCTTTCTTTTATTGTGCATTACTCTGTGACGTTGTGGAAATCTTTAAATGAAGCCTATATCAAGCACTTATATTGAACTGTTAAAGCAGTGCTGCCTTTCCCCCCCTTATGTGTCTGTTTGGGCATCTGCTCCTGGATGATTACATACACATTTCTCCTCCCTCCCTTCAAATTTCACAAGGTGTAGAATGTCATATCACAAAGGAGCTTTTCCAAGAGGCAACTGGACTTTCTGGTTTTTCTTTGAAGACGTTTCACTTCTCATCCAAGAAACTTCTTCACCTCTGTAGAATGTCATGTTTATAACCAATGCTCATTTTTAAAAAAGTTTTAATACGTTGATGTAAAAACACTTGCTATGTTTAAAGTAGCACAATGAAATTTCTTTGGAGACTGATGTGGTGTGCTTTACTCATCCCTGATATTTTCTCTGTGAAAGACCTACAAGAGGAGTATTTTGAAATTCTTGGTGATGATGGTATTGAAGTTAATTTGCCAAAATTTTTGAAGATTAATGTTTTCAAATAGAACTATTGCCCTTGCTGTCTTCATCTCAATCAGCTTGCAGATGAAACAGCTGTAGGCTTGGAGAAGCCAATCAATATTGACCAGGTTCTAGCAGAGAGAAAAGGCAAGTGGGGTCTTGCAAAAAAATCTACAGTTGATTTCTTTTTAATATAAATAAAGGGCAGTGAAGTTTAAGGAAAAGAATGGATATCAGCAAAAGGACAAAAGGTTTGCCTGATTTTAAACAGGATGTTCAGAATTGTCCTGTGTGCACAATAACCAACAAGTTGTTTCTAAAATCAAGGACCACCTTCTAATTAGACCTCTTTGGCTGGTCATTTAAACCTTTTCTTTCTTGGTTGGTTAAAAAAAAGCCTACAACCGTGCCAATAATTTTTGATTAAAAGGATCAATAATCTGATTGATTGTACTAAGCCTTGATTTTTTTTAACCATCTTTCAGCACAATCTTATCCATAAGGCTATTTGAAAGTGTCATTATCTTGTATGCAGTGCCATCCTAGTATTCTGCTGTTCTCCCAAAGCTCATAATAAAATATGCTTGTATGTTTATTTTTCTTTTCCAGGAAGAAATACTTTATTTGTGAATGGATTTCCATTTATATAGTCTGATTTCAAACATGACAGAGGAAAATATATATTATACCTTAGTAAATGAATTTACCATCTGGTCAACTTGCATTTTGGAAGGATGTGCAGGCTTTATTGTATATTCCTTAACTTTGATAGTAATTCTAATAATTTTATATTATCCCCTTGTGTTTGCATTGTTTGGAATGTATGTCACCAATGCAATAATTTTTGTATGGAAAAAAGTTGGCAATCTGCCAGATGATATCGACAGCGAAAAATGGGACAAGCCAAAGCAATTTTTGACACTGGCAGCTAAGTGGTATGGCAAAATACTGCACAGTAAGTATAACTTAATTCACTCTTTAGGATGGGATGATGAACTTACTATCACTAGTAGGCAACATTCTTCTGGCCAACCATAACCAGCAGTCATGTGCATCTTGGAGCTGCAACTGAATCTAATAGAATTTGAATGGAAATTTGAATGAGGATGTAAAGGGTTGATTTATGTATAATTCATTTTTGTAAAAATGGTTCAGCAACTAGTCAAGAAACTCCCTTATTTCTATGGCTGAAAAACTAGATGAAGAAGGAGTTGACCTGAACCTTTAATCAGCAGAGTAATTGCAGGCATATTTTTAAAAATTCAAAAGACAAACTTTATATATAACCATAGACTACCAGAAATATTTAGGCCTGTATATGTTGGGGTCATTATATTCCTAAAATTAACATTATAAAAATAAAAAATGAATAATGTTCATGTTTAGTGGTATAAAACATCAAAAAGAAAATATGAACATTCCCGAAAGGGGAAAATCTTCAGTGGGCTACAGGAATGGACCTCAAATTTTGGAAAACAATAGTACATACCAATGTTCTCCACTGTGGGATAGGGACCAAGCCCAGTACATCTGGTTGTATTCGGAAGCCTGTGTCCTCTCCCCATCCCATTATTCGGAGGAGGTTCAGGCTCTCTTCCCAGCACTCCAGTTAACAATTTCTGCAGTCACTTAATTTCACAACTAGGAGAGTTAGGATTATTGTTGTTGGATAGGGCGAATGGATGAGGCAGACAGAAGTGGCTTCAAAACAACAGCACTTTATTCTACAACTATTTACAATCCAGCAAAGCTTCTGTCTGACAGCTAGCCCTTTTATAGGGAGCTGTCAGATGGTTCAGCCAATCAGCACGCAGTATTCTCCCACCAGAATGGAGGACATGACTGAAGCCTATGTGCTTCAGTTCTAGTATCTAACACCCCTCCCCTCTTATTTGGACTAACCCAACGTGTGACGTAGTCACGCAGGTAGGTGGGGCATTTAGTTGGTCTTTCAGACCTGCGCAGCTCAGTCAGAGCTGTGGGAGCAGTCAGGTCGGTGGAGCTTCTGTTGCTCCAAGCCTCAACCAATGGAAGCTTCTGGAACTAGACCTGGGGCATGGCTGGAGCTTCAAGAACCAGTTTGCTCGGAGCTCGCCCCCCAGCATGGGTGTCACCAGGTGAGTATTCCAGACTTGGTTGGATTGAATTGTCTATGTTTGGAGCAAATGATTGCTCCTTTTGGTTAGGCATTACCACAGAAGTTATTTCTGGTAGCCTAAGAGTGGAGTAGCTGAGTCGGCCTTGGAGTTGGTCAATATGCCGTCTCCAGCTTCTACAGTCCTCAAGTTCTAATCGGTAAGAGCGAGGCCGGTGATCTCTGTAACCATGGCAGGAACCCAGAGAGGACCCCCAGCATAGTTGTGGGTGTATACTTGATCCCCTATGCTAAACTGTTGGAGCTGACTATGGGAGTCTACTGGGGCCTCGGCAGAGTAGTTTGGGTGTAGACCAGAGGTGGGTATCTCATGGTTCGGACCGGTTTGCTCAAACCAGTAGCAAGCCACTGGTGATGTCATGATGATGTCATGGAACCAGTTCTGTCAGTGCCGGTCCATGGACACCACCATCTTTTTTGTAGAACTTTTTTTGGATTTTTTTTTGGAATTTTTTCCAGGTTTATTTTCTTCTGCACATGCGCAGAAGCCAAGTTTCCGGCACTGCGCATGCATCACCATCTTGTTTTCAGATTTTTTCTTTGGATTTTTTAAAATTTTTTGGCACTGCGCATGCGCGCACCCACGAAGCACAGCCACATGGCGCAGGAGGAAGCAAACCAGCAGCGAGGTAAGTTAGAATCCACCCGTGGTGTGGCCAGTCTAGATGAGACTGTAGTCAATGACCCATTAGAAGTTCAGATGGACTTCTACCAGTGGTGGCGCTAGGCGTGATATGTGCACTAATAAAAATTTATCAATGCATGTTTGCCAATCTCCTGGGCCCATTCTAGAAAGGGCTTCTTTTGCTGATCTCAACATTCTCTCCGCTTGACCATTGCTACTCAGATGGAAAGGTGAGCAAAGAGCATGTCTGATCCCCTGATCTGCTAGATAGGTTTCGAATTGTAAGGCCGTAAATTGGGGCCCGTTGTCAGAAACCAAGACATTGGGCAGGCCGTGCATGGAGAAAAGTCTCCATAGCATCTTAATGACTGCCTCTGCCATGGTGGAGGCCATGAGGGCCATTTCCAACCACTTTGAGTATGTGTCCATGACTATGAGGAAAGTTTGCCCTTGAGTAGGCCCAGCGAAATCAATGTGCAACCTGGACCAGGGTGACTTCAGCTGTTCCCACTCATGTGTGGGTGCTTCGGGTGAGTTGGCACTTTATAAAGGCTGTTTGTACCAGACTTACTGCCCTGGGCTGGATTGCGAGGTTGTCAGCTCTTTTCTATCTGCCTTTCGATCCCACTTTCGTCACCAGTGTTGGATAGGGTGAACGGATGAGGCAGGCAAAAGTGGCTTCAAAACAACAGCTCTTTATTCTACAACTATTTACAATCCAGCAAAGCTTCTGTCTGACAGTTAGCCCTTTTATAGGGAGCTGTCAGACGGTTCAGCCAATCAGCACACAGTATTCTCCCGCTGGAATGGAGGACCTGACAGAAGCCTATGTGCTTCAGTCCTAGTATCTAACAATTGTCAATGAGCAAAGTTGTGACATGGTGTTTGCTGAACAATTGCTTCACGCAACAACTGAAATTTTGGGTCCAATTCTGATTGTAAGTGAAGAATTACCTGTAAAGTCCAAAGGTTTCAGACTGTTCAGTAACTGTTTAAAAGTTGATGTCTTTACATTTTATACTAACCCATCATTTATCATGGTTTTGGCATGGCACAATATAGACATTATACATTTTATATGTCTGTTAATTATTCTGAAAAAGTAAGCAGAATGCAAAAATTGTCTTTTAAAAATGTTTTACAATGGCCAAAATATTCTAAGATTGTATTGAGATATTTAAGATAAAAGATAAGCGTTATGTCAGTTTAATTGGTACGAATCTAAGTGACTTACAGGAAATTAGAAGGAATATGTTGGGTCACAAAGGTAATAACACCCAAATCTCAGGAGATTCTGATTGATGTTGATGTTCTGATTGATCAATGTGATAGCGTGTTGTTCCAGAAATTGTTAGATTGTGGGCAAGGATGAAATGACATATGATTTAAAATATTTAGCTTCACAAGTAAGCTAAGAAAGCTAAGAAAAAAAGTGATTTTTCTATACGATTTTCTTTTCTTCTAGAGGAGATCCTTGTGAAAAATATTGAACCCATTTCATTGTTCCATCATTAACAGGTTATGAGGTTTCTGGAGTAGAAAATCTACCAAAAGAACCAGCGATCGTTGTTTATTACCATGGAGCCTTTCCAATGGACCACTATTTTTTTCTCCATAAGATTTATAGACTGACTGGGAAATTCATGTATTCTGTGATAGATCATACTTTTTTTTGTCTACCAGGTAAAAAAAAAATACTATATGTTTAGTTTTAATTATTTTGAAAGGATATTGATTCACTGACTTGGGAAGTCCAACTTTCCTTCTTTAAACTCTTAGTTGAATTATCATGGTAGGGAAAAACATGTTTTCTTTTACAAGCGAGAACTGAATGATTTTTTGGGTCTGCTTTTGCAGGACTAAATCTGTTCCTTGCACTCCAATGCGGTGTTCATCCCACAAGAGAAAAGAGTGTAAACCTTCTGAAACAAGGGCACCAGCTGACAGTTGCACCAGGAGGACTGCGAGAGCAGAACTATGGGAATAACCATTACAAACTAATATGGGGGAAACGGAAAGGATTTGCTCATATAGCTATAAATGCAAAAGTGGTGAGCCATTTGTCATTACATCCTTTTCCTAGTGTTGCTGTTAATTGCAATATGTGTTTGTAAATGCTATGCTTCAATTTCATATCATTCATTTATTTTTTTACAGAAAGGTGAATGCAACCCCCAATCAGATTTGACAGACCAGGAAATGGCAAATCTGTCCTCTGTGATACTCCAAAAATTTGGTTTCTTTACACATACTTCTATTATCCATATCTGTCCCTTTCGTATAATATTTATGGATTTTTTTATAGGCGACATTTACCATTAGTGTAGTGTTTCCCTATTCTAATTGCAATATTATTTTCTTCTCTTTTTCTTTTTGTTATTCACATGCTACTGTAGCTACATCTCTAGTTCATCAACACACTCAATTTTCACTGGTACCATGGATAATTGCCACAGTAAAGGCCTAATTTGTTGAGTAATACTTATTTTCCCTGGAATTTTCTTTCTTTTCTTTTTCGTTTTTCTAAAATAGGTTGTGTTCTCTGCGGATTTTTAAGTTTATACTATGTTGTAAGAAATAATATGCCATAAAGGCTTTATGTGAATCCCAAACCATTTCCAATCTGTGCTTTATATAAATATTTCCCCCCCAAATATATAGTATATATAAAGTGACCAGATTTTTTTTTTTAAGCGGGACATTGGCGGGGGGGGCGGGGCCGCCTGGATGCCGTCATTTGAGTTTTGCCCTCTGCGCATGCGCAGAAGGCAAAAGATGCTAATGTCGGCGTCCAGGTGGGGGGGGGCATTCCTTGGGGTGTCTTGCCTTGTCTTGTGTTTTGAAGCAAAAGCAACATTGTGTGCGTTGTGTGTGTGTGTGTGTGTCTTTTTTTTCAAAGCCCCGCGGGCGGCAGGGCGAGGTTTGGGCAAGGCAGGGGAGGCAAGCGGGAGAGTGGCCTAGCGGTTAGATCATCGGGCCCGACACCCGGGACCCCCCCCTCCCCATCCTTTCTCTCGCCAGCCGGCGGGCTTGCATTGGCGGCGTTCTAGCTTGGGGGGCGCCCGGTTGGGGAAGAAGGCGCGAGGTCGGCAGTGAAGACACTGCAGGGCTGCTCTCCCCCTCCCTTCCTCCCCCGGCAGCCACTGGGAAGGGGATCCAGTTTCCCGGCGATCACGTGCGGCTCATCCTTGCTCTACAAGGGCTCCCCCCTTCGGGAGCCGGCAGTAGCTTGGCAAGATCGCTCCCAAGAAGCGGCTCCTCCCCCCCACAAAGAGCAGAGACAGGCTGGCCTGGCTCCGGCACCTTTCCTCCCCAGGAATCCTTTCCCGGGTCTGCCACACGGGGGGAAGGAGCGGAGGTGTGGGGCACCCACCGGACGCCGCCCCGGAGAGAAGACCCGGCCCAGACGCAGCAGAGACGAGCCCCGGCCCCGGCCATGGCATTGGTAAAGGCTGCGATGAAGGGGTGGTGGTGGTGCACAAAGCTGCAGCCTCTGTCTGGCCTGGAGGAAAAGCTGGCTGACGGCGCGGGAAAAATCCTTCCTGGCCCTTGCCAGCCGGGCTTGGTCTTCTCTCCTGGGCGGCGTCCGGCGGGTGCCCCACGCCTCTGCTCCTTCCCCCCGTGTGGCAGACCCGGGAAAGGATTCCTGGGGAGGAAAGGTGCCGGAGCCAGGCCAGCCTGTCTCTGCTCTCTGCGGGGGGGGAGGGCCCGAGATTCAAAGAGTGAATGACATGCGGGAGGCGGGGAGGAAGCTGGGCGGGGCCTGACTCAGCTGCTGAAAGAGTCCCTGGACGTTGCTGGGAATCACCCTGGGGAGAGGAAGAGAAAAAAAAAGGTGCGGGCGGCTCTGATTTTTTTTTTACACCGGCCGCAGATTTCTGTGTGGGAGACATCCGGTCAGAAGGCGTCGTTTCAAAAAAGCGGGACTTTTTTGAAATGATGCGGGACGCGGGACAATTGGCTTAAAATCGGGTCTGTCCCGCCAAAAGCGGGATGTCTGGTCACCTTAAGTATATACCATATTTTTGGGAGTATAAGACACACCTTAGTTTTGGGGGAGAAAACAAGGAAAAAAGGCCTCTGCCTCCAAGCAATTTGCCAAACAGCAAACAGCAAATAGCAAACAGCACAGATGATATACACTGTTTGCTGTGTATTTATGTGCATGTGTGCCTGACCCATAGAAATAGCAAAGAATTGGAGAAATGTACATTATGCCAGAAAGTTTTCTTAAATGTAGTCACACTAACTCCTCCCAGTTATTTAAATAGATCTACTCCAAGGTAAGTCAGGATTTAACTCTAATACTAAACAGGACACTGTTACATTTCAGACTATACTTGTACAGAGCTGCTAAAATTAATTAAAATTTCTGGAAGTATACATTATTCTCTATTATTTAAAAGAAGATACAACAGCACTGGGCCTCTTCAGAGCAAGCATTTATTTTAAAAAGCTTCTTTATTTTGTTAAGTTGTCTAGATTTACAGGGGTCTCCAACCTTGGCAACTTTAAGACTTGTGGACTTCAACTCCCAGAATTCCACAGCCAGCAAAGCTAACAAAGCTAGCTGTGGAATTCTGGAAGTTGAAGTCCACAAGTCTTAAAATTGCCAAGGTTGGAGACCCCTGGCTCTAGAACAATAATAAAGCAGTCTTTAAAAAATAAGTCTAATAATTTGAACATTCTACAGACATTTATAGTTATTCACTTACCCCCTTCTATCCAGTTTAGCAGAAAATAAAAATCTGTGTGTCTCTCCCAGCTATTTGCCTTTGCAGCTAGTTTCACTAGTTTCACTTTCATTTTAGCACGGCAAATCAGCTGGGGATCGGGAAGCTGCTCAGGACTTGCCTGTCTTAACAGGCTGTTCCCTGTTTGCTGCAAACAGGTAAATTGCTGGAAGACAGAGGCCAAAGGGTGGGGTGGCTGTGTGGGTGGGGCTACATTCGGTGTATAAGACGCACCCAAGTTTTCACCCTCTTTTGCGGGGTAAAAAGGTACGTCTTATACTCCGAAAAATACAGTATATATCTCTTTACACTCCTGAACTATTATTGCTTTTTATGTAGCAACATTTCATTAATCCCCATCAAAAAGAATAAGATTTTCTTTTATAAGCCAAACTCACAGGATTATGAGCCAAAAAGGTTTTGGTAATATCGTGACTTTAGAAATCCTTGTAGTAAAGTTCTTTGAAATTCAAGTCATGTATATTCCTGAGAAGAATCTATTTCTTTCAGAAAAATAAGTATACTCTTTTGAATTGCCAGATTTCTGCTTCCATATATCAACTAGACCTACGTCAAAGAAAAGTTTTGGCAATTTGCCTTCAGTGATTTTAATATTCTTCTGAGATGTTCTGTCCAGTTGTGCTGAGATCACTCCATTCTAATCCCTCATTTAACACCAATTTTTATCAGACAAAGTCATTGATATCTCCATATATCATTTATAAAACAATATTTTCTTGTCCTTTGTGTCATAAATTCTGAGTTGAAAGTCTTTGATCCCTGCAAACAAACTTCCACCCCCAAATCTACCATACCCTTAATAAAATTTTAATTTTAGATAGAAATTTATACACAAAACAACTCCATTTTTTCTTGCTAAAATAAATTGTCTTAAAGCTTTTTACACATTTAAACCTACATTGATTATTTTTATAAATAATTCAACTAATTGAATATTTCTATACTCTTTCATCCTCCTATTTCTTGCCCAACAACTGCTTTGTGAAATGATTTGGTCTGAGAGAGAGTGACTGGCCAAAGTCACCCAGCCAGCTTTTATGCCTAAGTCAGGACTAGAACTCACAGTGCTCTAGTGTCTTAAACACTAGACAAGATTGGCTCTACATTTATGTTCTTATTTCCATATATTCTTTCATTCTTTTTTTAAAAAAATATCTTTAATTCTTTTTTTTAATATTTTTTAAAATAGTGTTTGTTTTCTTTTGAGGAACATCTGCTCTCTTTATATTCCACATTAAGCATTTATAATATATAATCAAGCCAAAAGTTTAGAAAAATTGATATCTGTAGTACTTAGTTAAATATCATCTCTTTCAATTTCCCCTTGCACCTGTTGGAGTATTTGCGTAGTCTGCTTTGACACTTTCATTTGACTCTCGTTCAATTCCTATTTGTTTTTCTAGGGATTCCCTTGCTTTCTGAACAGTTTGAAAACACTGCTAACCAAAAGCAAAAATTCATACCATTCAATTTGCTCTATTAAAGTGCCTTCTTTTTTAATCTCTCAATCAAAATACTCTTTTCTTTTATGCAAAATTCTAATACAAATTTCTTTAAAAATAATTATATCTGTGATGTCAATCTTCAATCTTGTATTAAAATGCTGCATCAAAATGTAATACCCTACCTTCTTTCTGACAGATGCAGCATAGATTTCCTCACATCTCTTATTCTCACAAATATGCTATTTATTCTATATATTTTATCGATTTCTCCCTCTGTATCTTTTTTCAGTATTTTTTACTAAGAATTATATTAAACAGATAAAGTTAATGTAAAAACTTATGTGGAAACTCATTTAAAAAGAAAAGAAATAGTAGAATAAAAAATATGGGAAAGTGTGGGAAAAAGAAAGAAAGAAATCCCACCCAAAGGAAATAGAAAAAGAAACTTCCACTTTAAACTTCCCCAGAAATATATTCAGATTTAAAAATTTATCACTTTAAATAGTACCAAATTCATTTTTATTTTCCATATCACATGTCATTTTCTGTAAACTCAGATCTAAATATTCATTTCTCCCTATTAATAATAAAATATGTGGCTTTGGCTAGTCCTGATCCAGCCCAACTCACATCACAGGGTTGTTGTTGGGAGGAAAATAGGAAAAGAAAGGAGTCCTTTTTAATTTTTAAATTATCCTCCAATTAATTTCCAAATGCAGTATTTCCATGTCTTATAGGTTGGAATTTTTAAGTTCATCTTAAAGTCCGTTTTGGTTATATTCAAAGGCATTTGTTCTCATTTAATAACAAGTTTTGATTTCATAAAAAGCTAAAAATATCAAACACTTCACAAAATCACAGTTTTTATATTTCATTTAAGGTATACAGTTTTGCTGTAAGAATTAGCCTTCGAAGTCTTGTTTTGAGTTTGAAATGTAAACAACAGATTTTTCAAACATTAGAAATTCTTTCTAATTGATTTCAAAGTCTTTCTTTCAATCAATTTCACAAACCCTTACATTTAAACATTTTCCAAGTGCAACTCTAAAATCATGCCTTTGCTGTATATTGCAAAAGTATAAATACAGTATATTATAAAGTTGGAACAAATAGTTTTCTTTCTTTTTAAATGGATTGAAGATTAACTCACTTGGAAAATGGTAAATCTACAGTTCTGAAGGTTTTTCAATCTTAATGAAACAGTGAAAAAGTAAAATGCCCTAGTGATTAAAAAATGAGATTTGGTCAAAATGCATTAAAAGCTGCATTTATGGTTTGGAAAATGATTTCCAGTTGATTGTATGCAGCTGTCTATGCCACCTACTCACAAAAATCAGCTGTCTGTAAAACATATGGCCAAACTCCAAATCATCTTTATTCCACAGTGTTTTGGCAGTCCAGAACTTAGATTCAGTTCTCTTTCAAATCATAATGTCCCTGCAATCCAGAAAAAAATGTGTTAGTTAGCCTTGCCTCATAGGAAGCCAATTTCTGCCTCTGTATCCTTATCATTCCTACAAATATCCAGTTCCTTCATCTAATTCATTTAAGCTTGTTCACAAATATTTTCACCCAAGAAATAATATTTTGGAATAACTGTTCCTTTTATCTGTATTAAATTTTCTTAAATCAACTCTTTCTAACTTTTTGCCAAAAATGTCTAAGTCATTAAAACCATTTCTCTCCTTTCGAATTTGTATTCGAAACCATGTAATAACTCATCAAGTTAACTTTAACACATTCTTCGGCTCAGTCTTTGTAAACAGTAATGGCTCATGCCCAATATTTCTTAATCGTACCACAAATAACTTCAACGATCTAACACAAATCGATTTTACAGAAGATAATGTTAGAAAGGCATTACGCAACCAAAAACCATCTCTCTTTCTATTGGACTTGATGAACTATGTGCATATTTCTTAAAAAAGCTCTCCACAACCTTAGCTGAACCCTTAAGCATAATTTTTGAAAAATTCTTCAGGACTAGCTCCTTACCCAACTTATGGTCACTAGCCACAGTCATTCCTATCTTCAAAAAAGGAGATCCAAGTAACATTGAAAATTACAGACCAATCTCTTTGTGTTGCGTCACCTGCAAAGTCATGGAATCAATCATAAACCAATCCATTACTCTCCACCTAGAAACTAACAACCTACTCTCTAACAAACAATTTTGTTTCAGGAAAAAATTATCCTGTAATCTGCAACACTTACACTGCAAAAACATATGGACCACACAACTCGATCAGGGTAAAACAATAGACGCAATTTACATAGACTTTTGTAAAGCCTTTGATTCAGTGGTACACGACAAACCACTTCTGAAACTAAAATCCTATGGCATCCCTGGACACCTACATGATTGGATAATTGTGTTCCTGTCAAACAAACAACATCTGGTTAAAATAGGGAGTGCCCTATCAAATCCTGCACCTGTCAACAGTGGTGTCCCTCAAGGCAGCGTTCTAGGACCAACACTCTTCATACTTTACATAAACAATCTTTGTGATCATATTATAAGCAACTGCATTCTCTTTGCTGACGATGTTAAACTATTTAACACCACCGACAATACTGCTACCCTTCAAAAAGACATTGACCATGTATCAGAATGGTCAAACAACTGGCAACTTCAAATCTCAACTAACAAATGCTTTGTCTTACACATTGGCAAAAAGAATCAGAATACAAAATACAAACTTGGAGGACACGACCTTTTAGATGACCCTCACTCTGTCAAAGACCTTGTAGTACTCATATCTAATGACCTAAGGGCCAGAGCCCACTGTAACAACATTGCCAAAAAGGCACTAAGAGTTGCTAATCTAATGTTGTGCAGCTTCTTCTCTGTCAATATTACACTGATAACCAGAGCATACAAAACATTTGTTAGACCAATTCTTGAATACAGCTCACCTGTCTGGAACCTGCACTGCATATTGGACATTAATACAACCGAGAGAGTCCAGAAATATTTCAAAGAAGAGTCCTCCACTCATCTGCTCGCAATAGAATACCTTATTCCACCAGACTTGAAATATTGGGATTAGACAATTTAGAACTACGTCGCCTTCGATCTGATCTAAATGTAGTTTATAAAATCATATACCAAAATGCCCTTCCTGTCAATGATTACTTCAGCTTCAACCACAACAATACATGAGCATGCAATAGATACAAACTTAATGTAAACCGCTCCAAATTCGACTGCAGAAAAAACGACTTCAGCAACAGAGTGATCAATGCCTGGAATGCACTACCCGAGTCTGTGGTTTCTTCCCCAAACCCCCAAAACTTTAACCTTAGACTGTCTAGAGTTGACCTCACCCCATTCCTAAGAGGTCTGTAAGGGGTGTGCATAAGCGCACCATTGTGCCTACCGTCCCTGTCTTACTGTCCTATTGTCCTCATTTATCTGTACTTCTTTGCTTATGTTATGTTTATACAAACACCTATCTTGTACATGTTTGACAAACAAATAAATAAATAAAATAAAATAAATAAGTGTAATTTATCTTCTGTGTTCAGAAATTCTATCTTTAGCTATAAGTTAGTTATATCTGGAATTGGTTAAGAAATGAGGTTTGTGTGAACTTTGCATCCATATATGATAAATGATGGGTGGTAAGCCTGACTGCATGGTCTCAAATCCCAGCCACTCAGCTCACAAGCCAATCACAAAAGCTTCAGTCCTTGCAGTCTGCTCCTAAGAAGCAGCTTTCTGGAGTGCAAGTGGGCATCTTGTGATGTCTCCTGTTTCTGGAGAA
Source organism: Diadophis punctatus similis (assembly GCA_023053685.1). Classification (NCBI taxonomy): domain Eukaryota; kingdom Metazoa; phylum Chordata; class Lepidosauria; order Squamata; family Dipsadidae; genus Diadophis; species Diadophis punctatus. The sequence goes on from JALIGW010000003.1 coordinate 165,352,606, forward strand.
TCTTTGCAGCCACAATTTGCCATCTGGTATACATTTGTAGATGAAATATGCAATGTACCCTGATGTATTTCTCCTCCATGAAGGAATAACCTATTCCCCACCAAAATCTTAATTAAAAGATGGTCACACTATGTCACTTTCCTAGAATTAACTGTGAAAGAGAAAGGGACAGTTGGAAAGTTGATCCATGATGATCCCTCTCCTATAGGAAACAGTGAAACCCAGCTTTTGCCAACGGATGCTGAGTGTGATTAGATGCATGAGAATTCAGCACTGAAGAAAGAATGAAGGACGACAGTTCAGCATGTCAGAAGCTGAGTTCAAATTTCATTTAGTAAGGTAGTGCAACTGTTGCAGTGTTTAAAATCTCAGAAGCAAATATCTGATAGGAAGTCAAAAGATGCAATGACCTTAGCAACATAGATTGTCAATATTAATTTCTCAAAGTGATCTTTTAATATATCTATTTAAGTCTGAACAATACATTTCATTCTTTTCATGTACAGTGACTAAAATAGTCTCATTATTTGTTTCTTTTATATTTTCTAGCCAATCGTCCCTGTGTTTACACAAAATACTAGAGAAGGATATGTAACATATGGAAATATAAGTAAGTAAAACTTTATGTATTCTCAGGAATATTATTATTTTTAAGGCTATAAATCTATGCATCTGCATCTTTGCCTATCATGTTTAATTTCAAAGATACTGTAGCTCAACCATCAGAGCTTTGCTGGAAAACCTGATTCGGTACATTTCCCATAACTGACATGACATCATGCGATTATATGGACACAAGGCTGACCTAGAAATTACGGAAATTCAGCAAAGTTAACTATATACTTTAAATGCATTGGTGCTTATTACAAGAAGTCTGCCTGTCTGTCTATCCATCAGCTTGCCTTCTATCAGTCTTGTGAGATCTATGTGTATGTTTTTCCATATTCTAATTTTCTAACCCTTTTAAAATTTAAGTTGAACTTTGCAAATTGTAGGGCTCAAACATGGGAGCTTTTTTCCCCTTTCAACTGGAAAACCTTTACTTTAATAAGTTCCAAAACTGCTACTAAAAATTGCTAGTATTTAGTTAGGCTTCTAGAAAGACTAATACATAACTCTTTGCAGGTTGCTAATATGTGTTTCTGAAATTTTCTAAATCTTGTACCCAGGACCAATGAGATGGTTATATGAGCGAACACGATGGTTCGCCTTTCCATTATGTGGAATGTTTCCAGTTAAACTTATAACCCATATTGGAAAACCAATTCCATATGATCCAGATATAACTGCTGAAAAATTAGCTGAAAAAGTAAGTATATTCTATTATAAGGGAATAAAATATATATTCAGATTCACACTTTGTTCATGAAATTATAGTAACAGTTATTGGAATACATTACTTAGATATGCAGAAGTATAGTTGAGTGCTTGTACCTAACTATCAGTGTAAGACTATCTCACTCCATCCCTCCATCCCTCCATCCCCCATCCAGCACTGTTTAAACATCACTTATTCAAACTATTCAGTAGGGCTTTCTGCATGCTTAAATGAAAACATTTAGCTATCATACTAAAGCCCTAAGAACTGCAGCAAACAGTTCTAGGTTGTCTTCAATGGCAGCTTCACATAGAAATAATGAAAACATTTTGAGAAATGACAAAGGCAGGAGTCACTGTCTGAAGACCTAGTCCAAGAATAGGTATAGCTTTCATATCTGTTGAAGACTGTTTAGGGCACAGCTTCAATCTCCTGATCGAGCAGAAGCTGCAGTCCAGAAGTAGCCCAATTGCATACCAACATTTTTTGTATGACTGTAACCATGTCAAGATCAGTAGACAGAATTTTCATGTAATCAGATGATTTCGGTATAATAATAAATTTGCCTTGCTGGGATTCAACTCTTAATTCCTTCCAGTCCTTCACAAATCCAAGCAGCAATCAAGACTTCCATGTATCTCCTGTTCAGCCTGTAATGCTGGTAAACATCACAGCATTAATGATAAGAGTCCCCAGATTGTTAAATGACAAAGTGATTCAACTCAGTCACATTTGTAGCATTTTATAGTCCTTAGACCACCTTTCTATATGTCCTGTCTCTTTATTTCTCTGATCAAAGGAATGGAGCATCTTTTCCTTAGAAGAACAATGGGCTGGACACGGAATGCAAGAGGGAAGCTCAGCTGCGAGATTTATAGGGTCACATAGCCTATAAAGCCATAATCAAATTCCTTTGGGATATACACGTTTTGAAAAACCAGATATTGTGGCATCTTAACTGAGATTCACATATTCAAGTAAATGCTGAAACCAGACAATTGTGGTTTACTCAACAAGCCACAGTTAGAATAGGAAGAAGAGGGGATAGAAGAGAGGAGCGGAAAGGAGAAAAGGAAGAGAGGAGGTTGGCAGGTGATAAGGAAGAGGAAGGAGGAGGAGGGGAGGAGAAGAGAGAGGGGAGGAGAGGTTGAGAAAGAGTAGGAAAAAGTCAGAGGAAGGAAGAAGAGGGAAGTAGGAAGTAGGAAGAAGGGAGAGAATGAGAAAGAATGTAGAGGAGAGGAGAGGAGGTGAGAGAGAGGGGAATGATATGATCTGGTATAGGGGAAACAGAAGAGCAAATTGATAATGATATATGTAAGATTATTTGTTTATTTAATGATAATGTATAAATATAGATTAATACCTGATAAGATGTTATGGTATATGTATTGATGTATATACAAGGAGTAAAAAAATTTAAAAATGCAAAAAAAAACACAACAACAACAAGAAGCCACAGTTGGTAACAAATTAAACAAAAGGCATCCAGGTTCTATTTTGTTTTTTTTAATTATACTACTAAATGCAGGTAGAGAAGTAGCTCTATACTGTATATACACCATATGATTTTTCCAAAGGAAAAATGTGATTTTTCTGATTATATACAGTATGGCATCAGTAGGAATAAAAAAAATTGCCATAAATTGGAATTTTACATATACAGTATGTTTAAATATGTGGTCTGTTCTATAGAAGAGTCAATATCTTTTGGTTCTGAAATGTTCTCTCTATAATTCCTGAAATATAAATCTAATTATATCACCTTTTTTCTTTCTTTTCCGCATCCCACCCCACCCCATGCCACTCCACCTCTCCAACAGACTCAAAGGGCAATAGAGGCTTTACGGAACAAACACCAGAAAATCCCAGGAAGCATATTGCATGCTTTTAGGCAACGCTTTGAGATACGTAACAAAGAAAAACAGTGATATAACATCAATAATCTGTGTAGAATATATATATATATATATATATATATATATATATATATATATATATATATATATATATATATATATATATATATATATATATATATATATATATATATATATATATATATGCTTATATAATACATGTGTATGTGTAGTTTTCTGTTCCCCAAGGCACTTTTGTTAAAATAAATGAAGACGCAAGATGGGGAAGAATATATGTTTACTTCAATGTGTTTAAATCCCCATCATCAGATTAAATTTCATTTGAAAATATCAAAGCATTACATGATGATTAGTTGAAGAGATCACCATTGCCCAGGGGACACCAGGTTGAGGGCTCCTTCATGTTCCTGGTCTCAATGGTCCAAACTCCAGAGTTTGCCAAAACAGAAGCACAATCACTTCAGCTAGCAGTGCTTTTGCAGCAAACAGTCTGCCAGGACTCTCCTCTCCTTTCCCAGCAACCAGCTCTGTGGGCCACTGCCGCTCTGTTACAGCCACCACTGGTCAGCTGGATCTCGGCATCCTGGCGCACCACCAATCAGCTGGGCAGAGCAACCAGAAACGCTGCTATTGCGCGCTGCCTCCAACTGGAGAGTCTATACCAGTGATGGCTAACCTTTTTGTCATCACGTGCCAAAAGCGTGCATGCGCATCTGCACCCATAATGCAATGTGCATGTGACGTCCCTGTGCTTTCCCATGCATGCACGCACAAACTCCCGTGCTCCCCCTGCCCCCCATGCATGCATATGCAACCACCATGCATGCGCGGCACAATCCCAAAAATCAGCTGGCCGGCAGAAGGCATGCACGCATGCACGGTGGAACGGAGCTGGTGTGACGGCTTCCATGCCTGCAGAGAGGGCTCTGCGTGCCACCTGTAGCACGCGTGCCATAGGTTTGCCATCAAGGGTCTATACCATTTCATACAAGTGGCTGTCCAATCTCTTCTTGAAAACTTCCAGTGATGGGGTACCCAGAACTTCTGAAGGCAAGGCATTCCATTGGTTGATTGTTCTCACTGTTAGGAAATTTCTCCTTAGTTCTAGGTTGCTTCTCTCCTTGACTAGTTTCCATCCATTGTGTTTTGTCCCAGCTACGAATGTAACACCACACCCAGTTGGTACAAACTTGTTTAATACAATTAATCACTACTAATAAACTTCTTAGCAGTGGTATTCTACAAGCACACCAATTCTACAAGCAGTATTTTCATGCCAGCAACCAGCTGCTAATTAATCTTCATTAACAGCAGGATTCAGTTCAAAGAGTCTTACAGCCAAGAAGAACAATTAGATCTTGATATCTTACAAGGCTTCCAAGAGTTGGCAAAATGCCCAGAGGTAGTTCTTGATAATCCAAGTCGAAGCAGAGAAACAAATCAGACATTTTACAGATACAGAGCACGAACTATGATAAGACAGAGTTCCAAATGTTGTTTCCTGCAGCTTGTCAACTGCCTGTGATGTCCTTAAGTAGACTAGGAGAGTGGCTCAAGTCTTACTCCCAAGGAGACCTCCTCTGGAGTAACCATTCCTGCCTCTTAGCAGCTCTGCGTGCTCTTGTATTCAGAAGAGGAGAAGCCTCTTCTCCCTCATCCCTGCTATGAGGTGCGGGAGGTTCCGAAGGCCGTGGCTGAACCTCAGCCTCTGGCACTGAGTCCTTGCCAGCCTCTTCACTGTTCAACTTGGGTGCCAGCTGCATGGGTCATAGGCCTAACACCAAGTCGGTCTCCTCTCGAACGGGATCAGCTATCAGCTGCACGGGCTGCTGGCGGGCCACAACACATTGGTTCTTGTCCTGCCCTCAGGTGCTTTAGTAAATAGTTTTCCCCCTTCATCTTTGTGACATCCCCTCAAATACTGGACCACTGCTATTATACTGTATTACCCCTAGTCTTTATTTTCACTAAACTAGACATACCCAATTCCTGCAACAATTCTTCATATCTTTTTATATGTCTCCAGCCTCCTAATCATCTTTGTTTCTCTTTTCTGCATTGTTACCAGAGACTCAACATCTTTTTTTGTATTGTGGTGACCAAAACTGGATGCAGTATTCCAAATCATTGGCTCAATCACTCTCTTTCAGCCCAGCCTGGCAGTTAGGGTAAATGGTAGCTGAATCCTGATTATGTCCACACAGGTAGTGGCTTAAATATCATCCAAACCACTGCATAAGCCAACTGCTCTGCACTGGCATTTCTATAAAAGGAACAGCAACAAAATTCAGCATGCTGCAAAGCATTTGTCCATGGAGAGGTCAATCCCTTCACGCTGGTCCCAATGAAGCTTGTTTGCATTTGCTCTTTGATTTAAAAAAATTAAGAGAAGGACTGCTACATTTTTTATATAATTTGAGGTTCACATTTTTTCCCATCTATGGGTCCTGAAGCATAATAATAGAATAGAATAGAATAGAATAGAATAGAATAGAATAGAATAGAATAGAATAGAATAGAATAGAATAGAATAGAATAGAATAGAATAGAATGGAATAGAATTTTTTATTGGCCAAGTGTTTGGACACACAAGGAATTTGTCTTTGCATATATGCTCTCAGCATACCTAAGCAGACTAAAATACATTCATCAAGAATAAAAAGATACAACACTTAGTGATAGTCAAATCAAATTGTACTAGGAAACAAATAAAAACAATATAAATTGAAAGATACAAGCAACATGGTTATAGTAATAAGTGGGAAGAGATAGATACTAGTAAGGAAGAGAATAATAATAGTAATACAGTCTTAGTAAATGATTTGACAGTGTTGTGGGAATTAGTTGTTAAACAGAGTAATAGCATTCGGGGGGAAACTGGTGTGCAGTGCCCTGTGGCATCATTTTGAGGGTAGAAGTTGAAACAATTTATGTCCAGGATGTGAGGAGTCTGTAGATATTTTCACAGCCTTCTTTTTGACTCGTGCAGTATACAGATCCTCAATGGAAGGCAGGTTGGTAGCAATTGTTTTTTCTGCAGTTCTAATTATCCATTGAAGTCTGTTTTTGTCTCATTTGGTTGCAGAGCCAAACCAGACAGGTGACAGACTCAATCATTCCTCTGTAGATTTTAATCAGCACCCCCTTGGGCAGTTTGACCTTTCTGAGTTGGCGCAGAAAGAACATTCTTTGTTGTGCTTTGTTATGATGTTTTTGATGTTAAATGTCCATTTTAAGTCTTGAGATATGATAGAACCTAGAAACTTGAAGGACTCTACTGTTGATACTGTGTTGTCTAGTATTGTAAGAGGTGGTAGTACAGGAGGTTTTCTACTAAAATCCACCACCATTTCTACGGTTTTGAGTGTATTTAGTTCAAGATTGTTCAGGTTGCACCACAAGGCTAGTTGTTCAATCTCCCGTCTGTATGCAGATTCATCGTTGTCTTGAATGAGACCAATCACTGTTGTGTCATCTACAAACTTCAGTATTTTAACAGAGGGATCTTTTGAGATGCAGTCATTGGTGTACAGAGAGAAGAGAAGTGGAGAGAGCACATAGCACAATTCTTTACTAATTGTGCAGGTATCTGATGTGATTTTGCCTAGCTTCTGGTAAAGATTTTGCAGGTAAAGATGGGGGCCAGTTGGTCAGCACAAGTTTTTAAGCAAGAAGGAGTTATCTTGTCTGGACCTGATGCTTTTCCTGGTTTTTGTCTGTGAAATAGGCTTTGCACCTCATTCTCTGTAATCACCAGAGGTTGTGGGCCCAATGGGATAAAGTAGGTTGTTGGAGGCTTGGCTGTTGTTGGTGTGTCTGAGGTGGGGATTGTGGAGATGGGTGGCAATAGTTTTCTCTCAGACCTGCAGTAAAACACATTCAGGTCATCTGCCAGTTGTTGATTTCCTTCAGCTTGGGAAGAAGGTTTGCTGTAATCGGTGATATTTTAAAGAGTTTTCCACATTATTTGCTGGTTCATTTGTTGAGAACTGATTCCTTAGCTTTTCAGAGTAGCTTCTTTTTGCTGCTCTGATCTCCCTTGTTAATACGTTTCTGGCCTGATTGTACAGCATTCTATCGCCTTTTCTGTAGGTTTCCTCTTTGGAATAGCTGCTTAAGTTTAGCTATGAACCAAGGTTTATTGTACTGTATATTCGCAGGTTTCTGGTCGGCATCTTCCCACTCTTTCCTCATTCCCCATTAGCCAATAAGCTAATTTGATAGAGGAAGCTTTATGGGACAGGTGGCAGAAAATACAGCTATGCAGCATAGATCTAGGGCAACTATTTGAGATACATCTCAAAGATTATATAGCTTGACCTACAAACCAAAGAAGGGGTTTGTCACTGCATTTTTTTGTATTTGCCAGCTGAGCTTCCATTCTGAACTTTACAGTAGCTGGCCACTTATGTCAACATAGAGATAACAGTGTCTTGTGATTTATGAGCTACTGCGCATGTCTTTATTATTCTCTTATTTTCTTTACTTTGTCCGTCTCTGAGATATCACTACCGGTAAGATGTAGTTAGCTATATTTTTTACTTTTATAATAAAGATGTTTATTAGAATATATACTTCGGGTTTCTTTTCTTTAAGAGTATACTCCATGGGTAACAAGATCCATTCTCCTCTAATTAAGTACAATTTCCCCCGGGGGAACGAAGTTGATTCACGCTTCGACAAGACCATTCACTCTGTAGATATTAGCTTTATTAAGCAATTCTTATTCATGTTTTCAGTGTACAATTGTCTCTAGTGGGTGGACCTAGCCTCCAAGAATGGGTTAAACCTGCCCTCTAGCCAATTAGGACCGAGTTTTACAAAGCTATAAATATGACCCCTCTGCATTTGGCACCCCGTCTTTTCCTTGGTCCTTAGCCAAAAGAGGACAAGTGCTTTTCCATTCTTCGAGACTTCTCCACACCACTTTCCAGTCAACTGAATCATCTAATTCTAATCGTGAGTGTTCCATCGATCGCAGCCTCCCCGACTGACAGCTGTCATCCCGTCTCGGGTTGAGGGCTACAGGCGTTTGCCCAGCTGTGGCCAGCACCCCCCAGCTGAAGGCCCGATTACCTGATAGTGCCCTATTCCAGCTGCAGAGCGGTGCACGAGCTGGCTTCACCTGTCACCATCAGACCAGCTCCGCTGTGACTGCTGCTTGTAGGGGAGAGATGTTTTTCACAAGAATGAACTTGCCAGATGCCGTAGAAGCCTTGCGCTTGGGTGGCTGCCGTGCCTCTCCCTTCCAGCTGGAGCCCGTGCTCTGATAGCCAGCTGGGTACCTTCTTCCAACAGATTGAGCCGATCAGGTGCGTAGCCGCGCCAGGCTCCCGGCGACAATCGGAAACAAGCAGTCTCCTTGTCATCACCCCGTTTTCCAAAAAAAGTTGTGCCAATCACCGTGAGCAGCAGCGCTTGGCGCCTTACAAAATTCAAATGAGGGCTGCCTCCCTGTTGACGGGCCAGCGGGCACTTTGGCGTGAAAGACTGTTAATTGACAGGATCAGCTGCTGACATCATTGGTGGCCATTTTGTTTGTTGCACTTGAGTGGAGGAGTGTAATTGCCTGCCTGCAGCCAAACACAGCAGGGGTGGGCCACCTAAAATGCAGTTCATGCAGCTTAAAGGCCTTGGTTCACCTACTCAGCACTACCATGGCTGATGACCCAAAAGGGGAAGGCCAAAGCCAAAACCAGCAGGCCTTGTCCTCAGGATTAACAATTGGCAGACTCAGCCGCCTCTCAGGCCCCTTCAGGGGCCCAGGACAGGTCCCCTCTGGCCCAGCCCCCACCCATGGCCTAAGGCATCAAGGCCACAGGCTGCTGAGGGCCACATGGCTTCCTCCAGGGGGAAACAGCACTCACTGCCAGCTCATGGCCAGGAGTCCCCCTCTATGATGGGTGCAGCTTCCCAGGTTCCACGGGGTCAACAACTGACACTCAAGCCCACAAGCATGCCTTATCCAGATCCAGTGACAGCCTCTCTCTGGACAACTTGAATGTCCGCTTACCAGAGGGGGACATTTGGGGGCCCTCAGCCTCGGGCAGGGAGACAAGAGAGCGCAGCGAACCTGCCCCCCACAGGGAGGTGCCCTGGAGGACAGGGTAGTTCAGGACAAAATTAATGCAGCAATTCGCAAGGGAATTGAAGCTGGCATCAAGGCCGTGACCAGCTCTACCCAGCAGGCGCTCAGCCTCCCTCTGCCAGCTGATAGCCACCTGGACACTGAATATGATCCTTGTGGGGGATATGACGAGGGGGGATACTACCCCCAGGGGTCTAATCCCTCCATTGGAGACCTTGAGGGGGATCAACTGGAGAAGGGTCAGATAGATGATGATCTGTTAGAGGCTAAGATGTCAGAGGATGAGGATCTTGAACCTGAGCCCTCCACCTCCATGGGTCTCTTCCATCCTAGTCTGTTTTGATCCCTCCTCCACAAAGCTAAGGCTACAGCGAATCTCCCCCCACCCCCTTCTGACTCTCAGACAGCTGGGGCTCAGGGGGACCCTATATTTGAGGAGGCCACCACCTCACAAAAGGAGGTGATACCAGCCCCAAATTTTTTTGTTGACTCAATACTAAAACAGTGGCACTCTCCAGCATCTGGACCCCTCCCCAGTGTGCTGGATAAGAGATATTTCAATGTGGCCACACAGCTTGCTCAGCATCTGCCGGTTCCTCCCATGGACAGTCCGGTGCTGGCCTTGTATTCCAACACACAAATGCCCGGCGATGCGGAGGAGCTGCTCAAGCCGGAGGACTGTCACACCAGTTGGCTGCCTCGGCAGTGAGGGCGTCCACGACGGCTTCATTCTTTTGCCGTGCATCGCTAAAGTGGCTACATGTCCTGCAGGACCACATTCCGAAGGCTGACACCCGGGTGTACCAAGACATCACCAAATTGCTGGCAGTGGCGCAATTTACGTCAGATGCCACACTGCAGGCAGCCCGGTTTGTGGCCTGGTCTATGGGGTCAGCAGTGGTTGCCCAGCGGATGCACTAACTCCACAGCTGGCCAGCTGATGTCCACCATAAGTGAAGCTGGCCACCGCTCCCATCTCTGGTCAGTCCCTCTTTGGCCCGGCACTGGACCCTATTGTCACCAAAACCAGGGACAAATGCAAAGTGCTCCCTTCATGCACAAGGAAAGCCAATAGGGCATCCTCCTATTTCAGGAGGGGTTCTAGAGCCCCGGACCAATCCTACAACCGGCCACAGGGGCAGTATGTGTATCAGGGGCAGTATGGGGCTAGATAATGTATGGCCTCAGATAGACCCTTCTGGGGTAACCAGTCTAAATGGCCCTTTAAAGGGGCCGGTGGTTGCCCCTTCCATCGGTACAAGTAAATCTGAACCGGATCCTCCCATTGGGGGTTGCCTGGCTTTCAGGGCTATCTCTTGAGTTTCTCTCCACTCCTCCGATGTTTTTTCTGCACTGCCCCTTGTCATCAAATTCCACCAAACGGGTCCTTATGAATCAGGCCATCCAGCACCTGCTGGACATTCGAGCCATTCAGCAGATGCCTGAGGACCAGCAGGGGCAGGGATTCTATTCCATTTTATTCGTAGTACCTAAATCCTCAGGTGGGTGGAGAGCCATTCTTGATTTAAAATGCCTAAACAAATATGTAAAATATAGAAAATTCAAAATGCACACCCTGCAATCAATTCTGGCCGGTATTAGGGAGGGGGATTTCCTCTCATCAATTGATCTATCGGAGGGTTACCTCCTCATTCCAATTCACCCAGGCCATCGCCAATACCTCCGGTTTTGTTATGCAGGGGTGCATTACAAATATATAGCGTTACCCTTCAGCCTGTCCTCAGTGCCGAGGGTGTTCACCGAGGTCCTAGCCGCTCTGACCGCCCATCTACGGTCGATCCCCATGCATGTCTAGTGTTACCTGGATGACATCCTCATCCAATCCTCCTCTCTGTGCCAGACAGAGAAGGATGTCCAGGTAATCCTTACCACCCTTGAGCACCATGGGTTCCTTGTCAACCTGGGGAAGATCCAGATGTCCACTTCCACCAGGGTGACTCATCTGGGGGCCATTATTGACTCTCTGGAGTGCAGGGTGTACCTATCCCAGGAACGGAGGGGCAGCCTATTGGACTTCATCCAGCGTGTTCTGGTCCAAACATCGGTTCCCCTGAACCAATTGTCCTCCCTCCTGGACAAGATGATATCTGCCATACACATCACTCCATGGGCTCACCTGCATTCCAGAGACCTTCAGTGGTTTCTTCTCCCTTTCCAGTGGTCCGGACGCAGCACCTCCCCGGCCAGAGTCAAGCTCCCAGCTGAGTGCGAAGGTCCCTTCCATGGTGGACTTTGGCCGCTCTCGACAATGGGACTTGCTTCCTGGAGCCCCAGAAGCTGACCCTAACCACCGATGCCAGCACTATGGGTTGGGGGGCCCACCTTCAGTCACAGGTTGCCCAGGGCACGTGGTCCCTTACAGAACAAGGCCTTCCCATCAATCTGCTGGAGATGAGGGCAGTACGTCTGGCCCTCAACCACTTCAGGGGCCTTCTGTCTGGCCAACATATACTAGTCCTGACAGACAATGTCACCACAAAGGCCCATATCAACAGACAATGTCCAAGGCTCTCATGGCAGAGGCGATGTTACTCGGGCTATGGGCAGAGAGATATGTTCTGCATTTCAGCAGAACATATCTCCGGGGTGATCAATATGACGGCGGACTGGCTCAGCCAGAATCCCATCAATCCAGCAGAGTGGAGCCTCCACCTGGACCTGTTCCAGCAGCTTGTCAATCAGTTCGGTCTGCCAGTCATGGACCGCTTTGTCACCCCGGTGAATGCCAGGCTCCCCAGGTTCCTCACCAGGTACCAGATGCCGGGAGCAGAGGGCACAGATGCTCTTCATTGCGCCTGAGCGCAAGGGCTCCTGTATGCCTTTCCCCCCTTACCGTTGATCCCCAAGGTCATCCGGAGGGTCCTGCAGGTGCGGGTGGAAGTGGTTCTCCTAGCCCCCCATTGGCCCAGGAAAGCCTGGTTCGCGGACCTTATGTCCCTATCCGTGTCACCACTTTGGCAGATCACGCCAACAGAGTGGTCGCCTGTCCGGGGTCAGTCCATCATCCAGAGCCTCATTGGCTTCAGCTGACCACCTGGCACTTGAGCGGCTCACTCTGAGGCATCGCCTGGTCCCTGAGAACATCACCCAGATTATACTGACCTCCAGAAGGCCAGCCACGGAGCGTATTTATTCAGCCACGTGGAAGGCTTTCCGTAATTGGTGTGCACAGGTGGGATACTCTCCCGTGGACTTGTCCATTATAAACATCATCCAGTTCCTGCGCCAGGGCCTCACCAGGGGGCTCTCTCCTAATATGCTCCATTGCCAGGTGGCTGCCCTGTGCACAGTCCTATCCTGTCAGTCATTGGACTCTCTATCTGCCCATCCTCTCCTCTGCCAGTTCCTCAAGGAGGCAGTCAACCTGTGTCCCCCCATGGTCCATAGGTGGTATTGTCTGCTCTTACTGCAGGGCCCTTTGAACCGCTACACGCTGCTTCCCTATGTCACCTAACTTATAAAGTTGTGTTTTTGGTAGTGGTGACCTCTGCCTGCAGGATCTCTGAGCTCGCGGCCCTGTCAGTGAGGGGGGACCTGTGCGTCTTTCACTCCAACAGGGTGGTCCTCAGGTTGGACCCTACCTTTGTTCCAAAAATCAATACTTATTTTCATAGAGCGCAGGAAATTGTTCTCCCCAGTTTCTTCCAGAATCCGCTTAATGACTCTGAAAGTGCTTGGCATCTGCTAGACGTCAGGCACGCTTTAGACATTTATTTGCAACGCACCTCTAGCTTCCGACGAACTGAGGTGCTCTTCGTGTCCTTTCAGCCCTCTTCAATGGGACAAAAGGCTTCCTCCTCCATGGTGGGATGTTGGCTTCATGTGGCTATTTCTTTGGCCTATGAACAGCTGTTGTTGCCCTGGCCTCTTGGACTCACTGCTCATTCCACTCGCAGTGCGGCCACCACTGCTGCGTGGCATGCCTGCACTTCCATAGAGGAGGTCTTCTGGGCGGATACCTGGTCCTCCCCAATGCTGTTCATCCGCCACTATAAACTGGACACCTACGCCTCCGAGGAAGCTGACTTTGGACGGAGGGTGTTGCACCAGGTGGTGCAGGATGGTTGGGGGTTTCAGCCAGATGTAGATAGCCCGCCCTAGGGACACTGTTCTTTGGTATGTCCCATTCTTGGAGGCTAGCTCCACCCACTAGGGAGAAAGGGCGTTTATACTTAACTGAACGCCCCTTCTCGTAGGGTGGAGCTAGCCTCCAAGTCCCCCCCCCCCCCATTTTGGGTCTGGCTGGACTGTCGTTCTTTTTCGCTATAAATAGGTTGTTCATTCCGTGGTTCTCCTGTTTTTTTGTATTTGAATAAATTGACTGGACTTTTTCTGGAAAAGCATGTTGAGTCTGACCTTCGTCCCTCGTAAAAGAGGGGGTGCTAATGCAGAGGGGTCATATTTATAGCTTTGTAAAATTGGCTAGAGGGCAGGTTTAACCCTTTCTTGGAGGCTAGCTCCACCCTACGAGAAGGGGCATTCAGGTAAGTATACGCCCTTTTTCTTTCATATTTCCAAGATAGACACAGGAAGAGCTCTCATTTATTCTCCCTCCAATTGTTTCCCAATTTTGCAAAGTGTTTTATGGTTTATTATTACCACATTCATCTGCACTCATATTTGGTTCTGTAACTTCATTTCCATTGTTAAACAAAAAATCCTTCCTTTTGACATATTGTTTGACTACTAAATTGTGGTTTATGAGCAAACACAATACTGTATCAATTATAAAAATATCCTAGCAATTTAAAACTTTTAAACTCTTCCTGAGACTTTGATGAGTAAAGGGAAGTCTATGTCCTCTGATCGTATTCAAAATCAAGTCAAAAATGCATCATTGCTTCTATTCATACATGATCTTCAGACAGAACTGCTAATCATCATTTGTTGCCCAGGACACAGTTTATTTATTTATTTATTTATTTATTTATTTATTTATTTATTTATTTATTTATTTATTTATTTATTTATTTATTTATTTATTTATTTATTTATTTATTTATTGTTAAATTTATATACCGCCCATTGGGGACTCAGGGCGGTGAACAGCCAAGTAAAAATACAATATAAACATTAAAATATATATACATTTAAAAGAAAATATTAGATGTGGCCCTGATTTAAGACAATATAATTAAAATTTGGTAAAATTTGGTAAAATCTTAAAAACCCCAAAAACGTTTTCATACCAGCCCGGCTTGATAAAAATAGTACGTCTTGAGGGCACGGCGGAAGGTGGCCAGGTCATGAATGGTTCTTAAATCTGGAGGGAGCTGGTTCCAGAGGGTGGGTGCTCCCACAGAGAAGGCCCTCCCCCTGGGTGTCACCAGCCTACACTGCTTGGGTATTTCAGATTTCTGGTTTGAGTTCAGCCTGTTAGTCTCTTTCAAGAAAAACAAATCTTGTGCAAGTTCAAAGGAGCAATAGATGGTCGTGTTTTTAGGAACATTTTCTTAGACATAATATCACCTTTGTGTAGCTCTCAATGGAAATTAAGCTGGGAGTGGGGAAGTGCATACCTTCAATGGGGTTGATTATTGCTTGACATGCTTTATAGAGTTGAGCAAAAGTGAGAGATGAGGCTTTTTTGTTTCTCATTTTTTGTAAAAAGGCAGTTTGTAAGCAAAAGTTGCTTTATGCATTTAAACCAGGACTTCTTGTTCCAAAATAGCCTAGCCAGATGTGTTTATAGACCAGCTGTCTGCAAGGAGTATAAATCCTTCCATTCCACACCATTCAGTCAGAGCTGAAAAAGCTTCTTGGATGAGAAGCGAAACGTTTCCAAAGAAAACCCAGAAAGTCCAGTTGTCTCTTGAAAAAAGCACCTTTGGGACAAATATGTTTATATAACAGTCTGAGTACAAAGAAAACCAACCACATTATTACCTATTTATATAGTAAATCCACACTGTTTTGTAATGTGTATGAATCAGGGAAATGTGACTAGAATAAACCATAGATCTGTGGCTTATAACATATTACACTTCAGGAAGAGGCTTTTTCAAGGCCTTTAATGAGGACTTAAAGTCACCCACATAAATGGCAGCATTCTAAGCATTACCCTATCCAGTCACTGAATATATTGGGAAAACACCCAACCTATGACTTCATTGCACATCTGACTTAACCAAATACACAAAGATTGAAACACCCAGGATCATGGGTCTCATAAACCTCTGTTTAACCACATACCATCAAATTAAAGATATACCTATGGGAGAACTGCTTTCAGGACCTATAGTGGAGGTTGTCATGCAGTATCTAGAAGCCATAGCACTTCCACAAATACAACCCAAAAGATGGATCAGATATGTAGATGATACCATAATAAAAAAGGATCAATTAGAGAACAGTCACAGAACCATCAATAACATTTTCAAAGGATTCTAGTTTATCAGAGAAGAAGAAAAGAACAACTCACTATCTTTCATGGACATCCTGATCAGAGATGTCACAATGGAAAACTAGAAACATAAGTGTACAGAAAAACCTCTACCAAGTGCTCCACTACCAAAACAACAACCCAACCTCTCACAAGAGAAGCTGCAACAAGACTTTATTTAGACAAGCCCAAACTCACTACAACAACCCTGAACAGCAGAAAAAGGAAATAGGGCGTCTATACAACATATACCAACAAAATGGATATCCATGCAACTTTATCAAAAAGTGCCTGTTCACACAACCCAATGTAGTACAACCAACACAAACCCCAAAAAGAATTACACTGCCATACATCAAGAATATCTCAGAAACCACCAACAGATTACTACAACCACATGCAATCAGTGTAGCACACAAGCCATCTAAAGCCCTTCAAAACATACTAAACAAACCAAAAGATTCAGTAGCCCAGAAACATCACTATGTAGGACAAACAGGCAGAAGACATCCATGAATGCATCCATGAACATCAGCTAGTAGTCAGAAGACATGATGAAAACTCTTTAATTTTACAACATATGGACAGACTTAACCATAGTTTCAATTGGGAAAATGTGACCATACTACATTAAGTCAAGTCCAAAAATTCTAGGGAATTTCTAGAAGCCTGGCACTCTAACAAATTAGCCATCAATAGACACATAGTCATTAACAATATCTATAGACTATTCAAAAGAGACAATCAAATGTTAGCCTAAAAGAAAACAAAAAGTCCTAAGCACCTCTCCATCAGCAATCAGCACTCAGTTGAGCATAGATTAACTCCAAGAATAACATCAGACACATAATCAAATAAACAATATCCCAATCAAAGAACTGCCAAAGAAGCCAATAGTAAACAGCTTGACCAAAGAACCTCTAAGACCATCCCCACCAACACTGATGGGCAAGACACTAGAATATAAACTGAGAGAAAACCCCACTTTTTATCAGCACTGATTGACTAGTTATCTAGTTTGTGCAATGAAATGCCTGCAAGAAAACAAGCAAGCACCTCTTACTCTAAACTTCTTTAGCTGTGTTGTACAAATTGGCCATATCCATAGCCCTAAAAATCTCCTGACATAAGAGGTTAAAAAAGCAATCTCAAAACTTGGGTTATGATAAAAGTTTCAAGACTTTCCTACCTTTTAAGCTTCATATTTCATATTGGCCCAAGTGATATGAAAAGTGGCTCTGCCTACTCATATGACATGGTGATTCCTTTCATTTCCCAGGAATACCCAGTGCCATTTACTTTTGTTTTCCTGTTGGAGCAAGAGGGGGAATGGGAAGAAAAGGAGACTGCTAATGAAACACCTTCAGAAAGTATCATGTGGGTGAGTGGGTGTCACAAACCAATCATACAGCTCCAGAGAAAAAGCAGCAAAAAGATTCAACTAATACTCACAGGAATGAAAACTTATCCTGCAGGGTCCAACCCAAAAATTCAGAGTTCCAGATGGTGTCAAACTCCTATAGCAACTCATAAGGAATAAGGCAATATCTTCACCGATTCAGAGTTTGCAGCCATATTTCAATGAGTATAGAGTTAGACTACAGAAAAGCAGCAATGTTGGACTCCAGGTTTTAATGACTATGCTCTAGATAGCAAATGTCCTGCCATTTCTGTGGCTGCCATATTCAGAAGTTAAAGATGGCTGTGCTTGGCATCTTCAGAGGCAAGTTGATCTGCTCCTATCAATCTAACTTAGCTGCCTATTATCAATTGCCCAACACTGCCTAACAAATACTGAATGTGAAAGCTTACGCCAACATAGGTTACATAATGTTGGAAAAGGAATATGCATAACTTGGTCCTGATTTTGCAGTAAATATATTAAGGTGCGGCCTTCCTATTGCTTTCAACTTCTTTCTGATAGAGTCTTTATTTGTTTTGTCCAGTCTTTTCAGAATTATTCTAATTAAGCAGTGCTGAAACTTTGTGAACAAGATTTAGTAATTTTATACATTTCAGTTACTCAAACAAGTTTTTGCCATCAAGACCATATAGTTGAAGCACAAATTTTAAATCATCTTAAATTTAAAGAACAAGTCAATTGATGCATATCAAACAACGTAAAATGCATCAAAACCGTTTTAATTGAAATTGTAGCAATAGTCTTCTAGTAGGAGCAGTAAGAAAGTAAGACCAGAAGTCACAAGTTGTCATTCAACATTAGCTAATCAATGGTGAGCACTGTATTTGATAGGGTAAAGTCATTATGTATAAATTCTGTCATACATAAGTTGAATGAGGTTTACCTGACAATTCAAAGGGGAAATATACTTCCTGTGATTTGAAAACTTTACTTCTATTAAAGCAGCATGAAATTGCATTTGCTTTCTGTTGCCACAAATCCATTTGCAATCAACTATAATTCTCCCCACCCCCACCCCTTTAAGAAAAATTAAGTACTATTACCAAGCCTGGTACCTTGTAATCACGAATTCTGTTTCATACATCTACATTAACATCTGCTAAATTTCATTTTCTGCTATTTATGTACCCTTTTAAATTATTGAGAAAATTTTTGTCTTCCATGTATTAATTATTCCACCCAGTCTTGATATATCTATACATTTCATAAGCATTCTTCATCTTAGTCAGTAACAAAAATATTGATTCAGAATTAAATATTGTATGATCCTGCCTAATATTACATTCACGATAGATGAATGAGGATCACACTTTGAAGACAATTTTCAAGTCAGCAGTGCAGCCAATTAATCTCCATGCATTAATAATCTGCTAGTCAGAATGAAGGACTCTGTTAACTGCTTTGTAAAGAAATCAAGATATACTATCTTTACAAAATTCCTACAATCTACTAAGGAAGAAGAAACATTAATTAAGGCAAGTCAGGTTTCCGGTAATTCTTTTCAAAGTGTTTAAAGATAAATCTCTTGATGTTCACAGTATGTACTCTAAAATAATCCAGATTGTTGATGTCATGTGATTTTCCTTTTCCAACTATTCCAAGGTAGGAATAACAGTTGATCTCCTCCAGTCATCATGCCAACTCACTGGGTTTTCTCAAACATAAGGGTGAAGAAAGATCATCAGCTAATGCTTTCACCACTTTAGAATGCAATTTAATCTGGTGTTGGAGATTTAAGCATATTGAACTAAATAGATATTCTTGCCACATCTCAATCTTGCATCTTCATTTTATTTTACTCATGGAACACCTGAGTTACATATGCATATATATTATCTACACATACACATACAGTATGTCACAGAAGTGAATACACCCTCTCACATTTTGTAAATATTTAAGTATATCGTAGCTGGGTGGGCATGTGACTCAGGGGCGGGTTCCTAATTTTTTTACTACCACTCTATGGGCGTAGCTTATTTTGTGGGTGTGTCTTGCCAGCCATGTGACCGGGTGGGCGTGGGCCTCAGGAGCTTGGCAGCGGCCGGAGAAGCGGGGGGACATTGCCCACCCGCAATGCAGCCCCCCGCAGTGGGAACAGCAAGACCGCGGCAGCAGTTCTTGTAGGAGGCTCCGTCCAGCCTGAATGCTTCTCTCCATTCGATGATCCTAGGCTCCTGCCGCCCGTTCCCCCTCCCCTCAGCAGCTCGAGAAGCCTTGAACGTGCGAAAATGCCTGGGATCATCACCGCGCATTCGTGGCTTCTTGGACTGCTGAAGGGAGGGGAATGGAGATAGCTCCTGCCGCCCGTTCTTTCAGCGTCTCACGCACTCCCTCAGCCATCCTCTCCTGCTTGGACTCACTGTGGGGTAGGAAGGCAGCGCATGCACAGTGCCGGAAGCTTGGCTCCTGGGCATGCGCAGAAGAAAATTTAAAAAAAAATTAAATGTTTTTTTAAATGGCGGCGCCCAGGCACCGGCAACCGACCGCACTGGTACTGTGACATCACCAGCAGGCCGCTACCGGTGCTATAGAGTGGACCGCACTGGTAGGAACCCACCACTGATGTGACTGGATGGGCATGGGCAACTCAACGTCACTCATATCAAGGGCCGCTTTGCCCAGCCCCTCTCCTCCTAGCCCCTCCTTGTCATGCCCTGTCTCAACCAGCCTCAATGTATCTATAGTTCTGTAAAAATGTCGTTTACCTTTTTTCGACTTTATTATCTGTATCTACATATTGTAGGTGTACTTTCATCGACCACTGGAAGGAGGAAATGGCTCAAATACTTTGCCTAAGAGTGTGATAGGCAAGTCACAAAACAGGGTTTTGAGGGGCTGTCACAAAGAAGAGGGGGCAATGTATTTTCCAAAGCAGCAGAAGACAAAATTAGTAGCAATGGATGGAAACTGAATAAAGAGAGAAGCAACCTAAAACTAAGGAGAAATTTCCTGACAGTGAGAATAATTAAGGAGTGGAACTGCTTGTCTCCAGAAGTTCTGGATGCACAGAATGTCCAAAAGCATTGCAACAAAATCATTTTAAAACAAAACATTTTTTTAAAAACCCACATAATCTTGGGATGGTGCACTCAATTTCCCTACCAATGCAGCCACTTTGAAGCTTCCATATGCACATTCCCAAAATCCAGGTCAAGTAGAAAACCCATGTCTTCAGGATGTTCTGGTAGGCCACAAAATTGGGGCCAATCTGACTCTAGGCTGATTTAGAATTGCACAACTGCCAGTAGCCATTGCCACAGACCTGAAAGTGCCTGATGGATAAGCAGAGGTTGCAAAGAGCTGTAGATGGACCAATGCAAATACCTTCCAAACCAGAGGTGGGTTCCAAACCAGAGGTGGGTTCTGACTTCCCAGCAGGAAGTCAGAATCAATCAGCATGCATGGTGAGCTTCTCCACACAACGTGCAATTGGGTTTGGAACAGTGGTGGGTTCCTGCCTGTTCCTGCCGGTGCAGTTAATAGCTGTTGTTCGGTGGAGAGCCAAAGATGCTGCTGCCGTTCGCGGCGTAGGAGCTTTCCCCGGGCGCTTTCCCCGCCCGCATGGACGCCGCCAATTGCGTGCTTTTGCCCTCTGCGCATGCATAAAGCGTTCTGCATGTGCAGAGGGCAAAAGAACGCAAATGGCGGCATCCATGCGGGCAGGGAAAGCGCCCAGGGAAAGCTCCCGCGCTGCGAACGGCAGCAGCATCTTCGGCTCTCCGCCGAACAACAGCTATTAACCGCACCGGCAGGAACAGGCAGGAACCCACCACTGTTCCAAACCCAATTGCACGTTGTGTGGAAAAGCTCACCATGCATGCTGATTGATTCTGACTTCCTGCTGGGAAGTGGGGCAAAGCAGGGTGCATTCAAGTGGAAACATTAAAATTTGCTGACAAAGAACACCTATGTAACCACAATTGAACAACAGACACATATATTCCCTCACATGCAATGCTGGTGAAATCTCCTCCAGCCTTCAGGCCGAAGGTGGGTTCCTACCAGTTCAGACCGGTTTGCCCAAACTTATAGCAACCCGCTGGTGATGTCACGATGGTGACACGGAAACGGTTCAATCGATGCTGGTCCATCGGCACTGCCATCTTTTTTATTTTTTTTATTTTTTAAAAAAATAATAATAAAAATTTCTTCTCAGCATTTATAGAAGCCGAGTTTCTGGCACTGCATGCAGTCGCGATCTTGTTTTCAGCTTTTTTAATTATTATTTTCGGATTTTTTTGGGCACTGCGCATGCATGTGCGTGCCTGCAAGGCGCGCCCATGCGATGTGGGAGGAAGCAAACTGAAAGCGAGGTAAGTTAAAACCCAGCCCTGCTTGGGTCCCCTCAACTTTTCAGTCCCAGAAAGTGGCAGGAAAATGCCCTCTTCCTGTTTTGCATCCATGCACCATTTTCTATCCTTGCCTCCTTCCTATTTTTATTTGGTTTTCCCTCCCACCCTGAAAGGAGCTTCAAGCAAAGGGAAGCAAGGAGAAGAAGGGGGAAGAAGGATCCAGGAGTGGGAATGGAAGGGATTGGGAAGAATGAGAACGAGGAGGGCTTCCCGGCTCAGGGAAGGCTTGGAGTCCAGAATCCAGAGTGTGCCTTTCCCCTTCTCTATTGTGCTTTTATTTCCAAAGTCCCCCCCGACTCCATTCTCTTTCCCTAAAAACAGAGCTCGTGGTCCAAAGCAGGTAGTGTGAAAAGCAAACAAGATTTAAAGGAAACAAAGTTGAGCTAGTTTGTAAGGAAAACAAGTACTGTCAAGGTTCAGTGCAAGCCATACTATCATTCCAAACTAATGAGTCTTAATGTCTGGTTAAAATGGGCAGTACTTCCATTTTAAGAAGAAAAACATAGCTCAGACTATTGCTATGATTTTTTGCTCCTATATTCTGTTGTTTAGGTATAAATTTTGTTAATGTAGAAATTTTACTTCCAGCCTATTAAACAACGGAGCTAACTGTCTGCCTGCAATCATGTGTATCTATTAGGAGTAAATCCCACTGAAAGATAGTAGCCTTACTGCCAAGTAAACTGTTTTAAGATTAGTCTCCTTCTTCCCTTTCCTTAGGCTTTACATAGTTGAGAGATAGGGTTTTGAATTGATTAGTATCAGGTGTATTATAGAGAGAAATGAAAACTTCTGTAATAACAGATACTTTATGCCCAGACCAGGTGTGTGTGTGTGTGTGTGTGTGTGTGTGTGTGTGTGTGTGTGTGTGTGTGTGTGTGTGTGAGAGAGAGAGAGAGAGAGAGAGAGAGAGAGAGACAGAGACAGAGACAGAGACAGAGACAGAGACAGAGACAGAGAGACAGAGACAGAGGGAGAGGGAGAGGGAGAGGGAGAGGGAGACAGAGACAGAGACGGAGACGGAGAGGGGGAGGGAGAGGGAGGGGGAGGGGGAGAGAGAGAGACAGAGACAGAGAGGGAGGGGGAGGGAAGAGGGGGGAGGGAGGAGGGAGGGGGAGGGGGAGGGGGAGGGGGAGGGGGAGGGGGAGGGGGAGGGGAAGAGGGAGAGGGAGAGGGAGAGGGAGAGGGAGAGAGAGAGAGAGAGAGAGAGAGAGAGAGAGAGAGAGAGACGGAGACGGAGACGGAGACGGAGACAGAGAGGGGGAGGGAGGGGGAGGGGGAGGGGGAGAGAGAGAGACAGAGAGGGAGGGGGAGGGAGGAGGGAGGAGGGGGGGAGGGGGAGGGGGAGGGGGAGGGGGAGGGGGAGGGGAAGAGGGAGAGGGAGAGGGAGAGGGAGAGGGAGAGAGAGAGAGAGAGAGAGAGAGAGAGAGAGAGAGAGAGAGAGAAAGAGAGAGAGAGAGAGAGAGAGAGAGAGAGGGAGAGAGAGAGAGAGAGAGGAGGAAGAAAGTACCACAAACCCTGGCACTAGATGTGGCTTCAGAAGACACTTCGAAACAGCACAGTAATTTAGAGCTGGAAGACATCTCGGAGGCCATCTAGTCCAAACCCCTGCTGCAGCAAGAAAGTTTACATTGTCTGGATTATTTTGATGCCTGTAACAGAGAGGAAAATTGCCAGAAAGGAGAAGGCATTTATTAAGGCAAGGCTGCCATGCAGAGGAAGGCAGAAATAGTCCTTGACAATTGAGCCCAAAACTTTGGTTGCTAAACAAGAGTGTTGTTAAGTGAGTTTCACCACATTTTAATCAATCCATGACATCTCCTGGCTCTAACAATCATGTGGAAGCTAGGGAAGTACATCTGAAGGCATGGATAATGTTCTAATGTACAGAAGTTATGGTTAAATGTGTGGCAGAAAGTGGACTCTGGGTGTGTTTTTCCAAATGAAAAGTGAGGTTGAATGTGTATAGTTTTAGAAGAGCTCTGTGAGTGTGAGTGTGTATGCATGTGTACATACACATACAGTATATATAGTAGATAATGTATATTTTTGTGTTCCTGTGTATAATATGTATGTACACATATGGCATATATACATAGGCTTAAATACTATATTTTGGATGTTCAGTAGTAGTAAATAGATAGGGAATATGTATCTCATTGAGGCCTTTGAGGCAAGGAGAGGCCAGGCACCCTAACCCTAACCCTTGACGTGAGTGATGTCAAGTTGGCCACACCCATCCAGTCACATGACCACCCAGTCACATGATCACCAAGCCGCCACCACCCAGTCACATGACCGCAAAGCCACTCCTACCCAGTCACATGACTGCCAAACCACTCCCACCCAGTAACATGACCACGAAGCCACAACCACCATCACATGACCATCAAACCACACCCACAAAATAAGCCACACCCAAGAACCAGTAGTAAAAAAATTAGAACCCAACCCTGCTTCAGGCAGAGTGAAATTGCAAAGGGCCGATGCTACAACACAAAATACTCTTCTCCTGGGTCCCATCACAGTTATTCCTTTGTGGATAGGACACACAACATCCCTTGCCCGCATCGGATTAGATAGATCAGTTCATAGGCCCCAAATGGTCTCATGGTCCAGGACTCAGATAAATCTGCCTCTGCTGAACCAAGTAGAATTTCAGCCTCAGCAGAATACCAAACCAGGAGTCACCAGGGATGTCTTAACTCATGGGCCTGATGGGCACTTGCCCATGGGCCCCACACGCATAGAGGCCCAATACTAATCTGTGTATGTTAACCCTTCAATGCACCTTTTATCATATAAATAGAGCAACTGTATGGTTTACTGATTATTATTGTTTTTTTCAAGCCTCATGTACTGTTCAAATGTTTATCATGTTGATTAGTTGTTGCAGTACAGCATGTTTTCAATGTTTCAACACTGATTTTGTTGGAAGTGCCCATAAATAAATATATGTTTAATTTTATCGACCATTTACATTTTTATTCCTGTGAATAGTTGTCATACGGGCCCCAGTACACTGCTTTGCCCAGGGCCAATATAATGCTGTTCAGACGGTCCTGGGAGTCACCTGAGGTTGATTAAATACAGACACCCTGACAACACTGAAAAAATGACACTTGGCTACAATGTGAGTATACAGCTTATATAACAGCGTAAATGTGTTGTCCCCTCAAAATAACACAACACACAGCCATTAATGTCTACACTGCTGGCAACAAAAGTGAGTACACCCCAAGTGATAATGTCCAAATGGGGCCCAAAGTGTCAATATTTTGTGTGACCACCATTATTTCCCAGCACTGCCTTAAATCTCTTGTGTACACAGTTCTTCAGTGTTGTCAAATGAAAAGATATACTTAAATATTTACAAAATGTGAGGGTTGTACTATTTCTGTGACATACTGTACTTGTTTTTAAGTTAAAGATGAACGTTAGGCATTGGCTAAAATTCTAGGTCATGATTTATTTGAATTAAATTTGTTCTCCCTCCACCCTCTGAGGGAGGAGAATATAACATTTGCTCATTTAAAAACGTATTACATCAGATTAAAACTGATTTTCCAAGCAAGCTGTTTGAAAGGTACTGATACTGGTAGGCAGGCGAAATTATTCTTCTTTTATTGAATGTGGGGAGGGACTGAAGGGGGCTTTCTATTTTTCTATTTTTAATCAATAATGTTCTGATTGTTTATAAGCTTGGGGCTTCTCCATTAATGTTTTGATACTGAATTGAGAGTAATATTTTATTGCAGAAACGTTGGCTGATGAGGGGTTATCAATATATAAGTTACACCTTCATTCTGAAGGAAATTCAGTTGAATTGCCCATTTT
The DNA here is from genome assembly GCA_023053685.1 of Diadophis punctatus similis. Taxonomy (NCBI): domain Eukaryota; kingdom Metazoa; phylum Chordata; class Lepidosauria; order Squamata; family Dipsadidae; genus Diadophis; species Diadophis punctatus. Next base: position 165,377,907 of record JALIGW010000003.1, read on the forward strand.
CATCAACACCTCTAAGTGACTTAGGGCATTAGATGAAGTGCTGTAGAATCATTTTGCAGAAAATTGAATATTATTCCAAGATTTTATGGCTTTTCTGAAGATGCTCCTCAAATACCTGCAAATCTGAAATATTACTGCTATTTTCCTTCCATTTAAAGGCAAAGCCAAGAAGAGACACTGATAATGATACCAGTTGTCAGTGTACATGGAATATTCTATTGTTTCTATCTGTCTTCTCCTAGAAGTTCTTTGAGCAGATTAGTTTACAGAAAACAAAGAGAGGAAATACGCATTGTGTCAGCAAATCAGAGAGTTTCTTAGATTGTGAAACAAGCTAATCTTTCTTTTATTGTGCATTACTCTGTGACGTTGTGGAAATCTTTAAATGAAGCCTGTATCAAGCACTTATATTGAACTGTTAAAGCAGTGCTGCCTTTTTCCATGCTTATTTGTCTGTTTGGGCATCTGCTCCTGGATGATTGCATACACATTTCTCCTTCCTCCCTTCAAATTTCACAAGGTGTAGAATGTCATGTCACAAAGGAGCTTTTCAAAGAGGCAACTGGACTTTCTGGTTTTTCTTTGAAGACGTTTCACTTCTCATCCAAAAAGCTTCTTCAGCTCTGTAGATTGTTTATCACCAATGCTCATTTTTAAAAGAGTTTTATTAAGTTGAAGTAAAAACACTTGCTATATTTAAAGTAGCACAATGGAAGTTCTTTGGAGACTGATGTAGTGTGCTTTACTCATCCCTGATATTTTCTCTGTGAAAGAACTACAAGAGGAGTATTTTGAAATTCTTGGTGGTGATGGTCTTGAAGTTAAAGGAAAGTGGGGGCTTGCAAAGAATCTACAGTTGATTTATTTTTAATAAAAATAAAGGGCAGTGAAGTTTAAGGAAAAGAATGGATATCAGCAAAGGGAGAAAAGGTTTGCCTGATTTTAAACAGGATGTTCAGAATTGTCCTGTGTGCACAATAACCAACAAATTGTTTCTAAAATCAAGGACCACCTTCTAAATAGACCTCTTTGGCTGGTCATTTAAATCTTTTCTTTCTTGGTTGGTTAAAAAAAAGCCTACAACCGTGCCAATAATTTTTCATTAAAAGGATCAATAATCTGATTGATTGTACTAAGCCTTGATTTTTTTAACCATCTTTCAGCACAATCTTATCCATAAGGCTATTTGAAGGTGTCATTATCTTGTATGCAGTGCCATCCTAGTATTCTGCTGTTCTCTCAGAGCTCATAATAAAATATGCTTGTATGTTTATTTTTCTTTTCCAGGAAGAAATACTTTATTTGTGAATGGATTTCCATTTATATGGTCTGATTTCAAACATGACAGAGGAAAATATATATAATACCTTAGGAAATGAATTTACCTTCTGGTCAACTTGCATTTTGGAAGGATGTGCAGGCTTTATTGTATATCCCTTAACTTTGATAGTAATTCTGATAATTTTATATTATCCCCTTGTTTTTGCACTTTTTCTAATGTGTTTCTACAATGCGATACTTTTTGTATGGAAAAAAATTGGCAATCTGCCAGATGATATCGACAGCAAAAAATGGGACAAGCCTAAGCAATTTTTGACATTGGTAGCTAAATGGCATGGAAAAATACTGCACAGTAAGTATAACTTAATTCATTCTTTAGACTGGGATGAGGAATTTACTATCACTAGTAGGCAACATTCTTCTGGCCAATCATAACCAACAGTCATGTGCATCTTGGAGCTGCAACTGACTCTAATAGAATTTGAATGGAAAACTGAGGATGTAAAGGGTTCATTTATGTATAATTCATTTTTGTAAAAATGCTTCAGCAACTAGTCAAGAAACTCCCCTATTTCTGTGGCTGAAAAACTGGATGAAGAAAGAGTTGACTTAATCCTTTAATCAGCAGAGTAATTGCATGCATATTTTTAAAAACTAAAATGACAAACTTTATATATAACCATAGACCACAGAAATATTTAGGCATGTACATGTTGGGGTCATTATATTCCTAAAATTAATGTTATAAAAATAAAAATAAATAATTTTCATATCTAGTGGTACAAAACATCAAAAATCAAATATGAACATTCCCAAGAGGGGAAAATCTTCAGTGGGCTACAGGAATGGGCCTCAAATATTGGAAAACAAAGTGCACACCAATGTTCTCCCCTGTGGAATAGGGACCAAGCCCAGTACGTCTGGGTGTATTCGGAAGCCTGTGTCCTCTCCCCGTCCCATTATTTGGAGGAGGTTCAGGCTCTCTTCCCAGCACTCCAGTTAACAATTTATGTAGTCACTTAATGATCACAACTAGGAGAGTTAGGGTTATTGTCAATGAGCAAAGTGGTGACATGGTGTTTGCTGAACAATTGCTTCACTCAACAACTGAAATTTTGGGTCCAATTCCTTGTGTGTCCTTGTGTGTCCAATCACATTTGGCCAATAAAGAATTCTATTCTATTCTATTCTATTCTATTCTATTCTATTCTATTCTATTCTATTCTATTCTATTCAGGGGCGAGTTCCTAATTTTTTTACTACCACTCTGTGGGCGTGGCCTATTTTGTGGGTGTGGCTTGCCAGCCATGTGACCGGATGGGCGTGGGCCTCGGGAGCTTGGCATCGGCCGGAGAAGCAGGGGGGCATTGCCCACCCGCAACACAGCCCCCCGCAGTGGGAGCAGCAAGACCGTGGCAACGGTTCTTCTAGGAGGCTCCGTCCGGCCTGAATGCTTCACCCCATTCGATGATCCTAGGCTCCTGCCACCTGTTCCCCCTCCCCTCAGCAGCTCGAGAAGCCTCAAACGTGTGAAAAAAGCCTGGGATCATCACCGTGCGTTCGTGGCTTTTCGGACTGCTGAAGAGAGGGGAATGGAGCTATAGCTCCTGCTGCCTGTTCTTTCAGCATCTCACACGCTCCCTCAGCCATCCTCCCCTGCTTGGACTCACTGTGGGGCAGGAAGGCAGCGCATGCGCAGTGCCGGAAGCTTGGCTTCTGGACATGCACAGAATTTTTTTTTAAAAAAAATGGCGGCGCCCAGGAACTGGCAACCGACCGCACCGGTACTGTGACGTCACCAGCGGGCCACTACCGGTGCTATAGAGTGGACCGCACCGGTAGGAACCCACCACTGATTCTATTCTAGAATTCTGATTGTAAATGAAGGACTACCTGTAAAGTCCAAAGGTTTCAGTCTGTTCAGTAACTGTTTAAAAGTTACTTTACATTTTATACTAACCCATTATTTTTCATGGTTTTGTCATGGCACAATATAGACATCATACATTTTATATGTCTGTTAATGATAATGAAAAAGTAAGCAGAATACCAAAATTCTCTATTAAAAATGTTTTACAATGGCCAAAATATCCTAAAATTGTATTGAGATATTTAAGATAAAAGATAAGCTTTTATGTCAGTTTAAGACCCAAGGTGACACAGCAGTTAGAGTGCAGTACTGCAGGATACTTTAGCTGACTGTGATCAGCAGTTCAGCTGTTCAAATCTCTCCGGCTCAGGGTTGACTCAGCCTTCCATCCTTCCGAGGTAGGTAAAATGAGGACCCAGATTGTTGGGGGCAATGTAAATATACATTGCTTAATGGTGTAAACCGCTTAGAGAGTGCTTGCACTTTGAGGCGATATATAAGTCCCATAAGTAAATAAATAAATAAATAAATAAATAAATAAATAAATAAATAAATAAATAAATAAATAAATAAATAAATAAATAAATAAATAAATAAATAAATAATTGGTACAAATCTAAGGGAATTATAGGAAATTAGAAAGAATATATAGGGTCACAAAGGTAATAACACCGAAATCTCAGGAGATTCTGATTGATGTTGATGTTCTCATTGATCAATGCGACAGGGTGTTGTTCCAGAAATGACATATGATTTAAACTATTTAGCTTCACAAGTCAGCTAAGAAAGGTTAAAAAAAGTGACTTTTCTATACAATCTTCTTTTCTTCTAGAGGAGATCCTTGTGAAAAATATTGAACCAATTTCATTGTTCCACCATTAACAGGTTATGAGGTTTCTGGAGTAGAAAATCTACCAAAAGAACCAGCGATCCTTGTTTATTACCATGGAGCCTTTCCAATGGACCACTATTTTTTTATCCATAAGATTTATAGACTGACTGGGAAATTTTTGTATTCTGTGATAGATCATACTTTTTTTTGTCTACCAGGTAAAAAAAATGCTATATGTTTAGTTTTAATTATTTTCAAAAGATATTGATTCACTGACTTGGGAAGTCCAACTTTCCTTCTTTAAACTCTTAGTTGAATTATCATTGTGGGAAAAAAACATGTTTGCTTTTATAAGCGAGAACTGAATGATTTTTTGGGTCTGCTTTTGCAGGACTAAATCTGTTCCTTGCAATCCATTATGCTGTTCATCCCACAAGAGAAAAGAGTGTAAACCTTCTGAAACAAGGGCACCAGCTGACAGTTGCACCAGGAGGACTGCGAGAGCAGAACTATGGGAATAACCATTACAAACTAATTTGGGAGAAACGGAAAGGATTTGCTCATATAGCTATAAATGCAAAAGTGGTGAGCCATTTGTCATTTCATCCTTTTCCTAGTGTTGCTGTTAATTGCAATATGTATTTGTAAATGCTTCAATTTCATATCATTCATTTATTTTTTACTTATTTGCAAATGAGCAGAAAGGTGAATGCCAACCATTTCCAATCTGTGCTTTTACATAAATATTTTTTTTTAAAAAATCTCCTTACACTCCTCAATTATTGCTTTTTATGTAGCAACATTTCATTAATCCCCATCAAAAAGAATAAGATTTTCTTTAATAAGCCAAACTCACAGGATTATGAGCCAAAAAGATTTTGGTAATATCCTGACTTTTGAAATCCTTATACTCAAGTTCTTTGAAATTCAAATCATGTATATTCCTGAGAAGAATCTATGTCTTTCAGAAAAATAAGTATACTCTTTTGAATTGCCAGATTTCTGCCTCCATATATCAACTAGACCTACGTCAAAGAAAAGTTTTGGCAATTTGCCTTCAGTGATTTTAATATTCTTCTGAGATGTTCTGTCCAGTTGTGCTGAGATCACTCCATTCTAATCCCTCATTTAACACCAATTTTTATCAGACAAAGTCATTGATCTCTCCGTATATCATTTATAAAACAATATTTTCTTGTCCTTTGTGTCATAAATTCTGAGTTGAAAGTCTTTGATCCATGCATATAAACTTCCACCCCCAAATCCACATACCCTTAATAAAGTTTTAATTTTAGTTGGAAATTTATACACAAAACAACTCCATTTTTTCTTACTAAAATAAATTGTCTTAAAGCTTTTTTACATTTAAACCTACATTGATTATTTTTATAAATAATTCAACTAATTGAATATTTCTATACTCTTTTATCCTCCTATTTCTTGCACAACAACCGCTCTGTGAAGTGAGTTGGTCTGAGAGAGAGTGACTGGCCAAAGTCACCGAGCCAGCTTTGATGCCTAAGGCAGCACTAGAACTCACAAAACTAACATTTTGCCCATGTCTATTGTATTAGGGTGAATCATAGCCTCCATAGTGGACAGCCAGCCAGGTATTTTAGAATAATGCTTCTTCCTGATTCCTCCCAAGTCTGTATCAGCGAATCTCATAGTATATGTCTATGGAAATATAAATGTTTTTTTTATTTCTGGCGTTCCATCTGAATGCATGCCACCCCATCTGAAGATCATGTCCTTCTACTGTTAAAATTATCTTGTTTTTCAAATTTATCCAGTTTCTTCATCTAATTCATTTAAGCTTGTTCACAAATACCAAGAAATAATATTTTGGAATAACAGTTCCTTTTATCGTATTAAATTTTCTTATATCAACTCTTTCTAACCCTCTGCCAAAAATGTCTAAGTTTTTTCTCTCCTTTAATCATTTGTATTCCAAACCATATAACACATCAAGTGGGATTTATCTTCTGTGTTCAGAAATTCTCTCTTTAGCTATAAAAAAGTTATATCTGGAATTGGTTAAGAAATGAGATTTGTGTGAACTTTGCATCCATATATGATAAATGACGGATGGTAAGCCTGACTGCATGGTCTCAAATCCCAGCCACTCAGCTCATAAGCCAATCACAAAAGCTTCAGTCCTTGCAGTCTGTTCATAAGAAGCAGCTATCTGGAGTTCAAGTGGGCATCTTGTGATGTCTCCTGTTTCTGGAGAATCTTTGCAACCACAATTTGCCATCTGGTATACATTTGTAGATGAAATATGCAATCAGTGGAGGGTTCCCAAAATTTTTACTACCACTCTATGGGTGTGGCTTATTTTGTGGGTGTGACTTGATGGTCATATGACCGGGTGGGAGTGGCTTGCTGGCCATGTGACCAGGTGGGAGTGGCTTGCTGATCATGTGACCGTGTGGGAGTGGCTTGCCAGCCATGTGACTGGGTGGGAGTGGCTTGCCGGTCATGTGACTGGGTGGGTGTGGCCACTCAATGTCACTCACTTCAAAGGGTGCCTCACCTGGCCCCTCCCCTCCCAGCCATTCCTTGTCACACCCAGCCTCAAGGTATCTATAGATCTGTAAAAATGTTGTTCACCTTTTTTCAACTTCATTATCTACATACTATAGATGTACTTTCATGGACAACTGAAAGGAGGAAATGGCTCACACGCTTTGCCCAAGAGCGTGATAGACCAGGGGTCTCCAACCTTTTGGACCCCAGAGACCACCAAATTCATAATTTTAAATCCCGTGGACCACTGGTGGGGGGGGAGCTCAGCCGCCTTTCAGGCCTACCTTTCTGCTTCTGTGAGGCGTCTGGGTGGGAGGCCCGAGAAAGTGCCTGGTCCAGGCACACAGCCTGGAAACCTCTTTTGTGTTCCTTCCCTTAAGAAGCTTGGTCAATCTGAGTGAAGGAAAATGAAGATGGGCAGACTGAGGGTGGCTTGCTGATGTTGGTGGGAAAGTCAGTCCCATATTCCAGAGCTGTAGTTGTAGTCCCTCCCCTCCCCCTTTCCTTTCCTTTCTTTTCCAGTTCCATTCCTTTCCTTTCCTCCTTTCCTTCCATTTCCTCCACTCACCTCTCCTCCCTTCCCTTCCCCCTTTCCTTTCCTTTCCTTCCATTTCCTCCTCTCTCCTCCCTTCCCCCTTTCCTTCCAGCCCTGCCTGGCTGCCTTTGAGTGGCCCTCCCAGCCAAACCCCTCATTCTGAGCAAGAACCCTTTTTATACAGGTAGTCCTCAACTTACGACCACAACTGAGCCCAACATTTCTGCTGTTAAGTGAGACATTGGTTAAGCGAGGTTTGCTCCATGTTACGACTTTTCTTGCTGCAGTTGTTAAGTGAATCCCTGCAGTTGATAAATGAGTAACCCCGTTGTTAAGAAAATCCAGCTTCCCCATTGACTTTGCTTGCCAGAAGTCACAGAAGGGGGTCACGTGTCTCCCTGGGACACGGCGACTGTCATAAATATGAGCCAGTTGCCAAGCGTCTGAATTTTGATCACATGACCGTGGGGATGCTACAACAGTCATAAGTGTGAAAAACGGTCATAAGTTACCTTTATTTTCTGTGCCGTTCTAACTTTGAACGATCACTAAATTGTAACTTGAGGACTACCTATAATTGTTGTCAGGTGAAGAGGAAGCCTCTTTTTGGTGCAGCCTGCTACAAGTTGAGCTGCACCACCTGGGAAGCTCTTCTGCCAGTCTGCAGCCTGGTGAATCCCTTGCAAGAGCCGACTTGGGCACCAGCAACCAACGGCTTTGCCTGCCCCAGTCATGCCAGGGCAATGGAGCTGCTGGAGGGGAGGATCCTTCCCTCCCCTGGTTCTGGGGAAGAGGGGCAGGGAAGAACAGGTGCCCTTTCCTAACTGGGTGCCCACTAAGTCCCATCATCCCCAGCAGGGCACATTCCTTCCTTCCTTCCTTCCTTCCTTCCTTCCTTCCTTCCTTCCTTCCTTCCTTCCTTCCGTCCGTCCGTCTGTCTGTCTGTCTGTCTGTCTGTCTTCTTCCTTCCTTCCATCCTTCTTTCTTTCTTTCATCTTTCTTTCTTTCTTTTTCTTTCTTTCTTTCTCTTCCTTCCTTCCCTCCTTTCTTCCTCCCTCCCTCCCTCCCTCCCTCCCTCCCTTCCTTCCTTTCTCCCTGCAAACCAATTCCCACTGTGGCTCCTTTCTCCCTTGCCCAGCCCTCTTTCAAGACACCAAGTCCTGGAAGAGAAGCCTGGAAGAGCATTGCACTTCCAGGTCCCGGCCGGGGGTCGCTCCCGGGGGAATCGCGCCAAGCAAGGTAGGTGGGTGGATTGCTTCCCTCCCCTCGGAGGAAGAAGGTGCCTCTTGCCACCACCTTCCTCACTTGCCGGGACCTCCCTCGTCATTCGCTTCCCTCCCACATGGGCGGGCGGGCCAGGGGCTGGAGTAGGCGGCTGCGGTTGCGGCGTTCCTGCATCTATGGTGAAATTGAAGCCAAACCAGATGCCGGGAGGGTTTCAAGATGCCTGCTTGTGCTTTCGCAGCGAGAGGGAGGATGAGGTGAGAGGCGGCTTCTGGAAGGCTGCGGCATATGGCGGGTGCTCCGAGAACGAAAGAAGTCAGGATACCCCCTTTCCCCGCCCGCGGCTCCCTCTTCCTCAGTCAGGGCTGCCACGCCCATACCTGCTCGCCCTTTCCTTCCTTCCTTCCCTCCTTCACCGCCGGCCATCGTTCCATTCAGCTCCTTCGTGTGCGGGTGTCTGCCGAAAGGATTTGCCTTGTCATCGCCGTCTCCTGCGGGGCTCGAGTGAGGAAGGCGGTGGCGACAGGGACGACAAGGCAAATCCTTTCGGCAGACACCCGCACACGAAGGAGCTGAATGGAACGATGGCCGGTGGCGAAGGAGGGAAGGAAGGAAGGAAAGGGTGAGCAGGTCTGGTTGCGGCAGCCCTGACTGAGGAAGAGGGAGCCGCAGGCGGGGAAAGGGAGTATCCCCAACTTCTTTCATTCTCAGAGCACCCGCCATACGCCGCAGCCTTCCAGAAGCCACCTCTCACCTCATCCTCCCTCTCGCTGCGAAAGCACAAGCAGGCGTCTTGAAACCCTCCCGGCATCTGGTTTGGCTTCAATTTCACCATAGATGCAGGAATGCCACAGCCGCCACCGCCTACTCCAGCCCCCGGCCCGCCCGCCTGTGTGGGAGGGAAGCGAACGACGAGGGAGGTCCCGGCAAGTGAGGAAGGTGGCAGCAAGAGGCAGAGCTGAAAGGGACAGCTAAAAGGAAGTTAGAAACGTTAGAACTCTTGCCGATGCCTCTCTCACTTGCTGGACTGGCTCATCTTGTCTGGGCTGCCTCCGGCAGCATTTTGAAACGCGCTCCTGCCTGCACGGAGGCAGGGATCGATGCTCGCCCCCTCTTCCTCATGGGCAGAAGTGCGTTTTAAATTGCCGTAGGCAGAGCCCAGAGGAGCCAAGCTAAGTAGGCGCAAGGATGCAGAGGGAAACAGGTACTTCTCTCTGCACAGAGCTTTCCGGATGAGACTTGGAGGAAAGCGTAGCTCATGGCTTCTAAATTTCGTGGTGCAAAATATCCCAGCAAAAACAATGAAAGTGAAGAAACAGCCAGTGGAGAGCACACAGAGCTGCTCCAGTCCACGTGTTCGCCAGGTCAGCGGCTGTTTCTCTCCTTTGTTGTTCTTTATGGGAAATCATTTGGCGCAGCACAAAGAAATGTAGCAGCCATGAGCTGAGCTTTCTTCTAAGTCAAATCTGGAAAGATCTGGCTGGGCAGGGGTGCCTCCATTCGCGGGCTCACGGCAGTGGGCTCAGCTGCAGCCCAGATGAGCCGAGGAACTGCGTGGATCCGCAATGCCGGCAGTTTCGGGGGCTCCTTCCCTCAGTTGTTTGTTTTCTTACCTCTAGGTGGCTGCCTCCCGAAAACACTTTGCTTCCCTTCTCCAAGCAACCCAGGCAGAGGACGGAGGCTTCTGCTCCTGGCCCGGAAGAAGTTTTTGCACAGTGCAAAACCCCCCAAAAAATTTTTTAAAAAACCCCGCCCAAATCAAAATGGAAACACATGCGCAGTGCCGGAAACCCGGCTTCTGCGCATGCTCAGAAGAAGAAGAAAATAAAGAAATCCCCCCCCCAATTGAAATCCATTCAAAAAATTCAGGAAAAAAATGGCGGCGCCTAGGGACCAGGACAGACCGCATGACATCACCAGTGGGTCGCTACCAGTGCGCCTGAACCGGACCGCACCGGTAGGAACCCACTACTGAATGCAATATACCCTGATGTATTTCTCCTCCATGAAGGAATAACCTATTCCCCACCAAAATCTTAATTAAAAGATGGTCATACTATGTCACTTTCCTAGAATTAACTGTGAAAGAGAAAGTGACAGTTGGAAAGTTGATCCATGATGATCCCTCTCCTCTCAGCATGTCAGAAGCTGAGTTCAAACTACATTTAGTAAGGTAGTGCAACTGTTGCAGTGTTTAAAATCTCAGAAGCAAATAGCTGATAGGAAGTCAAAAGATGCAATGACCTTAGCAACATAGATTATCAATATTAATTTCTCAAAGTGATCTTTCAATATATCTATTTATGTCTGAATAATACAATTCATTCCTTTCATGTACAGTGACTAAAATAGTCTCATTATTTCTTTCTTTTATATTTTCTAGCCAATCGTCCCTGTATTTACACAAAATATTAGAGAAGGATATGCAACATATGGAAATATAAGTAAGTAAAACTTTATGTATTCTCAGGAATATTATTACTTTTAAGGCTATAAATCTATGCATCTGCATCTTTGCCTATCATGTTTAATTTCAAAGATACTGTAGCTCAACCATCAGAGCTTTGCTGGAAAACCTGATTCGGTACATTTCCCATAACTGACATGGTGCATAAGTGCACCAGCGTGCCTACCGTCCCTGTCCTAATGTTACCTCTTATCAATACCAATCTTATGTACATAAACAATGTTACATCTATGTACATGGTGCATAAGTGCACCAGCGTGCCTACCGTCCCTGTCCTAATGTTACCTCTTATCAATACCAATCTTATGTACATAAACAATGTTACATCTATGTATATTACTAACACGTACTTGACAAAATAAATAAATAAATAAAATAAATAAATCATATCATGCGATTATATGGACACAAGGCTGACCCAGAAATTACACAAAATCAGCAAAGTTAACCATATACTTTAAACGCATTGGTGCTTATTACAGGAAGTCTGCCTGTCTGTCTATCCATTAGCTTCCCTTCTATCAGTCTTGTGAGATCTATGTGTATGTTTTTCCATATTCTAATTTTCTAATCCTTTTTAAATTTAAGTTGAACTTTGCAAATTGTAGGGCTCAAATATGGGAGGTTTTTTTCCTTTCAACTAGAAAACCTTTACTTTAGTAAGTTCCAATACTGCTACTAAAAATTGCTAGTATTTAGCTAGGCTTCTAGAAAGAGTAATACATAATTCCTTGAACGTCACTAATATGCGTTTCTGAAATTTTCTAAATCTTGTACCCAGGACCAATGAGATGGTTATATGAGCGAACACGATGGTTCGTCTTTCCATTATATGGAATGTTTCCAGTTAAACTTATAACCCATATTGGAAAACCAATTCCATATGATCCAGATATAACTGCTGAAAAATTAGCTGAAAAAGTAAGTGTATTCTATTATAGGGGAATAAAATATACATTCAGATTCCCACTTTGTTCATGAAATTATAACTCTACAGTAACAGTTATTAGACTACATTACTTAGATATGCAGAAGTATAGTTGAGTGCTTGGTACCTAACTGTCAGTGTAAGACTATCATCCCTCCGTCCATCCATCCCTCCATCCCTCCATCCCCCCATCCAGCACTGTTTAAATATCACTTATTCAAAGTATTCAATATGGTTAACTGCATGCTTAAATGAAAACATTCTCAATTAAACATTCATTTAGTTCATACTAAAGTCCTACGAACTGCAGCAAACAGTTCTAGGTTGTCTTCAATGGCAGTTTCACATAGAAATAATGAAAATATTTTGAGAAATGACAAAGGCAGGAGTCACTGTCTGAAGACCTGGTCCAAGAATAGGTATAGCTTTCATATCTGTTGAAGACTGTTTAGAGCACAGCTTCAATCTCCTGTTTGAGCAGAAACTGTAGTACAACAACAACAACAACAACAACAACAACAACAGCCCCAATTGCATACCAACTTTTTTGGATGACTGCAACCATGTCAAGATCAGTAGACAGAATTTCAATGTAATCAGATTATTTCAGTATAATAATAAATCTGCCTTGCTGGGATTCAAATCTTAACTCCTTCCAGTCCTTCACAAATCCAAGCAGTAATCAAAACTTCCAGGTATCTCCTGTTCAGTTTGTAATGCTGGTAAATATCACCACATTAATGATATGAGGCTTCAGATTGTTGAATGACAAAGGGATTCAACTCAGTCACATTTATAGCATTTTATAGTCCTTAGAGCAACTTTCTATATGTCCTGCAGCTTTACTTCCGGTTGACATCACAGCAATATCAGACACAAGGAACGGGTCTCTGTGTCTCCCCCTGTTGGTGGACTTCTAGAGGAGACAAAGCTGCCTTGCAGGGGCGGTGAAGCAAAGAGGGGTGCCCTGTGAGGTCGAGGAGAGTCACAGCTCTCCTGTCTGACCCCAGGTTCTTATTCCCTCTCAGCCACAGCAAGGAGTAGAGACAGCCTAAAGATGGTTGCCACAAAGCTGGGACAACTGAAGAACAGCAACTAAGACTGGTGTTGGAGCGAAGTAGATGAACAGTGACTGGAACTGGGGCAGAGAATTTATTTTTGCCTTAAGCTTACCCCAAGTAATATTTTAGAACTCTTTGCTCGGAATTATTTGTTAAAGCAGCATCTAAGCATTCTGAGAAACACCAGACCGGCAGGGGAAGGCACAAGAGAAAAAAATAATAAATTTTGAAATGTGTAGAAAATTGGACTCTTAAATTGAGATGACGCGGTACTGAAAAGGCATTTTAAAATGGTGAAATTATTTACCTATAAAACTTATTCTGCTTTTATAATTGATTTATAACTGAAATGACAACTGCCAAGTGGTAATACTGAAATGTAAGTTGAGACCGCCACCTGCTGACAAAAAGAAAAACTACAAGTCTGGAAATACTTATGAGAAGGACTGTGGAAATATTTACTGGATTATTCCCAACTATCCCAGAACTACTGGAGATTTAAATATGGAAATAAGCAAGCTACTTAATTAAAGAGACCCCTGAAAGACTTCTTATAATCTCTGGGACTATTCAAATGGAACTGACTGTTAACCTTTGGGTGTTAACTGTGATTAGTGCATCCCTTGAAGGGCAACCTAAGGACTGAATAAATAGCTCTTGGACTGTGGAACAAAAGTGAATTTTTTTTTTAAAAAAAAGATAAAACAAGGTGCTTTATAAGGAAGAAAAAAGTGAAACATTGAAGGAGATGGAGTTACTCTTCCAAAATATAAAGGATATTATGGAGAAAGGGTTTAAGGAGATTACAGAAAAAAATGGAAAATGCTATACAAGGGATGATGAGCAAAGATCAAGACGCCCACGAAAGGGAGGAGCTAACAGTAGAAATGGAGGAAAAGACTGATATGAAGAACCAGAGAATAAAAAAAGAGGAAAGGGAAAAGACAATAAAGAAAATAACAGTGACTGATGAATTAAACCAGGGGAAAAATATATTAAGAGAGTCGAAAAGAGAATTGGAGCTACAGGAAGATATCTTTGAAAGGGAGATAGGGGCATGGGCAGAAAACCTGGAAATTAGGCAGCGGAGGAGGGTAGAGGTGTGAAAAATACTCAGATTGAACAGCCAAGAAGCAGATGTAGAAAGAGATAAAGATCTTACAGAGGAATATGGGAGACAAGTCAAAAAGAAAAAAAACACAGCAATTAAAGTATAGAAGTGGACAAGTGATGATGGATACATGAGTTTTTGTGGTGTTTTTGATTTGTTGTTCTTTTTCTCTATCTTTTCTTTTCTTTTCTTTTTTCTTTTTTTGTAGGTAGGTGACATGATTAGAAATTAGGTAGGATAGAAAGAAAATGTTTTTTAACAAAGGATGACATGCTTAAATTAAAAGTTAGAATAAGGGATAGAAATAAGGGAAAAGGGGAGTATTAGTGTACACACTTTTATATAAAAAATAAGAGCAATAATAGCTGAAAACATAGAATAATTGAATAATGATAGATCACAACTTTATATAAATCTGTATTACTATTAGAAATATACAAGTTCAGTGGTGGGATTCAAAAATTTTTACTACCAGTTCTGTGGGCATGGCTTGGTGGGCATGGCGTGACTTGGTTGGCGTGGCAGGGGAAGGATACTGTAAAACCTCCATTCCCTCCCCACTCCATACTGTAAAATCCCCATTTCCTCCCAATCAGCTGGGACTTGGGAGGCAGAGAATAGATGAGGGTGGGGCCAGTCAGAGGTGGTATTTATCGGTTCTCCAACCTACTCAAAATTTCCACTACCAGTTCTCCAGAACTGGTCAGAATCTGCTGAATCCCACCTCTGTAACAAGTTGATTGAAAGTAATAACTATTACTAATGCAATTAGTTTTATTTGTATTAGAATGTATGACACCCTGGTGCCACACTGTTCACAGATTTATATGCTTGTAAAAAAAATAAAAAATAAAAAAACTTATTTTAAAAAAACAACAAATCCAAGCAGCAATCAAGATTTCAATGTATCTCCTGTTCAGCTTGTAATGCTGGTAAATATCACCGCATTAATGGGATGAGTCCCCAGATTGTTGAATTTCAAAGTGATTCAACTCAGTCACATTTGTAGCATTTTATAGCCCTTAGAGCACTTTTCTATATGTCTTGTCGCTTTATTTCTCTGATCAATGGAATGGAGCATCATTCCTTAGAGGAAAAATGGGCTGGACACAGAATGCAAGAGGGAAGCTCAGCTGCAAGATTTATAAGGTCACATAGCCTATAAAGCTATAATCAAATTCCTGTGGGATATGGTTCTAAAAAACCAGATATTGTGGCATCTAAACTGAGATTCACATATTCAAGCAAATGCTGAATCCAGACAATTGTGGTTTACTCAACAAGCCACAGTTAGTAGCAAATTAAAGAAAAGGCATCCAAGTTCTATTTTGTTTTTTTAACTATACTACTGAATGCAGGTAGAGAAGTAGTTCTACACTGTATATGTACCATATGATTTAACCCAAAGAAAAAATGTGATTTATCTGATTATGTACAGTATGGCATCAGTAGGAATATAAATTTTTTCTTGCCATAAATTGGAATTTTACATATACAATATGTTTAAATGTGTGGTCTGTTCTATAGAAGAGTAAATATCTTTTAGTTCTGAAATGTTCTCTCTATAATTCCTGAAACATAAATCTAATTATATCACCTTTTTTCTTTCTTTTCCGCATCTCACCCCACCCCATGCCACTCCACCTCTCCAACAGACTCAAAGAGCAATAGAGGCTTTACGGAACAAACACCAGAAAATCCCAGGAAGCATATTGCATGCTTTTAGGCAACGCTTTGAGATACATAACAAAGAAAAACAGTGATATAGCAACAATAATCTCTGTAGATAACATATATGTATGTTTAGATAATACATGTATATGTATAATTTTCTGTTCTGCGAGGCACTTTTGTTAAAATAAATGAAGACGCCAGATGGGGAAGAATATATGTTTATTTCAATGTGTTTAAATCCCCAACATCAGATTAAATTTCATTTGAAAATATCAAAGCATTACATGATGATCATTCCACACTCTTAGGAATTCTCTTTGAATAATCCTTGTCACATCACACTCGTGTCAGAAGCATTGAAGTGCTTCTGGATTGAAAAGATTAGTTGAAGAGATCACCATTGCCCAGGGGAAACCAGGTTGAGGGCTCCTTCATGTTCCTGGTCTCAATGGTCCAAACTCCGGACTTTGCCAAAACAGAAGAACAATTGCTTCAGCTAGCAGTTCTTTTGCAGCAAACAGTCTTCCAGGGCTCTGCTCTGTGGGCTGCTGCCGCTCTGTTACAGCTGGATCTCGGCATCCCGGCGCACCACCGATCAGCTGGGCAAAGCAACCAGAAACGCTGCTATTGCATGCTGCCTCCACCTGGAGAATCTATACCAGTGATAGCTAACCTTTTTGTCATCACGTGCCGAAAGCATGTATGCGCATCCGCACCCATAATGCAATGCGCATGTGACGCCCCGTGCTCCCCCATGCATGCACACACAAACTCCCGTGCTCCCCCTGCCCCCCATGCATGCTTTATATGTCTCCAGTCTTCTAATAATCTTTGGTGCTCTTTTCTGCATTGTTACCAGAGTCTCAACATCTTTTTTGTATTGTGGTGACCAAAACTGGATGCAGTATTCCAAATCTTTGGCTCAGTCACTCTCTTTCAGCCCAGCCTGGCTGTTAGGGTAAACAGGATCTGAATCCTGATTATGTCCACACAGGTAGTGGCTTAAATATCATTCAAACCACTGCATAAGCCTACTGCTCTGCACTGGCATTTCTATAAAAGGAACAACAACAAAATTCAGCATGCTGCAAAGCATTTATTCATTCATTCATTCATTCATTCATTCATTCATTCATTCATTCATTTAATAGATTTGTATGCTGCCCAACTCCCGAGGGACTCTGGGTGGCTAACAACATATCAAATACAAAATCTAAAAAAACAGTTAAAAGCAAATTAAAACAAAAAAACCAATTTAAAAATACATACATACTGCTTCCATGGGCCGGAACTTAACCTTGATATTCCCAAGCTCAGCGGTCCTTTCCCATCATTCATACGCCTGCCGGAAGAGCAGGTTTTAACGGCTTTACGGAAGGCCAGTAGGGTGGGGATAGTCTGGATCTCCGGTGGTAGTTAGTTCCAAAGAGAGGGAGCTCCCACAGAGAAAGATCCCCCATGGTCCTGCCAACCGGGATTGCTTGGTGGATGGGACCTGGAGGAGACCAACCCTGTGGGACCTAACCGGTCGTAGGGAGATATGTGGCAGGATGCGGTCTCGAAGGTAGTCTGGTCCTGAATCATGTAGGGCATTAAAGGTCATACCAACACCTTAAATTGCGACTGGAGACTAATGGGCAACCGATGCAGCTGGCGAAGAACAGGTGTTATGTGGGTTTATCTTGGTACATCCACCACGGCTCACGCAGCTGCATTTTGCACCAATTGCAGTCTCCGGACACTCTTTAAGGGTAGCCCCATGTAGAGCGCATTACAGTAGTCCAGCCGGGAGGTGATAAGGACATGAGTGACCATGAGCAATGCCTCCTTCTCCAAATGGGGTCACAATTTGTCCACCAGGCGAACCTGTGCAAAGGTCCCTCTAGCCACAGCTGCCAGATGTTGATCATATTTGAGCTGTGGGTCTAGGAGGACACCCAAATTGTGGACCCATTCTGAGGGAGTTAATTTCTCTCCCCCGAGAACCAAGGAGGGACAATTGACATTGTCTTTTGTCTAGGGGATGACTCCTCCTATATTACTTCTCAGGTTTCAAAAAAAATTAAGAGCTGTAACTATTAGAGGAGAACGTTGTAATTCCCTTGAGCCAAGGCTTCTGGTGTGAATTGTTTGTGATTGTATTTTTCTCTTTTTGTTTTCCTTTGTTGCATTTGTATTTTGGTCTGTGACTGTAAAAAAAAATTATATATAGTCCTTAGGGGGCAATATCCATAGCCACTCGGTCTTGTCAGGGTTGAGCTTGAACCTGTTACTACCCATCCAGACCCTAACATCGTCCAGGCACTGGCACATCACATCCACTGCTTCCCTGAACTGAGACGGGGTGGAGATGTACAACTGGGTATCATCAGCATACTGCTGAAACCTCACCTCGTGTCGACGGATGATCTCACCCAGTGGTTTCATGTAGATGTTAAACAAGAGAGGCGAGAGGACCGAGCCCTGTGGCACCCCACAAACCAGGGGCCTAGGGGTCGACCTCTGTCCTCTTGCCAACACCGACTGCGTCCTATCGGAGAGGTAGGAGGAGAACCACTGTAATCCGGTGCCGCTCACTCCCACCTCATCGAGAGGTCAATCCCTTCACGCTGGTCTCAATCAAGTTTGTTTGTACTTGCTCTTTGATTTTAAAAAAATTAAGAGAAGGACTGCTACATTTTATATATAACTTGAGGTTATATATAATTCTACTGTCTTTATTTTACGTTCATTTTCTATTATATTATTTTGAATTTTTTCAATTTATCATTCATATTTTTTATCTCTCCTTTCATCTCTCCCATCTCTGTCTTAATTTCTACATGATGTAACTTTGTTTCTTCATGGTTATTAGTAATACTTTCTTGCATTTTAATTATAGATTCTTGTGTCGTAACAATGGTTTCTTGTATATTTTGCAATATTAATTGCATAGTTTGCATGTTATCTATTGAACTCTCTTTTTCAACTTCTGACACTATCTCTTTCAATCTTTATACAGATAATGTAGGAGAGGTTATAGATGGATTTAGTATTGTTTTTTTCCCTAGTCTTGTCATCACATTTGGATTTGCCATTTTTATATTATTACACAAGTCTTAACTTATTTCTGAATCTCTAACAATTATTTATATTACTGCCTATAAAATGTGTTCTTATTCTATAACTTATTTTATAACTTTAACTATTACAACTTGATCATACAATTACATAAGTATTCTATTGTAAATAACCAACTTATTATACATTTCCTTAAATCTATAACAATTTTTAGAGAGCTATACAATATTTTAGCACAGTATCTGAAAAGAGAGAGAGAAAAAAAAATCTAAGAGGGAAAGATAAAAAAAGAAAGGAGAAAGTTTAGTACTTATCAATTGTTTCTCAGTTAGTTTCAATCAAAGCTTTAGTAGAAATTTGCTTAGTCATTTATAAATCTTGTTGCTTCTTCCGTTCTATCTCTATCTCTATCTCCCAAATAATTTTAATAATTTAAATTGTCCTCTTCCTGGTTATTAGCTATTGTCTTCACTTGATATATCAAATGTCTTTTAAACTTTCTTTTTCTTTTTTCTTTTAAATTCTTAAGTCCAAAGTCCACTATCAAATTATTCTCAAGTCCAGCTTTGTAGTTTTCTCTGTTTTCTAACAGTCCTCTTCTTAATGGTTTCTCTTCCAGAAACACCATTATCACTTTCACTTGTTAGGTCCTCAGTCCTTGCCACTTAGTATCGCTCCACTTTCTTCCAAGTCATTAATCTTCCAGTTTCCAATGGTTAAATATATCCAAGGTTTATAACTAGGGGAAGTCCAAAGAAATTCCTCTTACCGAAGATTTATTCTGGCTCTCCACTTTCATTTCTCCTCCTTCCTGCCTGGGTGTTATCAGTTCGTGTCTAATTTCAGCGCTGTCATCCTTAAAAGCCACTTGCTCCTGCTTTTAAAGCTTCAACCCTTCCTGCAACCATTCTTCATATGTTTTCATATGTCTGCAGCCTCCTAATCATCTTTGTTGCTCTTTTCTGCATTGTTACCAGAGTCTCAACATATTTTTTGTATTGTGGTGACCAAAACTTGATGCAGTATTCCAAATCTTTGGCTACTACTACTGCTCTGCACTGGCATTTCTATAAAAGGAACAACAGCAAAATTCAGCATGCTGCAAAGCATTTGTCCATGGAGAGGTCAATCCCTTCACGCTGGTCCCAATCAAGCTTGTTTGCATTTGCTCTTTGATTTAAAAAAATTAAGAGAAGGACTACTACATTTTATATATAACTTGAGGTTCAATTTTTTTCCATCTATGGATCCTGAAGCAGAATAGAATAGAATAGAACGGAATGGAACGGAACGGAACAGAACAGAACAGAATAGAACAGAATAGAATAGAATAGAATTCTTTATTGGCCAAGTGAGATTGGACACACAAGGAATTTGTCTTTGGTGTATATGCTCTCAGTGTACATAAGGAAAATAAAATATATTTATTTATTTATTTATTTATTTATTTATTTATTTATTTATTTATTTATTTATTTATTTATTTATTTATTTATTTATTTATTAATTATTGGTTTTTCTATGCCGCCCTACTCCCGAGGGACTCAGGGCGGCATACAGCATTATGCAAGAACACTAAATAATAAGCAACAGTTAAAAACATAAATTTAAAAAGTTAAAAAGTTAAAAAATATTCACCACCAGACATACCAGGGGAGAGCTCAGGTGGAACTAGTCCCACCCCCTGCCTGCAGGAAGAGCCATGTCTTAACGGCTTTTCGGAAGGCCAGCAGGGTGGGGATGGTTCGGGTCTCTGGGGGAAGTTGGTTCCAGAGCACGCCCCCCCCACAGAGAAGGCCCTCCCCCTAAGGCCTGCCAGCCGGCATTGTTTGGCTGACGGGACCTGGAGGAGGCCCACTCCGTGGCCCTAACCGTTCAAAGGGAAGTATAAGGCAGAATGCGGTCCCGAAGGTAACCTGGTCCTAAGCCATGCAGGGCTTTAAAGATGATGATCAACACCTTGAATTGTACCCGGAGACAGATGGGCAACCAATGCAGCTGGCGGAGTATAGGTGTAGCGTGGGTGTACCTTGGCACACCCACCACAGCAAGCGCAGCCGCATTTTGCACCAACTGAAGTCTCCAAATACTCTTCAAAGGTAGCCCCATGTAGAGCGCATTGCAGTAGTCCAGTCGGGAGGTGACAAGGGCATGAGTGACTGTGAGTAGAGCCTCCTTCTCCAAGTATGGACGCAATTGGTGCACCAGGCGACCTGTGCAAAAGCCCCCCTAGCCACAGCAGTAAGGTGTTGGTCTAATTTTAGCTGTGGATCAAGGAGGACCCCCAAATTGTGGACCTGCTCCGAGGGAGTTAATTTCCCTCCCTCAAGAACCAAGGAGGGACAGTTGTCATGGTCCTTAGGAGGCAATATCCAAAGCCACTCAGTCTTGTCGGGGTTGAGTCTGAGTCTGTTCCTCCCCATCCAGGTCCTAACGTCGTCCAGGCACCGGCACATTACATCAACTGCCTCACTGAATTGAGACGGGGTGGTGATGTACAGCTGGGATATTCATCAAGAATAAAAAGATACAACACTTAGTGATAGTCAAGGTTACTAATAAGCTATCAAATCATACTAGGAAACAAAAGCAATATAAATTGAAAGATACAAGCAACATGGTTATAGTAATAAGTGGGAAGAGATAGATACTAGTAAGGAATATGAGAATAATAGTAATACAGTCTTAGTAAATTATTTGACAGTGTTGTGGGAATTAGTTGTTAAGCAAAGTGATGGCATTTGGGGAAAAACTGCCCTTGTGTCTAGTTGTTCTGGTGTACAGTGCCCTATAATGTCGTTTTGAGGGTATAAGTTGAAACAAATGATGTCCAGGATGTGAGGGGTCTGTAGATATTTTCACAGCCCTCTTTTTGACTCGTGCAGTATACAGATCCTCAATGGAAGGCAGGTTGGTAGTGTTAAGGAGTTACTGTGCTGTTGAGCACATACACAGCAGAATAGTAATAGTGGTTTAGGTGTTGCAGTGTGATATGAATGCTATTCAGTCAATAAACAGAATACGTTTAATATTTACAAAATTGTTTACTTCTAGTAGTAGCAAAGTTCAATAGGAAGTCCAAGTCATACACAGTCAGTCCATATGAAGAATCTTCTTCTTGCCTATCTTTGTTTAACTAACAAACAAAGATTACATCTAACATTCAATTCTACACTATCACAGATAGTTAGTCTTTACACAGCAACTCTTCAAGTAATTCTACACAGACACTAAGTAATTACTCATCAGTAAAGCAGTAGAGTTAATCAGCAGAGAGTCAGTACTCCGGAACACACCGTCAAACACATTAATAACCACACAGAGACACAGAGACATTCTGAGAATGCTCTCTTGCTGCCTTATATAGTAATCAGCCTACAATCTTCTTATATCAATATACATATAACATTGATTTGTGGCTTGTTCATATATTAGCATACCCAATCATTTGAACAGAGTTCTAACATTCTCCCCTTTGGGTTATTAATATATAACTAACAATCTTAAATTATAACTTTCACAACTTTCTTTATGTCTTACAGCACTTTGTGCTTTCGTAAAATGATCTGCTAAATTACATTCACTTGCACAATACTCCAACTTAATCATTTTGTTCTGTACACATTGTCTCACATTAAGATATCTTAGATCTGTATGCTTTGATCTAGTTTTCACACCAATATTTGTTGCCATATTAATTGCAGCTTGATTATCTTCAAATACATTGATTGGTTCATTTACAACAATTCCTATGTCTTTACACAGTTGTTTATAATATATAAACTCTGTACATATTAGGGATAAACACGAAAATTCAGCCTCCATCGTAGACAAACTGATGTGCTGTTGTCTTATTGACCTCCAACTAATCAACATATTTCCCAATAATATAACAATTCCTGATGCTGACTTTCGTGTAACTCTGTCTGTTGCAAAACTAGCATCTGCATATGCCTTTAAATCAAGTTCTGATCTTGGTTCAAGATAAAGAGAATAATGCATTGTCTGTTTTAAATATCTTAACACTCTTTTTGCTGCATTACAATGTCTTTCACAAGGCTCTGTGTTATACCGTGCCAACTGATTTACGCTATATGCAATATCTGATCTCGACCAGTTTGCCAGATACGATAAGCTACCAATTAATGCTTGATATATGGTTCTATCAAACTTTGAATCAGTTACCTCACTATGCTGAAACTCAGTACTCATAGGAGTTTTGGCATTTTTACAATTATCCATATTATAACACTTTAATAAACTATTTATTTTCTGAACCTGTGATATCTTGAATCCTTTACTTGTTCTAGTAACATCTAGACCAAAATAATGTTCTATTTCTCCCAAATATCTTATTCTAAATTTTTCTTTTAGTTTAGCTACAATATCCTTTATTACATTTTCTGTTTTAGCAACAATTGCAATATCATCAGTAAACAATAATAATAAAATAATATCACCATCTTTTTCTTTCTTAAATAAACATGGATCGGCTCAGGGGTGAGTTGCTCACTTACCGAGACCGGTGCGCTGCTCCGCGTTTCTTTTTTTTTATTTCAAAAAGTTTTATTAGTACAAAGTACAAACATTTTTCTCTTTTTCTCCCCCCCCTTCCCCCCTAACCCCCTCCCCTTCCCCCCATCCTCCCCCCCTCTCACCCACCCACCCCGAGTTCCCAGAAAAAGCATAGGGTATAATATTCAATAAAAATAAGATTAAAGTATACTAACAAATTATCAATTTCAAAAATTTCTCTAAATCTTTTAACTCCTTGTTGCTCAGAACCTTTTAAGCATAGCCTAAAAATCAGGCATATTATTACTCAATTAACATTTCAATATATCAAACTATCAATTTACTCCACCATGTATCTTTCATTTATATAGTCTTTAAGATATAATAATAAAAAGAAAAGAGAAAGAAGAAATCTTTCTTTCACCATTTCAATCAGATACACAACCATCAATGTCATTTCCTCAATGCCGAATAGATCTTCCTTCTTCCGATGCTATACTCGATAAAAATTAAAATTAAAATATACTAACAAATTATTAATTCCAGTATTTCTCTAATTCTTTAACCCCTTATTACTCAAAACCTTTTAAACATAATCTAAAAATCAAACACATTGTTAATAACCTAACATTCCAATATATCAAACTATTAATTTCACAATTATTCTAAATCTTTAGTTCCATATAAGTCAAAACCTTTTAAAAGTAATCAAAAAGAAAAAAAATTAAACCAATCCTCTATATGTCTTTCACTTATATAATCTTTAAAATATAGTAAAAAAAGAAGAGAATAAAAAGACAAAAAGAAGACACAACCATCAGCGTCATTTCCTCAGTAATAAATGCAAAATACCAATTTTTATTCTTCTCTCCATCTGGCCTATAACTTCCCATGCTAGGACCAAGTTCTAATCATTCCTTCTTCTCACTCAAACTTTAGATCTTTGTGGCTTGGTAATTTTTGGAATTGTCAGCTTGAGTTGTTGTTGTCTTGATACTTCAATACATGTAGCCGCTGCTCCACTCTGACTCTGTTCTTCTGTCTCTTCTTCCACATTATGAACATCTCTCTGGTTCTGTGAATCACCTTGACTCATCAAAGGTCCTCCCATTTGAACAACTGTTGACGACTCTCCTCTCTCATCTTCCATTGCTCCCTTCATTCTTCTTCCCTCTGGAATTTTGGATATATCGGCCTTTAAAACTTTTACATAAAAATCAGTTGCTTTCAATATCGTATTGAGCCGATATCTCTTTTCCAGATGTTTCACCACTATCCCAGTTGGAGCCTCCCATCTATACTGTATTTGCTGTTTTCTTCAATTCTTCCACCATTTCAACATTTTGGGAGGAATTTCTTTCAATATTATTACTTCCTGTCCATCTACCTGAAAGTTATTCTTGAAAGTCGCCTGTAGAATTTCATTACGTAGTGCCCTTGTAGTAAAATATATTACAATATCTCTTGGCAGATGTTTCTGTTTGGCAGTCCAAGAATTGACACGATATATTTTATCAATTTGCATACCCAATTCCTCTTTTGTCAATCCTAACGTATGCACAAATGCCTCTACCATCCTTTCTTTTAGATCTTCTTGTCTTTTCTCTTTTACACCTCTTAGTCTTAAAGCAAACTCCATATTTCTATATTGAATCATTAACACCTCAGCTTCAAAATTTTCAATATTATTTTGGGTCTTACCTGTATCTTCACCCAAAGTTATCACAGACTGTTTTATTTCTTCAACCTCCTCCTCCAAAATTTTATATTTCCTGCCAGTCCTTTAAGTGCAAATATCATATCATTCCTTAATTGTCGAGTAGCAATCTCCTCTGAAACAGCCTATATTTTTTCATTTATTTCATTAATTTTTAAGTTAAATTCCATAACAAGTTCATTCTTCATAACTTTTAAAGCTTCAGATAACTTTTCAGGTGTTAAAGTCTGTCAGGGTGTTGAATAAGGAGCGGGTTGCATTCTTGAAGTATAAACAGGAGGGCACCCAAGTCCCTTCGCAAAAACAGTCCTTCCAGGTTTAAAAGCCATTTAAGATTTAAAGTTAAACTTTCTGTTTTAATCCAAAATCAGAGAGAGAAGAGAGAGCTCATCAAAGTCAGACATTTTCAGACAAAAGGCCAAATCCTTTATTTAAAACAGTCTTTCCCAGTTTTGAAGCCATTTAGGTTTTAAAATTAGATTTGTTATTATATTCCAAAGTCAAAGAGAAAGAAGAAAAAATTCCTCAGAGTCAGGCAACTCTTCAAGTAATTCTACACAGACACTAAGTCATTACTCATCAGTAAAGCAGTAGAGTTAATCAGCAGAGAGTCAGCACTCCGGAACACACCGTCAAACACATTAATAACCACACAGAGACACAGAGACATTCTGAGCATGCTCTCTTGCTGCCTTATATAGTAATCAGCCTACAATGTTCTTAAAGCAATATACACATAACATTGATTTGTGGCTTGTTCATATATCAGCATACCCAATCATTTGAACAGAGTTCTAACATTAGCAATTGTTTTTTCTGCAGTTCTAATTATCCGTTGAAGTCTGTGTTTGTCTTGTTTGGTTGCAGAGCCAAACCAGATAGTTATGGAGGTGCAGGTGACAGACTCAATAATTCCACTGTAGACTTCCGGTTTTGGCTCCGATGGAGTCAGATGGCGCTCCTTGCAGGGCATCCTTCTGATCTCCTGTAAAAGCCGCCAGAACAGCTGTCTGGTGGCTTGAAAATCTCTCCCCAGGCAAAGGGGAGAGATGAGAGCGAGACAGGTGGGGTAGAGCCCTCCTAGTGCCCTAGAAGCTAACTTAGGGCATGAAGGGTGAGGGCTCCCCAGGTAGCCTGTCTGACGCTCTGGGAAGTCGGAAGCCTCCGCTTAAAGAGGAGCAAGATGCCGCGACCACCACTGCTGTTGCAAAGGAAAGTACAATTATTTTAAATTTAAAGAGAGCAGCCAGAGAAAGGCAGGAGTCCAGAAGGGCATTAGTTTTGACTTTAACTCCACTGCTGGATTTTATTATCCCTTTCAGTCGGGTTTCAGGCGCGGCTACAGTATGGAGACTGCTTTGGTCGCGCTGATAGATGATCTCTGGCGAGCCCGGGATGGGGGTTATTCCTCCATCCTGGTGTTACTTGACCTCTCAGCGGCTTTCGATACCATTGACCATGGTATCCTTCTGCGTCGTCTTGGGGAGGTGGGAGTGGGAGGCACTGTTCTACGGTGGTTCTCCTCCTACCTCTCTGACAGGACGCAGTCGGTGTTGACAGGAGGACAGAGGTCAGCCCCTAGGCCCCTGACTTGCGGGGTGCCACAGGGCTCGGTCCTCTCGCCCATCCTGTTTAACATTTACATGAAACTGCTGGGTGAGATCATCCGACGACACGGGGTGAGGTATCAGCAGTATGCTGATGATACCTAGTTGTACATCTCCACCCCGTGTCAGTTCAGTGAAGCAGTCGAGGTAATGTGCCACTGCCTGGATGATGTAAGGGTCTGGATGGGAGTGAATAGACTCAAGCTCAACCCTGACAAGACTGAGTGGCTGTGGATGTTGCCCCCCAGGGATTATGTCGACTGCCCCTCCTTGGTTCTTGGGGGAGAAAAATTGACTCCCTCAGAACGGGTTCACAATTTGGGTGTCCTCCTAGATCCACAGCTAAAATTGGAGCAACATCTTTCAGCTGTGGCTAGGGGGACCTTTGCACAGATCCGTCTTGTGCACCAATTGTGATCCTTCTTGGAGAGGGAGGCTTTGCTCACAGTCACTCATGCCCTTGTCACCTCATGGCTAGACTACTGTAATGCGCTCTACATGGGGCTACCCTTGAAGAGCATCCGGAGATTGCAATTGGTACAGAATGCAGCTGCGCGAGCTGTGGTGGGTGTACTGAGATACACCCACGTAACACCTATTCTCCGCCAGCTGCATTGGTTGCCTATTAATCTCCGGTTGCAATTTAAGGTGTTGGTTTTGACCTTTAAAGCCCTACATGGCTCAGGGCCAGGTTACCTTCGGGACCGCATCCTACCACATACCTCCCTACGACCAGTTAGATCCCACAGAGAGGGCCTCCTCCGGGTCCCATCGGCCAACAATGTCGGTTGGCGGGGCCGCGGGGGAGGGCCTTCTCTGTGGGAGCCCCGTCCCTCTGGAACCAACTTCCACCAGCGATCCGGACCATCCCCACCCTGCTGGCCTTCTGTAAAGCCATTAAAACATGGCTCTTCCAGCAGGCGGAGTGAATAAAAAGATCAGATTCCCCCATGAATGGTGTCTTTTTTTTTAACAATGTCTGAATAATGCTTTTAATTTTTAAATTGTTTCTTATTGTTTTTATTATACGTTCTTATCTATGTTGTACGCCACCCTGAGTCCTGCGGGATTGGGTGGCCAATAAGAGTGCTTATAAATAAATATAGTGTAATATTATGTTATTAATATTTTGAGGATTTTGGGATTAAGTTTAAAGTCTTTGAGGTATAAGGGGTTGGTTCTTACTCTTTTTTATTATTATTACCATAGACGTTGATTATTATTATTATTATTATTATTATTATTATTATTATTATTATTATTATTATTATTATTATTATTATTATTATTATTATTATTATTATTATTATTATTATTATTATTATTATTATTATTATTATTTAATATATATTTTGAAGTTAATACCTCAATGTATAGTAATATTGTTATTAATGTGTTTGATTCTATGATTTTATGATTAAGTTTAGAGTTTTAGAGGTATAAGGGGTTATTTTTTTAATTTTGGGAATAAACAATTTGATAGAATATTTTAAATATTGAGGTATTGTGTTTAGGTATAAACATGTAATGTTTAGTTAATGTTTTAGTAATATTTATTTAAGTTTTGTTTTGTTTAGAAGAAATGTTGGGTTGATTGAAAGGGGGAGGAAAGGATTACTTTTGTTCCTCTTTTATTTTTATTTTTTTTATTTTTTTCTTTCCTTTTTATTATCATTAGTTTATAGGTAGATTATATAAAACATGGAGGTTTAGATAAGTGAAGTATAGTATATTTGGAGGTATTTTAAGATTAAGTTTAAGGTTTTTGTTTTATTATTATCGTTATAATTATATATCTTGATTATTATTAAGTTAATAATTTGATATAGTGTAATATCATGTTATTAACATTTTGTGGGATTTTAGGATAAAGTCCAAGGTTTTTGAGGTATAAGGGGTTAGGTTTTACTTCCTTTTTATTATTATTATTATTATATATATTATATATTTTAAAGTTGACATATTGCAATATTGTTATTAATATTGTGTTTAATCTTATGATTTTATAACTAAGTTTAAAGTTTTAGAGGTATAAGGGATTATTTTTTAAATATTCATCTTCTGTTCATGCTTTGAATTCTAAAAAATTTGGAGTTAAAGATTTTTTTTTAAAAAAGTGGAAATTAAGAATTTGCTTTAATTTAATTTAAATTTATTTTATTGAATATTATGCCCTGTACTTTCTCTGGGAAGTCCGGGGGGGAGGGGGGAAGGGAAGGGGGTGGGTTGGGGATAGGGGGGAAGGGTGGGAGAAAAATGAAAAAAAATTGTACTTTGTACTTATAAAACTTTTTGAATAAAAAATAATAATAATTCCACTGTAGATTTGAATCAGCGGCTCTTTGGGCAATTTGACCTTTCTGAGTTGGCTCAGAAAGAACATTCTTTTTTGTGCTTTGTTGATGACATTTTTGATGTTAAATGCCCATTTTAAGTCTTGAGATATGATAGAAGCTAGAAACTTGAAGGACTCTACTGTTGATACTGTGTTTTCTAATATTGTAATAGGTGGTTGTACAGGAGGTTTTCTTCTAAAATCCACCACAATTTCTACGGTTTTGAGTGTATTTAGTTCAAGATTGTTCAGGTTGCCCCACAAGGCTAGTTGTTCAACCTCCCGTCTGTATGCAAATTCATTGTTCTCTTGAATGAGACCCATCACTGTTGTATCATCTATAAACTTCAGTATTTTAACAGAGGGATCTTTTGAGATGCAGTCATTGGTGTACAGAGAGAAGAGAAGTGGAGAGAGCACATAGCCCTGGGGGGCTCCTGTGCTAATTGTATCTGATGTGATTTTGCCTAGCTTCACCTGCTGCTTCCTGTCTGTTAGGAAGCTTATGATCCATTTACAGGTGTGTTGAGGTACCGCTAGCTGGTTCAAAGGAGTAATAGATGATCGTGTCATTAGGAATATTTTCTTAGACATAATATCACCCTTGTGTAGCTCTCAATGGAAATTAAGCTGGGAGTGGGGCAGTGCATACCCACAATGGAGTTGATTATTGCCTGGCATGCTTTATAGAGTTGAGCAAAAGTGAGTGATGAGGCTTTTTTGTTTCTCATTTTTTGTAAAAAGGCAGTTTGTAAGCAAAAATTGCTGTACACATTTAAACCAGGACTTCCTGTTCCAACACAGTCTTACCATATTTGTTTATAGACCAGCTGTCTGCAAGGAGTATAAATCCTTCCATTCCCCACCATTCAGAGCTGAAAAAGTTTCTTGGATGAGAAGCGAAACGTTTTCAAAGAAAACCCAGAAAGTCCAGTTGTCTCTTGAAAAAAGCACCTTTGTGATAAATATGTTTATATAACAGTCTGAGTACAAAGAAAACCAACCACATTATTACCTATTTATATAGTAAATCCACACTGTTTTGTAATGTGTATGAATCATGGAAATGTGACTACGGTAAAATAAACCATAGATCTGTGGATTATAACATGTTACACTTCAGGAGGGGGCATTTCCAAGGCCTTTAATGAGGCTTTAAAGTCAACCGCGTAAATGGCAGCATTCTAACCATTACCCTATCTAGTCACTGAATATATTGGGAAAATACCCAAAAGAAACTCAGGGCCTTTCCCAGGCACATTAAGGTACCTTCCACCCAACTTTGCAATAGCAAAGAAAAAACTACTAGTATACAATGTGTTCATCCAGTACAGATTCCTATCTTGCATCTGTTGCCATTTTTATGCTTCCTGCCAGATTATTCAACTTGGCTGCTGAGTAAAGGAACTTCCTAGTTCCACTAAGTAGCAATTTGCCAATTTGAAAAATGCTATATGGAGGGGAAAGAGGAAATTTAGTCAGGGAATGAGGTTGATGGGTTATTGAGTGACCTCCTGATTATTTATGAGATTAAAGGAGAAAAGCACATCTGTCATCAGTGGAAGGAGATAACTGGTAGAGAAGAACTGCCAGCTAGTGGACAACCTCACAGCTTACCTGCAACCTGAAGAACCCAGGCGTCTACCTGCACAGTAAAGAAACCCATGTTAACAGTGGTGGTATTCAAATTTTTTAACAACTGGTTCTGTGGGCGTGGCTTGGGGTGTGGCTTTGTGGGCATGGCTAGATGATCATGTGACTGGGTGGGCATGGCTAGGTGATCATGTGACTGGGTGGGCATGGCTAGGTGGTCATGTGACCAGGTGGTCATGTTATTGGGTGGCATTGGCTCAGGGGTGGGTTCTACTTATCTTCCCTACCGGTCCGCAACGTGATGGAAGTGCATGTTTTGTGCAGGCATGCTAGCTTCGTGTGCACGCACATTTCACTTCCCAGAAATGACCCCCTATGCATACACATATGTGTAATGTAGGGCGATGAAGTAGAGTTATGTCTATGGATGTTCTGAAACATCCCAAAACAACAGCCAAATTTTATTTGGGAAGAGAAAAAAATATGAATTTCAGCTATTTTAAAATAATCCAGGCAGCTTTTCTTCCCCGCACCAATTTCTACCTCTCAAGTGGACTCTGTCTGAAGAGGTGGGTCATGGGGGTGGGGGGGGTAGGAGAGGTCCAGCTGTTCTGACACCAGGTCAGCCTGTATAGGCTCCAGTTTCCTCCCCTTTCCTTATTTTAACAAATTAACAGATGGACCTTGTAGGTGACCTAGTCCAACACCCACCCCGCCCAAGCAGGAGACCCTACACCATTTCTGTACCCAACTGTACACCATGTAAATAGTGATTTTTAAATTAATTTAATTTTTTAAATTTATTTTTAAAAAATGCTTATTTAAAAAGAGAAGAGCAACTTAGCCAAGGCAGGCAGGTCACGTGGAAGGCAGGCAGATTTAGGGAGGCTCGCAGACAGATCAGACTGATGGCGTTGTGCCGGGTCGAGTGAAGCTGGAGGCAATTTTAAAGAAATAATATCATTTCCCTTCCATGGGAACTACCAGGAAGGCCGTGGGGAAGGGAGTAGGGAAGGCAGGCAGGCAAGGCCAGGGACAGGCCTTGCCTGCCTGCCTAGCTCAATCGGGGCTTGCTTTCCTGGTGGCGGGGGCAGGTAGGCCATCCTGATTGAGACAACCGGCCAGGGCTTTCGGCGGTGATGGCACCTGCCAGCCCCAGGTCAACTCGACCGGGGCTTGTGGTGGCAGCGGAACTAGTGGCGGTTGGCGGAGCTAGCCAGGCAAGGCTTGGGATGGGCAGGGCAGATTGGTAGCTATGCCGCACACCACATGCTATAGAGATGCAGTGGCAGCTGACCTAATGGTGGCCAGAGGAGCTAGCCAGGCAAGAACAGGGACGTGGGGGGGGCAGATTGGTAGCTAGGTTGCACACCATGTGCAATGCACATGGCGGCAGCGGCAGAGCTAGCAGCGGCCGGCAGAGCTAGCCAGGCAAGGCCAGGGACATGGGGGGGCAGATTGGTAGCTAGGCTGTGCGCCACATGCAATGGAGATGCCGCGATGTAGCTATTACCTCCACTCAATCATGCTGCTCCATGGCATGCCAATCAGCTATTGTCTCTAGCTCTTTCCACTCGTATAGATAAAAGGGCAGCAGCGGGGACTCTTCCTATTTATGCTACCAATCTTCTTTTTCTTGTTTCTTATTTATTTACATTGATTTGCTAAGTTTATTTAGCTGCCCATCTCACCTATGTGACTTTCAGTGGCATAGAAAATTTAAAAAAATATATAACCACAATGACCAAAAGCATTACAACAAAATCATTTTAAAACAAAACAATTTTTAAAATACACCATCTTGGGATGGTGCACTCAATTTCCCTACCAATGCAGAGATTTTGCAGCTTCCATATACACATTCCCAAAATCCAGGCCAAGTAGAAAACCCATGTCTTCAGGATGTTCTGGTAGGCCACAAAATTGGAGCCAATCTGACTCTAGGCTGATTTAGAGTTAGGCAACTGCCAGTAGCCATTGCCACATACCTGAAAGGGCCTGATAGATAAGTGGAAGTTGCAAAGAGCTGCAGATGGACCAACACAAATACCTCCCAAACCCAATTGCACATTGTGTGGAGAAGCCCACCATGCATGCTGATTGGTTCTGACATCCTGCTGGGAAGTGGGGCAAAGCAGGGTACATTCAAGTGGAAAACATTAAAATTTGCTGACAAAGAACACCTATGTAACCACAACTGAACAACAGACACATACATTCCCTCACATGCAGTGCTGGAGAAATCTCCTCCAGCCTTCAGGGAGAGTGAAATTTCAAAGGGCAGATGCCACAACACAAAATACTCTTCTCCTGGGTCCCATCAGATGATATTCCTTTGTGGATAGGATGCACAACATGCCTTCCCTGCATCAGATTAGATCAGTGTTTCTCAAATACTGGGGCGCGACCCCTGGGGGATTTGGAGCGATGCGACGGGGGGCACATGTGACCCCGTGGAACATGCATGGTCCCTCTCGATCGATTCCTCCAGACGGGGAGTGTTTTCCCAGTTGCACGCTGCTCCGAGCCCGGAAGAGAAGGTGGCCAGGCGGGGCGGGGCGGCTGCATGGGTTCTTGTTTCGGCTGGCGCTGCAGTAGCCATGAACGGTGTGGTGAACCTGTTGCTGGACAAGGAGGAGCATTCTCTGCAGCTGGGTGAAAGCGTCGAATGGCACCCTAAAGCCTCCTTCCACACCATTCGCTATGAGTGCCCGGCAGAGGCAGAACTTATGGGCCAGGCCGGCAACCCCAAAACATCGGCTTGATTAAGCTGGCCTGGCCCCGTGTCAAAAGAGCTCCCTAACCACGGTAGCCTATGCCTGCGTAACCGAAAACAGGCTCCACTGAGTTCAGTGTGACTTACTCCCAGGTAAGTGGGTAGAGCAGCTTTCCCCAGCCAATAGTTTGCTTGCAGCTTATAATAAGTAAAATAATAAATATTAACACTAAAATTCCATTGGGGCCCAGATCAAAGAGTTGGGGGCACGCGAAATGTTTACTTCTTCCTAGGGGGGGGCATAACAGAAAATAACTGAGAAGCACTGGATTAGATAGATCAGTTCATAGGCCCCAAATGGTCTCATGGCCCAAGACTCAGATAAATCTGCCTCTGCTGAACCAAGTGGAATGTCAGGCTCAGCAGAATACCAAACCAGGAGGAACCATGGCTGTCTTAACACAAGCATAGGGGCCCCATACTAATCTGTGTATGTTAACCATTCAATGCACTTGTATGATATAAATAGAGCAACTGTATGGCTTACTGAGTATTATTGTTTATTTCAAGCCTCATGTATTGTTCAAATGTTTATCATGTTGATTAGTTATTGCTGCACAACATAATTTTAATGTTTCAGCAAAGATTGTGCCGTAACCCTCTTTTGCATACAGTTCTTCAGTGTTATCACATGAAAAGATATGCTTAAATATTTACAAAATGTGAGGGGGTGTACTCACTTCTGTGACACACTGTACTTGTTCTTTAGTTAAACATGACGCTAGCCATTGGCTAAAATTCTAGGTCATGATTTATTTGAATTGAATTTGTTCTCCCTCCACCCTCTGAGGGAGGAGAATATAACATTTGCTCCTTTAAAAACGTATTACATCAGAATAAAACTGATTTTCCAAGCAAGCGGTTTGAAAGGTGCTGATTCTGGTAGGCAGGCGAAATTATTCTTCTTTTATTGAATGTGGGGAGGGACTGAAGGGGGCTTTCTATTTTTCTATTTTTAATCAATAATGTTCTGATTGTTTATAAGCTTGGGGCTTCTCCATTAATGTTTTGATACTGAATTGAGAGTAATATTTTATTGCGGAAACGTTGGCTGATGAGTGGTTATTAATATATAAGTTACACCTTCATTCTGAAGGAAATTCAGTTGAATTGCCCATTTTCATCAACACTTCTAAGTGACTTAGGGCATCAGATGAAGTGATGTAGAATCATTTTTCAGAAAATTGAATATTATTCCAAGATTTTATGGCTTTTCTGAAGATGCTCCTCAAACACCTGCAAATCTGAAATATTACTGGTATTTTCCTTCCATTTACAGCCAAAGCCAAGAAGAGAGACCCATAGTGATACCAGTTGTCAGTGTACATGGAATATTCTATTGTTTCTATCTGTCTTCTGCTAGAAGTTCTTTGAGCAGATTAGCTTACAGAAAACAAAGAAAGGAAATGTGCATTGTGTCAGCAGATCAGAGAGTTTCTTAGATTGTGAAACAAGCTAATCTTTCTTTTATTGTGCATTACTCTGTGACGTTGTGGAAATCTTTAAATGAAGCCTGTATCAAGCACTTATATTGAACTGTTAAAGTAATGCTGAATTTTTCCACGCTTATGTGTCTGTTTGGGCATCTGCTCCTGGATGATTACATACACATTTCTCTTCCCTCCCTTCAAATTTCACAAGGTGTAGAATGTCATGTCACAAAGGAGCTTTTCCAAGAGGCAACTGAACTTTCTGGTTTTTCTTTGAAGACGTTTCACTTCTCATCCAAGAAGCTCCTTCACCTCTGTAGAATGTCATGTTTATAACCAATGCTCATTTTTAAAAGAGATTTATTAAGTTGATGTAAAAACACTTGCTATGTTTAAAGTAGCACAATGAAATTTCTTTGGAAACTGATGTGGTGTGCTTTACTCATCCCTGATATTTTCTCTGTGAAAGACCTACAAGAGGAGTATTTTGAAATTCTTGGTGATGATGGTCTTGAAGTTAATATGCCAAAATTTTAGAAGATTAATGTTTTCAAATAGAACTAGTGCCCTTGCTCTCTTCATCCCAATCAGCTTGCAGATGAAACAGCTGTAGGCCTGGAGAAGCCAATCAATATTGACCAGGTTCTAGCAGCAAGAAAAGGCAAGTGGGGTCTTGCAAAAAATCTACAGTTGATTTCTTTTTAATAGAAATAAAGGGCAGTGAAGTTTAAGGAAAAGAATGGATATCAGCAAAGGGACAAAAGGTTTGCCTGATTTTAAACAGGATGTTCAGAATTATCCTGTGTGCACAATAACCAACAAGTTGTTTCTAAAATCAAGGACCACCTTCTAATTAGACCTCTTTGGCTGGTCATTTAAACCTTTTCTTTCTTGGTTGGTAAAAAAAAAGCCTACAACTGTGCCAATAATTTTTGATTAAAAGGATCAATAATCTGATTGATTGTACTAAGCCTTGATTTTTTTTTGACCATCTCTCAGCCCAATCTTCTTCATAAGGCTATTTGAAAGTGTCATTATCTTGTATGAAGTGCCATCCTAGTAATCTGCTGTTCTCCCAGAGCTCATAATAAAATATGCTTGTATGTTTATTTTTCTTTTCCAGGAAGAAATACTTTATTTGTGAATGGATTTCCATTTATATAGTCTGATTTCAAACATGACAGAGGAAAATATATATTATACCTTAGGAAATGAACTTACCATCTGGTCAACTTGGATTTTGGAAGGATGTGCAGGCTTTATCGTATATCTGTTAACTTTGATAGTAATTCTGATAATTTTATATTATCCCATTGTGTTTGGATTGTTTGGAATGTATGTCATGAATGCAATACTTTTTGTATGGAAAAAAATTGGCAATCTGCCAGATGATATCGACAGCAAAAAATGGGACAAGCCTAAGCAATTTTTGACACTGGTAGCTAAGTGGTATGGCAAAATACTGCACAGTAAGTATAACTTAATTCACTCTTTAGGCAGGGATGAGGAACTAACTATCACTCATAGGCAACATTCTTCTGGCCAACCATAACCAGCAGTCATGTGCATCTTGGAGCTGCAACTGAATCTAATAGAATTTGAATGGAAAACTGAGGGTGTAAAGTGTCAATTTATGTATAATTCATTTTTGTAAAAATGCTTCAGCAACTAGTCAAGAAACTCCCTTATTTCTGTGGCTGAAAAACTGTATGAAGAAAGAGTTGACTTAATCCTTTAGTCAGCAGAGTAATTGCAGGCATATTTTTAAAAATTAAAAAGACAAACTTTATATATAACCATAGACTACCAGAAATATTTAGGCATGTACATGTTGGGGTCATTATATTCCTAAAATTAACATTATAAAAATAAAAATGAATAATGTTCATGTCTAGTGGTACAAAACATCAAAAAGCAAATATGAACATTCCCAAGAGGGGAAATCTGTAAGCGGACTACAGGAATGGACCTCAAATCTTGGAAAACAATAGTACATACCAATAGTACATACCAGTGGTATACCAACATACCACTGTGGGATAGGGACCAAGCCCAGTACCAGAGGTGGGTTGCTGCTGGTTCGGACGGTTCTTTAGAACCAGTAGCAGAAATTTGGCACCACTCGCCGAACCAGCAACGATGACCGGTGGTCCACGTTCCCGAACTGATCCTCCAGTCGCCGTGGATTGCAAAAAAAAAAAAACCTCTGTGCATGCACAAAGGCTTCTGCTCATGCACAGACGGTCATTTCAGTCATGATGCAAACTGGTGGGGAAGGTAAGTAAGTAACTTACCTTAAGGTAAGTAAGTAAATAAGTAAGTAAGTAATAACCCACTCCTGCCCAGTACGTCTGGGTATATTCAGAAACCTGTGTCCTCTGCCCGTCCCATTATTTGGAGGAGGTTCAGGCTCTCTTCCCAGCACTCCAGTTAACAATTTCTGTAGTCACTTAATGATCACAACTAGGAGAGTTAGGATTATTGTTGTTGGATAGGGTGAATGGATGAGGCAGACAGAAGTGGCTTCAAAACAACAGCACTTTATTCTAAAACTATTTACAATCCAGCAAAGCTTCTGTCTGACAGTTAGCCCTTTTATAGGGAGCTTTCAGATGGCTCAGCCAATCAGCACGCAGTATTCTCCCGCCAGATTGGAGGACCTGACTGAAGCCTATGTGCTTCAGTCCTAGTATCAAACACCACTCTCCTCTTATTTGGGCTAACCCAACATGTGACATAGTCACGCAGGTAGGCGGGGCATTTAGTTGGTCTTTCAGACCTGTGCAGCTCAGTCAGAGCTGTGTGAGCAGTCAGGTCAGTAGAGCTTCTGCTGCTCCCAGCCTCAACCAATGGAAGCTTCTGGAACTCGACCCGGGGTGTGGCTGTAGCTTCGAGAACCAGTTCGCTCGGAGCTCACCACCACCACCCCGGCATGTGTGTCAACAGGTAAGTCTTCCAGACTTGGTCGGATTGAGTTGTCTATGTTAGGAGCGAATGATTGCTCCTCTTGGTTAGGCGTTAGCACAGAAGTTATTTCTGGTAGCCTAAGAGTGGAGTGAGTCGGCCTCGGAGTTGGTCAATATGCCGTCTCCAGCTTCTACCATTTTCGAGTTCTAATCAGTAAGAGCGAGTGCCGGTGATCTCTGTAACCATGGCAGGAACCCAGAGAGGACCCCCAGCATAGTTGTGGGCATATACTTGATCCCCTATGCTAAACTGTTGGAGCTGACAATGGGAGTCTACTGGGGCCTCGGCAGAGTAGTTTGGGTGTAGCCCAGAGGTGGGTACCTCATGGTCGGACTGGTTTGCCCAAACCAGTAGCAAGCCACTGGTGATATCATGATGATGTCATGGAGCCAGTTCTGTCAGTGCCGGTATGTGGATGCCACCATCTTTTGGGGGGGAACTTTTTTTGGAAAAAAAAATTTTTTTGAATTTTTTCCTGGTTTATTTTCTTCTACACATGCGCAGAAGCCAGGTTTCCAGCACTGCACATGCAACACCATCTTGTTTTCAGCTTTTTCCTTTGGATTTTTTTTTAAATTTTCGGCACTGCACATGCGCGCACCCACAAAGCATGTCCACATGGCGCGGGAGGAAAACGAACCGGCAGCATGATAAGTTAGAACCCACCCCTGGTGTAGCCAATCTAGATGAGACCATAGTTGATGACTCATTAGAAGTTCATATGGACTTCTACCAGTGGCGGCGCTAGGTGTGATGTGTTGCACTAATAAAAATTTATCAATGCATGTTTGCCAATCTCCTGGGCCCATTCTAGAAAGGGCTTCTTTTGCTGATCTCAACATTCTCTCCACTTGACCATTGCTACTCGGATGGAATGGCAAGCAAAGGGCATGTTTGATCCCCTGATCTGGTATAGGTTTCGTAAATTGTAAAGGCCGTAAATTGGGGCCTGTTATCAGAAACCAAGACATTGGGCAGGCCATGCGTGGAGAAAAGTCTCTGTAGCACCTTGATGACCCCCTCCGCCGTGGTGGAGGCCATGAGGTCTATTTCCAACCACTTTGACTATGTGTCCATGAGTACGAGGAAAGTTTTCCCGTGAGTAGGGCCAGCGAAGTCAATATGCACCCTGGACCAGGGTGCCTTCAGCTGTTCCCACTCGTGTGCGGGTGCCTCTGGGGAGCTGGTCTGGATTCCTGGCACAGAGTGCATATTGCCACCCATTCATCTATTTCCTGGTCCATGTTAGGCCACCAAACATAGCTTCTTGCCAAGGCCTTCATCCGGACAATCCCCGGATGTCCCAAATACAAGGCCTCCAATACTG
Source organism: Diadophis punctatus similis (assembly GCA_023053685.1). Classification (NCBI taxonomy): domain Eukaryota; kingdom Metazoa; phylum Chordata; class Lepidosauria; order Squamata; family Dipsadidae; genus Diadophis; species Diadophis punctatus. The sequence goes on from JALIGW010000003.1 coordinate 165,416,746, forward strand.
CAACATGCGGTTTTTGTGAAACAATCACCTGGTCCCCCCCATAGAAGACAACCTTTAAGCACATATAGTTCATTTTGCTTTGTAACAAACATTTTAAATTCAGGCCCAACAGACCCCTTCAGCCACTCCCTCAACACCCAGTGCAGAACCTGGGTGATAGTTTTGTCCTTTGCTGAGTGATGCACGACTTCGCTTGATGTCACTGGCCCAGATGCCAAAAAGTCAATCAGAAGGACAGGTGTCTTGAGTGTGAGGTCATCCAAAAGTTCAGGCAAAGGGTATCTGCTGTGGGCGTCAGCATGGCCCAAGCTCTTTCCAGGGTGATGTATCAGCCGGTAGCTATAAGCGGCCAGAAAAATGGCCCAATGAGTCATACGCGGCGACAGTGAGGCAGGAGTAGGGCGGTCCCCTGGCAAGAGTCCCAGCAGTGGCCGTGATTAAGTCAAACTGTCACCTGTACAAATAGTCATAGGACCATTTAACCCCGGCCACTGCAGCCAGCGCTTCTCTGTCCAGCTGGCTATAGTTCCTTTCTACGGTGGACAGGGTCTGAGAGTAAAAGGCGATAGCGGCTTCGGTTCTGTTGGGCAGGTGATGACTGAGGAGTGCTCTGACTCCAAAAGGCGACGCATCGCATGTCAGCACAAGAGGGAGTGTCTGGTTATATTGGACCAAGAGGCTGTCCGCTGACAGTAGACGCTTGACCGCAGCAAAAGCGGCAGCTTCAGGCCTGCCCTAGGTCCATTTTGTCTTTTTGCCGAGAAGTTTATGTAGTGGCTCGGTGACAGTTGCTTTCTGCTTGAGAAAAATATTGTAAAAATTAAGGAGCCTGAAGAATGCCTGTAGCTCAGTCTGGTTCTGGGGGGGTGGGGGTGTCCTGAATAGCTTTGATTTTTTAATTTGTGGGGTGGATCCCAGAACAGTCAACCATGTACCCTAAGAATCTGACCCCAATTTGGCACTTTTCTTTTTTTCAATTTTAATCCCTTGTCTCTAATTCTAGTAAGTACTGTTCTTAGTCAGTCAAATAATTGTTTCTTGTCTTTTACTGATACTAATATATCGTCAAAATTTGGTACGACCCCCAGTATTCCCTCTAGTAATCTTTCCATGATACTTTGGAATAGTCCAGGGGCTATGCTAACCCCAAACTGTAGCCGCTTGCATTTAAATGCACCCCTGTCCATTAAAATGGTCTGGGCCTAAACAGTGGTGCCAGGAACAGGAAGCTGCTGGTAGGCCTGCACAAGATTTCGTGAAGATTTTTCCTGGCCCCAGGAAAGACCTCATGCTGGACTACAGGAACCTGATAGGTGCTCTGCTGCAGCACCTTGTTCAATGTGCACTTGTAGTCTGCACAGATGCGGATCGTCCATTCAGACTTTACTGGGGTCACTATAGGAGTTTCCCACCAGGCATGGTCTACCGGCTCTAGGATCCCCTGGCCAATTAGCTTGTCTAATTCCTTGTCAATTTGTGGTCGGAGGGTGAGAGGAGGCCTACGGGGCTTTAGCCAAATTGGTGCGACATTTGGGTCTAAGTTAAATGACATTGGGGTCCCCTTATACATACCCAGACTGCCACTAAAGACATCCTTCAACTCCCACAATAGCTCTTACGTGGTGTCATTGGTGATAGCATTGATCCCTGTCACCCCTATGCCCAGGGCCTCGAACCACTACAAGCCGAGCAGGCTTGGAAGGGAACCACTGACCACTATTAGCGTGAGTGGCCCATCAAAGCTCTTGAATTGGACCTGGAAGGTGTTGCAGCCAATGACTGGGATACGGTTGCCCTGGTAGTCTTTCAGCCTCAGCTCTTGGCACCCAGCTGTCTCTTCTAGATACCTGGGATTGCTTGTTGCCACATGGCCCAGGAGACCATCATGAGGGACGACCCAGTGTCGATCTCCATGATGCATGGTGACCCCTCGAGTTGGATGGTGACGCACAACTTCTTCCATCGTGGTATTGTTGCTTGCCGGATTGTGGTTTGACAGGCCTCGGTTGCATTGGCCCTATCAGTTCTTCACTGTGGCTGCCAAGCCCCTTGTTGAGGCTGTTTGTTATAGCTGGACTTGCTCAATGCTCTTCGAGTTCCTGTGATGATGGCAGTCTGGCGCAGCAGACTCTTTCTATATGACCACGGCAGTCACATCGCTGACAGATGGCCTTGTGGTATCAGCAGTCGGTGTGCTGGTGTTGTCCTCCACAGGCGGCAAATTGTGGGAGTCTGTCCTCAGGTGCATTTGCCGCTTCCCGCTTTTTAAAACAAAGGAGCAAACTTCCTCATCACTGTCAAGCGAGAGATCTTGCATAGAAGTCTCGCAATGAACACTGACAGCTTTACATGAGTTTTTTTGAGCTACTTGGTTGCTGTAGTGCCTCGCTTGATCTGGTTGAGGCCTCAGCTGCCCTCGCCTCATCAACCGTGATCTGGAGCATGAGGGTTGTTTTCAAAAGCAACCTCCTTTGGAGGTTAATGTCTCAAATTCCACAGATCACTTGTTCAAGCAACAGTTCGTCCAGATCTTGGAATTTGCAATGGGCAGCTGCCTTGCACAATGCCACAACATATTCATTGATAGACTCCCTCTCATTCTGGTTCCGCAGGTTGAAGGCATGCCATCGCACGAATTTGGAGGATTTCAGTGCATAGTGGGTTTTGAGCATAGTCTGTAGCACGACCAGGTGACCGTATGGACTGGCGTTGGTTCTGCTAGTGCCTGGGCTCTCTCAAACACATCTGTCCTGCAGTAGCTCAAGAAGAGCTCTCGTTTGCAGTTGGCGGACAACCCGAGGAGGTCATTCGCCGCCATAAAACATTTGAAGTGAGTCATGTAGGTGTCCCAGTCATGCTGGGTTGAAATGACTCAGCTGGGTGTGCATCATCATCTCTGGCGCTTTAGAAAGGCTGTTTGTGCCGGACTTACTGCCCCGGGCTGGATTGCAAGGTTGTCAGGACTTTTCTATCTGCCTTCCGATCCCACCTTCATCACCAGTGTTGGATAGGAAGAACCGATGAAGCAAACAGAAGTGGCTTCAAAACAACAGGTCTTGACTTCCAGTTGGCTCCACAATCGATGAAGACGCTCTTTCTTTGGAGCGCCGGTCCCCGGCACCGTCAAAGCCGCCAGAAAGCCGACAAACAGCAGTCTGGTGGCTGAAAACTCCCTCCCTGGGCAAAGGGGGGTGAAGAGCAGGCAGGCACAGGTAGAGCCCACCAAGTGCCCTAGGAGAGATCCTGGGGCGCGGAGGGTGAGGGCTCCCTGGAAACCTGCCACTGCTCCGGACCTGGGACATCTCCGCTGTTTTGCGGAGCAAGAAGATCGCGACCAACACTGCTCTAACTGATTGAAATCAATTGAGGATTATTTGCAGCAGAAAAAAACAGGAAGCAAGCTGGGCAAGTAACCACTACTTAACTCTTATTGACTTTTCTTGATAAGCTACAAAGTTACAAGCTGGTCCTAAAATGGCAATGGAAGCTTGAAAGGGTGTGGAAAAGTGAAAGTGAGAAGAAAGAGAGAAAGTTTTGCTTTGTTGGCAGGCTTTCACATGAGAGCTGTTTGATTTGACTTTGGACTTGTACTTTTATTTGGAGATTCTTCTTTTTGGTATTAGACTAATACAATTTGGAATATTACAAAGATTTGTTTAAATCCAGATGGCTTCTAAATCTGTGAAGACGGTTCCTTCTAAAGGAACGGGAAGTGCTGAGAGCTCACCCACCCCCACCTTTAAACTGCAATCTCTTGCAGCACAACCTCAGCCTCTAACCTTGGGGATGTTACAAGAAAGCCTTAAAGCTATGCAGGCTGAAATGACTATTAAGTTCCATATAAAAATTGATGAATTTAATGATAAAATTAAGGAGATGATTAATGACAAAATACAAGTTGTTTCTGATAAAATTGAAATCACCAATAATGAAATCAGAGCAGATATTTTAGAAGCACTTAAAGGATTGGCAAACAATGTGGAATATTTGGACCAGCAAGTAGAACAAATTAGAGATATTACAGCAGCTCTGAGAGAGAAAATAGAAGAGGTGGAAGATAAAACTACAGATGAAATTACAATGATTCACTACAGAAATATGGAGTTTGCGATCAGAGTTAGAGGGTTTAAAGAAGATAAAAATGAAAACTTGAGAGAATTGATGGTGGAAGCTCTTGCTCAAGTGGTGGGGATGAGTAAGGAAGAGTTGATGTGGCAGATTGATAAGATATATAGAGTTAACTCTCTTGTGGCTAGATTGAGCAACCTTCCAAGAGATATTGTAATATACTTTAATAATAGAACACTGCGCAATGACATCCTCCAAGCAACGTACCAAAATAAGTTACAGGTGGGTGGACAAGAAGTGATGACACTGAAAGAGATCCCCCCAAGAATGTTGAGAGCTAAAAAAGATTTTTCCTTTCTGGTGGATGAGCTTAAAAGACAACAACTGCCATTCAGGTGGGAGGTCCCAGCTGGAATTTCTCTGATTTATGCTGGAGAAAGACACCGACTCAATATGGTCCAGAAAGCAAAGGATTTTTATACATACATTTTAAAGGCTGGGACACCAAGATCACCAGAAGGGAGGAGAAGGGAGGATGAAAGAGCAAGACAAAGGCAAGAAGTCCTACAAGCAGGAGCCCCATCTGATCAAGGTGATATAGCTACAACTCATTCTGACCAAAGTTTGGATTTATTTGGAGAACAACGGATAAAAGAACAAAGACAGACCAGAGCCACAACTAAGCGTATGCAGGAAATGTCACAACAGCAACTCCAGCTGGAAGCCAAAGAAGCTACTAAAACTGAAGTAGTGGGAGGAACAAGACCAAAGGAACTAAAGATGCTAGATGTCCAGTCAATGTTCCAGAAGCTTCTGAAGCCCGTAGATGGGAAATAGATTTCTAACCTGGAATGTCAACGGATTAAATTCACCACAGAAAAGGAGGAAAATATTCCATTATCTTAAACAATTTAACAATGATGTGGTCTGCCTTCAAGAAACACATATTAGAACACAAGACCAAAAATATTTGATAAATTAAAGATTAGGATCACATTTTGTCACCGCGGCACCAGGAAAGAAAAATGGCATTGTAATAATGTTAAAAACATTTGATTGCTAAGTTAATTGAAGCAGATGATCAAGGAAGATTTTTAGCTATAGAACTTTTAATTAAAGGAGAGAAAATACTGGTGATTGGTGTATATGCCCCGAACCAGCAACAAGAAAAATTTTATGATTTTTTACACACAAAATTGATACATTAGGACTACAATACCTGCATCCTTCTAGGGGACTGGAATGGTGTACCAGACGTTAAAAAGGATAAGAAGGGCCCGAATCAAAATATTTTTTCGAGAACGAAACTGCCAAAATCCTTTTTTGAAATGATGGAAGATTGGGAGTTGAGGGATATTTGGCATGAAAGAAATACAGAAGTAAAGGACTTTACTTTTTTTTCCGATAGACACCAATCTTTTTCAAGGATTGATTTTATCTTGATTACTAATAATCTTTTTTCTAGGGTAAAGAAGATGAAGATATGTTCAAGACCATAGCCCGGTCTGGTTGGAATTGCAAGATGGAAATGGACCCAGAAGGTCATGGAGGTTAAACGATAATTTATTTAGATATGAGGATAACGTGAAGGAATGTAAAAAATTAATGAAAGAATTTTTTGTTAATAATATGCAGAAGGGAACTTCCATGGATATGGTCTGGGATGCCAGTAAAGCTTATATGAGAGGTATTTTGATATATTTGAATAATAAATTTAGAAGGAAAAAAGATGAAAAAAGGAAAGAATTAGAAGAAGAGATTAAAAGACAGGAGAGGGCTTTAATTTCTAATCCAACGGATAAGAAAATTAAAGAGATAATTAATTTACTAAAGGGTCAATTCAACATGCTAATGGCAGACCAGGTGGCAACTAATCTACAGTATGCCAAATTTAATACTTTTAGTAATGCAAATAAACCAGGAAGATGGTTGGCATATATGTTAAGAAAGAAGCAAAAATCAAGAGTTATTGAAAAAATCAGATATAAGGGTAAAGAAGTTTACGAACAAGTACTTATTAAGAAATCTTTTTTAGAGTTTTATTCAGGATTATATAGTGGGGACAAAGTTAAAGAAGAGGATTTAGACAGGTATTTGCAGAAACAAAATATTTATATAGCTACTAAGGTGCAGAGGGATATTCTAAACCAATTGATAACTTCAGAAGAAATTTTACTGGCAATTAAACAGTTAAAAGTGGGAAAGGCCCTGGGGACAGATGGTTTAACTGCTGTTTATTATAAAAAATTGCAGGAAGAAATGGTGGAACCACTTAAAGAATTGTTTAATAACATTCAACAGGGAGGTAATGTACCTCCAACTTGGAAGACTGCCTTTATTTCTCTGATCCCAAAAGAAGGTCAAGATCATACAGACCCAAAAAATTATAGGCCGATCTCACTTAAATCTAGACTACAAAATTTTTGCTAAAATTTTAGCTAACAGATTAATGACAGTTCTGCAACAGATGATACATCATGATCAAACTGGGTTTATAATTGGTAGACAAATGAAAACTAACGTTAGACAAATTGTTAACTTATTAGAGTATTTGGGAAAGAACAACCAGGTTTCCGCAGCATTAGTATTTTTGGATGCCGAGAAAGCTTTTGATAGATTGAACTGGCGGTTTTTATTAAAGTTAATAGAAAAGTTACAACTTGGAGATTATTTTGTACAATCTATTGGGGCAATATATCAAAAACAAACAGCGCAAATAATAATTAATGGTGGATTGACAGATTATTTTAATATAGAAAAGGGAACAAGACAAGGATGTCCCTTGTCTCCCTTGTTGTTTATTTTGAGTTTGGAAATATTACTTTTTGTAATATTTTTTAATGTATTTTTTTGTAAAATAAGAGAGCTTGACATAATAAAGGGTATAAAAATTAGACAGGAAGAATACAAGTTACGAGCGTCTGCAGATGACCTGGTTGTTACTTTGACACAACCATTACAATCTATTAGTATTTTGATGGATACAATCAATTCTTATGGACAAGTATCTGGCTTCAAAATAAATATAGCTAAAACCAAAATAATAGTTAAAAATGTGACAAGAATCCAAAAAGAAGAAATAGAAAAGGTAACAGGTTTCAAGATAGTCCAAAATATTAAATATTTAGGGGTCTATATTATGTCCACAAACATAAAATTATATCAATATAACTATGAACACTTTGGTTAAAAATACAAAAAGATATGGAAAATTGGGGGAAATTACAATTGTCATTGCTGGGTAGGATAGCTGCAGTTAAAATGAATATTTTACCAAGATTTTTATTCCTCTTTCAAATGATACCAATACTTAAAAAGGATGAGAATTTGAAAGAGTGGCAAAAGGGTATAAATAAATTTATCTGGGCTGGGAAGAAGCCAAGGGTAAATCAGAAGATTATGCAGGATGTACGTGAAAGAGGTGGATTAAAAATGCCTAATTTGAAACTGTATTATGAAGCAGCAGTTCTCTCAGCAATTACGGATTGGATTAACTTAACGGAAGAGAGGATGCTAAATATTGAGGGATATGGTTTGTACTACGGGTGGCATGCTTACTTAGTATATGACAAAAAAGTAGATAAAGCCTTTAAGAGTCACATATTAAGAAATGCTTTATTGCATGTCTGGAGAAAGTACCAAGGCAAATTAAATGAGAAATTACCTTTATGGACAGTACCCAGACACGCGATAGAAAACATAAATTTGGAACAAAAATTAGATAAGATTACATACAAAGAACTTCTTTTTGAAGATGGAATTACATTTCAATTAAAATCGTTTGAGAAATTAAGAGAGGAAGGAATAACCAGAACATGGTTTCAATATGGACAATTACAGGCTAGATGGAGAGATGATCAAAAAACTGGTATTTTGAAAAATGAGGATAATTTGATTATACAAATAAAAGATAAGGGTCCTATGCATATAAAAAGATTGTATAATATTTTATTGGAATTAGACTCAGAATCAGAACTAGTTAAGGACTGTATGATAAAATGGGCTCAAAATATTGGAGAACCTATAATGATGGATATGTGGGAAAAGATATGGGTCAGAAATGTTAAATTTACACAGGCTCAAAATTTAAGAGAAAATTTTTATAAAATGTTTTACAGATGGCACTTAGACCCAAAAAAACTAGCTTGTATGTATCCAAACCTACAGCCAAAATGTTGGAGATGTGAATGCGAGGACGCTACATATTTTCATATATGGTGGACTTGTAAAAAAAATTAAGGCTTTTTGGATTAAAATTTGGTGGATTATACAAAATATTTTAAAGAAAAAGATCAAGTTCACACCTCAGTTTTTTTTGTTGGGAATAATTATGGACTGTTCTGTTATAGAGACTAAGTTGGTTTTGAACTTTATAACTGCTGCCAGGTTACTGGTGGCACTACAATTGAAGAATGGACGGTAAAAGTGACACATCTTGCTGAAATGGCCAAGATTTCATCTTATCTTAAGGATCACTCAAATGAAAGATATATATTGGAATGGAGTAGGTGGACTGAATATATTCAGAAAAAGTATCAGATTAAGATAACCCAAATAGTTTATTAGTTATCTGTTTGAGAAATTTTAGACTATACTTTCAAGCTCTTGGAGTTACAAAGAGTTAAGATATTTTTGTATTAACAATTTGTTTTAGTATTTTATAGTTTTACACTTTTTGTTTTGAAATTATACCTTGTGTTTTTTCTGGGAAGTCCGGGGTGGGTGGGTGGGGGTGAGGGTGATTAGGGGGGGGAAGGGTGGAGGGTGGAAAAGGTGTGGGGGGGAGAAAAGATAAAAATGTATGTACTTTGTACTTTTAAAACTCTTTAATAAAAAAAACAGGTCTTCATTCTACAACTATTTACAATCCAGCAAAGTTTCTGTCTGACAGTTAGCCCTTTTATAGGGAGCTGTCAGACGGTTCAGTCAATCAGCATGCAGTATTCTCCCGCCGGAATGGAGGACTTGACAGAAGCCTTTGTGCTTCAGTCCTAGTATCTAACAATTGTCAATGAGCAAAGTGATAACATGGTGTTTGCTGAACAATTGCTTCACACAACAACTGAAATTTTGGGTCCAATTCTGATTGTAAGTGAAGGATTACCTGTAAAGTCCAAAGGTTTCAGACTGTTCAGTAACTCTTTAAAAATTGATGTCTTCACATTTTATACTAACCCATCATTTATCATGGTTTTGGCATGGCACAATATAAACATTATACATTTTATATGTCTGTTAATGATTCTGGGAAAAGTAAGCAGAATACCAAAATTGTCTTTTAAAAATGTTTTACAATGGCCAAAATATCCTAAGATTGTATTGAGATATTTAAGATAAAAAAACAAGCTTTATGTCAGTTTAATTGGTACAAATCAAAGTGACTTATAGGAAATTAGAAGGAATATGTCGGGTCACAAAGGTAATAATACCCAAATCTCAGGAGATTCTGATGTTGATGTTCTGATTGATCAATGTGACAGCGTGTGATTTAAAATATTTAGCTTCACAAGTAAGCTAAGAAAGGTTTAAAAAGTGATTTTTCTATACAATTTTCTTTTCTTTTTGAGGAGATCCTTGTGAAAAATATTGAACCCATTTCATTGTTCCACCATTAACAGGTTATGAGGTTTCTGGAGTAGAAAATCTACCAAAAGAACCAGCGATAATTGTTTATTACCATGGAGCCTATCCAATAGACAACTATTTTTTTGTCCATAAGATGTATAGACTGACTGGGAAATTCTTGTATTCTGTGATACATCACATTATTTTTTGTCTACCAGGTAAAAAAAAATACTATATATTTAGTTTTAATTATTTTCAAAAGATATTGCTTCACTGACTTGGGAAGTTCAATTTTTCTTCTTTAAACTCTTAATTGAATTATCATAGTGGGGAAAAATATGTTTTCTTTTACAAGCGAGAATTGAATGATTTTTAGGACTGCTTTTGCAGGACTAAATCTGTTCCTTGCACTCCAATGCGGTGTTCATCCCACAAGAGAAAAGAGTGTAAACCTTCTGAAACAAGGGCACCAGCTGATAGTTGCACCAGGAGGACTGCGAGAGCAGAACTATGGCAATAACCATTACAAACTAATTTGGAAGAAACGGAAAGGATTTGCTCATTTAGCTATAAATGCAAAAGTGGTGAGCCATTTGTCATTACATCCTTTTCCTAGTGTGGCTGTTAATTGCAATATGTATTTGTAAATGCTTCAATTTCATATCATGCATTTATTTTTTACCTATTTGCAAATGAACAGAAAGGTGAATGTCAACCATTTTCAATCTGTGCTTTTACATAAATATTTTTTTTAAAAAAATTCTCCTTTCACTCCTCAACTATTGCTTTTTATGTAGCAACCTTTCATTAATCCCCATCAAAAAGAATAAGATTTTCTTTTATAAGCCAAACTCACAGGATTATGAGCCAAAAAGGTTTTGGTAATATCGTGACTTTAGAAATCCATGTAGTCAAGTTCTTTGAAATTCAAATCATATATATTCCTGAGAAGAGTCTATGTCTTTCAGAAAAATAAGTATACTTTTTTGAATTGCCAGTTATCTGCCTCCATATATCAACTAGACCTACGTCAAAGAAAAGTTTTGGCAATTTGCCTTCAGTGATTTTAATATTCTTCTGAGATGTAACATCGTAGCAAGGACTGGAGCTGTGCAATCACAGAATTGTCGATTTTAATATCAACAACTAACTAACTTGCAATTCTTACCCCGGAAGTACTGTGAATGTTATTGACGGGTGGGTTATGAATGAGTATGATTGTGTGTTTATATAAGTGGATGAGTGATAGGGATGTATATGTGTCCAGTGACCAGTGAGAATGGTATGGATGACCTGCAGGAAGGGAGGGGGACCAGCGGGGGGGGAGGGGGTCTCTGGTGGGGGCGAGAGCCGGAACATCTCGGTCATAATGGGAAGAGGCAGATATAGCGGGAGCAGAGGGGAGGGCCGCTCTCGGGGAATAAGACCTCGCTGTTTACAAGCGATCCCTTGTTCCGGCCCCTCTGATCCGGTTCCATCTTGCTCAACCCAGATACCTGGCAACCAGGGTTTTCAGGGCCCTGGGCTCAGGATGCTGCTGCTTAACGCCAGGTCAATTATCAACAAAGCCCCCCTGATATGTGATTTAATCACAGAGGAGGGGGCAGACCTGGTGTGTGTTACTGAGACCTGGCTAGGGCAGGAGGGGGGAGTAGCCCTCTCCGAGATATGCCCTGCCGGTTTCTCAGTGCAGCATCATTCTCGACCCCAGGGAAGGGGGGGAGGAGTGGCAATTATAACGCACGGAAATCTGCATCCTCGTAGGATCCCTGCCCCGGAGATTGTTGGGTGTGAGACGCTCCTTCTGAAGTTGGACTTAGGGGTTCAGGTGGGCCTTTTCTTAATGTACCTGCCTCCCAGCTGCATAAGTAAGGCCCTGCCTGAGCTGCTCGAGGCAGTAGCCGGCTTGGCGGTTGAGTTCCCTAGGCTTATGGTGCTGGGGACTTCAACTTGCCATCTGCTGGCGAAACCTCTGGGGTAGCTCAGGAGTTCATGGATTCCATGACAACCATGGACCTGACCCAAGTAATTCAGGGTCCGACTCATGAGGGTGGTCACATGCTCGACTTAGTGTTTCTCTCGGGGCAGTGGAGAGATGATCTGAAGATAAGGGACATAGTCATCACCCCACTGTCATGGTCAGATCATTTCCTACTGAGGTTGGATTTCGCAGCCCCATTCCTCCCCCGCAGGGAGGTGGGACCGACTAGGTGGTTCTGCCCCAGGTGCCTAATGGAGCCGGAAGGATTCCAGAGGGAACTTGGGGAAATACCTGAAACCCTGGTACACAATTCGGCTGACTCCCTGGTGACTGCTTGGAACACCGCAGCATCAGGGGCTTTAGACCGAATTGCGCCTAAGCGACCTCTCCATGGCAGTGGATCCCGGAAAGCTCCCTGGTTTACCGAGGAGCTCCGGGAGATGAAACGCCAGAAGAGACGTCTGGAGCGCCGCTGGAGGGCCAGAAAAACTGAGTCTGACCAAACACTATTAAGAATTTACATCAGAACTTATTTAGTGGCGATAAGGGCGGCAAAACGATCCTATTTTTCCGCTCTTATTGCATCCGCAGATTCTCGTCCAACCGCCTTGTTTAGGGTGACTCGCTCCCTCCTTGCAAAAGGGGGGAGCGAGGAACACTTACAAGGCAGAGCTGAGGAATTCGCTGAGTTTCTGTCGGATAAAGTCGCTCAGATTCGGTCGAACCTGGACTCTGGCAGGGCAGAGTCCATAGAGTTGACAGGGGCAAGTCTTAGTCCACCATTATGGGAAGAGTTTGGGCCTGTTTCTCCCGAGGATGTGGACAGGGCTGTGGGAGTGATGGGTACCTCCACCTGTTTATTGGACCCGTGCCCCTCCTGGCTGGTCTCGGCCAGCAGGGAGGTGGCAAGCGGCTGGATCCAGGTGGTGATCACCGCTTCTTTGAGGGAGGGATCCGTACCGCAGTCATTAAAAGCTGTGGTAGTGCGACCCCTCCTGAAGAAGCCTTCCCTGGATCCAGCTGACTTGAAGAACTATCGTCTGGTCTCCAACTTACCTTTTTTAGGGAAAGTTGTGGAGAAGGTGGTGGTGACTCAGCTTCTGCAGCTCCTGGATGAAACAGATCATCTAGATCCTTATCAGTCGGGTTTCAGGCGCGGCTACAGTACAGAAACTGCCTTGGTCGCTCTGATGGATGATCTCTGGCGAGCCCGGGATGGGGGGAACTCCTCCATCCTGGTGCTACTTGACCTTTCAGCGGCTTTCGATACCATCGACCATGGTATCCTTCCACATCGGCTCGGCGAGTTGGGAGTGGGAGGCACCGTTTTGCGGTGGTTCTCCTCTTATCTCGCCGATAGGATGCAGTCGGTGCTGGCAGGAGGGCAGAGATCATCCCCTAGGCCCCTATCATGTGGGGTGCCCCAGGGGTCGGTTCTCTCGCCCATCCTGTTTATTTATTTATTTATTTATTTATTTTGTTATTCTTATATGCCGCCCAACTCCCGAAGGACTCAGGGCGGCGTACAACAGGAAAAAATACAAGAATAATCAAAATGCAAGTGATTAAAAAAAACAAATACAAATTTTTAAAAACAATATTAAAACAACAACATCCATTCGATATCATACATACTTGGGGGGTGATCTCAGGTGGATTAAGCTATCCCACCCACCTGCAGGAAAAGCCATGTTTTAACGGCTTTTCGGAAGGCCAGCAGAGTGGGGATGGTTCGGGTCTCTGGGGGAAGTTGGTTCCAGAGCACGGGGCCAGCCACAGAGAAGGCTCTCCCCCTAGGGCCCGCCAGCCGGCATTGTTTGGCCGACGGGACCTGGAGGAGGCCAACTCTGTGGGCCCTAACCGGTCAGAGGGAAGTATGAGGCAGAATGCGGTCCCGAAGATATCCTGGTCCTAAGCCATGAAGGGCTTTAAAGATGGTGATCAACACCTTGAATTGGACCCGGAGACCGATGGGCAACCAATGCAGCTGGCGGAGTATTGGTGTCACGTGGGTGTACCTTGACACACCCACCACAGCATGTGCAGCCGCATTTTGTACCAGCTGAAGTCTCCGGATACTCTTCAAGGGTAGCCCCTCAAAGACCAAGGAGGGATAGTTGTCATGGTCCTTAGGAGGCAATATCCACAGCCACTCAGTCTTGTCGGGATTGAGTCTGAGTCTGTTCCTCCCCATCCAGATCTTAACGTCGTTCAGGCAGCGGCACATTACATCAACTGCCTCCCTGAAGTCAGACGGGGTGGTGATGTACAGCTGGGTGTCGTCAGCGTACTGATGGAAACACACCCCATGTCTGCGAATGATCTCACCCAACGGTTTCATGTAGATATTGAACAGGATGGGCGAGAGAACCGACCCCTGAGGCACCCCACATGATAGGGGCCTAGGGGACGATCTCTGCCCACCTGCCAACACCGACTGCATCCGATCGGCGAGATAAGAGGAGAACCACCGCAAAACGGTGCCTCCCACTCCCAACTCGCTGAGCCGATGCAGAAGGATACCATGGTCGATGGTATCGAAAGCCGCTGAGAGGTCAAGTAGCACCAGGATGGAGGAATTTCCTCCATCCCGGGCTCGCCAGAGATCATCCATCAGGGCAACCAAGGCAGTTTCTGTACTGTAGCCGCGCCTGAAGCCCGACTGGTAAGGATCTAGATGGTCTGTTTCATCCAGGAGCTGCAGAAGCTGAGTCACCACCACCTTCTCCACAACTTTCCCTAAAAAAGGTAAGTTGGAGACTGGACGATAGTTCTTCAAATCAGCTGGATCCAGGGAAGGCTTCTTCAGGAGGGGTTGCACCACCGCAGCTTTTAACGACTGCGGTACGGATCCCTCCCTCAAAGAAGTGGTGATCACCACCTGGATCCAGCCGCGTGCCACCGACCTGCTGGCCGAGACCAGCCAGGAGGGGCATGGGTCCAATAAACAGGTGGAGGTACCCATCACTCCCATAGCCCTGTCCACATCATCGGGAGAAACAGGCCCAAACTCCTCCCACAATGATGGACTAGGACTTGCCTCTGTCACCTCTATGGACTCTGCCCTGCCAGAGTCCAGGTTTGACCGAATCTGAGCGACTTTATCCGACAGAAACTCAGCAAATTCCTCAGCTCTGCCTTGTAAGTGTTCCTCGCTCCCCCCTTTTCCAAGGAGGGAGCGAGTCACCCTAAACAAGGCGGCTGGACGAGAATCTGCGGACGCAATAAGAGCGGAAAGATAGGATCGTCTTGCCGCCCTTATCGCCACTAAATAAGATCTGATGTAAATTCTTAATAGTGTTCGGTCAGATTCGGCCCTCTTGGTCCTCCAGCGGCGCTCCAGACGTTTTTTTTGGCGTTTCATCTCCCGGAGCTCCTCGGTAAACCAGGGAGCTTTCCGGGATCCACTGCCACGGAGAGGTCGCTTAGGCGCAATTCGGTCTAGAGCCCCTGATGCTGCGGTGTTCCAAGCAGCCACCAGGGAGTCAGCCGAATTGTGTACCAGGGATTCAGGTATCTCCCCAAGTTCCCTCTGGAATCCTTCCGGCTCCATTAGGTGCCTGGGGCGGAACCACCTAGTCGGTCCTGCCTCCCTGCGGGGGAGGAGTGGGGTTGTGAAATCCAGCCTCAGTAGGAAATGATCTGACCATGACAGTGGGGTGATGACTATATCCCTTATCTTCAGATCATCTCTCCACTGCCCCGAAAGAAACACTAGGTCAAGCGTGTGACCACCCTCATGAGTCGGACCCTGAATTACTTGGGTCAGGTCCATGGTTGTCATGGAATCCATGAACTCCTGAGCTACCCCAGAGGTTTCGCCAGCAGATGGCAAGTTGAAGTCCCCCAGTACTATAAGCCAAGTCGGCTACTGCCTCGAGCAACTCAGGCAGGGCCTTACTTACGCAGCTGGGAGGCAGGTACGTTAAGAAAAGGCCCACCTGAACCCCTAAGTCCAACTTCAGAAGGAGCGTCTCACACCCAACAATCTCCGGGGCAGGGATCCTACGAGGATGCAGATTTTCACGCGTTATAATTGCCACTCCTCCCCCCTTCCCTGGGGTCGAGAATGATGCTGCACCGAGAAACCGGCTGGGCATATCTCGGAGAGGGCTACTCCCCCCTCCTGCCCTAGCCAGGTCTCGGTAACACATCCCAGGTCTGCCCCCTCCTCTGTGATTAAATCACGTATCAGGGGGGCTTTGTTGATAATTGACCTGGCGTTAAGCAGCAGCATCCTGAGCCCAGGGTCCTGAAAACCCTGGTTGCCAGGTATCCGGGTTGAGCAAGATGGAACCAAATCAGAGGGGCCGGAACAAGGGATCGCTTGTAAACAGCGAGGTCTTATTCCCCGAGAGCGGCCCTCCCCTCTGCTCCCGCCATATCTGCCTCTTCCCATTATGACCGAGATGTTCCGGCTCTCATCCCCACCAGAGATCCCCTCCCCCTCCCCGCTGGTCCCCCTCCCTTCCTGCAGGTCATACATACCATTCTCACAGGCTGGGGTCACTGCGCCCCCGCCCCTCCCGCTTCTGTTTCCACACTCAGCGAGGGGGGTCAGGATCGCAGCCCCCAGCTTTTCCATTTCTTTTTCGTACATACATTCATTAACAATCAGTCACTCATCTCACTCATCCCCATAATCAATCACACCCATACCACGTCTCAGAGGGGGAGAATAGGTTAAAAGATTTTAAAATGAAGGCAAATTCGTCCAGGTAAGGGTGTGCTGGGGAGGCAGGTTCCCTGGTTCCGCTTAGCCTCCTTATTGATCTATAGTCCCGGGATGACGGAGAGCCTCCCTTACTCTGATGACATTGGGAGTATATAGTCCTACCCTCCTCGGTATGTGATCAATTTCTGTCCGAGGGGGGATTCAGCATCTTCTCCCTGCATGTAATGATCTTTAAAATAAGCAGGGACATCCGTGGGAATAGGGGTAAAATTAAGCACAGCGTCCAGGAAAGAAAAAGCTCCATAGATGTAAAAAAGTCTCTGGATATAAGCTAGGAGCAACAAGGGGGGGAGGGGGTTGAAGCCCTCAGGGGCAGTTTTGGCGCTGGTTGTCCTCAATCGGTACCAGTTCCAGAGTTCTTTCACAGGCTCACCAAACAGATGGTAATAAAGGGCCTCTCCTGATCTTTTCTGTTTCTTCGGGCTTCTCCGAATGGCACTGGTGCCTGGAAACGTGTCCTCCCTCTCCTCGTAATGGCAGCGGGAGTCTCAGGGCTCAGAGTTTCTAAGCCGCCAGATGGCCACAAAGCGCACCCCAAACAGTCCTGATCTGTCCACTCCAGAGAGGGACTCCACGCCGCTTCACCCACGATCTTCTTGGTGGCAGTTGGTAAATTAGCGGTTAGCGAGCGAAGGTTTAAATCTACCTCCCAGCTGGTCTCTCCCAGAGGAATACTAAACGGCGAAAGCTCTCCGCTGCCGATGACTGGGCAGGTTGACCGAGCTCGCCGTCTCTCCTCAGCAATATTAAATCCCTCACCTCAGTCTCGAATGATCCTCCGAAACCACCGAAAAAGCCTTCTGAGTATATACTCAGTGTCCGCGATTTTCCATTTAAAAGTTTTTTGTATTTAGGCCTCGCAGAAATAGTACGGCCCTCACGGCGTCTTACTGCTCCAAAATGAGCTCCAAGATGGACGGCCGTCTCCGCAGATGGAAACCAATAGGAGAAATTTGCGGTGGTATCTGCAGGTGGTAGATGTTTCCGCCACCGTCTTCAGGTGCCTGCTGAAGTTCAGTCTCACCCAGGGAGAGAAAAACTCCAGGGGGTGGTCTCCTTCAGGTTTAACATCTACATGAAACCGTTGGGTGAGATCATTCGCAGACATGGGGTGTGTTTCCATCAGTATGCTGATGACACCCAGCTGTACATCACCACCCCGTCTGACTTCAGGGAGGCAGTTGATGTAATGTGCCGGTGCCTGGACGACGTTAAGATCTGGATGGGGAGGAACAGACTCAGATTTAATCCCGACAAGACTGAGTGGTTGTGGATATTGCCTCCTAAGGACCATGACAACTGTCCCTCCTTGGTCTTCGAGGGAGCGAAACTGACTCCCTCAGACCAGGCCCGCAACTTGGGGTCCTCCTAGATCCACAGCTAAAATTGGACCATCATCTTTCTGCTGTGGCTAGGGGGGCCTTTGCACAGGTTCGCCTGGTGCACCAGCTGTGGCCATACTTGGAGAAGGAGGCTCTACTCATGGTCACTCATGCCCTTGTCACCTCGCGTTTGGACTACTGCAATGCGCTCTACATGGGGCTACCCTTGAAGAGTATCCGGAGACTTCAGTTGGTGCAAAATGCGGCTGCGCGTGCTGTGGTGGGTGTGCCAAGATACACCCACGTGACACCGATACTCCGCCAGCTGCATTGGTTGCCCATCGGTCTCCAGGTCCAATTCAAGATGTTGATCACCATCTTTAAAGCCCTTCATTGCTTGGGACCAGGATATCTTCGGGACCGCATTCTGCCTCATACTTCCCTCCAACCGGTTAGGGCCCACAGAGTTGGCCTCCTCCAGGTCCCGTCGGCCAAGCAATGCCGGCTGGCGGGCCCTAGGGGGAGAGCTTTCTCTGTGGCTGGCCCCGCGCTCTGGAAACAACTTCCCCCAGAGACCCGAACCATCCCCACTCTGCTGGCCTTCAAAAAGCCGTTAAGACATGGCTTTTCCTGCAGGTGGGGGGTAGAGCTTAATCCACTCGAGCTCACCCCCCAAGTATGTATGGTGTTGAATTGATGTTGTTTTTATACTGTTTTTTAAATTTTGTATTTGTTTTTAATTAATATGTAATTTGGTTATTCTTGTATTTTTTCTCTGTTGTACGCCGCCCTGAGTCCTTCGGGAGTTGGGCGCAATGTTCCCTCTAATTTTTTTTCGGTGTGAGCAAAAAAGTATAGGGTCTGAGCGGCACATTTTTCATGCCTGAGCACCTGAATTTTTTTCACAGATGTCACCCAAGACGACAACAAAATCAGTGTTTTCTGTCTTAAGGGAATATTATACATGAAGGAATATTCAGTTATGCAAACTTCCACTCTGGTCTAAAACAGACATCCAGATCTTCATCTTTCTGGTTTTTAGAATATATTACTGTAACAATAAAGGAGAATATTTGTAGCTCAGAGTTGAAATGAGGGGTCCTTGGTGCTCTCTGAGCTCTGTTGTTTTCTTGCAGACGTTTCATTACCCAAACTAGATAATATGATATCATCACTCCCACTAGCACTGATGATGTTACCTAGTTTGGATAATGAAAAGTCTGTAAGAAAACAACCAAGTTCAGAGAGCACCAAGGATCCCGCACTATTGTGACGTTCAATATGTTAGTGAAAAAGCTTCTTTCCTTTCCTTTCCTTTCCTTTACCTTTCCTCCCTCCCTCCCTTTCTTCCTTCCCTTCCCCTTCCTTCCTCCCTCCTCCCTTCCTTCCCTTTCCTTTCCCTTTCCTCCTCCCTCCCTCCTCCCTTCTTGCTTCCTTCCCTTCCCTTTCCCTTTCTTCCTCCCTCCCTCCCTCCTCCCTTCTTCCTCCCTTCCCTTTCCCTTTCCTCCTCCCTTCCTCCTCCCTTCTTCCCTTCCCTTCCCCTTCCCTCCCTCCCTCCCTCCCACCCACCCTTCCTTCCCTTCCCTTCCCTTCCCTTCCCTTCCCTATAACAATAAAATAAGTTTGGTGTAGAGGTTTAAAGCACCAGCCTAAAAACTGGAATGTGCAAAGAGGTCTTATTTTCTGTGGGGCATGATGGCTCTTTATTGTTTTTCCGTTTGTCCATATGAACATAAGAAGGTAAAGAGTCCTTGTAGAACTGGATCAAAAGCTGACCAACAGTGGTATAAGGGTATAAGGAATGTGGGAAAAGGCAGATTTAGGGCCTTTTTCAGAGCACAAACTCCAATTTCACCTGCTGGAATTTTACAAATTTGCCTTGCCTAAGTTAATGAATGAAATGTTAAACAGGCTTTCAGGTTTTAATATTGTTTGTGACAGACTGCCATAGCGAAATTAAAAAATGAACAAAAGAATCAAGTGAAGCCATGAAGCAGCTCCTATTTATTATTCCAATTCCAATTCCATTCCTAAATGATAACTCTACTTTGCAAGATTATTGACATTACTATTTTAAAAGTTGCATTCCAGCAGACAGAAGTTCATTTGTTAAAATTCTGTATCAGGAATAGGAAACAATGGTCCTCCAGAAATGCCCAACAGCTACATTCAGCATGGTTAGTGTCTTCTAATATTAGCAGGGCTGTATTTCTAGATCAGACAGATCCTATTGTAATGGGATCTTTTATTAAAAGATTAGCACTATCTCCTGCAGTTGGTGGGAAAAAAATCTTTTATCACTGAGTTATTTGCAGTTGCAAGGCTGGGTGTTTGGGGGGGGGGGTGAGGAGAGAGACACTGGGGAGACCGAGTAAGGAAGGCAGGAGTGGGGCCAGACCGGGTTGAATGGGAAGGGGAAGGAGGGGGGTGGTCACCCGGACTCCAGGAGAAAGAAAGTGAGTCGTGACCTGGCAATAGGCAAGAATTTATGTCTGCATAATTAGCAGTCTGTTGCCTGTTGGTAACATCTTCTTCCTCGCCTTCTTCTTCCTCCTCTCCTCCTCCCCCTCCCCCTCCCCTTCTATTTTTGACTAATCCCAGAGAGGGAGATGCAGGCGCTCCAGACACTTAACTACTGTTTGGAGGTGTGAAGGTTGGAGATTTACGAGGAGTAGCCACAACATTTGGGCGGGGAGCGGGGGTGCGAAGACTAGCTGAGGGGAGGGAGGCAGCCCGTTCACAGGGCGCCCGGGGGCAAAGGAGGCACAGGGATTGGCTCCGTGCTGGATTAGAAGCTTCAGGCCGGAAGTTTTTCAAATCTCTCCCCACCACTCGAGCACGCACGCGCGGATACACACACCTTCCTCCTCCCTCCCTCTTTCTCTCATACCCCCCTACACACACACACACACACACACACACACACATAGACATTAGGAGACCGCCCACCGCAGAACTAAGACCCCATTCGATTTAAAGCCAGACAGCATTCAGAGGCTGACATTCATTCAATAGATAGAGCAATCATAAGCAGGCTGGGTGACGGGCGTACTCGCAGGGTGGTGCGCTGCACTTGAAAAGTGCTGCGCTGAAGTTTGTTGTTGCCTGCGCGCCCGCGCACCAGCGCAGCTTAGA
Organism: Diadophis punctatus similis; assembly: GCA_023053685.1. Lineage (NCBI taxonomy): Eukaryota > Metazoa > Chordata > Lepidosauria > Squamata > Dipsadidae > Diadophis > Diadophis punctatus. The sequence continues at coordinate 165,437,552 of JALIGW010000003.1, forward strand.
GGGAACAGTGGTTGGGCGGCATATAAGAATACCAAAATAAATAAATAAATAAAATGTTCTGTCCAGTTGTGCTGAGATCACTCCATTCTAATCCCTCATTTAACACCAATTTTTATCAGACAAAGTCATTGATCTCTCCATATATCATTTATAAAACAATATTTTCTTGTCCTTTGGGTCATAAATTCTGAGTTGAAAGTCTTTGATCCATGCAAATAAACTTCGACCCCCAAATCCACCATACCTTTAATAAAGTTTTAATTTTAGTTGGAAATTTATACACAAAACAACTCCATTTTTTTCTTACTAAAATAAATTGTCTTAAAGCTTTTTTACATTTAAACCTACATTGATTATTTTTATAAATGATTCCACTAATTGACAATTTCTATACTCTTTTATCCTCCTATTTCTTGCCCAACAACTGCTCTGTGAAGTGAGTTGGTCTGAGAGAGAGTGACTGGCCAAAGAAACCCAGCCAGCTTTGATGTCCTAAGGCAGGACTAGAACTCACAGTGCTCTAGTGTCTTAAACACTAGACAAGATTGGCTCCGCATTTATGTTCTTATTTCCATATAGTATTAATTCTTTTTTTAAAAAAATATATTTAATTCTTTCTTTTAATATTTTTTAAAATAGTGTTTGTTTTCTTTTGAGGAACATCTGCTCTATTTATATTCCACATTAAGCATTTATAATATATAATCAAGCCTAAGGTTTAGAAAAATTGATATCTGTAGTACTTAGTTCAATATCATCTCTTTCAACTTCCTCTTTTACCTGTTGGAGTATTTGTGTAGTCTGCTTTGACTCTTTCATTTGACTCTCGTTCAATTCCTATTTATTTTTCTAGGGATTCCCTTGCTTTCTGAACAGTTTGAAAACACTGCTAACCAAAAGCAAAAATTCATACCATTTAATTTACTTCATTAAAATGAGTTCTTTTTTAATCTCTCAATCAAAATACTCTTTTCTTTTATGCAAAATTCTAATACAAATTTCTTTAAGAATAATTATATCTGTGATGTCAATCTTCAATCTTGTATTAAAATGCTGCATCAAAATGTGATCCACTACCTTCTTTCTGACAGATGCACCATCGATTCCCTCACATCTCTTATTCTCACAAATATGCTATTTATTCTATATATATATTTATCCATTTCTCCCTCTGTATCTTTTTTCAGGATTTTTACTAAGAATTATATTAAACAGATAAAGTTAATGTAAAAATTAATGTGGAAACTCGTTTAAAAAGAAAAGATATAGCAGAATAAAAAATATGGGAAAGTGTGGGGAAAAGAAAGAAATTCCTCCCAAAGGAAATAGAAAAAGAAACTTCCACTTTAAACTTCCCCAGAAATATATTCAAGTTTAAAAAAAATTCACTTTAAATACAACCAAATTCATTTTTATTTTCTATATCACATGTCATTTTCTGTAAACTCAGATCTAAATATTCATTTCTCCCTATTAATAATAAAATATGTGACATTGGCTAGTCCTCATCCAGCCCAACTCACATCACTGGGTTGTTGTTGGGAGGAAAATAGGAAAAGAAAGGAGTCCTTTTTAATTTTTAAATGATCCTCCAATTAATTTCCAAATGCAGTATTTCCATGTCTTATAGGTTGGAATTTTTAAGTCCATCTTAAAATACATTTTGGTCCATTTATATTCAAAGGCATTTGTTCTCATTTAATAACAAGTTTTGATTTCAGTAAAAAGCTAAAAATATCAAACACTTCACAAAACCACAGTTCCTATATTTCATTAAAGTATACATCTTTGCTCTAATAATTAGCCTTCAAAGTCTTGTTTTGAGTTGGAATGTAAACAACAGATTTTTCACACATTAGAAGTTCTTTCTAATTAATTTCAAAGTCTTTCTTTCAATCAATTTCACAAAGCCTTACATTTAAACATTTTCCAAGTGCAACTCGAAAATCATGCCTTTGCTGTATATTGCAAAAGTATAAATATATTATAAAGTTGGAACAAATAGTTTTCTTTCTTTTTAAATGGATTGAAGATTAACTCACTTGGGAAATGGTAAATCTACAGTTCTGAAGGTTTTTCAATCTTAATGAAACAGTGAAAAGGTAAAATTTCCTAGTGATTAAAAAAATGAGATTTGGTCAAAATGCATTAAAAGCTGCATTTATGGTTTGGAAAATGGTTCCCAGTTGATTGTAATCAGCTGTCTATGCCACCTACTCACAAAAATCAGCTGCCTGTAAAACATATGGCCAAACTCCAAATCATCTTTATTCCACAGTGTTTTGGCAGTCCAGAAATTAGATCCAGCTTTCTTTCAAATCATAATGTCCCTGCAATCCAGAAAAAATGTGTTAGTTAGCCTTGCCTCATAGGAAGCCAATTTCTGCCTCTGTATCCTTATCATTCCTACAAACGTCCGGTTCCTTCATCTAATTCATTTAAGCTTGTTCACAATTATTTTCACCCAAGAAATAATATTTTGAAATAACTGTTCCTTTTATCTGTATTAAATTTTCTTAACGCTTTCTAACCTTTTGCCAAAAATGTCTAAGTCTTTAAAACCATTTCTCTCCTTTCATCATTTGTATTCCAAACCATATAATAACTCATCAAGTGCAGTTTATCTTCTGTGTTCAGAAATTCTCTCTTTAGCTACTAAATAAGTTATATCTGGAATTGGTTAAGAAATGAGATTTGTGTGAACTTTGCATATTTATTTATTTATTTATTTATTTATTAAACGCTCTTATAGGCCGCCCAATCCCGTGGGACTCAGGGCGGCGTACAGCATGAATAAGAACGTACATTTAAAAACAATCATAATTTAAATTAAAATATAATTAAAAAGAACATTATAAACACAACATTCAGGGGGAATCTGATTGTCCTATTCACCCCATCTGCCGGAAGAGCCATGTTTTTAAGGCTTTACGGAAGGCCAGCAGGGTGGGGATAGTCCGGATCTCTGGTGGAAGTTGGTTCCAGAGGGACGGGGCTCCCACAGAGAAGGCCCTCTCCCGTGGCCCCGCCAGTCGGCATTGTTTGGCCGACGGGACCCGGAGGAGGCCCTCTCTGTGGGACCTAACCGGTCTTAGGGAGGTATGTGGTAGGATGCGGTCCCGCAGGTAACCTGGCCCTGAGCCATGTAGGGCTTTAAAGGTAACGACCAACACCTTAAATTGCAACCGGAGACTAATTGGTAGCCAATGCAGCTGGCGAAGGAGAGGTGTTACGTGGGTGTATCTTGGTACACCCACTACAGCTCGCGCAGCTGCATTCTGTACCAGCTGGAGTCTCCGGATGCTCTTCGAGGGTAGCCCCATGTAGAGCGCGTTACAGTAGTCTAGCCGTGAGGTGACAAGGGCATGAGTGACTGTGAGCAAGGCCTCCCTCTCCAAGTAAGGTCGCAATTGGTGCACAAGACAGATTTGTGCAAAGGTCCCCCTAGCCACAGCTGAAAGATGTTGCTCCAATTTTAGCTGTGGGTCTAGGAGGACACCCAAATTGCGAACCTGTTCTGAGGGAGTCAATTTTTCTCCCCCGAGAACCAAGGAGGGACAGTCGACATAGTCCTTGGGAGGCAATATCCAGAGCCACTCAGTCTTGTCTGGGTTGAGCCTGAGTCTGTTCACTCCCATCCAGACCCTCACATCGTCCAGGCAGCGGCACATTACATCAACTGCTTCACTGAACTGACACGGGGTGGAGATGTACAGCTGGGTATCGTCAGCATACTGCTGATACCTCACCCCATGTCGTCGGATGATCTCGCCCAGCGGTTTCATGTAAATGTTAAACAGGATGGGCGAGAGGACCGAGCCCTGTGGCACCCCGCAAACCAGGGGCATAGGGGTCGACCTCTGTCCTCCTGTCAACACCGACTGCGTCCTGTCAGAGAGGTAGGAGGAGAACCACCGTAAAACAGTGCCTCCCACTCCCATCTCCCCAAGACGACGCAGAAGGATACCATGGTCAATGGTATCGAAAGCCGCTGAGAGGTCAAGTAGCACCAGGATGGAGGAATAACCCCCATCCCGGGCTCGCCAGAGATCATCCATCAGTGCGACCAAAGCAGTCTCCGTACTGTAGCCGCGCCTGAAACCCGATTGAAAGGGATCCAGATAATCAGTATCCTCCAAAAGCCGCAGGAGTTGGAGCGACACCACCTTCTCAACAACTTTACCCAAAAAGGGTAAGTTGGAGACTGGACGGAAGTTCTTTAAATCCGCTGGGTCCAGGGAAGGCTTCTTGAGGAGGGGCCTCACCACCGCAGCTTTTAAAGGCTGTGGGATGGATCCCTCTCTCAAAGAAGCGATCACAACTGCCTGGAGCCAGCCGCGTGTCACCTCCCTGCTGGCAGAAACCAGCCAGGAGGGGCACGGGTCCAATAAACAAGTGGAGGCGCTCATCGCTCCTATGGCCTTGTCCACATCCTCAGGAGTGACAGGTTCAAACTCGTCCCATATAACAGGACTAAGACTCACCCCTGTCATCTCGGCTTGCCCTGTCCAAATGGAGTCCAGCTCTGTCCGAATCTGAACGACTTTGTCCGCCAAAAACTGAGAAAATTCCTCAGCTCTGCCCTGCAAGGGATCTTCAGCTCCCTCCTTAGCTAGGAGGGAGCGAGTCACCCTAAACAGGGCGGCTGGGCGGGAGTCGGCGGACGCAATAAGAGCGGAAAAATACGCGCATTTTGCCGCCCTTATCGCCACTAAGTAAGACTTAATGTAAGTTCTTAAAAGTGTCCGGTCAGACTCAGCTTTACTGGCTCTCCATCGTCGCTCTAGGCATCTCTTTAGGCGCTTCATCTCCCGGAGCTCCTCAGTAAACCAAGGAGCCCTCCGGGATCCGCTGCCACGGAGAGGCCGCAAAGGCGCAATCCGATCTAAGGCCCCCGTTGCCGCCTGATTCCAGGCAGCCACTAGAGCCTCAGATGAATCGTGTACCAGGGAGTCAGGTATTTCCCCAAGTTCCCTCTGAAATCCGTCAGATTCCATTAGGCGCCTGGGGCGGAACCACTTAATCGGCCCCGCCTCCTTGCGGTGGAGGAGTGGTGCCATGAAATCCAACCTCAGAAGGAAATGATCTGACCACGACAAGGGTGCTATGACTAAACCCCTCAGCCTCAGATCATCTCTCCACTGCCCCGAGAGAAACACAAGGTCAAGCATGTGACCTCCCTCATGAGTCGGACCCTGAACTACTTGGGTCAGGTTCATGGTTGTCATGGAAGCCATGAACTCCTGGACTGCCTCCGAGGTTTCACCGGGCGATGGCAAATTAAAGTCCCCCAGCACCATCAGCCTGGGGAACTCAATCGCCAGCCCTGCTACCGCCTCGAGCAGAACAGGCAGGGCCTTTGTAACGTAGCTAGGAGGCAGGTACGCTAGCAGAAGGCCCACCTGGACCCCTAAGTCCAACTTCAGAAGGAGCGTCTCACACCCAACAATCTCCGGGGCAGGGCTCCTTCGAGGATTAAGGTTCTGGTGAGCTATAATTGCCACTCCTCCACCCCTTCCCTGGGGTCGCGGCTGATGCTGCACTAAGAACCCATCCGGGCACATCTCGGAGAGGGGGACCCCCCCCTCCTGGCCTAGCCAGGTCTCAGTGATACATGCCAGGTCCGCCCTCTCTTCCAGGATTAAATCCCGTACAAGGGGGGCCTTGTTGGTAATTGACCTGGCATTCAACAGCAGCCGCTTGAGCCCAGGGCCCTGACATCCCTGGTTACCAGGACCTCGGGTTGAGCAAGATGGAACCAAACCAGACATATATGATAAATGACGGGTGGTAAGCCTGACTGCATGGTCTCAAATCCCAGCCACTCAGCTCATAAGCCAATCACAAAAGCTTCAGTCCTTGCAGTCTGTTCATAAGAAGAAGCTTTCTGGAGTGCAAGTGGGCATCTTGTGATGTCTCCTGTTCTGGACAATCTTTGCAGCCACAATTTGCCATCCGGTATACATTTGTAGATGAGATATGCAATATACCCTGATGTATTTCTCCTCCATGAAGGAATAACCTATTCCACACCAAAATCTTAATTAAAAGATGGTCACAGTATGTCACTTTCCTAGAATTAACTGTGAAAGAGAAAGGGACAGTTGGAAAGTTGATCCATGATGATCCCTCTCCTATAGGAAACAGTGAAACCCAGCTTTTGTCAAAAGATGCTGAGTGCAATTAGATGCATGAGAATTCAGCACTGAAGAAAGAATGAAGGACGACAGTTCAGCATGTCAGAAGCTGAGTTCAAACTACGTTTAGTAAGGTAGTGCAACTGTTGCAGTGTTTAAAATCTCAGAAGCAAATATCTGATAGGAAGTCAAAAGATGCAATGACCTTAGCAACATAGATTGTCAATATTAATTTCTCAAAGTGATCTTTTAATATATCTATTTATGTCTGAACAATACATTTCATTCTTTTCATGTACAGTGACTAAAATATTCTCATTACTTGTTTCTTTTATTTCTTCTAGCCAATCGTCCCTCTGTTTACAAAAAATACTAGAGAAGGATATGTAACATATGGAAATATAAGTAAGTAAAACTTTATGTATTCCTATGAATATTATTACTTTTAAGGCTATAAATCTATGCATCTGCGTCTTTGCCTATCATGTTTAATTTCAAAGATACTGTAGCTCAACCATCAGAGCTTTGCTGGAAAACCTGATTCGGTACATTTCCCATAACTGACATGATATCATGTGATTATATGGACACAAGGCTGACCCAGAAATTATGGAAATTCAGCAAAGTTAACCATATACTTTAAATGCATTGGTGCTTATTACAACAAGTCTGCCTGTCTGTCCATCGAATAGCCTGCCTTCTATCAGTCTTGTGAGATCTATGTGTATGTTTTTCCATATTCTAATTTTCTAACCCTTTTAAAATTTAAGTTGAACTTTGCAAATTGTAGGGCTCACACATGGGAGCATTTTTTTTCCTTTCAATGGGAAAACCTTTACTTTAGTAAGTTCCAATACTGCTACTAAAAATTGCTAGTATTTAGCTAGGCTTCTAGAAAGACTAATGCATAATTCCTTGAACATCGCTAATATGTATTTCTGAAATTTTCTAAATCTTGTACCCAGGACCAATGAGATGGTTATATGAGCGAACACGATGGTTCATCTTTCCATTATATGGAATGTTTCCAGTTAAACTTATAACCCATATTGGAAAACCAATTCCATATGATCCAGATATAACAGCTGAAAAATTAGCTGAAAAAGTAAGTATATTCTATTATAAGGGAATAAAATATACATGCAGATTCCCACTTTGTTCATGAAATTATAACTCTATAGTAACAGTTATTGGAATACATTACTTAGATATGCAGAAGTATAGTTGAGTGCTTGGTACCTAACTGTCAGTGTAAGACTATCATCCATCCATCCATCCCTCCCTCCCTTCCTCCCTCCCTCCCTCCCTCCCTCCCTCTCTCCCTCCCTCCATCCATCCATCCATCCATCCATCCATTTCTGTTTAAACATAACTTATTCAAACTATTCAATATGGCTAGCTGCATGCTTAAATGAAAACATTCATCAGTTAAACATTCATTTAGTTCATACTAAAGCCCTACGAACTGCAGCAAACAGTTCTAGGTTGTCTTCAATGGCAGTTTCACATAGAAATAATGAGAATATTTTGAGAAATGATAAAGGCAGGAGTCACTGTCTGAAGACCTGGTCCAAGAATAGATATAGCTTTCATATCTGTTGAAGACTGTTTAGGGCACAGCTTCAATCTCCTGTTTGAGCAGAAACTGTAGTCCAACAACAACAACAACAACAACAACAACAACAACAACAACAAGAACAAGAACAAGAACAACAACAACAACCCCAATTACATACCAACTTTTTTGGGATGACTGCAACCATGTCAAGATCAGTAGACAGAATTTCAATGTAATCAGATGATTTTGGTATAATAATAAATCTGCCTTGCTGGGATTCAACTCTTAACTCCTTCCAGTCCTTCACAAATCCAAGCAGCAATCAAAACTTCCATGTATCTCCTGTTCAGTTTGTAATGCTGATAAATATCACCACATTAATGATATGAGGCTCCAGATTGTTTAATGACAAAGGGATTCAACTCAGTCACATTTATAGCATTTTATAGTCCTTGGAGCACCTTTCTATATGTCCTGTCTCTTTATTTCTCTGATCAATGGAATGGAGCATATTTTCCTTAGAGGAACAATGGGCTGGACACGGAATGCAAGAGGGAAGCTCAGCTGTGAGATTTATAGGGTCACATAGCCTATAAAGCCATAATCAAATTCCTTTGAGATATACACGTTCTGAAAAACCAGATATTGTGGCATCTAAACTGAGATTCCCATATTCAAGTAAATGCTGAATCCAGACAATTGTGGTTTACTCAACAAGCCACATTTAGAATAAGAGGGAAGAAGAGGGGATAGAAGAGAGGAGCGGAAAGGAGAAAAGGAAGAGAGGAGGTTGGCAGGTGATAAGGAAGAGGAAGGAGGAGGAGGGGAGGAGAAGAGAGAGGGGAGGAGAGGTTGAGAAAGAGTAGGAAAAAGTCAGAGGAAGGAAGAAGAGGGAAGTAGGAAGTAGGAAGAAGGGAGAGAATGAGAAAGAATGTAGAGGAGAGGAGAGGAGGTGAAAGAGAGGGGAATGATATGATCTGGTATAGGGGAAACAGAAGAGCAAATTGATAATGATATATGTAAGATTATTTGTTTATTTAATGATAATGTATAAATATAGACTAATACCTGATAAGATGTTATGGTATATGTATTGATGTATATACAAGGAGTAAAAAAATTTAAAAATGCAAAAAAAAAAAAAACACAACAACAAGAAGAAGCCACAGTTGGTAACAAATTAAACAAAAGGCATCCAGGTTCTATTTTGTTTTTTTTAATTATACTACTAAATGCAGGTAGAGAAGTAGCTCTATACTGTATATACACCATATGATTTAACCCAAAGGAAAAATGTGATTTTTCTGATTATGTACAGTATGGCATCAGTAGGAAAAGAAAAAAATCTTTGCCATAAATTGGAATTTTACATATACAGTATGTTTAAATATGTGGTCTGTTCTATAGAAGAGTCAATCTCTTTTAGTTCTGAAATGTTCTCTCTATAATTCCTGAAATATAAATCTAATTATATCACCTTTTTTCTTTCTTTTCCGCATCCCACCCCACCCCATGCCACTCCACCTCTCCAACAGACTCAAAGGGCAATAGAGGCTTTACAGAAAAAACACCAGAAAATCCCAGGAAGCATATTGCATGCTTTTAGGCAACGCTTTGAGATACGTAACAAAGAAAAACAGTGATATAACAACAATAATCTGTGTAGAATATATATATATATGTATGTTTAGATAATACATGTGTATGTGTAGTTTTCTGTTCCCCCAAGCACTTTTGTTAAAATAAATGAAGACGCAAGATGGGGAAGAATATATGTTTACTTCAATGTGTTTAAATCCCCAACATCAAATTAAATTTCATTTGAAAATATCAAAGTATTACATGATGATCATTCCACACTCTTATGAATTATGTTTGAATAATCCTTGTCACATCACACTTGTGTCAGAAGCATTGAAGTGCTTCTGGATTGAAAAGATTAGTTGAAGAGATCACCGTTGCCCAGGGGACACCAGGTTGAGGGCTCCTTCATGTTCCTGGTCTCAATGGTCCAAACTCCAGACTTTGCCAAAACAGAAGCACAATCGCTTCAGCTAGCAGTTCTTTTCCAGCAACCAGTCTGCCAGGGCTCTGCTCTGTGGGCCGCTGCCGCTCTCTTACAGCTACCGCGATCAGCTGGGCAGAGCAACCAGAAACACTGCTATTGCATGCTGCCTCTACCTGGAGAGTCTATACCAGTGATGGCTAACCTTTTTGTCATCACGTGCCGAAAGCGTGCATGCGCATCTGCACCCATAATGCAATGCACATGTGATGCCCCTGTGTACCCCCATGCATGCAGGCACAAACTCCCATGCTCCCCCTGCCCCCCATGCATGCGTACATGACCCCCATGTATGCACGGCAGAGCCCCAAAAATCAGCTGGCCGGCAGGAGGCTTGCGCGCATGCACGGTGGAGTGGAGCTGGGGTGACGGCTTGCATGCCTGCAGAGAGGGCTCTGCGTGCCACCTTTAGCATGCATGCCATAGTTCGCCATCATGGGTCTATACCATTTCATACACGTGGCTGTTCAACCTCTTCTTGAAAACCTCCAATGATGGGGTACCCACAACTTCTGAAGGCAAGGCATTCCACTGGTTGATTGTTCTCACTGTTAGGAAAATTCTCCTTAGTTCTAGGTTGCTTCTCTCCTTGACTAGTTTCCATCCATTGTGGTCTGCTCCAGCTACGAACGTAACACCACACCCAGTTGGTATGAACTTGTTTAATACAATTAATCACTACTAATAAACTTCTCAGCAGTGGAATATGCACACACCAATTCTACAAGCAGTATTTTCATGCCAGCAAGCAGTTGCTAATTAATCTTCATTAACAGCTGGATTCAGTTCAAAGAGTCTTACAGCCAAGAAGAACAATTAGGTCTTGATATCTTACAAGGCTTCTGAGAGTTGGCAAAATGCCCAGAGGTAGTTCTTGATAATCCAAGTCGAAGCAGTGAAACAACTCAGAAGTTTTTCAGACACGGAGCACGAACTATGATCAGACGGAGTTTCAAACATTGTTTCCTGCAGCTTGTCAGCTGCCTGTGATGTCCTTAAGTAGACTAGGAGAGTGGCCAATTAGCCCCAAGTCTTACTCCTGAGGAGACCTCCTCTGGAGTAACCATTCCTGCCTCTTAGCAGCTCTGCGTGCTCTTGCATTCAGAAGAGGAGAAGCCTCTTCTCCCTCATCGCTGCTATTGTGGTGCAGGAGGTTCCGAAGGCCGTGGCTGAACCTCAGCCTCTGGCACCGAGTCCTCGCCAGCCTCTTCACTGTCTGACCCATGTGCCAGCTGTACGGGTCATCGGCGCAACACTAAGTCAGTCTCCTCTTGAACGGGATCCGCTATCAGCTGCACAGGCTGATGGTGGGCCACAACACATTGGTTCTTGTCCTGCCCTCAGGTGCTTTAGTAAATAGTTTGCCCCCTTCATCTTTGTGACAGCCCCTCAAATACTGGACCACTGCTATTATATCACCCCTAGTCTTTATTTTCACTAAACTAGACATACCCAATTCCTGCAACCATTCTTCATATGTTTTTATATGTTTCCAGCCTCCTAATCATCTTTGTTGCTCTTTTCTGCATTGTTACCAGAGTCTCAACATCTTTTTTGTATTGTGGTGACCAAAACTGAATGCAGTATTCCAAATCTTTGGCTCAGTCACTCTCTTTCAGCCCAGCCTGGCAGTTAGGGTAAATAGTAGCTGAATCCTGATTATGTCCACACAGGTAGTGGCTTAAATATCATCCAAACCACTGCATAAGCCTACTGCTCTGCACTGGCATTTCTATAAAGGAACAGCAACAAAATTCAGCATGCTGCAAAGCATTTGTCCATGGAGAGGTCAATCCCTTCACGCTGGTCCCAATCAAGCTTGTTTGTACTTTCTCTTTGATTTAAAAAAATTTAAGAGAAGGACTGCTACATTTGATATATAACTTGAGGTTCACATTTTTTCCATCTATGGATCCCAAAGCATAATAGAATAGAATAGAATAGAATTTTTTATTGGCCAAGTGTTTGGACACACAAGGAATTTGTCTTTGGTATATATGCTCTCAGTATACCTAAGGAGACTAAAATACATTCATCAAGAATAAAAAGATACAACACTTAGTGATAGTCAAATCAAACCGTATTAGGAAACAAATAAAAGCAATATAAATTGAAAGATACAAGCAACATGGTTATAGTAATAAGTGGGAAAAGATAGATACTAGTAAGGAAGAGAAGAATAATAGTAATACAGTCTTAGTAAATGATTTGACGGTGTTGTGGGAATTAGTTGTTAAACACTTGCCTCATCAGTCATCAGTCTGTACTACTTTATTCTATTACACTCCCCTCTCTCTATCTCCAACTTCTACTTTCTAACTCCTTCCCTCCTCTTCTACCCTCTCTACACCATCTCTTCCTCCCTTTCTACTTCCTCTTTCACTTTCTTTACCTTTCCTGAGTGTTTTTATACTAACTCATTTTATATTTGACAGACTGATGCTAGTCTCAATTTAAAACTAATCATCTGGTATATGCACCAGTTAGTTTCAAATTTCCATCCAAATTGACCGCTATTCGCTTAACTTTTCAAGATAGTTACTATCTCATGCTTCTTAGTTTTAAGCCATATTGCTTCCCTTAATTCTTTAATCTCTTTATTCATTGCTTCTGTTTTTTATCCTTTGCTCTAACAAAGAACTAAATGCCCAATTACTCTTTTAATTTCTCATATTAATCATCAAAATTCCTATATTAGTCATAAAAAATCTTCTTTGATTTATTTACACTAGAATTTAACTTTTAATACTTGGAATATATAATTTTTCAATTTTACGTTTAAACATATCTCATTTCTAAAATAATGATCCCCAATGATAATATACTTTTTCACTTACTAATCATCAAAATTCTTTCTAAATTATTCAATTAAGTATTCAACTCTTAAAGTAATACATTTTTCCCTTTTAAAGTTTTTCATTTGAACAAATTCATGTTAAAAAAGATTACACAATCATAATATATCTTTTGAGCTCTAGTATTCATATTTATCATTCATATTTATCATGTTAATTAACATTGTTTTGTCCAAAATATCAAATCTTTTAATACATTAAACAATATTAATCTATATGCAAAAGTACAGAAATTTTTTTTCAACTCTTAATAAAATAGTAACCCTAAATAAGAAGGAAAAAAAACATTTCCATAATATTTCAATGTCATCATCCAATCCCTTTTAATTTCTCGACTAATTCATTTATATATATATATATATTTCCTCCACCCCCATCTAATTAAATTATCTTCCCTCTGTCTTTTAGTTTTACACCAATAAGTTCTCTTTCCCCACGCTCTTTTCCTCCCTCTTAAGTTTACTTTCTGCTTATATCTACTTTTCTCCATTCTTTTTTCCATTTTTTGTATCTCAAAATCCTTATCTTTGTCACCTATGCCACCTGAAAGTTTTGGATCGCAGATTGCTCCACCCACACCTTCAGTTCAACAATCTTTTCAGCCTGCCCAAATAATACAGGCACAAAGCACACCATCCATCCCTATGGCCGCACAAATTATGATGCAGTCTCAAGCTGCTTCGCAGGCTGGAATTGCTACAGCCCCTGCTGTTCCAACTACACAACAGCAACCCCATTTGGGACAATCATTTATTCCAATGCAAGCTTCTACGTCTACCCCAATTGTGGCCCAGTTAGTGCCAATTTCTCCACTACCTGCTCCTATGCAGCCAGCTCCTATTCCAGCACTAGGGGCCCAACCTGTGCCTGCTCCAGGGCCACCACCAGCTGTGGCAGCCCAATTTTTGCCTGCTCCAGCCCTACTACCTATTGCTGCACCTCAGCAACAACCAGTCCAGGCACCTCCCGCAGCCCCAATTTTGCAACCAGCTCCAGCTGGTGCACTAGCTGTACAACAGCCAGCCCAGGCACCACCACCTGCTCCGATGCAGGCTCCTTTGCCGCCGCCTCCTCAACCCCAAGTGGGTTCACAGGCAATTCCTCAGGCCGCACCTGTGCAGGCCCCATTAGGCGCCCCACCTTTACAGCCAATTCAAGCAGTTGCTCCACCTTACCAGGAACCAGTTGCCCCATTAACTGGACACTCAAAGTTAAAGCCATCTGGACATAACTATAAAGCCTGGGTCAGTGAAATGACTATTTTGCTTCGTCGTGAAGGCACGCACGACATGGTATTTAATCCACCTCAGCAACCTTGGTCAAACGCTGTCAGATTACTAGATATAAAAGCTTCCACTAGCATACTGATGTCTATGGAAATAGAAATGCAACAAACGTTTGTCCCAAATGCTACCGCCCAAGAAATATGGACTCAATTAGAACATTGTTTCCGGCCAATTTCAGCTGAATCTACTAATCTGCTTTTGTCACAATTTCATGGAACTAGAATTAAACCTACAGACAGCATTGGGGCACATTTATCAAAGATGAAACGCATGAGGAAGGACCTCGCAGAACATGGCTATCCAATGGACGACAATCAAATGGTCAGTATTATTACCAATTCCTTAAATGTGTAATTTAAGTGTAATTTACACATGGCGAGAGGCCATCACACAAATCAATCATGTACCTTTTGCTCAAAGAACTGTGGACAATGTTTGTAGAATTTTAACAGAAGATGAAGATATTGCACTTGCAGCCCCACACTTGCAACGCCCCCTAGCTGCACCACGTCTTCCACTTAGAAGACTTCCAGAGAGGGAATACACTCCAAGATTGCTACGTTGCCAATATTGTGATCGTGTAGGTCACACAAGCAGAGATTGCATCCAATTGCAACGCACTCAATATCCTGTCCAGCCCAGAGGAACAGATTTCAGGGATCAGTACCAACCCAGAAGCACAACGTACAGAAGAAGTGCATCCCAGCCCAGAGGAACAGTGTCCAGAGGCAGCAGAAGTATTTCTTAACTATTGTTGATAATCATTCTAGATATGGTTATGTCTTTCCTATGAGAGAGAAATCTGAATCGTTTCAGATCTTTAAAGATTTTGCAGTACACGTTTTCAATCAGCATGGGGTGAAGATCCGCAGAATCCAGAGTGATCGTGGTTCCGAGTTCATGTCACAATATTTCCAGGACTGGATGCGCAGAAACGGTATCATTCACCAAACATCTGCCCCATTTACGCCGGCTCAAAATGGAGTCGCAGAACGACGGCAAGGTGTTCTCCAAACCATGATGCGCTGCCTTCTAGAAGATGCCAATCTGAAACATTCATTTTGGGGCAAAGCACTTAAGTATGCAAACTACCTTGTTAATCGCACTTGGAGTAGTGTGATTGACCAAACACCTTTTTACATGCTGTATGGCTACCAGCCAGATCTTTCTAATTTACACATTTTTGGTTCATATGCAATGGTGAACATTCCATTAGCGCAAAGAAGAAAAGGTGGCCAAATTGCTAAGAGACTGAGATATATGGGCATTGATGACAATTCGAAATGGGGAAAATTCATTGACTCTAACAATATGATTACAATTTCTAATTCTGCTAACTTTGAAGAAGATTCAGATTGGTCCAAAATACATTCTAATGATCCTGGACTTTATTTTCCCAGAGATGATTCATCCAACATTCCATCTTCACCTGCTGCGGACGCTCATGCTAGCGACAACGATGGAGATGAGGAAGATGAAGAAGACTGGACAACCGCTCCAAGACGTTCCAAGAGAACTACAAAAGGTATTCCTCCAAAGAAATATACGTTGCAATGCACAAACAGACCACCACCATTGGTCTGTAACGTTACACTTCCACCAGAGACTTATGCTCAAATCAAATATCTTCCACAAGATGAACAAGATAAATGGCACACCGCCATGCAAGTTGAGATGGACAGTCTCCAAAACCTTAAGGTATTTACACCTGCAGCACCTCCTCAAAACAAGAAAGTCATTGGCACACGATGGGTGTACAAAATCAAACAAAAACCAGATGGTGAACTATTATACAAAGCAAGACTAGTAGCACAAGGTTTTGCACAAAGTTATCCTGATGATTACACAAACACTTACTCACCTACAGTGCGGACTGAAAGTGTGAAAATAGCCTTAACTACAGCTTCCATTCTTGGACTTGAAGTTTTCCAATTTGATGTTGAAACTGCCTATCTACATGCAGACCTAGATGAAGAAATCTACGTGAAGTGCGCCCCCGGATTCCGTGACGACCTCCGTGGCCGAGAAGGGGACACGTGGATTCTCAACAAAAGTCTTTATGGTCTGAAACAATCAGGTTTGATGTGGTATAACTGTCTCAAAGACAAACTAAATTCAATGGGCTTTATTAAGTCCGAAACTGATGAATGCATGTTTACAAAAAGGTTTAGGGATGCATATGAAATTGTTCTTGTTTATGTAGATGATATTGTTTACATTGGTCCTAACAAACAAATGAGTGAAATTTTTGTTTCAGGTCTGAAGAGATTCTTCACATTGAAGTCACTAGGTCACATCAATGATTATTTAGGTGTACAGATTGAAAAGACACAGAAGGGGTTTAGCCTCTCACAACATGCCAAGATAGAACAACTCCTACACTATTGCAACATGCAAGATGCTACACCGACACACACTCCTATGCAAACAGATTTTTGTAATCTGAAAGATGAACAAAGTCCTGAGTTCAAGGATCAAACACTTTATCCCTCAGTAATTGGTTCACTACTATACATTAGTGGTTGGACTAGACCAGACATAGCACTTAGTGTCAATTTGTTGTCACGACATGTAGGCAAAGCCACAGAATTCCACTGGTCATGTATTAAGAAGCTACTGAGATACCTAAAATACACTCAACACATGAAATTAAAGCTAGAACCTACACATTCTGATTTTGCTGACTTGCATTGTTATGCAGATGCTGACTGGGCAAGCGATAAGGAATCAAGAAAACGCACATCAGGTTTCATAATGTACCTGAATGGATGTCCCGTTCATTGGAACGTGAGAAAACAGAGTTTTGTTTCCTGTTCTTCCACGGAGGCGGAATATGCGTGCATTTCTGACGCTAGTAACCAGTTAACGTGGTTCTATTCTTTAGTTACAGATATCTGGACCAAACCGAAGAAGCCAATCACCATGATTGAGGATAATCAATCAGTTGTTTACATTTCAGAAACACGTTTCACAGGTTCTAGGTCCAGACACATTGACATTCGTTATAAAAACGTTAGAGATTTAGTAAGACAAGGTTTCATTAAGTTAGAATATGTGCCAACAGAATATCAGATAGCTGACATCCTGAACAAGCCGTTACCAGCAGCAAGACATGAATCTTTAACATATCTGATGTGTGTAGAGTGATATAAGCATATCCATCCAACAGACAAAGAAGGGATGTCACGCAGTGATTTTATGTTGCCTGTTACATGTATATGCAGGGAGATGCATCCCTATCAAATATAATGGTTTATTCCTGAGCACGTGATTTATGTTCCTAGTACGCATGTGTACATTCCTTCATTCCTTTTGTTCTCTGCTTCATGACGAAGCAACATCTCTTTTATATAGCCAATATGTAATTAACTATTTTTGATAAGAAATAAATATCTTTTACATTAGAATTATAATGCGGTTTATTTTGGCAATGTCAGAGTTCCAGGAAAAGATTCATTTCGCCTCTGATAAGAGTAATTCTTATCTCAACAGTTATTTCCCTTTTCATCATCATTTATAATATCTTCATCACTCTTCTTTTCTTCTTCTATTTTCTTGTCCAGCTTTTTTTCCATTTGTACTTCATTTTTTCCTATCTTAAATACTCCAAATACAGATTTTCTAAAATTTTCAAAAAAGTCCTTCATAAACTCAGCCAATTCTCCATAATCAATTCTCTCCATCTTTAAAGTCTCAGCTCTTAATTCTTAAATCCAAAGCTTAAATAAGTTCAATCTTTAAAGAATTTTCTCCATTTCCTTAAATTCACAAATTTCAAGTCCACAAATTTAGCAAAGTCAAACTGTTACCAAAAATCCTCAAACAGGGCCACCAGTCTTTAGTAATCACTTATCTTCATATTTCAGAGTCACAAATTATTAATTTTAAGGTCCATCCAGCTGCTAAAAGTAATATAATCCACAGCCTTTTTCAATTGTAAATTTCCATTTTATAGTTAAAAAGTCAGATCCTTCTGCTCCTGTATTATTTCTTTGTTAAAATTCAGTCTTATCCAAATAGTCCAAACAGTCATTCCATTCCTTTATTTGTTGTTAAAAATTTCAGTCCAGTTTTTATTTTTCTCCGTCTCAATCCAAATGTTATCTTTTATAGAATAACAGCTGCTCTATTCAAAGTCCACTGCTGTTAAAAACATCAATAAGTTCCAAGAGTTTTTAGCAATCGCTTATTTCTTTAACAAGATCACAAATCACCAAATTTCTATAGTCCTTCCAGCTGCTAATAAAACTATATTTCACAGCCTTTAATTGTCTTCTAATAAAATCTCACCAATTAGATCCTTTTAATTCCATTTAGTCATTACAAGTCTAAATCTTTCTTACTGTTCCTTTGTTGTTAAGATTCAATCCAGTTTAGTTCTTATCCATCTTAGTCCAAATATTTTTCTTTTATACAGTCACAAGCTGCTCTGTTCCAAAAACAACAGCGGTCAAAACATTTATTTCTGGTACTATCCCACGCTTACAGTGACTCCTCCAACCAGCAGATGACTCTGTTTCTGTCTCCCAGCTCTGCCTTTGTTATTATAATCCAATTCTTCCATTTTTAGATAATTCCATCGACCAAATTGCTTTCCTTTAAATTCCAAATCTTTAAAAGTAAAACTCCAAAATCTCAATCAATTGGGCATTAGTTATAATTCAGTTTAAAAAAAATTTCCCCACTCTATATTCTCCATATGCCAAGCAGCCACTCTTTCACTTCCGGTCCTTTTGTTTTGTTCCCTTTTATTATGTCCAAGTAAAGCTTCTTAAAGCTTTCTCCGGCAATATCACTCACCAGCTTCTTCTGTCTTCTTCACGCTCACCAGCACCTCGCTTTTGATTTTCTTTCCCAGATGACTCCAACTCGCTAGTTTAACTCCTTACGATGTGACTGTCGTGGCTAGAGGACAGCTGCAATGCCGTCTTCCACCCACCACTGGTCGAGAAGCAAAGCTGGTTTCCTGGGGGGTTTGCTGCCTCCCCCAGTCTGCCAGCCAGTGCTCCCTTCTTCACCTGGTCCCGTTTGGTCCAGGTCCTCAGGCGGCTTGGGTTCAGGGTTTCCCCTGTGGAACGCGGGGAAACTCCATAGCACCGCGCCGTTAGCCACGCCTTCCAGTTCAAGATTGTTCAGGTTGCACCACAAGGCTAGTTGTTCGATCTCCTGTCTGTATGCAGATTCATCATTGTCTTGAATGAGACCAATCACTGTTGTATCATCTACAAACTTCAGTATTTTAACAGAGGGATATTTTGAGATGCAGTCATTGGTGTACAGAGAGAAGAGAAGTGGAGAGAGAGCACATAGTCTTGGGGGGTGCAGATATCTGATGTGATTTTGCCTAGCTTCACCTGCTGCTTCCTGTCTGTTAGGAAGCTTGTGATCCATTTACAAGTGTGTTCAGGTACCGCTAGCTGGTTTAGTTTATTTAGAAGAATGTTGAGAATGATGGTATTGAATGCTGAGCTGAAGTCTACAAAGGGGACCCTTGCATAGGTCTTTGGAGATTCAAGATGTTGTAGGATATAGTGCAGAAGTCATATTAACAGCATCATCTGTCGATCTATTTGCTCGGTAGGCAAATTGCCAGGAGTCTAACAGCGGATCTGTGATGGTTCTCAGGTGGCCGAGCACTAGTCTTTCAAAGGTCTTCATAACTAGAGATGTTACAGCAACCTGTCTGAAGTCATTCAGTTCCTTGATGGAGGGTTTCTTCGGCACTGGGATGATAGTAGAGCATTTGAAGCAAGAAGGAACATAGCACATCTCTAGTGATTTATTAAAGATGCAGGTAAAGATGGGGGCCAGTTGGTCAGCACACATTTTTGAGCAAGAAGGAGTTATCTTGTCTGGACCTGGTGATTTTCCTGGTTTTTGTCTGTGAATTAGGTTTTGCACCTCATTCTCTATAATCACCAGAGGTGGTGGGCCCAATGGGATAGGGTAGGTTGTTGGAGGCTTGTTGTTGGTGTGTCTGAGGTGGGGATTGTGGAGATGGCTGGCAGTAGTTTTCTCTCAGACCTGCAGTAAAACACATTCAGGTCATCTGCCAGTTGTTGATTTCCTTCAGCTTGGGAAGAAGGTTTGCTGTAACCGGTGATATTTTAAAGAGTTTTCCACATGTTTGCTGATTCATTTGTTGAGAACTGATTCCTTAGCTTTTCAGAGTAGCTTCTTTTTGCTGCTCTGATCTCCCTTGTTTATACGTTTCTGAACTGATTGTACAGCATTCTATCGCCTTTTCTGTAGGCTTCCTCTTTGGAATGATGTAGCTACTTAAGTTTAGCTATGAACCAAGGTTTATTGTACTGTATATTCGCAGCTTTCTGGTCGGCATCTTCCCACTCTTTCCTCATTCCCCATTAGCCAATAAGCTAATTTGATAGAGGAAGCTTTATGGGACAGGTGGCAGAAAATACAGCTATGCAGCATAGATCTAGGGCAAACATTTGAGATACATAGCAATAGCAATAGCACTTCGACTTATATACCGCTTCATAGTGCTCTACAGCCCTCTCTAAGCGGTTTACAGAGTTCCGCATATTGCCCCCAACAATCTGGGTCCTCATTTTACCGACCTCAGAAGGATGGAAGGCTGAGTCAACCTTGAGCCCATGAGATTTGAACAGCTGAACTGCTGAACTAGCAGTCAGCTGAAGTAGCCTGCAGTGCTGCACTTTAACCACTGCGCTACCTCGGCCACATCTCAAAGATTATATAGTTTGACCATTCACTCTGTAGATATTAGTTTTATTAAGCATTCTTATATTTTGTTTTCAGTGTACAATTTTCTTTCATATTTACAAGATAGATACAGGAAGACCTCTCATTTATTCTCCCTCCAATTGTTTCCCAATTTTGCAAAGTATTTTATGATTTATTATTACTATTTTCATCTGCACTCCTAGTTGGTTCTGTAACTTTATTTCCATTGTTAAACAAAAAATCCTTCCTTTTGACATATTGTTTGACTACTAGATTATGGTTTATGAGCAAACACAATACTGTATCAATTATAAAAATATCCTAGCGATTTAAAACTTTTAAACTCTTCCTGAAACTTTGATGAGTAAAGGGAAGTCTATGTCCTTTGATCATATTCAAAATCAAGTCAAAAATGCATCATTGCTTCTATTCATACATGATCTTTAGACAGACCTGCTAATTGTAATTTGTTGCCCAGGACACAGTTGTTTGATTCATATTCAATACTGAGCCCTAGTGGGTAAGTATGGATATTACAATTCTCAAAATAAATAAATCACATTATACTTTAGTATTAGTGTCTTGTGAATTTTCCCACTGCATGACATGGAAATACATTGATATATCCTTATCTAGCAATGAAGAAAAAATGGAATCAAAGTGCATAGCAGTAAATACTTTAATCATAACATGGCTGTAAACAAGCTTCATTCCACAAATTTAAGCCTATAGAAATTCTAAATTTCTATAGAATTTTTACCAGAGAGAAAACTTCGTAAAATAAGGTTGACAACTCTTAATGCCTTTTTAGCAATGTTGTTACAGTGAGCTCTGGGGCTTAGATCTTTTGAAATTAGTGCACCAAGGTCCTTGACAGAGTGTGGGTCATCTTTTAGATCGTTTCTGTCCTGCTTGTATTTGATATTCTGATTTTTATTGCCAATGTGCAGGACTGAACATTTGTTAGCAGAGATTTGGAGTTGCCAATTGTTTGACCATTCAGATACATAATCTAGGTCGTTTTGTAGGGTAGTAGAATTGTCTGTGGTGTTAAATAGTTTTACATCATCGGCAAAGAGGATGCAGCTACTTACAATATGATCACAAAGGTCATTTATATATAGCAGAAAGAGTGTTGGTCCTAGAACGCTGCCTTGGGGAACACCACTATTAACTGGTGCTGGGTTTGATATAGCGTTTCCAATTTTAACTATTTGTTGCCTGTTTGATAGGAATGCAGCTATCCATTTGTGTAAGGATCCAGAAATGCCATAAGAACTTAGTTTTAACAGAAGTTTGTCATGTACCACAGAATCAAAGGCTTTGCAGACGTCTATGTAGATTGCATTACCCTGGTCAAGTTGAGAGGTCCAAATGTTTTTGCAATGTATGAGTTGCAGATTACATGACAAATTTTTCCTGAAACCAAATTGCTTATTAGAGAGTAGGTTATTTGTCACTAAGTGGAGGGTGATGGATTGGTTTATGATGGCTTCCATGACTTTACAGGTGACGCAGCAAAGGAAGATTGGTCTATAATTCTCAACAAGGCCGGAGTCACCTTTTTTGAAGATAGGTATGACTGTTGCTAATGACCATAGGATAGGCAAGGAGCTCATTCTAAAAGATACTTCATAGATGGTGCTTAGAGGTTCAGCTATGGCAGAAGAGAGCTTTTTTAGAAAGTAGGCACATATTCCATCAGGACCAATAGATAGAGATAGCTTTAGTTTGTGTAGTGCTCTTTTGACGGTATCTTCAGTAAAATCAATGTGGATTACATCATTGCAATTGGTTGAGGTATGACTAGGGAATGAGGGGGAGATGCCATTGCTATTGACAAAGACTGAACTGAAAAAAGTGTTGAAGAGATTAGCCTTAACGGCATCATTGTTACAATCTTCACCATTTTGCCCTTTTAGAGGTGGGATGATTTTTGAGTCTTTAAATTTGGTGTTTACGAAATTATAGAAGGCACGGTTGGATTTTGTGTGTAAAATCCTGTTTGCAGTGGTCCTTCTTCCTGTTTGCAGTGGTAATTAGTACATTCTGTTTTTATTTGGTGACATAACGTTTTGTATCAGGTTTTGAAGTTAGCTACATAGCCAGTTTTCTTTTTCCACCAAAGGGATTTTTGGGGGGGGATTGGAGTTTCCTTATTGATAAGGGTAATTTGTTCTTTTTGGCTTTGGGAGTTACTAAAGGTACATATAGATTAATGACTCTTTGAACTTCAAGTAGAAAAGTGTTATAATAGTCTTCTGCAGAGTTGCAGTCATTGAATAGGATTTGCCAATCTAGAGATCAGAGGTCAGCAGCTATGAGATCGTAGTTTGCTTTTTTGAAGTTGTATTTAGGAGTCCTATTATGAGATTCTTTGTATGGATGTAAATTTATACAAAAGTCAATCATGCTGTGGTCACTGTTGATAAAAGGTTCTTTGATATGAAAGTTATAAATTGTGTTTAAACTGTTGCAGAAGATTAGATCAAGGCAGTTGTTTAATCTAGTGTTGATAGTTACCAATTGATCAAGTCCTAAAGTAGTGATGGCATTATACAGGGTCGAATGTATTGTTTCAATTGAGCATTCATTTAGGGTCCAATTAATAAGAGGTAAATTGAGGTCACCAAGAAAGATAATGGGATATGGGCATGAAGCTGCCCACATTAGTAATGTAGTTAGTTTGCTCGCGTGATCAAGGTCATAATCAGGGGCTCTGCAACATAATAGGAAGTGAATTGTGGTATTTAGAGATAGATCACAGATAATGGTCTCAGGAAGAACAAGCTCTTATGTTACTTGAATATTTTTCAGATCTAGGGACTTTTTGTAGAAGATAGCAACACCACCTCCTCTTTGGATCTCACGGTCAGATCGGTGGACATGGTAGTCACTTGTAGTGATAATGGAGTCAGGAAAGGATTTGTTTAACCACGTTTCGCAGACAAATATTAGGTCAAATTGAGCTGTATTTAGTAGAAGAAGAAACTCCGGCATTTTGTTTGCGAGGCTTCTTGCATTGAGTAATTTGCATTTAAGGTCAGTTGCGGTGAACCTAGATAATCTTGGGGGCGTGCATACCTAATATTGGATGTTGGGTTGTTGGGATTGTCGATTGTGTAAAACATTGTGTAACCTATGTTGGCGTAAGCTTTCACATTCAGTATTTGTTAGGCAGTGTTGGGCAATTGATAATAGGCAGATAAGTTAGATTGATAGGAGCAGATCAACTTGCCTCTGAAGATGCCAAGCACAGGCATCTTTAACTTCTGAATATAGCAGCCACAGAAATGGCAGGACATTTGCTATCTAGACCATAGTCATTAAAACCTGGAGTCCAACATTGCTTCTTTTCTGTAGTCTAACTCTATACTCATTGAAATATGGCTGCAAACTCTGAATCGGTGAAGATATTGCCTTATTCCTTATGAGTTGCTATAGGAGTTTGACACCATCTGGAACTCTGAATTTTTGGGTTGGAGCCTGCAGGATAATTTTTCATTCCTGTGAGTATTAGTTGAATCTTTTTGCTGCTTTTTCTCTGGAGCTGTATGATTGGTTTGTGACACCCACTCACCCACATGATACTTTCTGAAGGTGTTTCATTAGCAGTCTCCTTTTCTTCCCATTTCCTCTCTTGCTCCAACAGGAAAACAAAAGTAATTGGCACTGGGAAATGAAAGGAATCACCATGTCATATGAGTAGGCAAAGCCACTTTTCATAACACTTGGGCCACTATGGTATAAGCTGCGCTCTTTATAATAGAAATATGAAGCTTAAAAGGTAGGAAAGTCTTGAAACTTTTATCAAAACCATAGTCATAGATTCTTTGACTAATTCTGAATCTATGAATGTGAACTGGATGTGACATCAAATGAAACTATGGATAAGAAGTGCCTTTTCATCTTTTTCCTAAGAGAGGCCTGTTGCACCTCTTTACTTTTCCCAACAGCCTCTATTTCAAAATGTTTCCATTCCTTAGCTATGTGAATGCTTTTTTCTGCTTCTCTAATGTCAAATTTGCAATATTGTCCACCGATCTGACCGTGAGATCCAAAGAGGAGGTGGTGTTGCTATCTTCTACAAAAAGTCCCTAGATCTGAAAAATATTCAAGTAACATAAGAGCTTGTTCTTCCTGAGACCATTATCTGTGATCTATCTCTAAATACCACAATTCACTTCCTATTATGTTGCAGAGCCCCTAGTTGCAACCTAATTTTTTTAACTGCCAGTCCATTGCATTTCTCCCTAAACTTGGTGTATTGCTGCAATGTCCAGCAGTCAGAGAGATTATTTGCAATGTCTGAGTTATTGGAAATACTTGCTGTGCTCATTCTGCTTTTTCCAAGTTGGAGTGGTTGAGGTTCTTGTGAGTCTTATGACTCTTTTGGATCTTCCAATCTTGTTTTCTTTCTGAAAAAAAGTGGTCAAACTCTGTTGCCTTTTCATTCTGTTAGGCTACTGCAAAAAAAAACAAAAAACAATGATGTAGTTTGGACTCAACTGTGGTTGTAAGTTGAGGACTACAAGTAACGGAAGGGATCTGTTTTCACCCAACATTGTACGGTCTGTTTTCATCCATTGCTGTGGACAATTTGTAATGTACAAATACAAATTGTCTGAAATGGTATAGGGTTTCCTGCCTAAGCAGGAGATTGGACTAAAACCTCCATGGACCAGGGGTGGGTTCCTACTGGTGCGGACCAATACTGCGCACCGGTAGCAGCCCACTGGTGACGTAATTTTTATCGGAATTTTCTGCGATTTTTTCAGGTTTGGATGGCTTCTCTTCGTCCTCTGCTTTGGAAAAAAGCACTCCCGCCCACCCTCGGGTTAATACCGACCTTTATTTCTTCATCCGAAGCACAGCTGAGCATCTCCTCAGCTGTGTTTCGGCCTGAAACGTCCTTCTGAGCATGCGCGGAAGTAAAATCGCTAAATGGGACGCGTGCACACGCATGAGTGAAGCAAGCGCGCACACGTGAAACGTTGCGATGCGCACCGGTAACAAAGGTAACTGGAACCCTCCCCTGTCATGGACCCTTCCAACTCTGGGTCTACTGCTGGGTTCATTCCTTGGGTCTTCTAGTCCAACCCCCTGCTCAAGCAGGAGACCCTATACCAGTGATGGCAAACCTTTTTTTGTTCATGTGCCAAAAGGAGGCTTTCCTGCAGCCTGGGGAGGGCGAAAAAGGGCCCAACGGGCCTACCAGAAGTTTATTTGCGAACTTCAGGTAGGCCCGTTGAGTCCGTTTTTCACCATCCACAGGCTCCCGAGGCTTTCCTGAAGCCTGGGGAGGGTGAAAACGGCCTCCCCCTGCCCTCCGGAAGGCTGAAAATCAGCTGGCAAGTGCACAGATGCGTGCTAGAGATGACATAGGGCAACACCTCGTGTGTCCTCAGATATGGTTCCGCGTGCCACCTGTGGCACATGTGCCATAGGTTCGCCATCACGGTGCTATACCATTTCAGACAAATGGCTGTGTCCAGTTCTTCTTGAAACCCTCCAGTGATGGAGAACTTTCCACTGATTACAGGTAGTTCTCGACTTATGATCCCATTTGATTATTGTTTGATACCCCAGAATTATTAACTTTGGAAGCCCTCAAGGAAGAGGGCAAATTCTTGTCACGTCCAAGAATGAAATTCCTTTTATTAATGTTTTTATTAACTACATCAGAAATCTTATTGCCATTGGGAGGGGGGAATCCACAGAAAATAATTGGTATTTTTCTGAACAGATTGCAATTTCCTGCTGTCCATGGGTGTGAAGCCAGGTCAGTCACTGGCGGGTGTGTAAAAATAAGACAAATAACTTCCTGATCAAGGCCCCCAACCCCCTTGTCGAAAGACTGATGGGACGGTCACAAATGGCAATCGCATGACCGCAGGACAGTGCAATAGTCATAAATACATGCCAATTGCCAAATTTTGATGTGAGAATGAAGATGCTGTAACAGGCATAAGTGCAAGGACCAGTCGTAAATGCAAGGACCTGTCATAAGTGTGAGGACTAGTAATGATTCACTTTTTTTCAGCCCTCTGAATAGTCCCTATGTGTAGGGAAATAAAACTCAGTTAGTCCTCAACTCACGACCACAACTGAGCCCAAAATTTCGGTTGCTTAAGTGAGATGTTCGTTCAAAGTAAGTTTTGCCCCGTTTTACGACCTATCTTGTCACTGTGGTGAAGTGAAGCAGCGCAGTTGTGAAATGAGTGACATGGTTGTTAAGAATGCTGCAATGGTCATAATTATGAGGACCGTTCATAAGTGCAAGTACCATTCGTAAGTGCAAGTACCGGTCATAAGTGTGAGGACCATAAGTGACTTTTTTCCAGCACTTCAAATAGCCCTTGTGTGTAGTGTAGGGTGATGAAGTAGGGTTGTGTCCAGCCGGATGTTCTGAAACACCCCAAAACAACAGCCAAACTTTATTTGGGAAGAGAAAAAATATCTGAATTTCAGCTATTTTAAAATAATCCAGGCAGCTTTTCTTCCCTGGACCAATTTCCACCTGTCAAGTGGACTCTGTCTAAAGGGGTGGGTTGTAGGGGTGGGGGTGGAAGAGGTCCAGCTGTCCTGACACCGGGTCAGCCTGTATAGACTCCAATTTCCTCCCCTTTCCTTATTTTAACAAATTAACAAATGGACCTTGTAGGTTATCTAGTCCAACCCTAGATGCACCCCGCCTAAGCAGGAGACCCTACACATTCCACAGGGACCACCAGGAATGGAGTAGGGAAGGCAGGCAGGCAAGGCCTTTCCTGTCTGCCTAGCTCGACCAGGGCTTGCTTTCCCCGGTGGTAGTGGCAGCGGCAGGTAGGCTGGCCTAGTCAAGTCGACCGGCCAGAGCTTGCACCTGTTGGCCCTGGGTTGACTCAACCGGGGCTTTCAGCAGCAGCTGCCACTGCCAGCTCCGGGTCGACTCGACTGGGGCTTTCGGCAGTGGCTGCACCTGCCAGCCCCAGGTCAACTCAACCGGGGCTAATGTATCTTGTAATATTTTGTAAAATTCTGCTGGTAATCCATCCAGTCCCGGTATTTTCCCATTCTTCTGTGTTTTGATTCTTTCTATTAGTTCCATCATTGATATCCTTTCCTCCAAATTCTTTTTGACATTTTCGGGAATTTTTGGTATGTTTGCATTCTCCAGATAATATCTTATTTCTTCTTCCTTTATATTTTCTTGTTTGTGTAATTGTTCATATTAATTTTCTACTATTTTCTTTTTTTCTTGTTTTGATATTGTAAATTTTCTTTCACGTCTATTAGTAAAGCACTTGCCCACAAGCAAAGGGGCCCCATACTAATCTGTGTATGTTAACCCTTCAACGCACCTTGTATCATAGGTAGGAATAACAGTTGGTCTCCTCCAGGCATCATGCCAACTCACTGGGTTTTCTCAAACATAAGGGTAAAGAAAGATCATCAGCTAATGCTTTCACCACTTTAGAATGCAATTTAATCTGGTGTTGGAGATTTAAGCATTGAACTAAATAGATATTCTTGCCACATCTCAATCTTGCCTCTTCATTTTATTTAACCCATGGAGCACCACAGAAGTGAGTACACCCCCTCACATTTTGTAAATATTTAAGTATATATTTTAATGTGACAACACTGAAGAAATGACACTTGACTACAATGTGAGTATACAGCTTATATAACAGTGTAAATGTGTTGTCCCCTTAAAATAACACAACACACAGCCATTAATGTCTAAACCTCTGGCAACAAATGTGAGTACACCCCTAAGTGATAATGTCCAAATGGGGCCCAAAGTGTCAATATTTTGTGTGGCCACCATTATTTTCCAGCACTGCCTTAATCCTTTTGGGCATACAGTTCTTCAGTGTTGTCTCATGAAAAGATATACTTAAATGTTTACAAAATGTGAGGGGGTGTACTCACTTCTGTGACACACTGTACTTGTTCTTCAGTTAAACATGAACGTTATCCATTGGCTAAAATTCTAGGTCATGATTTATTTGAATTGAATTTGTTCTCCCTCCACCCTCTGAGGGAGGAGAATATTTGCTCATTTGCTCATTTAAAAAAGTATTACATCAGAGTAAAACTGATTTTCCAGTACGTTTGAAACGTACTGATTCTGGTAAGCAGGCAAAATTATTCTTCTTTTATTGAATGGGGGGAGGGAGTGAAGGGGGCTTTCTATTTTTCTATTTTTAATGCATAATGTTCTGTTTGTTTATAAGTTTGGGGCTTCTCCATTAATGTTTTGATACTGAATTGAGAGTAATATTTTATTGCAGAAATGTTGGCTGATGAGGGGTTATTAATATATAAGTTACACCTTCATTCTGAAGGAAATTCAGTTGAATTGCCTATTTTCATCAACACTACTAAGTGACTTAGGGCATCAGATGAACTGCTGTAGAATCATTTTGCAGAAAATTGAATATTATTCCAAGATTTTATGGCTTTTCTGAAGATGCTCCTCGACCATCTGCAAATCTGAAATATTACTGCTATTTTCCTTCCATTTACAGCCAAAGCCAAGAAGAGAGACTGATAGTGATACCAGTTGTCAGAGTACATGGAATATTCTATTGTTTCTATCTGTCTTCTGCTAGAAGTTTTTTGAGCAGATTAGTTTACAGAAAACAAAGAAAGGAAATGCGCATTGTGTCAGCAGATCAGAGAGTTTCTTAGATTGTGAAACAAGCTATTCTTTCTTTTATTGTGCATTACTCTGTGACGTTGTGGAAATCTTTAAATGAAGCCTGTATCAAGCACTTATATTGAACTGTTAAAGCAGTGCTGCCTTTTTCCACACTTATGTATCTGTTTGGGCATCTGCTCCTGGATGATTGCATACACATTTCTCCTTCCTCCCTTCAAATTTCACAAGGTGTAGAATGTCATGTCACAACGGAGCTTTTCCAAGAGGCAACTGGACTTTCTGGTTTTTCTTTGAAGACTTTTCACTTCTCATCCAAGAAACTTCTTCAGCTCAGTAGATTATCACCAATGCTCATTTTTAAAAGAGTTTTATTAAGTTGAAGTAAAAACACTTGCTATTTTTAAAGTAGCACAATGGAAGTTCTTTGGAGACTGATGTGGTGTGCTTTACTCATCCCTGATATTTTCTCTGTGAAAGAACTACAAGAGGAGTATTTTGAAATTGGTGGTGATGATCTTGAAGTTGAAGGAAAGTGGGGTTCTTGCAAAGAATCTACAGTTGATTTATTTTTAATAAAAATAAAGGGCAGTGAAGTTTAAGAAAAAGAATGGATATCACCAAAGGAAGAAAAGGTTTGCCTGATTTTAAACAGGATGTTCAGAATTGTCCGGTGCCAATAATTTTTGATTAAAAGGATCAATAATCTGATTGATTGTACTAAGCCTTGATTTTTTTAACCATCTCTCAGCCCAATTTTATCCATAAGGCTATTTGAACGTGTCATTATCTTGTATGCAGTGCCATCCTAGTATTCTGCTGTTCTCCCAAAGCTCATAATAAAATATGCTTGTATATTTATTTTTGTTTTCCAGGAAGAAATACTTTATTTATGAATGGATTTCCATTTATATAGTCTGATTTCAAACATGACAGAGGAAAATATATATTATACCTTAGGAAATGAATTTACCATCTGGTCAACTTGGATTTTGGAAGGATGTGCAGGCTTTATCGTATATCTGTTAACTTTGATAGTAATTCTGATAATTTTATATTATCCCATTGTGTTTGGATTGTTTGGAATGTATGTCATGAATGCAATACTTTTTGTATGGAAAAAATTGGCAATCTGCCAGATGATATCGACAGCAAAAAATGGGACAAGCCTAAGCAATTTTTGACACTGGTAGCTAAGTGGTATGGCAAAATACTGCACAGTAAGTATAACTTAATTCACTCTTTAGGCAGGGATGAGGAACTAACTATCACTCATAGGCAACATTCTTCTGGCCAACCATAACCAGCAGTCATGTGCATCTTGGAGCTGCAACTGAATCTAATAGAATTTGAATGGAAAACTGAGGATGTAAAGTGTCGATTTATGTATCATTCATTTTTGTAAATATGGTTCAGCAACTAGTCAAGAAACTCCCTTATTTCTGTGGCTGAAAAACTGGATGACGAAGGAGTTGACTTGAACCATTAGTCAGCAGAGTAATTGCAGGCATATTTTTAAAAATTAAAAAGACAAACTTTATATATAACCATAGACTAACAGAAATATTTAGGCATGTACATGTTGGAGTCATTAAATTCCTAAAATTAACATTAGAAAAATAAAAATGAATAATGTTCATGTCCAGTGGTACAAAACATCAAAAAGCAAATATGAACATTCCCAAGAGGGGAAAATCTTCAGTGGGCTACAGGAATGGGTCTCAAATATTGGAAAACAAAGTGCACACCAATGTTCTCCCCTGTGGAATAGGGACCAAGCCCAGTAAGTCTGGGTGTATTCGGAAGCCTGTGTCCTCTCTCCGTCCCATTATTCAGAGGAGGTTCAGACTCTCTTCCCAGCACTCCAGTTAACAATTTCTGTAGTCACTTAATGATCACAACTAGGAGAGTTAGGGTTTATTTATTTATTTATTTATTTATTTATTTATTTATTTATTGTTTGTTTGTTTGTTTGTTTGTTTGCTTGCTTGCTTGCTTCCTTGTTTGTTTGTTTGTTTGTTTGTTTGTTTGTTTGTTTGTTTATTTATTATTTATTTATTTATTTATTTATTTATTTATTTATTTATTTATTTATTTATTTATTTATTTATTTATTTATTTATTTATTTATTTATTTATTTATTTATTTTATATGCCGCTCAACTCCGCAGGGATTTGAGCGGCTAACAGGGATACAAATAGAATTCATATAAAAAACATTTAAAAACAGAATTAAAAAACACAATATAACAATTTATAAAATTTCCAATCATCCAATCAATTACATCCATGGGCCAGCAGCAAGAGATCATTCATTGGTCCCAGGCTTGCCGAAAGAGCCAGGTTTTCAGAGCTTTTCTGAAGGCAAATAAGGTGGGGATAGTCCGGATCATGGGGGCAGTTGATTCCAGAGGGTAGGAGCTGCCACAGGACCCGGAGCAGACCAGCTCTATGTGATCTAACCGGTCGCAGGGAGTTATGCGGTAGCAGGTGGTCCTGAAGATTCATTGGACCTGAACCATATAGGGCTTTAAAGGTAATCACCAACACCTTGAAATGCGTCCGGAGACCGATGGGCAGCCAATACAGCTTGCGCAAGATGGCAGTACTGTGAGTGTATCTGGGTGCACCCACAACAGCGCGTGCAGCTGCATTTTGCACCAACTGAAGTCTCTGAATACTCTTCAAGGGTAGCCCCATGTAGAGCACATTGCAATAATCGAGCTGTGAGGTGAAAAGGGCGTGAGTAACTGTGAGAAGTGCCTCCTGATCCAAATAGGGTTGCAATTGATGCACAAGATGAACTTCTGCAAAGGTCCCCCTAGCCACAGCTGACAGATGTTGATCCAATTTAAGCTGTGGGTCTAGGAGGACACCCAAATTGCAAACCTGTTCTGAGGGGGTTAATTTTTCACCCCCTAGAACCAAGGAGGGACAGTCTACCGAGTCCTTGGGGGGCAGTATCCATAGCCACTCGGTCTTGTCCAGGTTAAGCTTGAGCCTGTTGACTCCCATCCAGATCCTCATGTCATCCAGGCACCGGCACATCACATCAACCGCCTCGCTGAATTGACACGGGGTGGAGACGTAAAGCTGGGTATCATCAGCATACTGCTAAAACCTCACCCTGCGTTGTTGGATGATCTCACCAAGTGGTTTCATGTAGATGTTAAACAGGAGTGGAGAGAGGAGCGATCCCTGAGGCACTCCACAAATGAGGGGCCTAGGGGTCAACCTCTGTCCACCGGCCAACACCGACTGCGACTGATCAGAGAGATAGGAGGAGAACCACTGTAGAACAGTGCCTCCCACTCCCATCTCTCTTAATTGGCACAGAAAGATACCATGGTCAATGGTATCAAAAGCAGCTGAGAGGTCAAGTAGAACCAAGATAGAGGCATGACCTCCATCTTGGGCTCGCCAGAGATCATCCAACAGTGTGACCAAGGCAGTTTCTGTGCTGTAGCCAGGCCTGAAACCCGACTGAAAAGGATCTAGATAATCTGTGTCATCCAACAGCCTTAGGAGTTGGAATGCCACCACTTTCTCTACAACCTTACCCAAAAAGGGTAGGTTGGAGACAGGATAAAAGTTGTTTAACACAGTTGGATCCAGGGAAGGCTTCTTGAGGAGGGGCCTCACAACCGCTACCTTAAGTGGCTGCGGCACGAAACTCTTCCTCAAGGAAGCGTTGACTTTGGTCATTATTGTCAATGACCAAAGTGGTGACATGGTGTTTGCTGAACAATTACTTCACTTCACAACTGAAATTTTGAGTCCAATTTTGATTGTAAGTGAAGGATTACCTGTAAAGTCCAAAGGTTTCAGTCTGTTCAGTAACTGTTTAAAAGTTGATGCCTTTACATTTTATACTAACCCATCATTTATCATGGTTTTGGCATTGCACAATAAGACATTATACATTTATATGTCTGTTAATGATTCTGGGAAAAGTAAGCAGAATACCAAAATTGTCTTTTAAAAAATGTTTTACAATGGCCAAAATATCCTAAGATTGTACTGAGATATTTCAGATAAAAGATAAGCTTTATGTCAGTTTAATTGGTACGAATCTAAGTGACTTATAGGAAATTAGAAGGAATATGTCGGGTTAGAAAGGTAATAACATCCAAATCTCAGGAGATTCTGATTGATGTTGATGTTCTGATTGATCGATGTGACAGCGGGTTGTTCCAGAAATGACATATGATTTAAAATATTTAGCTTCACAAGTAAGCTAAGAAGGGTTAAAAAAAGTGATTTTTCTATACGATTTTCTTTTCTTTTTGAGGAGATCCTTGTGAAAAATATTGAACCCATTTCATTGTTCCACCATTAACAGGTTATGAGGTTTCTGGAGTAGAAAATCTACCAAAAGAAGCAGCGATCTTTGTTTATTACCATGGAGCCTATCCAATAGACAACTATTTATTTGTCCATAAGATATATAGACTGACTGGGAAATTCTTGTATTCTGTGATAGATCATATTCTTTTTTCTCTACCAGGTAAAAAAAATACTATATATTTAGTTTTAATTATTTTCAAAAGATATTGCTTCACTGACTTGGGAAGTTCAATTTTTCTTCTTTAAACTCTTAATTGAATTATCATGGTGGGGAAAAATATGTTTTCTTTAACAAGCGAGAACTGAATGATTTTTTAGGTCTGCTTTTGCAGGACTAAATCTGTTCCTTGCACTCCAATGCGGTGTTCATCCCACAAGAGAAAAGAGTGTAAACCTTCTGAAACAAGGGCACCAGCTGACAGTTGCACCAGGAGGACTGCGAGAGCAGAACTATGGGAATAACCATTACAAACTAATTTGGGGGAAACGGAAAGGATTTGCTCATATAGCTATAAATGCAAAAGTGGTGAGCCATTTGTCATTACATCCTTTTCCTAGTGTGGCTGTTAATTGCAATATGTATCTGTAAATGCTTCAATTTCATATCATGCATTTATTTTTTACCTATTTGCAAATGAACAGAAAGGTGAATGCCAACCATTTTCAATCTGTGCCTTTACATAAATATTTTTTTTTAAAAAAATTCTCCTTTCACTCCTCAACTATTGCTTTTTATGTAGCAACTTTTCATTAATCCCCATCAAAAAGAATAAGATTTTCTTTTATAAGCCAAACTCACAGGATTATGAGCCAAAAAAGTTTTGGTAATATCATGACTTTAGAAATCCCTGTAGTCAAGTTCTTTGAAATTCAAATCATATATATTCCTGAGAAGAATCTATGTCTTTCAGAAAAATAAGTATACTTTTTTGAATTGCCAGATTTCTGTCTCCATATATCAATGTTTGAATGTTTGTGTTTGGTTATGACTGAGGGAATGTGTAGATTGTGGAAGAATGGTTGGTAGTATGAGTGAGCCAGGGACCGAGGTTCGGACCCCCTCTGCTGAGTGTGGAAACAGAAGCGGAGGGGTGCCTGACTCTATCCCCTGTTCAGTATGAATGGAATGGATGGCCTGCAGGAAAGGAGGGGGACCAGCGGGGAGGGGGAGGGGGTCTCTGGTGGGGACGAGAGCCGGAACATCTCGGTCATAATGGGAAGAGGCAGATATGGTGGGAGCAGAGGGGTAGGCCGCTCTCGGGGAATAAGACTTCGCTGTCTACAAGCGATCCCGACCCCTTCGATCCGGTTCCATCTTGCTCAACCCGAGTACCTGGCAACCAGGGTTTTCAGGGCCCTGGGCTCAGGATGCTGCTGCTTAACGCCAGGTCAATCATCAACAAAGCCCCCCTGATACGTGATTTAATCACAGAGGAGGGGACGGACCTGGTTTGAAAACTGAGACCTGGCTGGGCCAGGAGGGGGGAGTAGCTCTCTCTGAGATATGCCCAGATGGATTCTCAGTGCAGCATCATTCCAGACCCCAGGGAAGGGGGGAGGAGTGGCTATAATAACACGCGGAAGTCTGCATCCTCGTAGGATCCCTGCCCCGGAGATTGTTGGGTGTGAGACGCTCCTTCTGAAGTTGGACTTAGGGGTACAGGTGGGCCTTTTCTTAACGTACCTGCTTCCCAGCTACGTAAGTAAGGCCCTGCCTGAGCTGTTCGAGGCAGTAGCCGGCTTGGCAGTTGAGTTCCCCAGGCTTATGGTGCTGGGGGACTTCAACTTGCCTTCTGCTGGCGAAACCTCTGGGGTAGCTCAGGAGTTCATGGATTCCATGACAACCATGGACCTGACCCAAGTAATCCAGGGTCCGACTCATGAGGGTGGTCATACGCTCGACCTAGTGTTTCTTTCGGGGCAGTGGAGAGATGATCTGAAGATAAGGGACATAGCCATCACCCCACTGTCATGGTCAGATCATTTCCTACTGAGGTTGGATTTTGCAGCCCCACTCCTCCCCTGCAGGGAGGCGGGACCAACTAGGTGGTTCCACCCCAGGCGCCTAATGGAGCCGGAAGGATTCCAGAGGGAGCTCGGGGAGATACCTGAAACCCTGGTACACAATTCGGCTGATTCCCTGGTGACTGCTTGGAACACCGCAGCATCAGGGGCTTTAGACCGAATTGCACCCTTGCGACCTCTCCGCGGCAGTGGATCCCGAAAAGCTCCCTGGTTCACCGAGGAGCTTCGGGAGATGAAACGCCAGAAGAGACGTCTGTAGCGCTGCTGGAGGGCCAGCAAAACCGAATCTGATCGAACACTATTAAGAATTTACATCAAGTCTTATTTAGTGGCGATAGGGGCGGCAAAACGATCTCATTTTTCCGTTCTTATTGCGTCTGCAGATTCTCGCCCAGCCGCCTTGTTTAGGGTGACTCGTGCCCTCCTTGCCAAAGGGGGGAGCGAGGAACACTTGCAAGGTAGAGCTGAGGAATTTGCAGAGTTTCTGTCGGATAAAGTCGCTCAGATCCGGTCGAACCTGGACTCCGGCTGGGCAGAGTCCATGGAGTTGACAGGGGCAAGCTTAGTCCACTGTTGTGGGAAGAGGTTGCGCCTGTTTCTCCCGAAGATGTAGACATAGCCATGGGGCGATGGGTGCCTCCACCTGCTTATTGGACCCGTGCCCCTCCTGGTTGGTTTCGGCCAGCAGGGAGGTGGCACGCGGCTGGATGCAGGCCATTGCTTCTTTGAGAGAGGGATCCGTACCGCAGTCATTAAAAACTGCGGTGGTGAGACCCCTCCTGAAGAAGCCTTCCCTGGACCCAGCTGACTTGAAGAACTATTGTCCAGTCTCCAACTTACCTTTCTTAGGGAAAGTTGTGGAGAAGGTGGTGGCTACTCAGCTTCTGCGGCTATTGGAGGAAACAGATCATCTAGATGCCTATCAGTCAGGTTTCAGGCGCAGCTACAGTACAGAAACTGCCTTGGTCGCTCTGATGGATGATCTCTGGCGAGCCTGGGACGGGGGGAACTCCTCCATCCTGGTGCTACTTGACCTCTCAGCGGCTTTCGATACCATCGACCATGGTATCCTTCTGCATCGTCTCAGCGAGTTGGGAGTGGGAGGCACCGTCTTGCGGTGGTTCTCCTCTTATCTCGCCGATAGGATGCAGTCGGTGTTAACAGGAGGGCAGAGATCGTCCCCTAGGCCCCTTTCATGTGGGGTGCCTCAGGGGTCGGTCCTCTTGCCCATCCTTTTTAACATTTACATGAGACCGCTGGGGGAGATCATCCATAGACACGGGGTGTGTTTCCATCAGTACGCTGATGACACCCAGCTGTACATCACCACCCCGTCTCAATTCAGTGTGGCAGTTGATGTAATGTGCCGGTGCCTGGACGACGTTAGGATCTGGATGGGGAGGAACAGACTCAGACTCAACCCCGACAAGACTGAGTGGCTTTGGATATTGCCTCCTAAGGACTATGACAACTGTCCCTCCTTGGTTCTTGAGGGAGCGAAATTAACTCCCTCGGATCAGGTCCGCAACTTGGGGGTCCTCCTAGACCCACAGCTAAAATTGGACCATCATCTTACTGCTGTGGCTAGTGAGGCCTTTGCACAGGTTCGCCTGGTGCACCAGTTGCGGCCATACTTGGAGAAGGACGCTCTACTCACGGTCACTCATGCCCTTGTCACCTCCCGTCTGGATTACTGCAACGCGCTCTACATGGCTACCCTTGAAAAATATCTGGAGACTTCAGTTGGTGCAAAATGCGGCTGCACGTGCTGTGGTGGGTGTGCCAAGGTACACCCACGTGACACCTATATTCCGCCAGCTGCACTGGTTGCCCATCGGTCTCCGGGTACAATTCAAGGTGTTGATCATCATCTTTAAAGCCCTTCATGGCTTAGGACCAGGCTATCTCCGGGACCGCATTCTGCCTCATACTTCCCTTCGACCGGTTAGGGCCCACAGAGTTGGCCTTCTCCAGGTCCCATCAGCCAAGCAATGCCGGCTGGCGGGCCCTAGGGGGAAAGCCTTCTCTGTGGGGGCCCCCGCGCTCTGGAATCAACTTCCCCAGAGACCCGAACCATCCCCACCCTGCTGGCCTTCCAAAAAGCCGTCAAGACATGGCTTTTCCTGCAGGCAGGGGATTAGAGACTAATCCATTTGAGCTCTCCCCCGGGTATGTTTGGTGGATGGATGTTTTTTGTAATATTGAATTTTTAATTTTTGTATTTGATTTTAATTATGTTTATTGCTGGTTTCTTGTATCTTTTTTTAATTTTTAAAAAGTTTTTTATTTATAAGAACAGATAAAAGAACAAAAATGCAAAACATACAGTAAACATAAAATTAACAAGTACATGACGGATCTTGATCTAGTATACATATTTACATTCCGGTGATTTACATCTCATTGTTTGTCTTAAATTACAAAAAGTGAGTTTTATAGTTTTTTTTCTTTCATCTCCACCATTTCAGTTTTCAATCTTGGTTTTCCTTTCTCCCAACCAATGATACACTTTGTTCCAGGTTTCGGTATATTTTGTTTCATCTTTTCCTTTCATTTCTAACGTTAACCTATCCATTTCGGCACATGCTAATGTTTTATGTAAAGTTTCTTCTTCTGTGGGTATGTTTTGTTTTTTCCAATTTTGAGCATAAATTAGCCTTGCGGCAGTCAGTATATGTAACATTAAATATAATATATTTTTGTCATATTTATCCATCGTTATTCCTAATAGAAAAAGTTCCAGCTTAAGATCCAATTTTATTTTTAATATTTCTTCCAACCATTGTTTAATTATTATCCAAAAGTCTCGAGCTCTGTGGCATTCCCACCACATGTGGTAATATGTACCTAGTTGTGTTTTGCATTTCCAACATAGTGGAGAAAGGTGTGTGCCCATTTTTGCTAGTCTTGTTGGCGGGAAGTGCCATCTGTAAAACATTTTATATAGATTCTCCTTATATGAAGTGGCCAATGTTAATTTTTGATTTCTTTGCCATAATTCTTCCCATTTTTCTAAAACAATATTAAACCCAAAGTCTCTACACCAAGTTATCATGGTTTCTTTAACCTGTTCTTCAAATAGGGCACGTTCTAGGAAATATTGATAAGTTTTTTAAATTGTTTTTTCTTCTGGTCCTAAAATTATTTTATCTAATTCTGTTGGTTCCATTTCAATTCCTGGGTTTTTTTAATCTCTTCCGTGTCTTGACTGCAGTTGTAGATATGCCCACCATTCTAAATTGACCCCTTCTTCCTTTAATTCTATCCTTGATTTTAACTCTCCAGATTCGTTTATTATCTGTTTATATGTTATCACTTTCCTTAGGTTCATAAAATTTGGATGGGAAATCATCTCTAAGGTTGAAGTCCAGTTAGGGATCTTTATGTAATTTTGCCGTTTTATTGTTATCCATGCGTCTATTAGTGCTCTTCTAACATAATGCCTAAGAAAGTATTGATGGTTTTTGTGTTTTTCTTCCCACAAAAAGGCATGCCAGCCTGCTTGTAGATCGTGTCCTTCCAATTTCAGTAATCTGTGTTTTTTTAATTCTATCCAATCTTTTATCCATATTAATTTGGTAGCCAAATAGTAATTTTCCCAATCTGGAAATCCAAATCCTCCTCTTTCTTTTGAATCTTGTAACAGTTTTGCTTTGATCCTTGTTTTTCTCTTTTGCCATACAAATTTGAGTGTAATTTTATTTAATTTTTGAAAGAATTTTTTTTCTAGTTTGGTCGGTATACATTGAAATAAAAATAATAGCCTTGGTAATATGTTCATTTTTATTAATGCTATTCTACCCATAAAGGAGAGTTGAAGGTTTGTCCATTTGTCTAAATCCAATTTAATTTGTTCTATCAATTTTTCATAGTTATCTTTTTTCAATGTAGCGCACCTTGATGTTATTTGTATTCCCAAGTATCTTATCTTTTTTGTAGTTTGAATGTCCAGTTTTTCTACTAATTCAAGTTCTTGTGTCTTAGTCATATTTTTAACAATCATTTTGGTTTTTTCTCTATTTATTTTTAAGCCAGCCAAGTTTCCATATTCCTCCAGTGTCTCCATCAGTCTACTTCCTGATTGCAGTGGTTCCTCAATGATGAAAGCCAGATCGTCTGCAAAAGCTTGTATTTTAAAGTTTTCTTTTTTGATCTCTAGGCCTTTTATTTGATCATCTGCCCTAATATTTCTTGTTAGTACCTCTAAGAATATAATAAACAATAAGGGAGATAGTGGGCAACCTTGTCTTGTTCCTTTTTTTATATGGAAACTATCTGTTGTTTCTCCATTTATAATTATTTTTGCTCTCTGTTCTGAGTATATTGTTTTGAACATATTAATAAAGTTTCCCCCAAAATCCATATGTTTTAGTTGACAAAGCATAAAGTCCCACCTAACGTTATCAAAGGCTTTTTGCGCATCTAAAAAAATTAATGCCATTTGTTTTTCATTATGGGCCTCATAATATTCTAGAGAGTCTAGAATTATCCTAATGTTATTTCTTATATATCTTTTGGGCAGAAAGCCATTTTGGTCTGCGTGTATGAACTTTGTCATATATTTTTTTAATCTCTCAGCCATTATGGCCATAAATATTTTGTAATCTGAATTTAAAAGGGATATGGGTCTGTAATTCTTTATTTGTGCCGAGTCAGTATTATCTTTGGGGATCAAAGTTATTGTTGTTTCTTCCCAAGATTTTGGAATTTTCGCATTTTTAAATACTTCATTATAAACGTCTAATAGTCTTGGGCCTAAGGTATCTTGAAAGATTTTATATATCTCAACTGGCAGGGCATCGGGACCTGGTGTTTTGTTATTTTTTTGCTTTTTGATTGCATTTGATATTTCTAAAAGTGTTATTTCTTCATTCAACATTAGTTGAGTCTCTGGGGGAACTTTGGGCAAATTAGACTTTTGTAAATATTTTAAGATTTTACTGTTATCTTCTCTTTCCATATCATTATATAATTGTTGTAAAATTCAAGAGCTACTCCTTTTTTCCCCTCTTTATCATATATTATTTCTCCTTTTTCATTATATAATTTCTCTATCCTTCTTTCCTCTCTTCGTTTTTTAATTTTATAAGTGAGCCATCGTCCTGGTTTATTAGCGTTCTCAAAAAATTTTGTTTGGCACGTCTTATATGTTGTACCAATTCTGCCTTCTCTATATTATTCATTTTATGTTTAATGAGGTCGATCTGCTGTTTAATTTCCCGCCTATGTGGCTCATTTTGCAATTTGGTTTCTTCTTTTTTCAATTCTTCTTCTAGTTTCTTTTGTGGTTGTTTTTTACAATTATTCTCTTTAGCCATATATGCAATGGCTGTTCCCCTTATGAAGGCTTTAGCCGTGTCCCACCAGATTTGACAATTTGTATCTTCCTTCTTATTTGTCTCGAAAAATAAGTCTAATTGTGCTTCCATTTTTATTTTAAACTCTTTATGGTTCAAAATTGCCCTTTATAATGTCCATCTTTTAATCTTTTTTGTCCTTTTAATTGTATTCTTATTGGATGATGGTCAGCCCAGGAATTTGTATCAATTATTATTTTATTTATATCTAAATTCAATTCTGCCATTAACCATGCCATATCAATCCGAGACCATGAGGTGTGTCGACCTGAATAGTATGTATATGTTGTATTCCTCTATTCTGTTCTCTCCAGCTGTCTTTAATATCAAACTCTTCTATCATGTTAAAAAATGTAGTGGGCAGAGTTTTTCTAATTCCTTTTCTAGTTTTATTGCTTTTATAATCCAATGTTCTATCTACTATTGCGTTGAAGTCTCCAATTATACCAATTTTTTTCATATTCAAGTTCACTTATAATATTATGTAGTTTTTTTAAGAATGGTTTCTGTCCGTCATTTGGAGCATATAATCCTACTAATGCTATTTTTTCTTTATTCAAAATAATTTCAATAATAAGTATCCTCCCTTCATCATCTGCGTAGATCTGTTTTGCTATAAGTTCCTTGGTTACATATATTACAACACCACCTTTTTTTTGTTGTGATAGTGACATAAACACATTTCCCAATTTGGGATAACTTAATAAATGTTTATTTTGTTTTTTTATATGCGTTTCTTGTAGTATTATTACATCCAAGTTCATCTTACTTAATTTGTGTAAGTATTTTTTCCTTTTTTGCGGAGAGTTTAATCCATTTACATTTATAGACAGAATTTCTATTCCTTCCTCCAATCCTCTATTTGAATTTTGATCTTGTAATTCTTGGTGATCTAGCCTCTTTATGTTCTGTGGACCTGTTTCCATCTTGCTTTCCATTATCTATCTCTCCCCTCTTGCTATCTTTCTTTTCCATATGGGCCATTCCTTTTTCTACTATTCCTGTTGATGTCTCTCCCTTTTCTCGTGACTCTATTGCTTCTCTTTCTACACTTCCATCTTCATTGCCAAAATTTTGTATATAAAAATCTTCAGCCTGCTCCGCCGATTCGAGCCTATATCTTTTCTCCTGCCAAAATACCATTATTCCTTGTGGAGTCAACCATCTAAAATTAATATTTTTCCTGGTAAGTTTGGAGGTAGTCATTTGAAATGGTCTTCTCATGTCCCTGACCCTTTTAGGAATTTGTTTAAGAACCGTCAATTGCTTTCCTCCGTACTCTAACGGATCGTCCCTGGTCCTGTGTAAAATTTCATCTCTTATGGATTTTTTTACAAATTTAACGTGTACTTCTCTAGGGAGATTGTGTCGCCTAGCAAAATTTGTATGAATCCTATAGATCTCGTCTATTTCATTAGCCATTTCCTCTTTTCCGATTCCTAATGCTCCTGCCAACAGTTCAATCATTGTATCAGGTAGGTCTTCCCCCTTTTCCTCTTTAATATTTTGAAATCGTAAAAAGAAGGCAGATTTTTCTAATTCCAGGATG
Organism: Diadophis punctatus similis; assembly: GCA_023053685.1. Lineage (NCBI taxonomy): Eukaryota > Metazoa > Chordata > Lepidosauria > Squamata > Dipsadidae > Diadophis > Diadophis punctatus. Next base: position 165,480,086 of record JALIGW010000003.1, read on the forward strand.
ATTACTGTCATTTCGAGCTCCCTATTGGCTTGCGTCAATCTTTCATTAATTTCATCAACTCTTTTCCCTTCTTTCACCATTTTATCCTCTATTTCACATACTCTTTGCTCGGTTTTTATAATCTGTTGTTGGAATATTTCAAATTTCCCATCCATGGCTTGTATCTTTTCTTTAAGTTCTCTCGTATCATTTCTAACCTCTCCTATTTCTCTACTTATTTCTTTTTGATTTTTACATATTGTCTCTTGCATAGCTAGTAGAGTTGCTTGCAATTCTCTGAAGGATCCTGATCTATCTCTCTGTGTCACCTCTTCCAGAGATCTCTGTCTTGGTGGGCTGGGATCTGGAACTACAGTTTGAGCGGTCTGCTTTTTCCCCACCCCAATCTTTGTCAAGTTAGAAACGCTTGTCATTTTGCACCAACTATTCCACTTATCTACAATGCTTAAATTTCTCTCCAGGGTAGCAAAAATTTGTTATCTAATTTAAATATTTTTCATAAAAGTAACCGCTTATTTGTATTTACTTCAATTCAAATATCAAGCAAATGGTTCAAAACATATATTAGCTATATATATCTATATCTATGAAAGTCCAATATTTTCAACAAGTGTCCAATCGTTATATATACTTTCCTTTAGTATTTTGCCAATGTTATCAAAATTTCTTTTTTTTTCCCCAAGACTTAAATCTGGAGCAATTCTCAATATCAATCCAATTCTCTCAATGTCCAAATTGTCCCCCAAACTTCAATAGCAAAAGTCAAATTATTAAATTTAATGTCTCTTTTTTCTGTTTTTTTTGAAATTATATCCCAAATGTCTTTCTATTTCTTCTTTTCTATCCGCTCTGCTTACCACTATTGATCAAACGACTGCAGTCAAAATGTCCACTCTCTCCAATTAGTCAGCGCTTTCTCTTTCTGGTTGTTCAAACAGTTATCTGCCCATAACAATAAATTTTCCAATGTTGAAAAGCCACAAGTAACCCCCGAGGAGTTTTTAACATAAATCTTCAAGCATCTAATGCAGTGTCGATGTTTTGGTTTCTTTTTTGCTGCAACTTTGTATCGCCGCTGTTTCGGAGGAGTGGGAGACAAGGGAAAGCTCTTCCACCCCTCCTTTCTTTCGGGCCACTTTTCTTTCTTTTATCAGAAACCTTCGGACTGTTCTTCCATCCGAATCACTCACCAGGTCACCAAGATTTATTTCACTCAATCCGATCCATCTATTGTACTACTATCTCACTGCTTCATTTCGGCCAGCTGTCTGCTGTCATTTTCTCCCGGTCACCATTACGGGCTGTCTCCTTTCCCCGCTCGACTTCTCCGAGGCTTCCCCAAGTACGCTGATCTCGACTGCCGTCGTCGATCGCTCCTCCAGATGCCTCTTATCTTCCAGTCCCCCTTCGAGGGATCTGGGGACCCCAAAGGGTCCGTCAAGTGGTGGAAAGCGGGGGGAAACAAAAACTCCAGACGGAGAGTCATTCCTCACACCCGTTCCTCTCAACAGCTGGCCCCGCCCCCTGGTTTCTTGTATCTTTTCTGCTGTACACCGCCCTGAGTCCCTCGGGAGTAGGGCGGCATATAAGAAAACCAAAATAAATAAATAAATAAATAAACTAGACCTACGTCAAAGAAAAGTTTTGGCAATTTGCCTTCAGTGATTTTAATATTCTTCTGAGATGTTCTGTCCAGTTGTGCTGAGATCACTCCATTCTAATCCCTCATTTAACACCAATTTTTATCAGACAAAGTCATTGATCTCTCCATATATCATTTATAAAACAATATTTTCTTGTCCTTTGGGTCATAAATTCTGAGTTGAAAGTCTTTGATCCATGCAAATAAACTTCCATCCCCAAATCCACCATACCTTTAATAAAGTTTTAATTTTAGTTGGAAATTTATACACAAAACAACTCCATTTTTTTCTTACTAAAATAAATTGTCTTAAAGCATTTTTACATTCAAAACCTACATTGATTATTTTTATAAATAATTCAACTAATTGACAATTTCTATACTCTTTTATCCTCCTATTTCTTGCCCAACAACTGCTCTATGAAGTGAGTTGGTCTGAGAGAGAGTGACTAGCTAAAGTCACCCAGCCAGCTTTGATGCCCTAAGGCAGGACTAGAACTCACAGTGCTCTAATGTCTTAAACACTAGACAAGATTGGCTCTGCATTTATGTTCTTATTTCCATATAGTATTAATTCTTTTTTTAAAAAAAATCTTTAATTCTTTCTTTTAATATTTTTTAAAATAGTGTTTGTTTTCTTTTGAGGAACATCTGCTCTATTTATATTCCACATTAAGCATTTATAATATATAATCAAGCCGAAAGTTTAGAAAAATTGATATCTGTAGTACTTAGTTCAATATCATCTCTTTCAATTTCCCCTTGCACCTGTTGGAGTATTTGTGTAGTCTGCTTTGACTCTTTCATTTGACACTCGTTCAATTCCTATTTATTTTTCTAGGAATTCCCTTGTTTTCTGAACAAATTGAAAACACTGTTAACCAAAAGCAAAAATTCATACCATTTAATTTACTTCATTAAAATGAGTTCTTTTTTAATTTCTCAATCAAAATACTCTTTTCTTTTATGCAAAATTCTAATACAAATTTCTTTAAGAATAATTATATCTGTGTTGACACTCTTCAATCTTGTATTAAAATGCTGCATCAAAATGTGATCCCCTACCTTCTTTCTGACAGATGCACCATAGATTCCCTCACATCTCTTATTCTCACAAATATGCTATTTATTCTATATATTTTATCGATTTCTCCCTCTGTATCTTTTTTCAGTATTTTTACTAAGAATTATATTAAACAGATAAAGTTAATGTAAAAACTTATGTGGAAACTCATTTAAAAAGAAAAGAAATAGTAGAATAAAAAATATAGGAAAGTGTGGGAAAAAGAAAGAAAGAAATCCCTCCCAAAGGAAATAGAAAAAGAAACTTCCACTTTAAACTTCCCCAGAAATATATTCGGCTTTAAAAATTTATCACTTTAAATACAATCAAATTCATTTTTATTTTCTATATCACATGTCATTTTCTGTAAACTCAGATCTAAATATTCATTTCTCCCTATTAATAATAAAATATGTGACATTGGCTAGTCCTCATCCAGCCCAACTCACATCACAGGGTTGTTGTTGGGAGGAAAATAGGAAAAGAAAGGAGTCCTTTTTAATTTTTAAATGATCCTCCAATTAATTTCCAAATGCAGTATTTCCATGTCTTATAGGTTGGAATTTTTAAGTCCATCTTAAAGTTCATTTTGGTTATATTCAAAGGCATTTGTTCTCATTTAATAACAAGTTTTGATTTCAGTAAAAAGCTAAAAATATCAAACACTTCACAAAACCACAGTTCCTATATTTCATTAAAGTATACATCTATGCTCTAATAATTAGCCTTCAAAGTCTTGTTTTGAGTTGGAATGTAAACAACAGATTTTTCACACATTAGAAGTTCTTTCTAATTAATTTTAAAGTCTTTCTTTCAATCAATTTCACAAAGCCTTACATTTAAACATTTTCCAAGTGCAACTCGAAAAAAAATGCCTTTATGTGTATTGCAAAAGTATAAATATACTATAAAGTTGGAACAAATAGTTTTCTTTCTTTTTAAATGGATTGAAGATTAACTCACTTGGAAAATGGTAAACCTACAGTTCTGAAGGTTTTTAAATCTTAATGAAACAGTGAAAAAGTAAAATTCCCTAGTGATTAAAAAATTTGAGATTTGGTCAATATGCATTAAAAGCTGCATTTATGGTTTGGAAAATGATTTCCAGTTGATTGTAAGCAGCTGTCGTTGCCACCTACTCACAAAAATCAGCTGTCTGTAAAACATATGGCCAAACTCCAAATCATCTTTATTCCACAGAGTTTTGGCAGTCCAGAAATTAGATCCAGCTTTCTTTCAAATCATAATGTCCCTGCAATCCAGAAAAAAATGTGTTAGTTAGCCTTGCCTCATAGAAAGCCAATTTCTGCCTCTGTATCCTTATCATTCCTACAAATGTCCAGTTCCTTCATCTATTTTTTTTTAATTTTCAAAAAACCTTTATTAATATTTAAAATGTACAAATACTTCTGTGATGAAAATACATCCATAAGAATTGAACAATTCGACATCATTATGACAGTACACAGATCTTAACTCTATTCTTATATTCTCAGATATTCCTATTTGATCAAATATATGCACATACAATTTATGTCTTATTGGGTTCTATATCTTTCCTGTTTTTATTTTCTATCCATTGATACCAGTTTTCCCAAATTGAGTAATATTCTGAGTCTTCCTTATTATTTAATTCTATAGTAAGTTTGTCCATTTCTGCACATTCAAAAATTTTCCGGATTATTACATCCTCTGTCGGTATAGTGGACATTTTCCAAGTTGTGCAAGTAAAATTCTCGCTGCTGTAATAATATGGATAATCAGATATTTAATCTTTTTAGGATATTTTCCTTTAATGATCCCCAGAAGAAACAATTCAGGCTTCAATTCCATTTTGCACTGTGTAATTTTATTTAGCCATTTTTGTATTTTAATCCAATATTTTTCAATTTCTGGAAGAGCCAGAATACATGAAAAAAGGTACTTTGTTCTTTTTTCAGCATTTTCAGCAATTAGAGTTTAAATTGGGATACAATTTTGCAAGTCTTGCTGGGGCTAAGTACCACTGATAGAACATTTTATACTGATTTTCTTTGTATGCAACGGATTTTGCTAACATGTAATTTTCCTTCCAAGTTTTTTCCCAATCTTCTAACTCAATATTATGTCCCACATTTTTATCCCATGCTATCACTGGCCCCTTTACAATTTCCTCTTCCAAATCAAAGTTTAACAAGTACTTATATATTTTAGATAGTAATTTCTTTTCTGGACCTATTAATAATTTGTCTAATTGTGTTGAATTTGGTTCAAATCCAAATTCCTCTACATCTTTTTTGTATCTTGATTGTAGCTGATATTACGGCCACCAATCTATTATTATTCCCTGCTCCTTTAATTCTTGGTTGGATTTTAATCTCCCCTTATTATCCAAAATTTCATTATATTTTAACATTTTGCCTATGTCTATTGTATTATGGTGAATCATAGCCTCCATTGGGAATTGCCAGCTCGGTATTTTAGAATAATGCTTCTTCCTGATTATCTCCCAAGTCTGTATCAGCGAATCTCATAGTGTATGTCTATGGAAATTTATTTATTTTATTTATTTATTTTGTCAAACATATACAAGATAGTAGGTATTGGTATAAACATAAACATTAGCAAAGTAGGTACAGGATAATTTGGCAATAGGAAAGTAGGACAGGGACGGTAGGCACAATGGTGCGCTTATGCACGCCCCTTACAGACCTCTTAGGAATGGGATGAGGTTGACTGTAGACAGTCTAAGATTAAAGTTTTTGAGGTTTGGGGAAGAAACCACAGAGTCAGGTAGTGCATTCCAGGCATTGATCACTCTGTTGCTGAAGTCGTATTTTCTGCTGTCGAGTTTGGAGCAGTTTACATTAAGTTTAAATCTATTGTGTGCTCATGTATTGTTGTGGTTGAAGCTGAAGTAATCATTGACAGGTAGGACATTGTGGTAGGTGATTTTATGAACTACATTTAGGTCAGATCGAAGGCAATGAAGTTCTAAGCTTTCTAAGCCCAAAATTTCAAGTCTGGTGGAATAAGGTATTCTGTTGCGAGCAGAGGAGTGGAGGATTCTTCTTGTGAAATATTTTTGGACTCTCTCAATTGTATTGATGTCTGATATGCAGTGCGGGTTCCAGATAGGTGAGCTGTATTCAAGAATTGGCCTAGCAAATGTTTTGTATGCTCTGGTTAGCAGTGAAATATTGCCAGAGAAGAAGCTATGCAAGATTAGATTAATAACTCTTAGTGCCTTTTTGGCAATGTTGTTACAGTGGGCTCTGGTACTTACCGTATTTTTCGGAGTATAGGATGCACCTTTTTACCCCAAAAAAGAGGGTCAAAAACTGGGTGCGTCCTATACTCCGGATGTTGCATTAGGCCACTGCCGGACCACGGGAAAGCCGTCGCCGCTGCCTCTGCCGGACCACAACAAAGCCGCTGCCGCTGGCCACGGCCGCGGCCGTCACCACCGGACCACGGGAAAGCTGGCGGCGGCGGACCACAGAAAAGCCACCGCGGCTGCCCCACAGCAAAGCCACTTCCGCTGCTGCTAGCCGCCACCACTGCTGGACTACGGGAAAGCCGCCGGCGGCAGACCATAAAAAAGCCACCCCGGCCGCCCTGGCGGTGGCGGCGGTGACAGCCAGCAGCAGCGACTTTGTTTGGGGCGATTTTGGCGGCTAGCAGCAGCGGAAGCAGCTTTGTTTGGGGCAGCCGCGGCGGCTTTTTTATGGTCTGCCGCCGGCGGCTTTCCCGTAGTCTGGCGCTGGTGGCGGCTAGCAGCAGTGGAAGCGGCTTTGTTATGGTCTGCCGCCCCAAACAAAGCCGCTTCCGCTGCTGCTAGCCACCACCACCGCCGGACTACGGGAAAGCCGCCGCCGGCAAACCATAAAAAAGCCACCGCGGCTGCCCCAAACAAAGCCGTTTCCGCTGCTGCTAGCCGCCAAAATCGCCCCAAACAAAGTCGCTGCTGCTGGCCGTCACCGCCGCCACCGCCAGACCACGGGAAAGCCACTGCCGCCGATGCTGGCCGAAACATGTTCCCGAGGCAGCTACGGAGCCGCCGCCGCTGCTGTTGCCCAAAGCGAGCCACCTGACAGCTTTGAAGACCTGCTGGCCGAAGCCTGTTCCTGAGGCAGCTACGGAGCCACTGCCGCTGCTGCTGCCCAAAGCGAGCCACCTGACAGCTTTGAAGACCAACTTCCAGGTTTGCTGTGGGGCTTGTGGACTTCAACTCCCAGAATTCTTCCTCCAGTCATGCTAGCTCAGGAATGACTGGAGGAGGAATTCTGGGAGTTGAAGTCCACAAGTCTTAAAGCTGTCAAGTTTGAAGACCCTTGCCACCCCTAACCCAGGGCTCTTCAAACTTGGCAACTTTAAGACTTGTGGACTTTAACTCCCATTCCTGAGCTAGCATGACTGGAGGAGGAATTCTGGGAGTTGAAGTCCACAAGTCTTAAAGCTGTCAAGTTTGAAGACCCTTGCCACCCCTAACCCAGGGCTCTTCAAACTTGGCAACTTTAAGACTTGTGGACTTTAACTCCCATTCCTGAGCTAGCATGACTGGAGGAGGAATTCTGGGAGTTGAAGTCCACAAGTCTTAAAGCTGTCAAGTTTGAAGTTTGTAAAAAGTGTATATGGTTATAAAAAGTGTATATGGTTGTAAAAAGTGTACATGGTTGTAAAAAGTGTACATGGTTGTAAAAAGTATTCTGCTACACTGGTATTTTATTAAATAATATATTACTACACAATTTGGTTCAGAATACTTTTTTTCTTGTTTTCCTCCTCTAAAATCTAGGTGCGTCTTATACTCCGGTGCGTCTTATACTCCGAAAAATACGGTAAGTCATTAGATATCAGTACTCCAAGGTCCTTGACAGAGTGAGGGTTGTCTACAAGGTCGTGTCCTCTAAGCTTGTATTTTATGTTCTGATTCTTTTTGCCAATGTGTAGGACAGAGCATTTATTGGTTGAGATTCAAAGTTGCCAGTTGTCTGACCATTCTGATACATGGTCAAGGTCTTTTTGAAGGGTAGCAGTATTGTCGGTGGTGTTAAATAGTTTAACATTGTCCGCAAAGAGAATGCAGTTGCTTATAATATGATCACAAAGGTTGTTTATGTAAAGTATGAATAGTATTGGTCCTAGAACGCTGCCTTGAGGGACACCACTGTTGACAGATGCAGGATTTGATAGGGCATTCCCTATTTTAACCACTTGTTGTCTGTTTGACAGGAATGCAGTTATCCAATAATGAAAGGAACCAGAGATTCCATAAAATTTTAGTTTCAGAAGTAGTTTGTTGTGTACCACTGAATCAAAGGCTTTACAGAAGTCTATGTAAATTGTTTTACCCTGATCGAGTTGTGTAGTCCATATGTTTTTGCAGTGTAGGAGTTGCAGGTTACAGGATAATTTTTTTCTGAAACCAAATTGTTTGTTAGAGAGTAGGTTGTTAGTTTCTAGGTGGAGGGTAATGGATTGGTTTATGATTGATTCCATGACTTTGCAGGTGATGCAACATAAAGAGATTGGTCTGTAATTTTCAACATTACTTGGATCTCCTTTTCTGAAGATAGGGATGACTGAAGCTAGTGACCATAAGTTGGGTAAGAAACTAGTCCTGAAGGATTTTTCAAAAATTATGCTTAGAGGTTTAACTATGGTTGAGGAGAGCTTTTTTAAGAAGTATGAACATAGACCATCAGGTCCAATAGATAGGGATGGTTTTAGGTTGCGTAAAGCCTTTCCAACATTATCTTCTGTAAAATCAATTTGCGTCAGATTGTTGTAGTTATTTGTGGTACGACTAGGAAATATTGGGCATGAGCCATTACTGTTTACAAAGACTGAGCCGAAGAATGTGTTAAAGAGGTTGGCTTTAACGGCTTCATCATTATGTTCTTTATCATTTGGTCCTTTGAGGGGTGGGATGGATCTTGAGTCTTTGAGTTGGTTGTTTACAAAGTTATAGAAGGTGTGTATGGATTTCGTGCGCAGAAGGTTTTCTTCTTGATTGATGTGATAATTGGTGCACTCAGTCTTTATTTGGTGGCATAGATTTTTGTAGCGGCTTTTAAAGTTAGTAACGTAGCCAGGTTTTTTTTCCGCCAAAGAGATCTTTTTTTGGATTGGAGCTTCCTTATTTTTATGGGTAATTTGTTTTTCTTGATTTTGGTGATTAATAGTGGTACATATAGCACTTTACTTATATACCACTTCATAGTGCTTTACAGCCCTCTCTAAGCGGTTTACAGAGTTCAGCATATTGCCCCCAACAATATAAACAATATAGTTTAATGACTCTTTGCATTTCGAGCAAAAAGATATTGTAGTAGTCTTCAGCAGTATTACAGCCAGAGAATAATGTTTGCCAATCAAGAGATGAGAGGTCGGCATGTATGATATCATAGTTGGCTTTTTTAAAGTTATAATTGGTTATCCTATTATTATGGTGATTTTTGTAAGGACGTATATTGAGACAAAAGTCAATAATGCTGTGGTCACTGTTGGAAAAGGGCTCTTTTATTTGTAGTCCATAAATTGAGTGTGAACTGTTGCAGAAGATGAGATCAAGACAATTGTTGAGTCTAGTATTGTTTGTTACTAGTTGTTTTAGTCCTAGATTGGTAATAGCATTGTAAAGGGTTGAGTGTATGGGTTCAGTTGTACATTCTTTTAGGGTCCAGTTGATATGACGTAGGTTGAGGTCACCAAGAAAAATGAGAGGGTGTGGGTAGGAGGCTGCCCACGTTAGTAGTGAGGTTAACTTGTTCACATGTGTGATGTCGCAATCAGGAGCTCTATAACATACAGTAGTAGGAAGTGAAGTGTAGTATTTAAGGTCAGTTTGCAGATGATGGTTTCTGGAAGATTGAGATCATGTCTAACTAGGATATTTTTTAGGTTTAGTTATTTTTTTATAGAAGATTGCAACTCCACCTCCTCTATGGGTTTCATGATTGGACCGGTAAACATGATAGTCTCTTACTGTGATAATGGAGTCATGGAGGGATGCGTTCAGCCATGTTTTGCAGACAAATATAATGTCGAATTTAGCAGTTTTTAGTAAGAGGAGGAGTTCAGGTATTTTGTTTATGATGCTTCTTGTATTCATTAGTTTGCATTTAAGGTCAGCAGTGGGTGATGATGAGGGAGTAAGGGGCATGCATACCTAGTTTTGGATGATGATTGGTTGGTTTTGGTTGAAGGTGGTTTGGATGTTGGGTTGGTTTTGGGTAATGGAGGGTTGAATGTTGGATGGTGGATTGCGGGACTTAGTTTTGATGCAGTTGGTGCGGTAGTCAATGTATAGGTCAGTATATCCTTGGTCCTGACGGCTTTTAAGTTCTGCTCGGAGTTCGTGGGATCAGATTCTTTGTAGTATTGATAAGTCAGGCCGTGAGCGAAGTATTTTGGGATTAGAGTCATTTCTGGTAATAGAGTTTATAGTATAAATGAATTTTCATTTGGTGGATTCATTCTTGCAAACAACTCTACAGCAGGGGTGGGTTCCTGCCGGTACGCTCTTACCTGTTGGTCACCGCAGAACCGAAGAAGCCGGTGGTGTTCGCAGCACGGGGCTTCCCCCGCCCGCTTTCCCCCACCCACCTAGACACCGCCATTTGTGTTCTTTTGCCCTCTGCGCATGTGCAAAGCGTTCTGCTTGCGCAGAGGGCAAAAGAACGCAAATGGCGGCATCCAGGCGGGCTGGGGAAAGCGGGCAGGGAAGCCCTGTGCCGCGAATGCCACTGGCTTCTTGGGTTCTGCGGCGACCAACAGGTAAGAGCGTACCGTCAGGAACCCACCCCTGCTCTACAGAATTTTGAGGCCACCAAACCATCTCTATACTTGAACTCGGGGCCATCTATGGAAACTTCGATGATATCCTCGGGGGAGATTGTTTATGCAATCATTTTACGAACCTGTGTGATATCAGGTTCATTGGTGACATCTAGCCCAAATAAAATTCTATTATGTTTCTGTTCACACTCAAGGGTGTCTTTGATGAGATAAGGATATATTGCTTGGATGGTTTGTAGATGTTCGTTGTTGTGCATGTGGATGAGGTAGGGGTTGTTGAGCTTGTGATTGAGGTAGAGGTTGTTGTATTGGAATATGATTTTGAGCATTTGGATTTCCATTTATCTGTGATGGATATGGATGTTATATTATAATGTTATATAGATATGAATGTTTTTTTATTTCTGGCGTTCCATATGAATGCATGCCACCCCATCTGAAGATCATGTCATTCTACTGTTAAAATTATCTTGCTTTTCAAATTTATCCAGTTCCTTCATCTAATTCATTTAAGCTTGTTCACAAATACCAAGAAATAATATTTTGGAATAACTGTTCCTTTTATCTATATTAAATTTTCTTATCTAAACGCTTTCTAACCTTTTGCCAAAAATGTCTAAATCTTTAAAACCAGTTCTCTCCTTTAATCATTTGTATTCCAAACCATATAATAACTCATCAAGTGGAATTTATCTTCTGTGTTTCAGAAATTCTCTCTTTAGCTATAAATAAGTTATATCTGGAATTGGTTAAGAAATGAGATTTGTGTGAACTTTGCATCCATATATGATAAATGACGGATGGTAAGCCTGACTGCATGGTCTCAAATCCCAGCCACTCAGCTCATAAGTCAATCACAAAAGCTTCAGTCCTTGCAGTCTGCTCATAAGAAGCACCTTTCTGGAGTGCAAGTGGGCATCTTGTGATGTCTCCTGTTTCTGGAGAATTTTTGCAACCACAATTTGCCATCTGGTATACATTTGTAGATGAAATATGCAATATACCCTGATATATTTCTCCTCCATGAAGAAAGGGGCGTTGGGCCTACCTGATATGCCCTTTCTCGTAGGGTGGAGCTAGTCTCCAAGGATGGGAAGACACCGCCCTTTAGCCAATCAGGACTGAGACTGAAAACTATAAATATCACCCCTCTACCTCAGTACCCCCTCTTTGACGAGGGACAAAGATCAGACTCTGCGTGCAGCTCCCAAACCAGTCAATCTATGTACATATTTATTTATTTATTTATTTATTTATTTATTTATTTATTTGGTATTCTTATATGCCGCCCAACTCCCGAAGGACTCAGGGCGGCGTACAACAGAGAAAAATACGAGAATAAACCAATAATAAATATTAATTAAAAACAAATATAAAATTTAAAAACACAGTATAAAAAAACATCAACAACCATTCAACAACCATACGTACTCAGGGTGAGCTCGAGTGGATTAAGCTCTACCCCCAGCCTGCAGGAAAAGCCATGTACATGAACCAGGATCTCCATGCCAGACAGACTGCTGAATCAGGGAGGGACTTGGAGACTAGCTCCACTCTAAGAGAAAGGGCGTATCAGGTAGGTGCAATGCCCCTTCTCCCTAGTAGGAGGAGCTAGCCTCCAAGGATGGGGCATACCAAAGCAGTCTGTCCATTGGGAGGGCTACCTATGTCTGGCTGGAATCCCTACAGTCTTGCACCACCTGTTGCAACACCCTTTATCCAAATGCTGCCTTATCCGAGGCAAAAACATCTAGTTTATGGTGATGGATGAATGGCATCAGGGATGACCAGGTGGCCGTGCAGCAAACCTCCTTGATCAACGCTCGGGTGGACCATGCTGTGGTAGTGGCCGCACTGTGTGTCAAATGTGCTGTTACCCTAGAAGGTCATGGCAAAGACAGTTGATCATAAGTCATAGTGATAACAGTATGAATCCAATGACCCACCGTGGAGGAGGATGCCTTTTGACCCATGGAGGCAGGCTGAAATGAAACAAACAGTGCCTCTGTCTTGTGAAAGGAATAAGTGCGCTGTATGTAAATCTCTAGGGCTCGCCTTACATAGAGCTGGTGCCACCATCTCTCAAGGTCATTTGCTGGATATGTTAAAAACTGGGGAGGATAATCTCCTGTGCCCTAAGAAAATAGGAATTAACCTTTGGAACAAAGGTAGGGTCTAATCTTAGCACCACTCTGTCAGGGTGGAAGACACAGAGGTCCCCTTGTACAGACAGAGCAGCCAGTTCAGATATTCTGCAGGCGGATGTTATCACCACCAGGAAGGCTACTTTACCAGTCAAATGGTGAAGAGACATGGTTTGCAAGGGTTCAAAGGGTTTTCCAATGAGCGACTTGAGGACCTTGGACAAGTCCCAAGTCAAATATTTATAGACCACTGAGGGACACAGGTTAACCGCCCCCTTGAGGAACCTGCGAATCAGGGGGTGGGCTGACAGAGAGTCCAAGGATCAACAGGATAGCACCATCGATAGAGCCACCATCTGGCAATGGAGTGTGTTAGGGGAAAGTCCTTTGGCCAGACCCTGACGTAGAAATTGGAGCACATTAATAATAGACAAGTCAACGGGGGTAGACCCCACCTGAGTACACCAGTCGCAGAAGGCCCTCCAGGTAGCCAAATATATATGCTCTGTGGAAGGCCTCCTAGAGACCAGCATAATTTGGATAATGTCCTCAGGAACCTGGCAATGCCTCAGAGAGAGCCACTCAAGCACCAGGCGTTCAGTTGGAACCAGTGCGGATCAGGATGCTGGACTGACCCCTGGGCAAGCAACCACTCTGTCAGAGGGATCCTCCAAGGAGGTGACATGGAGAGGGACATAAGGTCCCCGTACCAGGCTCTCCTGGGCCAGTGGGGGGGGGCAGGAGAACTATTTTGGCCCTTTCCTCCAGTATCTTCCTGATTACCTTGGGGATCAGTGGCAGGGAAGGGAACGTGTACAAGAGACCTGGCGGCCAGGCACAATGAATAGCATCTGTTCCCTCTGCACCCTGAGTTTGGTACCTGATCAGGAACCTGGGCAGCTTGGCATTCCCCGGGGTGGCGAAGAGTCCATGATGGGCAGACCGAAGCGGCACACCAGCTGCTGGAATAAGTCTGGATGTAGGCTCCACTATGCCGGATCGATGTGATGGCAGTTGAGCCAGTCTGCCATCGTGTTGCTCACCCTGGAGATGTGCTCCACCATGATGGACTGCAGATGGCATTCTTCCCAAAGCCCCAGGTCCATCATCTCGGTCATTAGACCCCTGGACATGGTCCCCCCCTGCCAGTTTATGTGAGCTTTTGTTGTCACATTGTCTGTTAATACCAGCACATGCTGGTTTGACAGGAGGGGCCTGAAACATTGAAGGATCAGGAACACGGCATGCAGTTCTAGCAGGTTTATGCTGAGCCCTGTCTCTGTGGTGACCAGGTGCCCTGGGCTACCTCCAAAAGCACATGGGCCTCCCAACCCAGTGTGCTGGCATCGGTTGTCACAGTTAGCCTGCTGGGCTCTAGAAAGCAGCTCCTTTTGTTGAGGGCGGGTGACATCCACCACTTGAGGGACCTCCGGACGGTGACTGGGATCCTGACCCTGGCCGGCAAGGTGCTGCGTCCTGACCACTAAAATGGGAGAAGAAACCATTGCAGGTCTCTGGAGTGCAGGTGAGCCCATGGGGTGTTGTGAATGACTGAGATCATCTTGCTGAGGAGGGAGGACAACAGGTTTAGGGGAACCAAGGGTTGTCCTTCTGCTCCTGGGACAGGTACACCCTGCACTCCAGAGAGTCGATAATGGCCCCCAAATGAGTCAGCCTGGTGGAGGGGGACAGTTGACTCTTACCCATGTTGACCAGGAACCCGTGGTGTCCAAGAGTGTTAAGGGTTACCTGGACATCCTGCTCTGCCTGGAGCAGAGAAGAGGATTGGATGAGGATGTCATCCAGGTAACACTGGACATGCATGGGTATGGACCTTAGGTGGGCAGCCAAGGTGGCTAGGACCTTTGTGAACACCCTTGGTGCTGAAGACAGGTCAAAGGGGAGAGCCTGGTATTCGTAATGCACCCCTGCATAGCAAAAGCGTAGGTATTGGCAATGGGATGGCCAGATGGGTATAAGAAGGTATGCCTCCAAGAGATCGATGGATGTAAGTACATCTCCCTAATACCCGCCAGAATTGATTGCAGGATATGCATCTTAAATTTTTTATAGACTATATACCTGTTAAAGCATTTCAGGTCCAGAATAGCTCTCCACCCTCCCAAGGATTTTGGCACTACAAGCAAAATGGAGTAGAACCCCTGCCCCTGCTCCTCAGACACCTGCTTGAATGTCCAGCAAGTGCTGGATGGCCTCTTTCATGAGGACCCTTTTGTTGGAATTTGAAGACAAGGGGCAGCGGAGAAAAAACCTCAGGGGGGTGGAGAGGAATTCGAGCGAGAGACCAGATGACAGGGTCTCTTGAACCCATGCGATTTCCTCCCATCGCCCAGCAAACAAGGCCAGGCGATCCCCAATGGGAGGCTCAGACTCCAATTTATTTGTTCTGGTGGAAAGGGTAACCACCGGCACCTCAAAAGGGCCATTTAAATTGATTGCCCCTGAAGGGCCTGTCAGAGGCTGCCCTTTGGTGACCCCCATACTGCCCCTGATATCTCCCATAGGGCTGTTCTGGTACCCTGGGACCCCGCCTGAAGAAGGAGGCAGATCGGAAGGTGGACTTTCAGGTGCATGGAGGGAGCACTTTGCATTTGTCCCTTGACTCGACTACAATGGGATCAAGTGCCTCCCTGAAAAGTGACTGACCGGTTATGGGGGTAGTGGCCAACCGCCATTTATGGTGAACATCAGCTGGCCAGCTGTGCAACCAGTGCATTCGCCGCGCTACCACAGTGGACCCCATTGCCCTTGCTGCAAAGTGAGCAGACTGCAGGTTTGCGTCTGATGTGAATTGGGTGGCGGCAATTCAAATCCTGGTGCGCCCTGATGTCTGACACTGGCAGATAGTCTTGGAAGGCATGCAGCCATTTAAGGGATGTGCGGCAGAAAAACGATGCTGTGGTCGACGCCCTCACAGCCCAGGCGGCTGCCTGATGTGACCTCTGGAGCGCTGTCTCGGTGCGACGATCCTCCAGCCGGAGGAGTTCCTTGAAGTCACTGGGCATCTGTGCATTGGAATACAGAGCAAGGACCGGGCTGTCCATGGGCGGCACTGGCAGATGTTGGGCCAGATTTGTATCTACATCAAAGAACCTTTTATCGAGGGAGTTTGGTAGCGGTCCAGATGCTGGTGACTGCCATTGCTTAATAACAGCGTCCACAAACAGGTACGGGGCAGGAATTACTTCAGTCTGCAAGGTTGCCGCCTCAAAAAGAGGATCCACATGAGAACTGCCTTTTTGGGGGTTCCCCGAGGGGGGACAGTTTTGCAGTGGCCCTAGCCTTATGGAGGAGGAAGTAAAAGAGGCCCAGGTGGAAAAGGCCAGTGGAAACGGGAGGATCCGGAGCCAAGTCCTTGTCCTCTGACAAATCAATGTCCAGTTGGCCTTCCTCTAGTTGGCCTTCCTGTAGCTGACCCTCTTCCAGTTCCTCGGCGGAGCCATGGGACCCTTTGGGGGAGTAGTCCTTTGCCCCATAGTCGTAGCATGGAGTATGCTCGACCACCTGCTGGAGACCGTGGTAGGAGGAAGGTAAGTTGTCAGGCTGAGATAGGGAGGAGCTGGCCATGGCCCTGATGCCAGCCTCAATGCCTCTCCTAAAGGCTTCATTAATTCTGTCCTGCACCTCCCTACTCTCAAGAGGGTCTGGAGGGGACTCTCAACTCTTGTCAGGACCTCACTGTTTTTTTCTGGACCAGAGGAACCCCACACATCGTCCTCACCCAGACAAAGATCCAGGTTGTCCAGGGACATGGAATCGGAGGAGCGTCCCAAGGACTGTCTACAGCCTAAAGCTTCAGTGCCCCCTTGGGACCTGGAAGCAGTCCCTGCCAAAGGTTGTGTTCCCTGAGGCTTATCATGCTTTTTTGCCTTGTCCCCAGCCTTTGCTGGATGTGCTTCACTGGGCTTTCTAGCCTTAGAAGCTTTAAACCAGATGGGGGGGCTGGAGATTGGTGACTAAGAGGAGAACGATCCCTGGCCGCTGAGGAAGAGGAGGAAGGACTTGGGTCACAATGCACTGTGTCCTCTTCCAGGCGAGGCCTGCTGGACTTTGCCTTGGCCTTTCCCTGCTTAATATTCCTCTCAGCCATCTGTATATGAGGAGCCCGATAAGGCCGAGGCTTGCTGTGTGATAAGAGCTATCAACGGTGCACTTAAAATGGCCACTGGTCACATGGGTCTCCTAAGATGGCCGCCATCAAAGGCATGAATCAGGGCCTCATCAAACTGACAGTGCCAGATGGTCACCCAACCATTGTCAGGAGCCTCAGGAGAAGGAAATCGGCCTCTGCGTTAAGCATGTGTGCCGGCCCGATCAAGGCTGCTGCCATTTGTTTGCTTGTTTTCAACTGCTTGCTGAGCAGAATCACTCTCTTTATAGCACAGCCATTTAGGAGTGCGTAGCCAACTCTCGGAGCACTAGCACCAGCACCAGCCGGAGGAGGAGGAAAGTGCGAGGCTTCTGCGGCATTCCTAGTAGGTACTGACAGAGATCCCTCTCTCCCTAAGGTATGCAGCCAGCAGATTTGATGTCGGGATGCAGGCAGGGAGATAGGTTAGTCCCTGACACCTCTGACAGAAGGAATATGGGCACTCAGTTTGTATGTGATTGGGCCTTCGGCTGGAGGTGAGCTAAGCAGCTGGACTGAAGCCCGTAGCTACCCTCAAGGCAAGGACCGATGACAGCTGTCACTTGGGGAGGCACACAATAAGGAGAACTCACAAAAGATGAATCCAAAAGTAGAAGACTCTATGACTGGAGAATCCTTCAAGGATGGGAGAAGAAGGAATGTGTCCTTAAGCCAAGGACTGAGTCAAAGAGGGGGTACTGAGGTAGACGGACGATATTTATAGTTTTCAGACTCAGTCCTAATTGGCTAAAGGGTGGTGTCTTCCCATCCTTGGAGGCTAGCTCCACCTACAAAGGAGAATAACCTATTCCCCACCAAAATCTTAATTAAAAGATGGTCACACTATGTCACTTCCCTAGAATTAACTGTGAAAGAGAAAGTGATAGTTGGAAAGTTGATCCATGATAATGCCTCTCCTATAGGAAACAGTGAAACCCAGCATTTGCCGAAGGATGCTGAGTGTGATTAGATGCATGAGAATTCAGCACTGAAGAAAGAATGAAGGACGACAGTTCAGCATGTCAGAAGCTGAGTTCAAACTACGTTTAGTAAGGCAGTGCAACTGTTGCAGTGTTTAAAATCTCAGAAGCAAATAGCTGATAGGAAGTCAAAAGATGCAATGACCTTAGCAACATAGATTGTCAATATTAATTTTGCAAAGTGATCTTTTAATATATCTAGTTTATGTCTGAACAATACGTTTCATTTCTTTCATGTACAGTGACTACTTGTTTCTTTTATTTCTTCTAGCCAATCGTCCCTGTGTTTACACAAA
Organism: Diadophis punctatus similis; assembly: GCA_023053685.1. Taxonomy (NCBI): domain Eukaryota; kingdom Metazoa; phylum Chordata; class Lepidosauria; order Squamata; family Dipsadidae; genus Diadophis; species Diadophis punctatus. Next base: position 165,498,143 of record JALIGW010000003.1, read on the forward strand.
ATACTAGAGAAGGATATGTAACATATGGAAATATAAGTAAGTAAAACTTTATGTATTCTCAGGAATATTATTACTTTTAAGGCTATAAATCTATGCATCTGCATCTTTGCCTATCATGTTTAATTTCAAAGATACTTTGGCTCAACCATCAGAGCTTTGCTGGAAAACCTGATTCGGTACATTTCCCATAACTGACATGATATCATGCGATTATATGGACACAAGGCAGACCCAGAAATTATGGAAATTCAGCAAAGTTAACCATATACTTTAAATGCATTGGTGCTTATTATAGGAAGTCTACCTATCTGTCCATCCATCAGCTTGCCTTCTATCAGTCTTGTGAGATCTATGTGTATGTTTTTCCTAATTCTAATTTTCTAACCCTTTTAAAATTTAAACTTTGCAAATTGTAGGGCTCACACATGGGAGCATTTTTTTTCCTTTCAACTGGAAAACCTTTACTTTAGTAAGTTCCAATACTGCTACTAAAATTGCTGGTATTTAGCTAGGCTTCTAGAAAGACTAATACATAATTCCGTGAACGTCGCTAATATGCGTTTCTGAAATTTTCTAAATCTTGTACCCAGGACCAATGAGATGGTTATATGAGCGAACACGATGGTTCGTCTTTCCATTATATGGAATGTTTCCAGTTAAACTTATAACCCATATTGGAAAACCAATTCCATATATAAGATATAACTGCTGAAAAATTAGCTGAAAAAGTAAGTGTATTCTATTATAAGGGAATAAAATATACATTCAGATTCCCACTTTGTTCATGAAATTATAACTCTATACTAACAATTATTGGAATACATTACTTAGATATGCAGAAGTATAGTTGAGTGCTTGGTACCTAACTGTCAATGTAAGACTATCATCCATCCCTCCATCCCTCCCTCCCTCCATCATTCCATCCATCCATCACTGTTTAAACATCACTTATTCAAAGTATTCAATATGGTTAGATGCATGCTTAAATGAAAACATTCATCAATTAAACATTCATTTAGTTCATACTAAAGCCCTACGAACTGCAGCAAACAGTTCTAGGTTGTCTTCAATGGCAGCTTCACATAGAAATAATGAGAATATTTTGAGAAATGATAAAGGCAGGAGTCACTGTCTGAAGACCAAGTCCAAGAATAGGTATAGCTTTCATATCTGTTGAAGACTGTTTAGGGCACAGCTTCAATCTTCTGTTTGAGCAGAAACTGTAGTACAACAACAACAACAACAACAACAACAACAACAACAACAACAACAACAACAACAATTGCATACCAACTTTTTTGGGATGACTGCAACCATGTCAAGCTCAGTAGACAAAATTTCAGTGTAATCAGATGATTTCGATATAATAATAAATCCGCCTTGCTGGGATTCAACTCTTAACTCCTTCCAGTCCTTCACAAATCCAAGCAGCAATCAAGACTTCCATGTATCTCCTGTTCAGTTTGTAATGCTGGTAAATATCACCGCATTAATGATATGAGGCTTCAGATTGTTGAATGACAAAGTGATTCAACTCAGTCACATTTATAGCATTTTAGAGTCCTTAGAGCAACTTTCTATATGTCCAGCCTCTTTACTTTGACATCGCGGCAATATCAGACACAAAGAATGGCTCTCCATGTCTCCCCCTGTTGGTGGACTTCTAGAGGAGACAAAGCTGCCTTGCAGGGGCGGTGAAGCAAAGAGGGGTGCCCTGTGAGGTCGAGGAGAGTCACAGCTCTCCTGTCTGACCCCAGGTTTTTATTCCCTCTCAGCCACAGCAAGGAGTAGAGACAGCCTAAATATGGCTGCCACAAAGCTGGGACAACTGAAGAACAACAACTAAGACTGGTACTAGAGCGGAGTAGATGAACCGTGACTGGAAATGGGGCAGAGAATTTATTTTTGCCTTAAACTTACCCCAAGTAATATTTTAGAAACCTTTGCTCAGAATTATTTGTTAAAGTAGCATCTAAGCATTCTGAGAAACACCAGACCGGCAGGGGAAGACACAAGAGAAAAAAAATAATAAATTTTGAAATGTATAGAAAATTGGACTCTTAAATTGGAAAGACGCGGTACTGAGGAGGCATTTTAAAATCTGGAATTATTTACCTATAAAACTTATTCTGATTTTATAATTGATTTATAACTAAAATGACAACTCCCAAGTGGTAATACTGAAATTTAAGTTGAGACCATCACCTGCTGACAAAAAGAAAAACTATAAGTCTAGAAATACTTATGAGAAGGACTGTGGAAATATTTACTGGATTATTCCCAACTACCCCATGACTACTGGAGATTTAAATATGGAAATAAGCAAGCTACTTAATTAAAGAGACCCCTGAAAGACTTCTGATAACCTCTTGGACTATTCAAATGGAACTGACTGTTTACCTTTGGGATATAAAGAACTGTGATTAGTGCATCCCTTGAACGGCAACCTAAGGACTGAATAAATAGCTCTTGGACTGTGGAACAAAAGTGAATTTAAAAAAAGATAAAACAAGATGCTTTATAAGGAAGAAACAAGTGAAACATTGAAGGAGATGGAGTTACTCTTCCAAAATACAAAGGATATTATGGAGAAAGGATTTAAGGAAATTACAGGAAAAAAATGGAAAATGCTATACAAGGGATGATGAGCAAAGATCAAGACGCCCACGAAAGGGAGGAGCTAACAGTAGAAATGGAGGAAAAGACTGATATGAAGAACCAGAGAATAAAAAAAGAAGAAAGGGAAAAGATAATAAAGAAAATAACAGTGACTGATGAATTAAACCAGGGGAAAAATATATTAAGAGAGTCGAAAAGAGAATTGGAGCTACAGGAAGATATCTTTGAAAGGAAGATATGGGCATGGGCAGAAAACCTGGAAATTAGGCAGCGGAGGAGGGTAGAGGTGTGAAAAATACTCAGATTGAACAGCCAAGAAGCAGATGTAGAAAGAGATAAAGATCTTACAGAGGAATATGGGAGACAAGTCAAAAAGAAAAAAAAACACAGCAATTAAAGTATAGAAGTGGACAAGTGATGATGGATACATGAGTTTTTTGTTGTTTTTGATTTGCTGTTCTTTTCCTCTATCTTTTCTTTTCTTTTTTCTTTTTTTGTAGGTAGGTGACATGATTAGAAATTAGGTAGGATAGAAAGAAAATGTTTTTTAACAAAGGATGACATGCTTAAAAGTTAGAATAAGGGATAGAAATAAGGGAAAGGGGGAATATTAGTGTACACACTTTTATATAATAAAATAAGAACAATAATAAGAGAAAACATAGAATAATTGAATAATGATAGATTGCAACTTTATATAAATATGTATTACTATTAGAAATATACAAGTTCAGTGTGGGATTCAAAAATTTTTTACTACTGGTTCTGTGGACATGGCTTGGTAGGCGTGGCGTGGCTTGGTAGGCGTGGCGTGGCTTGGTTGGCATGGCAGGGGAAGGATACTGTAAAATCTCCATTCCCTCCCCACGCCATACTGTAAAATCCCCATTTGCTCCTGATCAGCTGGGACTTGGGAGGCAGAGAATAGATGCGGGCGAGGCCAGTCAGAAGTGATAGTTACCGGTTCTCCAACCTACTCAAAATTTCCACTACCAGTTCTCCAGAACTGGTCAGAATCTGCTGAATCCCACCTCGGTAACAAGTTAGTTGAAAGTAATAACTATTACTAATGCAATTGGTTTTATTTGTATTAGAATGTATGACACCCAGGTGCCACACTGTTCAGCATTGATATGCTTGTAAAAAAAATAAAAAACTTATTAAAAAAACAAATCCAATCAGCAATCTAGACTTCCATGTGTTTCCTGTTCAGCTTGTAATGCTGGTAAATATCATCACATTAATGATGAGTCCCCAGATTGTTGAATGACAAAGTGATTCAAATGAGTCACATTTGTAGCATTTTATAGCCCTTAGAGCACCTTTCTATATGTCCTGTCTCTTTATTTCTCTGATCAATGGAATGGAGCATCATTCCTTAGAGGAAAAATGGGCTGGACACGGAATGCAAGAGGTTGCATCAACTGCGAGATTTATACTGATGCACGGAATGTATCAACTGCGAGATTTATACTGTCACATAGCCTATAAAGCTACAATCAAATTCCTTTGTGATATGCACGTTCTGAAAAACCAGATATTGTGGCATCTAAACTGAGATTCACATATTTAAGTAAATGCTGAATCCAGACAATTGTGGTTTATTCAACAAGCCACAGTTAGTAGCAAATTAAACAAAAGGCATCCAGGTTCTATTTTCTTTTTTTAATTATACCACTGAATGCAGGTAGACAAGTAGTTCTACACTGTATATGTACCATATGATTTAACCCAAATAAAAAATGTGATTTATCTGATTATGTACAGTATGGCATCAATAGGAATAGAAATTTTTTCTTGCCATAAATTGGAATTTTACATATACAGTATTTTTAAATATGTGGTCTGTTCTATAGAAGAGTCAATCTCTTTTAGTTCTGAAATGTTCTCTCTATTGTTCCTGAAACATAAATCTAATTATATCACCTTTTTTCTTTCTTTTCCGCATCCCACCCCACCTCATGCCACTCCACCTCTCCAACAGACTCAAAGGGCAATAGAGGCTTTACGGAACAAACACCAGAAAATCCCAGGAAGCATATTGCATGCTTTTAGGCAACGCTTTGAGATACGTAACAAAGAAAAACAGTGATATAACACCAATACTCTCTGTAGAAAATATATATATGCTCGACATATACACTTTGGTGGGAGGGAGAGACACTGAGACCGGGGATCAATGGTTGCCAACACAATGAACTATTCTCAGCAGTTAAGAGCCTGACACCGGTGAATAGCAATAGCAATAGCACTTTACTTACCGTATGTTCCGGCGTATAAGACGACTGGCCGTATAAGACGACCCACAACTTTTCCAGTTAAAATATAGAGTTTGGGATATACTCGCCGTATAAGACTACCCCTCCTACCATCTTTCTTTTTCTTTCTGTCTTCCTTCCTTCCTAACATCTTTCTTTCTTTCTTTCTTTCTTTCTCTCTTTCTTTCTCTCCCTCCCTCCCTCCCTCCCTCCCTCCCTCCCTCCCTCCCTCCCTCCCTCCCTCCTTTCTTTCTTTCTTTCTTTCTTTCTTTCTTTCTTTCTTTCTTTCTTTCTTTCTTTCTTTCTTTCTTTCTTTCTTCTGTCTGAAGAAGCACAATCAGGAATGGTCTTTGTGGATGGGTAGCAGCCAAGCAGCCAAGGTAGCAGCCAACCACACTTGCAGAAGGGTAACACAGTGAAAAGGCTAAGATATGCTGAGGCTCAAAAAAATTGGACTAATGATCAGTGGAAAAGAGTATTATGGAATGATGAACCCAAGTTTGAAATTTTTGGATCCAATTTTTTGAAACCCTATGTTAGAAGAGTTGGAGAGAGATGGACAAATGAGTGTTTGTCGCCTTCAAGGGAACATGGTGGAGCGTCTGACCTGTTTGGGGCTGCATTTCTGCCAGTGGTGTTGGCAATATTGATGGGATCATGAATGCTGAAAAGTACAGATAGGTTTTAATTCATCATGCCATTCCAAAGTGCCTGAATGGGAAGGGAATGGGTTCCTTTCTTGTGAATAAACAAGCAAAAGGCTTATTTAATAGGCCTTTTGGATTTCTTTGTAAAGGAGCCATTCCACTTTTTCCTCTTGTTATTTTTGCTTTAAAGCAGGGGTCCCCGAACTTGGCAACTTTAAGACTTGTGGACTTCAATTCCCAGAATTCTCCAGCCAGCATAGCTGGCTGGAGCATTCTGAGAGCTGAAGTCCACAAGTCTTAGAGTTGCCAAGTTTGAAGACCTCTGCTTTAAAGGCATGTTTTGCAGCAGTAGAGCTGTCAACAGAAATCCTGATTTCTGCATTGCTCAGCAGCACCTCAGCCCCCTCCCCGCAGTGGCTTCAACGAAGAGGTTAAGGGCAGAGAGCTTTTATGCCTAGAGGGGAGGTAGGAAAGGGGAAAGAGTGGGTTGGGAACCAAGTTTCCTTTCCCTCCTGTCCCCCTTTGTGGTCTCCCAACGTCTTTTACACCAAGTGCTGTGGACGCTGCGAGTGGGGGAGGGGACCAGGGGGGCAAGGAGGAGGAGGGGGAATCCCCAGGTGCAGGCAGGAAGGAGAGCGAGGTGAAGTTTCCCCAGTTGCGCCCCCTCCCCTTCCGAGTCTCCGCCTTTCCTTGCAAGGTTTTCTGCTCCGTGGGAACCGCTGCGCCGCAGCTTCTCCTCCCCAGTTGCTGCATCTGATAACAGCTCTCCGATCCCCTTAAAATCCTCCCTACGAGCTCCCCTTTTCCCCCCCCCGAAGCCCAACATTTGGTGCAGCCCGGCTCCCAATGGGAGGCCGCCTGATGTTAAGACAATACCCGGCGTATAAGACAACCCCCAACTTTTGAGAAGATTTTCCTGGGTTAAAAAGTCGTCTTATATGCCAGAACATACGGTATATACCGCTTCATAGTGCTTTACAGCCCTCTCTAAGCGGTTTACAGAGTTCAGCATATTGCCCCCAACAATCTGGGTCCTCATTTTACCGACCTCGGAAGGATGGAAGGCTGAGTCAACCTTGAGCCTAGTGAGATTTGAACAGCTGAACTGCTGAACTAGCAGTCAGCCTGCAGTCACAGCATTTAACCACTGCACCACTTCAGCTCTAACATCATGTTACATGAGACACAGAGAAACCTGAGGAAAGTGAAGCTGCAACCGGAAAGAGACAATCTAAGCCATGTGCGGCTAATGACCAGCTGAGAGGGGAGGGCTTCACAGCACCGGATGGTGGTTTGGGGGGAGGGAATGATGAGGATTTGCATAAATAGCACTGGGAGGAGGAGGATCTCAGCAATGACTTTGACCTGAATTGGTTCGGCATGCTCTGAGTTCTTACCTGTAGCGTGATTAAAGCTGAAGTCCATACTTTTGAAAGTGTCTTGAAGTCATTAATGCACCGGTTTGTCTTAGCCAGTCTGAGAACATGTGTATGTGTAGTTTTCTGTTCTGCGAGACACTTTTGTTAAAATAAATGAAGACACGAGATTGAGATGTTTATTTCAATGTGTTTAAATCCCCAACATCAGATTAAATTTCATTTGAAAATATCAAAGCATTACATGATGATCATTCCACACTCTTAGGAATTCTCTTTCAATAATCCTTGTCACATCACACTTGTGTCAGAAGCATTGAAGTGCTTCTGGATTGAAAAGATTAGTTAAAGAGATCACCGTTGCCCAGGGGACACCAGGTTGAGGGCTCCTTCATGTTCCTGGTCTCAATGGTCCAAATTCCGGACTTGGCCAAAACAGAAGAACAATCGCTTCAGCTAGCAGTGCTTTTGCAGCAAACAGTCTTCCAGGACTCCGCTCTTCTTTCCCAGCAACCAGTCTGCCAGGGCTCTGCTCTGTGGGCCGTTACCACTCTGTTACAGCCACCGCTGGTCAGCTGGATCTTGGCATCTAGGCACACCACCGATCAGCTGGGCCAGGCAACCAGAAACGCTGCTATTGCGCGCTTCCTCCACCTGGAGAGTCTATACCAGTGATGGCTAACCTTTGTCGTCACATGCCAAAAACGTGCATGCGCATCTGCACCCATTATGCAATGTGCATGTGACGCCCCCGTGCTCCCCCATGCATGCACGCACAAACTCCCGTTCTCCCCCTGCCTCCCATGCATGCATGCACGACCCCCATGCATGCGTGGCAGAGCCCCAAAAATCAGCTGGCTGGCAGGAGTCATGCGCACATGCTGGTGGAGCTGAGCGTGAGCAACAGCTCACGTGCCTGCAGAGAGGGCTTTGCGTGCCACCTGTAGTACAAGTGCCATAGGTTTGCCATCATGGGTCTATACCATTTTCATACAAGTGGCTGTCCAATCTCTTCTTGAAAACCTCCAGTGATGGGGTACCCACAACTTCTGAAGGCAAGCCATTCCACTGGTTGATTGTTCTCACTGTTAGGAAATTTCTCCTTAGTTCTAGGTTGCTTCTCTCCTGGACTAGTTTCCATCCATTGGTTCTTGTCCTTCCCTCAGGTGCTTTAGTAAATTGCCTCCTTCATCTTTGTGACAGACCCTCAAATAATGGACCACTGCTATTATATCACCCCTAGACTTCCTTTTCACTAAACTAGACATACCCAATTCCTGCAACCATTCTTCATATGTTTTTATATGTCTCCAGCCTCTTAATCATCTTTGTTGCTCTTTTATGCATTGTTAACAGAGTCTCAACATCTTTTTTGTATTGACCAAAACTGGATGCAGTATTCCCAATCTTTGGCTCAGTCACTCTCTTTCAGCCCAGCCTGGCTGTTAGGGTAAACAGGAGCTGAATCCTGATTATGTCAACACAGGTAGTGGCTGAAATGTTGTCATCCAAACCACTGCATAAGCCTACTGCATTTCTATAAAAGAAACAACAACAAAATTGAGCATGCTGCAAAGCATTTGTCCATGGAGAGGTCAATTCCTTCACTCTGGTCCCAATCAAGCTTGTTTGTACTTGCTCTTTCATTTAAAAAAAGAAGGACTGCTACATTTTATATATATATATCTTGAAGTTCAAATTTTTTCCATCTATGGATCCTGAAGCATAATATCATCATCCCACTCTTTCCTCATTCCCCTAAGCCAATCAGCTAATTTGATAGAGGAAGCTTTATGGGACAGGTGGCAGAAAATACAGCTATGTTTTCAGTGTATAATTTTCTTTCATATTTCCAAGATTGACACAGGAAGACCTCTCATTTCTTCTCTCTCCAATTGTTTCCCAATTTTGCAAAGTGTTTTATGATTTATTATTACCATATTCATCTGCACTCATATTTGGTTCTGTGACTTTATTTCCATTGTTAAACAAAAACTCCTTCCTTTTGGCATATTGTTTGACTACTAAATTGTGGTTTATGAGCAAACACAATACTGTATCAATTATAAAAATATCATACCGATTCAAAATTTTTAAACTCTTCCTGAGACTTTGATGAGTAAATGGAAGTCTATGTCCTTTGATCTTATTCAAAATCAAGTCAAAATGCACCATTGCTTCTATTCATGCATGATCTTCAGTCAGAACTGCTAATCATCTCTTTATCTTTAAACAATACTATTCTATCTTATTGCTTCTTTACCACTTTCTCCATGGATATATTTAAGCATCAATTTCATGTCTTACAATATGTTTATTGACGCCTATAAGATCATCAATATTGTAGTATTTTAAATATTACTCATATTTCATCAAATTTATCTTAGTATTCTGTAATCACCAATAAAACCATTTATTAATTTAAAAAATCGGTCCCAAAGTTATGTCTCTAAATTCCCTGAATTTGTAATCCTTAAAGCTATCAATTCCAATATGTTTTGCTTACTATTACAGTAATCATGATACATTTGAATATGTCTAATCAGTCTTCTTTTAATGTCCTCCCAGTATTACAAAATATTATATCTCTATCCATCATCTCTCAGCCTTTTTTGAATTTCATCGTTTATTGACTTTTTGGTAATTATTTTATATTTCTCTCTTGGTATCGTATATTTCTTTCTAGCATTTTTACATAATCTGAATGTTCTTTTCGCCTTCCCCTTATCTCCTTCTGCTGCATCATTTGGATGCTCCTCCATAATCTTTTCCTTGTTTTTGAGAGGTTTTCCTTTTTTTCTCCTGTGCTATTATAAACTCTTAAGGAGTTAACTATTGGATTCTTAGTCTTTATTTTTATTATCTTTTTGTTCCTTTTATTTTCCTGTATCTTATTTTGGCTTATCTCTTTCACCACTCCTTCTGCTTTCTCATCTATCTTCTGGATATTTTGTTCATCTTTTCCTACCATTTGTTGAGAATCTTCTATGCTCACTTCTTTCTCTTTGGATAATCCCATCATCTCCCTTTGAGAGTCTTCTACTTTCACTTTTTTGTCTTTAAATATTCCCATCAACTTCTTATTATTCTTTGTCATTTTTTCTGACATTTCCTCGTAAAACTTCGTTAACTCCTGATCAAACATTTTATAACAAATTATTATACCTCTGAAATCCCAATATCCCAATATCTAAAGATTCCAAATAGAAAATCAAATTTTAATAGAATTTGGTCAGTCCCAATATTATTCTTCCAAGTCCTCTAATTTTCTGCTCTTTGGATGCTATAAGTTTGTATTTCTTTAAATACAAACTTTAAATTTTCCAATCACCTTTCAAATTATCCAAATTTTAAAATCTTATCTATCTTCTCTTTTTCTGTTATTTTTCTTCTTTTGCTGCATAGAGTGATCTGTCACATAATATTAATAATCCAAATCCAACTTACCCCAACAAATTTCTTGAAATCTTTTTCATCCGCTTTTTAATATGCAGTTTCAATAGAGTTTTAAGGTTTAGTGTTTCTGCTTTGCTTTGAAAAGCTCAGTGGTTATTTCCCAGCACCCAAATCGCCTGTTAAGATAAAGTCAAGGTCAAGTAACTTTCAGGTGTTGCTCACTTTCTTTCACTATCCTTTGAATTCTGTATGTTACAGTAATCTTCTTCCTCCAGTGGATGGCTCCCCTGCTCCCTATTCCAGCATTCAACAGATTATGGTCAAAAACAGCTGGTTGTCACCCATTCAGGGGAGTTAGAAATCAGGTTTAAAAATAACATTTTTCACAATGTTATTCAATTTTTCAAAGCTTTCTATATTTTAAATCATCCTTTAGGTTTTTCTTTTGCTTCTCAATCTAGTATTTAATCTTCCTCTTTACTTTTAGCCTTTAATCTTTCTCCATAAATCCAATTGCCACTTTTTTAATGTTTGGAGCTCATTTTTTGAAGCTTTTAACTTGGGTTAAATTTCTAAGGTAGAAGTTGGAAATTTCTCACTCAGTTTCACTGCTCCGTCCACGCACCACTCTAGCATAAGATCTTAGTGTCCCAGTTGTCTCAGCTTGTGACTGACAAAAAACGGTCATTGTCCCTGCCGCTGTTCAGAAGAACTTTCTTCAGGGTGGGGAGCATCCCATTGATTACTTGATAATTAAGAGAGCTTTTAAAATGTATTTAGTTGGTGCATAAAATCAACTGAATACCAAAGAAATGTCTACAAACATCTATATAGCTATTGAATGACATTTTATGTCTTTCAATAGAACAATATGTACTTAAAGGGAGTCAACTGTTTACAACATTTATAGACCTAAATGCAGCATTTATTTCAATAAACAGGATCCTGCTTTGAAATAAACTGATTGTCAGGTGTGCCCAGTGGTGGGTTCCTACTGGTGCGGCCCACTCTACAGTACCGATAGCAGCCAGCAGATGGCGCTATTTGAGCGTGGCCGCACCGGTGCCGAATTTTTGGGCTTTTTTGCTTCTGCACATGCATGGAAGCAAAATCTCGTTGAAATCTCACGAGGGGACATGCGTGCGCATGTGATTTTGGTGAAATTTTGCTTCTGTGCATGCGCAGAAGCAAAATCTCAGCAAAATTGCACATGCACGCGTGTCCCCTCGCAAGATTTCACTGAGATTTTGCTTCTGCGCATGCGCAGAAGCAAAATCACGTGAGGGGGCATGCGCATGTAGTGAGGGGGACATGCACACGTAGCAAGGGGGCATGCACACGTAGCAAGGGGGTGCACGCACCAAACATGGTGATGTGTGTGCAGAGCTCCAGTAGCGAGGTAAGAGAGCAACCTGCCCCTGGGTGTGCCTCCATTCATAACCCAAGAAAGAAAAACCCCAACTCCATGTTTATAGAGAAAGGTACTTTTACTGAGTATGAACTGACAGCAACAAGATGAAAGCAAGATCTGAGGCTATAGGCGCGGAAATTACATATAGAAAGCATTCCCAAATCCCTCCCCCCAAGGATCTGGGCTGAATGTCCAATCCCCAACCCCCAACCCCCCAGGGTGTCACGTGGAGTGCATCTTCAGGTGGAGCCATCCATCTGGTATGGTGGGACGGTTTACCTTGAGCTAGCTGTAAACAAGTCCATTCAGCTGCACAGTAGATGAATAGGACTTTCCTCCCTTCTCATCCCTATCCAGTCACACAAGGAGACATCCCCTCCAGCACTCTTCCCCTCCTCCAAATACCTAAGCCTCTCTCCTCCCCTGTTTCTATGGCAACCGATAGCAAGCAAGCAGCATGAAGGCTGACACTGATAGACTTGAACAGAGTCCACAAACGCCCCTTTTAATCAAGGCATTATATTCAAACTCATGCCTAAAAGGAATGCATAGTTACACAGGAATGCCTAGTTCCCTGACAGGGAAAATTAATACCAATAAAGAAATCAGACAAGAATATTCACTGGCTCTCATTTTCTTTAACCTGCATATTAGCAATATTCCAAAGTCCCTTCATTTTACTGATTTGCCTAAAGTTAAAAATAAACCTGTAAAAATTCTGTTTTATGCAGATGACATGTTATTGATGTCATACATCCAAGTAGGAATGAGAAGACTGCTGTCCAGGTGTGGTTCATTCTGTAGATTCAACTACCTAGACTCCATAAGTCCAAAACTAAGGTAGCTGTTTTCAGGAAGAAGTAGGCTAAGCATAATTGGAGCCTGCGATAGGGATCATTATTATCAAGTCAAGTCATGTCTATCCCTAGGACTTGTTTTCACAGAAACAGGTTCCTGGCTCCCACATTTTAAGAAGATCTATTTAAGGGCTACAGCTTATTTATTTATTTATTTATTTATAAGAGTTCTTATAGGCCGCCCAATCCCGTGGGACTCAGGGCGGCTTACAGCAGAGATTAGAACTACACATTAAAAAAGGCATTTAAAAACATCATATTACAATATAAAAAGCCATTCATCCTTGGGGGAATCATCTCTTCACCCCGCCTGCCGGAAGAGCCATGTTTTTACTGCCTTGCGGAAGGCCAGTAGGGTGGGGATAGTCCGGATCTCTGGCGGGAGTTGGTTCCAGAGAGATGGGGCTCCCACAGAGAAGGCCCTTCCCCGTGGGCCCGCCAGCCGGCATTGTTTGGCTGACGGGACCCGGAGAAGGCCCTCTCTGTGGGACCTCACTGGTCGTAGAGAGGAATGTGGCAGGATGCGGTCCCGAAGGTAACCTGGCCCTGAGCCATGTAGGGCTTTAAAGGTCAAAACCAACACCTTGAATTGCAACCAGAGACTAATGGGCAGCCAATGCAGCTGGCGGAGGATAGGTGTTACATGGGTGTATCTCGGTACGCCCACCACAGCTCGCGCAGCTGCATTCTGTACCAATTGTAGTCTCCGGATGCTCTTCGAGGGTAGCCCCATGTAGAGCCCGTTACAGTACATTATGTCAATATTATAACATAGCTCACCAGTGATAAAGATATCTAACTGGAGTTCCATTTGAACAAAGACTGTGCATTTGTGAAGCACCAACCATTGAATACATTCTTTTTTACTGCAAACTGTACTCTGCTTACTTAGATTTTTACTTAAAATATAAAAAAATACTGGGGCAGCCAAAAGAAACTGTCTTACTTTTTGCAGGGAAGCAACCCTCATATAGCTAATAAGATTGCACTCTTTATTTCAAAAGCCATTTCAAACAGGACAAACCATTTGGCTCAGATTGGGGTTAACTGTTGGGATAAAAACTTATTATGGACATGTCCTATTGCTTTTTTTAAAATATCTTTTCCCATATTTGTATTAGTATTATATTTTTGATATGGTCAAATGATTAAATCAAAGACTCTACTCTACTCTACTCTACTCTACTCTACTCTACTCTACTCTACTCTACTCTACTCTACTCTACTCTACTCTACTCTACTCTACTCCACTCCACTCCACTCCACTCCACTCCACTCCACTCCACTCCACTCCACTCTAAAGTAGGGGCTACAATCAATTATGCCCCAAAACCAGGCCTGACAAAGTTCGGACAATGTTACAAGGCAAGCCAAGTAAACACGTATCTTAATATCCATTAGTTCTGCAGAAAGGAACTGCCCTGTCAGCCCTAATTAATATATGTATCCTTTCTAGATATGCTGACCATGAGAAAGAGTTTTTGCTATGTCTACAGTATTATGTGAACCGTTGTATTGTTCCTTAAAAACAAATGTCAAGGATAAACCACAGTTGGGAAACATCTGTGCTAATATGTCTTATATGCTTAACTGTCTGTTCCCAGTTCCTTATTTTATTTTAAGATAAGTTTGCCTCATTGTATACCATAAATGGGCATAGGAAATACATACGTAAACCAGGGTATAAGAATCTGGTCCTGTCTAGTGTTCAGGGTTCAGGCCTTTGCATTTGCTTTGAACCTGCGCATATCAATAAACCTTTCCTTCTGTACAAGTGCTTGCTTAGTGTCCTGATTCATTCTACAACAACTCCACTCCACTCCACTCCACTCCATTGTTCTGTTCTGTTCTGTTCTGTTCTGTTCTGTTCTGTTCTGTTCTGTTCTATTATCAGAGCACAACACTACCTATCTCTGATCCTAAAGTTCCAGAAACTGGCCAACTACTCATTTGAGTATCGTATGCTGGAAGGAAAGAAGTGATTTCTACAATATCATTAACATTGATGTTAACATTTATTTACTCATTCATTCATTCAATTTATGTAGCTACTCATTTTGCACATGCTGAAGCTACAGATGCTCTTCAATGGCCTCTGATTTAGAGTATGTGATTAACTGTGATGTTATTGTTTATACAAGTAGTCCTCAAATTTAGACAACTCATTCAGCAGCTGTTTGAGCTTACAATGGCTCTGAGCAAGTGCAACTTAGACTTGGTCCCTGAAGTTACAGCCACTGCATCACCTCCATGATCACAGGAGCAAAATTTTGGTGCTTACAGCTTGCATTTTTTTAATTTGTTGTTGTGGTGGTTTTAATGCCTAAAGCAGAAAACTATGGCTTCAGGGCCAAATCTGAGCTTCTGTCTGTTTCTATATGGCCCACAAGCAGACAGTAGGTGGGCAGCAGGTGCCATTTTCACCCCATTCTGCTAAATCTCTCTTCTCCTCCCTAATTAATTAATCATTAAATATGAAACGGCTGCAGGAGTTTTGATGTTTCTTCATTATGCCCTATGACTGAATCTGTGCTCAAATCAAATTCTGAAGAAGGAAGGAATTCTGATTCTCTTTGCCAGGAAATGCAATGGGTTTTTCAGATTTCTGGTTTGAGTTCAGTCTATTCGTCTCTTGCAAGAAAAACAGATCTTGTGCGAGTTCAAAGGAGTTATAGATGATCGTGTCATTAGGAACATTTTCTTAGACATAATATCACTCTTGTGCAGCTCTCAATGGAAATTAAACTGGGAGTGGGGCAGTCCATACCTGCAATGGAGTTAATTGTTGCTTGGCATGCTTTGTAGAGTTGAGCAAAAGTGAGAGATGAGGCTTTTTTATTTCTCATTTTTTGTAAAAATGCAGTATGTAAGCAAAAGTTGCTGTATGCATTTAAACCAGGACTTCCTGTTTCAACACAGTCTTACCGTATGTGTTTATAGACCAGCTGTCTGCAAGGAGTATAAATCCTTCCATTCCCCACCATTCAGTCAGAGCTGAAAAAGCTTCTTGGATGAGAAGCGAAACGTTTTCAAAGAAAACCCAGAAAGTCCAGTTGTCTCTTGAAAAAAGCAACTTTGGGATAAATGTGTTTATATAACAGTCTGAGTACAAAGAAAACAAACCACATTATTACCTATTTATATAGTAAATCCACACTGTTTTGTAATGTGTACGAATCATGGAAATGTGACTAGAATAAACCATAGATCTGTGGCTTATAACATGTTACACTTCAGGAAGAGGCATTCTCGAGGCCTTTAATGAGTCCTTAAAGTCAACCACGTAAATGGCAGCATTCTAACCATTACCCTATCCAGTCGCTGAATATATTGGGAAAACACCCAAAAGAAACTCAGGGCCTTTCCCAGGCACATAAAGGTACCTTCCACCCAACTTTGCAATAGTGAAAAAACCTCTACTAGTATACAATGTGTTCATCCATTACAGATTTCTATCTTGCATCTGTTGCCATTTTTATGCTTCCTGACAGATTATTCAACTTGGCTGCTGAGTAAAGGAACTTCCTAGTTCCACTTAGTAGCAATTTGCCCATTTGAAAAATGCTATATGGAGGGGAAAGAGGAAATTTAGTCAGGGAATGAGGTTGATGGGTTGTTGATTGACCTCCTGATTATTTATGAGATTAAAGGAGAAAAGCACATCTGTCACCAGTGGAAGGAGATAACTGGTAGAGAAGGACTGCTAGCTAGTGGACAACCCCACAGCTTATCTGCAACCGGAAGAACCCAGGCGTCTACCTGCACAGCAGTGGTGGGTTCCTACCAGTGCGGTCCACTCTATAGCACTGGTAGCAGCCCGCTGGTGACATCACAGTACCGGTGCGGTCAGTTTAGTTTAGTTTAGTTTAGTGTAATTAAATTTATATACCACCCTTCTCCAGGGGACTCAGGGTGGTGAACAGCCAAGTAAAAAACACAATATAAACATTAAAATACATTTAAAAGAAAATATTCAATGTGGCCCTAATTTAATACAATTAAAATTTAGTAAAATCTTAAAATTTAAAAAAAAACCAAAACTTTTTCACGCCAGCCCGACTTGATAAAAATAATACGTCTTGAGGGCACAGTGGAAGGTGGACAGATCGTGAATGGTTCTTAAGTCTGGGGGGAGCTGATTCCAGAGGGTGGGTGCTCCCACAGAGAAGGCCCTCCCCCTGGGCGTCACCAGCCTACACTGCTTGGCTGATGGCACCCCGAGGAGGCCCTCTCTGTGGGAGCGCACTGGTCGATGGGAGGCAGTTTGTGGCAGCAGGCGGTCTCGGAGATACCTAGGTCCAATGCCATGGAGCGCTTTAAAGGTAGTAACAAGCACCTTGAAGCGCACCCGGTAGATCACCGGAAGCCAGTGCAGCTCGCGCAGGAGGGGTGTTATATGGGAGTGCCAATTAGCCCCCGAAACCACCCGTGCGGCTGCATTCTGGATCAGTTGGAGCCTCCGGGTGCTCTTCATGGGGAGCCCCATGTAGAGAGCATTACAGTAGTCCAGACGCGACGTGACCAGGGCATGGGTGACTGTGCACAGGGAATCCTGATCCAGAAAGAGCCGCAACTGGCGTATCAGGCGGACCTGATAGAAGGCCGCCCTGGTCACACCTGTCAGATGGTCCTCTAAGGACAGCTGTGGATCCAGGAGGACACCCAGATTGTGAGCCCTTTCGGCAGGGTCTAGAGACTCGCCCCCGATAGTCAGAGATGGAATCATATGACTATATCGAGACGCTGGGAACCACAGCCACTCCGTCTTGGAAGGGTTGAGCCTGAGTCAGTTTCTCCCCATCCAGATCCGCAGAGCTTCCAGGCACCGGGACATCACTTCAAGGGCATCATTGAGGTGGCCTGGGGTGGAAATGTACAGCTGTGTATCATCGGCGTACTGATGGTACTTCACCCCAAAGCCACGGATGATCTCACCCAGCGGCTTCACATAGATGTTGAACAGAAGGGGTGAGAGAATTGACCCCTGGGGCACTCCATATGTAAGAGGCCTCGAGGATGACCTCTGCCCCCCTGCCAATACAAACTGTGACCGGTTGGAGAGAAAGGAGGAGAACCAACGAAAAACGGTGCCCCCTATCCCTAACTCTACCAGCCGGTGCAGCATGATACCATGGTCGATGGTATCAAAAGCCGCCGAGAAGTCTAATAGGACCAGGACAGAGGAACAACCCCTCTCCCGAGCCCTCCAGAGATCATCAGCCAATGCGACCAATGCCATTTCCGTGCTGTGCCCGGCCCTGAAACCCGACTGGAACGGATCTAGGTATGATGATTCCTCCAAGTACTGGAGAAACTGTCATGCGACCACACTCTCAACAACCTTCGCCACAAAGCGAAGGTTGGAGACAGGGGGATAGTTAGCTAAAATTGCTGGGTCCAGGGAGGGCTTCTTGAGGAGAGGCCTCACCACCACTTCTTTCAAAGCCGTGGGGAAGTAACCCTCCCCCAAAGAAGCGTTAATAATTCCCTGGAGCCAGCCTCGTGTAACCTCCCGGGTAGCCAGCACTAACCAGGAGGGACACGGGTCCAATAAACATGTGGCTGCACTGAGCCTCCCCAGAATCTTGTCCACATCCTCAGGGGTCACCGAGTCAAACTCTTCCCAGATAACGTTCTCAAGACTACTCCCTGTCACCGCATCCGTATCCACCCAGTTGGAGTCCAGTTCCCCCTGAATCTGAGCAATTTTGTCATGCAGATATAGTCCAAAGTCCTCAGCCCTGCCTTCCAGGGGATCCTCCCGCGCTTCTTGATAGAGTAAGGAACGGGTCACCCTGAACAGGGCTGTTGGATGTTTCTCTGATGATGCAATAAGAGCGGAAAAATACTTCGATTTCTCTGCTTTTATTGCCACTAGGTAGGTCTTAATATGTGACCTTACCAGTGTTCGATCAGATTCAGAGAGACTGGCCCTCCAACCGCTCTCTAGGCGTCTTTTCCGGCGCTTCATCTCCCTCAGCTCCTGAGTAAACCAGGGAGCCGAGCGGGATCGGAGCTGAGTCAGAGGCCGCAAAGGCACAACTCGGTCCAAGGCCCCACCGGCCGCCCTGTCCCAGGCAGCAACCAGGTCCTCGACCGAGTTGAGGGCTAGATCATCAGGAAGTGGCCCAAGCTCCGTCTGGAACCTGTCCGGGTCCATCAGGTGCCTGGGGCGGACCCATCTAACTGGTTCCGCCTCCCTGCGGCATGGGGAAGCGGTATGGAGGTCTAGGTGAAGGAGTGAGTGATCTGACCATGACAAGGGTTTAATGACTACATCCCCTATATCAAGACCACTCAACCACTGGCCAGAGACAAAAATCAAGTCTAGAGTGTGTCCTCCCTCATGTGTGGGGCCATGAACTAACTGGGTTAGGTCCATGGCCATCATGGAAGCCAAGAACTCCCGAGCCAACTCAGATGTTTCACCAACGGATGGCAGGTTGAAATCTCCCATGACCAAAAGCCTGGGTGTGTCAACCGCCACCGTGGCTATCGTGTCGAGTAGCTCAGGCAGGGCAGCTGCTACGCGGCAGGGAGCCAGTACGTAAGCAGCAAGCCCTTTTGAACCCCATGGCCCCATTTCACAAGGAGGGACTCACAACCAGCTATCTGTGGCACAGTGGTCTCCCTTGGCCCCAGACCCTCATTAATAACAACCGCCACCCCCCCGCCCCTCCCCTGAGCCCTCGGCTGATGGAATGCTCTGAAACCTGGTGGGCAAATCTCCACCAGAGGGACACCTCCCTCCGGCCCTAACCAGGTCTCCGTGATACCCGCCAGGTCCATTCTCCCCTCAACAATAAGATCGTGAATGAGGGGGCCTTTATTTACCATGGACCTGGCATTGCATAGCATCAGCCGAAGACTCGGGTCCTGAGTATCTAAGCCACCCAGTATCCGGGGTGAGCTGTAGAGACCGGGACGCGCAGTCGCTTTTAAGCAGCGAGTGCGCACCCCCCATACATGATATGGTCTCCTGCTCCCGATTCCATATCTGCCCCTTCCCATCACGTGCTGATGGCACAATCCTCATTCAAATGTCCATTTTCCATAGACTGCTCCCCAATCCCTCGGCCAACATCTTCTCGCTCGTTACCCCCTGCCGGGCTATGCGCCAGCCTAGGAGGATTTCCCCCCCAATCCCCCTTGGTTGTATTCTCAATTCCCCTTAAAACATATTTATACATTAATTTAAACAAAAAACCTCTTAAACCCCTTTTTGTTGCATGCCATCTCTCAGGGCTCCAAAGCCCGTCATCGAGGAAGGCCCTTGATAATACAGGGGGCCATCGCCGCGAGGGGGGGCATCTCGCAGTACAAGCAGTTCCCTTGGAGAGTAGCCCATCACAGAAATGGTGGGGTGTGGAGAGGGGGCTCCAGATCCATAAAAATCATATTTCGAGGGGTTGAAGATGTAAAAAGATGTTGAAGAGGCTAAAGCAAGGAGGTTGAGGTTTGGGCCCCTACATTCTCCCACAATGAAGGGGCAGTCAGATTACGTGTCTGCAGGCAGGAAAGCCGACCCATCCATTCTCTCACAATGGTAGATGATAAGAAGTTCTGGTAAGCAAAACTCCGTTCCAGCCTGCTGATGAGAATAAGTTTCCATCGGACTAGCCTCAGTAGCTCCAGCCCACCTACCATCTCTTTCCCCTCAAGCCAGAAGTCACTGGATAACAGATGGAAATAGATGATATATTGCCAAGTTCGAAGGAGGGAGCAAAAACATTACCTATAAGGTAAATGATGATGATAGTAATAAAACGCCCAGAAGTTATATAATGGCCATAAGATGTATAATTGGCCTGTAAGATGATCCCTGAGGCAGCTGGACAATAAACCTCGGTCTATTCAATCTGGGTCTGTGGAAGGGCGTGCTGCAAAAGATGGCATAGATGTCAACAAATGCCAGCAGCAACACCAGCGGCATCCTCACAGCAGCTTAGCAACTCTGGCAGCTCCAGGTTTTTCCAGCTGCCGGCATATCCCAGATAGAAATCTGGGAGGCTGCACCAAACCCCCTCTACCAAGGGGGGGTGCACCAGGCTTCCTCCATGTTCCGTTCCTCCCCGCTCTGCCAGAGCTCTGCTGGACCCCCTGACCATCTCCAGTCCCATGGGGGCCAGCACTCAGAGACCTGCCTGTTGTCAGAGTCCAGCAAGGTTCTCCACAAAGCTCCACAAAACTGCTGGAATATCTTGAAGCGTGAGGAAACGTTGAGAGAAGCCATCGCTGCGGCTGCCTATCCCACATTGCTCCACCTCGTTTTCCCTCGTTGCTGAGCTATCCTAATACCTATTCAGGCAAGAGACGGCTCGTTAGGCATGTCCAGCCTTCGGCTCACTGGGCATGGGGCCAAAACAAACAAAGTTGGCACCCAACGCCTGCAGAGACCCCCATTTCCTCACCATTTCCACAGCGTTCACCAGGGAGCTGCCATTCTAGCGCATGCTCAGAAAAACCAGTTGCTGATGCCTGGGTGCCGCCATTAAAAAAAATTTAAATTTTTTTTTTTAATTCTTCTGCGCATGCCCAGAAGCTGAGCTTCCGGCACTGCGCATGCGCTGCCTTCCTACCCCACAGTGAGTCCAAGCAGGGGAGGATGGCTGAGGGAGCGCATGAGACGCTGAAAGAACGGGCGGCAGGAGCTATCTCCATTCCCCTCCCTTCAGCAGTCCGAGAAGCCTCGAATGCACGGTGATGATCCTAGGCAATTTCGCACATTTGAGACTTCTTGAGCTGCTGAGGGGAGGGGGAACGGGTGGCAGGAGCCTAGGATCATCGAATGGGGAGAAGCATTCAGGTCGGGCAGAGCCTCCTAGAAGAACTGCTGCCGCGGTCTTGCTGCTCCTGCTGTGGGGGGATGCGTTGCGGGTGGGCAATGCCCCCCCGCTTCTCCAGCCATTGCCAAGCTCCTGAGGCCCACGCCCACCCGGTCACATGGCTGGCAAGCCACACCCACAAAATAAGCCACGCCCACAGAGTGGTAGTAAAAAAATTAAGAACCCGCCACAGTAAAGAAACCCATGTACTTGTCTTGATTGTTATCTCAACCTATCTAGAGTTCTATAATGGTACTGTCAAAATGAGTTGGTAAAGGAGCGGATCAACTAGGATCACTGCACAATAAAACAAGACACCAGCTGTCCAAATGTATAGCTATTTTCTCCACTCAATCATGCTGCTCCACGACATGCCAGTCAACTATTGTCTCTAGTTCTTTCCCCTTGTATGGATAAAAGGGCATCAGCGGGGACTCTTCCTATTTATGCTACCAATCTTCTTTTTCTTGTTCCTTATTTATGTATTTACTTATTGATTTGCTAAGTTTATTTAGCTGCCCATCTCACCTATGTGACCTTCAGTGGCATAGAAATTTTTTTTAAAAAGCATTACAACAAAATAAGTTTAAAACAAAACATTTTTTAAAATCCACATAATCTTGGGATCGTGCACTCAATTTCCCTACCCATGCAGCCACTTTGAAGCTTCCATATACACATTCCCAAAGTCCAGGCCATGTGGAAAACCCAAGTCTTCAGGACCTTCTGGTAGGCCACAAAATTGGAGCCAATCTGACTCTAGGCTGATTTAGAGTTGCGCAACTGCCAGTAGCGTTGCCACAGACCTGAAAGGGCCTGATGGAAAGCGGAGGTTGCAAAGAGCTGCAGATGGACCAATGCAAATATCTCCCAAATCCCAATTGCATGTTTTGTGGAGAAGCCCACCATGCATGTTTTTTTTAAAGTTTTTTATATTTTTTATTTTTTATTTTCAAAATACAAACATCCCATCTTTCCTTAAACAGTCTGTCGTCTGGGTTCAAATATCTTTGTGCACCAATCTTCTACATTTACAACATCATTCACTTTACTATAATTCTCTAATCTTAAAATTATAGTATGTTAAAACAATTAAACATTATAATCCTATTCATTTTTCCTGTTAACATGTCTTCTAGTAAAAATACCATAATAATATTAATTATCCTCATCATTATAATACTAACAATTATAATCTTATTTATACCTCTATCTTAACATACCATATTTTTCGGACTATAAGACACACCGGAGTATAAGACACACCTTAGTTTTTGGAAGGAAAATAAGAAAAAAAATTCTGCCTACCAGCATCCATCTGGCTAGTGTCCTTAGCAAACAGCTTGGAACAGGTATATTAGCCTTGCAAAGGTTGTCCACTTGAGAGGTTGTTTTCAGCCTTGCAAAGCTCCATTTCAGAGGCTGGGTGGGGCTATATTCGGTGTATAAGACACACCCAGATTTTCACCCTCTTTTAGGCGGGAAAAATATGCGTCTTATACTCCATCTTCTATTCTTCTTTAATCTTCTCGTTTTATTTCCAGTTCCCCTTTTTACTCTCTAACCATTGATAAAATACTTCCCATAGCTTATAATATTCAGTTTGTTCCTTCTCTTTGATTGCTAGTGTAAATTTATTCATTTCTGCACATTCTAATATTTTCCTAATCAACTTGTCATCGATAAGAATTTCTTCAGTTTTCCAATGATGTGCAAATACAATTCTAGCTGTAGTTAAAACATGGATAATTAAATAAGTATTGTCTGTATTATAACTTTCGAGTAATATCCCCAGCAAAAAATATTTCTGGTTTTAGATCAATGTGTTGTTTTGTCATCTTTTCCAACCATGTCCTTATTTTTGTCCAATTTTTTTTTGCTTCTACACATGTCCACCACATATAATAGTAAGATTCGGGTATCTGGTGACACTTCCAACATTTAGCTGACTTATCTTTAAACATTTTTTCAACCTCGCCGGTGCAAGATGCCAACTATAAAATATATTATATAAGTTCTCATGCAGTCGATATTGTTAATTTATAATTCCTATCCTACAATTTTTGCCACTTATCTAATCTTATCGTGTAGCCAAAAAATTTTGCTCATGCTATCATTGTCTCCTTTACTTGTTCCTCTTCCAACTTTATACTCAGTAAGTAGCTATACAATTTATTTATCAATCTTTCTTCTGTTCCTGTTAGTATTTTATCTAATTCTGTTAATTCTTTATAAAAACCATGTAATTTAGAATCTTTCTCATATCTAGAATGTATCTGCACTTGTGAATACCATGTTATTGATCACTTGCTCACTCATTTTTTGTTTAGTTTTGAGTTCCCCCTTTTCATTCAAAATATCTTTATATCTAACAATATTTCCCATATTAATAACATTTGGGTGAATCAATGCTTCCATTGTTGAAAGCCAAACTGGTATCCTCAAATAATGTTGTACTTTAATTTTCTCCCATTAATACTAATTAATGCATTCCTTATGTAATGTCTTTGAAAGTATCCCTGTATCTTATTTTTCCCATACCACAAGAAGACATGCCAACCCAATTGTAAATTATGCCCTTCCAATGTCAATAATCTTGTATTCCTCAGTACAATTCATTCTTTCATCCAAATTAATACAGCAGCCTGGTAATCCAATTCCCAGTTTGGTAACCCAAAACCTCCTCTACTTCTTATATCTTGCAATGTTTTTAAACTAATTCTTGCTTTTTTCACTTGCCAAATATACTTATGGATTATTTTATTAAGTTCCTCAAAGTATTTTTTTCCAATTTTATCGGAATTGTTTGAAATAAATACAGTAATCTTGGCAATATATTCATTTTAATTGTAGCTATTCTTCCTACCAATGATAATTGCAGACTTTTCCATTTTTCCAGATCCATTTGGATTTGTTTCAGTAGTTTATGGTAATTATCTTCCTTAATCGTTATACATCTTGCTGTCAACTGAATCCCTAGATATTTCACTTTCTTTACAATCTGAATATCTATTCTCTTCATTAACTCTTTTTTCTGCTTATCTGTAAGATTTTTAATTAGGATCTTAGTTTTCTCTTTGTTTATCTTCAGACCTGCCACTTCTCCATATTCTTCTAATTTTTTTATTAATTTAGGCCATGTTTCTTGTGGAGCTTCCAAAATAAAAACTAATGCATCTGCAAACGCCTCTAGTTTATGCTGTTCCTTGTTAATTTCCATGCCTTTTATCTCTATGTCTTTCTAATAATTCTATTTAATACTTCCAACGTCAATATAAATAATAGTGGTGACAAAGGACATGCTTATCTTGTACCTTTCTTAATGCTAACTTTTTCAGTCATGTCTCCATTTACCATCACTTTTGCAGTTTGTTTGTAATATATCACCATAATCATATTAACAAATTTCTCCCCAAAAATCCATCTCTTTTAGCTGTGCTATCATAAATTGTCAGTTCACGTTGTTGAACACTTTCTGTACCTCTAGGACAGTGTTTCCCAACCTTGGCAACTTGAAGATATCTGGACTTCAACTCCCAGAATTCCCCAGCCAGCATTTGCTGGCTGGGGAATTCTGGGAGTTGAAGTCCAGACATCTTCAAGTTGCCAAGGTTGGGAAACACTGCTCTAGGAAGATCAGCGCCACTTGTTTCTCTGGATGCACTTTGTAATACTCCAATGTATTTAAGATTGTTCTCATATTGTCTTTAATTTGCCTCTTAGGTAAAAAACCATTTTGGTCTGATGTATAAATTGATTTAAGAATCGTTTTAATCTTTCTGCAATTAATGAAGCAAATATTTTGTAATCTGCATTCAGCAAAGATATCGGTCTATAGTTTTTTTTATTTGTTGTAGATCTGCATCTTCTTTCGGTAAAAGAGTAATTTATGCTTCCATCCATGAATTTGATACTTTTGCCTCTAACAAAAGTTCATTGAATACTTTCAGCATTGGAATACTTAACGTATCTTGCCAGTCTTTATATAGTTCTACAGGTAGTCCATCTGGACCTGGTGTCTTCCCGTTCTTTTGTCTCATAATTGCTTCTATTAATTCCATCATTGATATAGTTTCGTCAAGCATTGCTTTCACTGTTTCGGGTATTTTAGGTAGTTCCGCTTTTTCTAGGTATTGTTTTATTTTTTTCTTCTGCAATTAAATCTTGGTCATATAAATTCTTATAATAGTTTTGAATAACTTTCTTTTTATCCTCATTTTGATGGTGAATATTTCCTTCATTTTCCACTAGTTTATATATCGATTTCTTTTCTTTTTCTTTTTTCAATTTGTGTGTCAGCCATCTTCCTGGTTTATTTGCATTTTCAAATTAGTTTTGTTTGACACTTTTAATTTTCCTTGCTAGTTCTTCTTTATTTATTAGGTTCAACTTATGCTTTGCTAAGTCCATTTGATTCTTTATATTCTTTTTTGTGGATCTTTTTGTAGTTCTGTTTCCAATCTCTTGTATTCTTCTTCTACTGTCCTTTGATTTTGTCTCTTTTTTTGTTCTGTTTTCCTCTGTATATTATAATTAATCATCTAATATATGCCTTAGCTGTATTCCATACATTTTGTAATGATTCCCAATATTCCCAATTATTCCCAATATTCCTAATTATTCCCAATATTGCCTAGTCGTACCACAAATAACTGCAACAATCTAACACAAATCGATTTTACAGAAGATAATGTTGGAAAGGCTTTACACAACCTAAAACCATCCCTATCTATTAGACCTGATGGTCTATGTGCATACGTATTAAAAAAGCTCTCCTCAACCATAGCTGAACCTCTAAGCATAATTTTTGAAAAATCCTTCAGGACTAGCTTCTTACCAACTTATACCCAGCTATGACTAGCTACAGTCATCCCTATCTTCAAAAAAGGAGATACAAGTAACGTTGAAAATTACAGACCAATCTCTTTATATTGCATCACCTGCAAAGTCATGGAATCAATCATAAACCAATCCATTACCCTCCACCTAGAAACTAACAACCTACTCTCTAACAAACAATTTGGTTTCAGAAAAAAATTATCTTGTAACCTGCAACTCATACACTGCAAAAACATATGAACTACACAACTCGATCAGGGTAAAACAATAGACACAATTTACATAGACTTCTGTAAAGCCTTTGAGTCAGTGGTACACGACAAACTACTTCTTAAACTAAAATCTTATGGCATCTCTGGTTCCCTTCATGATTGGATAACTGCATTCCTGTCAAACAGACAACAAGTGGTTAAAATAGGGAGTGCCCTATCAAATCCTGCACCTGTCAACAGTGGTGTCCCTCAAGGCACCGTTCTAGGACCAACACTACTCATACTTTATATAAACTACCTTTGTGATCATATTATAAGCAACTGCGTTCTCTTTGCTGATGATGTTAAACTATTTAACACCACCGACAATACTGCTACCCTTTAAAAAGACCTTGACATGTATCAGAATGGTCAGACAACTGGCAACTTCAAATCTCAACCAATAAATGCTCTGTCCTACATAATGGCAAAAAGAATCAGAACATAAAATACAAGCTTAGAGGACATGACCTTGTGGATGACCCTCACTCTGTCAGGGTGAGTACTCGGAGTACTCATATCTAATGACCTAAGTGCCAGAGCCCACTGTAACAACATTGCCAAAAAGGCACTGAGTTATTAATCTAATCTTGCATAGCTTCTTCTCTGGCAATATTACACTGCTAATCAGAGCATACAAAACATTTGCTAGACCAATTATTGAATACAGCTCACCTATCTGGAACCCACACTGCATATTGGACATCAATACAATTGAGAGAGTACAAAAATATTTCATAAGAAGAGTCCTTCACTCTTCTGCTCGCAACAGAATACCTTATTCCACCAGACTTGAAATTTTGGGGTTAGTTAGCTTAGAACTTCGTTGCCTTCTATCTGACCTAAATGTAGTTCATAAAATCATCTACCACAATATCCTACCTGTCAATGATTACTTCAGCTTCAACCGCAACAATACATGAGCACACAATAAATTCAAACTTAATGTAAACCACTCCAAACTCAATTGCAGAAAATACGATTTAAGCAACAGAGTGATCAATGCCTGGAATGCACTACCTGACTCTGTAGTTTCTTCCCCAAACCCCAAAAACTTTAACCTTAGACTGTCTACAGTCGACCTCACCCCATTCCTAAGAGGGGCATGCATAAGCGCACTCTTGTGCCTACCGTCCCTGTCCTACTGTCCTATTGCCTAATTTACCTGTACCTACTTTGCTAATGTTTATGTTTATACCAATACCTACTATCTTGTACATGTTTGACAAACTAATAAATAAAAAATAAATAAATTATAATCTGCCCAATTACTCATTTCTATACTTATTTCTTGTATATTGGCTTTTAGTTCTGCTGCCATCCATATATCTAATCTTGACCAAGACATGTATCTATTTGAATAAAATGAGTATTGATTTTTATTGTATCTCTCGCCATACGTCTTGGATGACTAGTTCTTCTGCCATTTTGAAAAAAGCCTTAGGAAGTATCTTCCTTGTTTTTTGTCTAGTTTTCTAATTTTATAGTATCCATTTCTGTATCCACAATTGCATTTAAGTCTCCCAAAATACATATATTTTCTTACTCCAATTCCACTATTTTTATGAAGTTTTCCATAAAAGTCCTCTTGGTTAGTATTTGGTGCATATATTGCTACCAAAAGTATCTGTTTATTGTTCACTGTTACCGCCACCATCAAAATTCTTCCTTCCTCATCTGTAAAAATTTGTTTAGCATTTATTATTTCTTTTACATAAAGGGATATTCCCCTCTTCTTTTGTTGTGGTAGGGAAGTGTATAGCTTCCCAATTTTAGGATATTCCAATGCCTTCATATCAGGGGCGGGTTCCTAATTTTTTTACTACCACTCTGTGGGTGTGGCTTATTTTGTGAATATGGCTTGCCAGCCATGTGACCGGGTGGGCATGGCTTGCCGGTCATATATTAGTTATTTTAGAGAGATGTTACTACTATTTTTGCTATTTTATACCTTACATGAAAAGCTTTGCATACAAAGTGCGTGTTACACCATGGCAACACAGCAACCTTTATATGCAGAAAATGCTATAGTTAAAAGACAAGCAAGTCTCGTACAGCATTTTTGGTTTCAGTCATGGATTCCTTAGATGAAAATGTTGAGGACTGTTAAAAGAACAGTATCTTTTAACAGTCCTTAATGTTTTTGTCTAAAGAATAACAGTATAAAACTGTATAAAATTAACAGTATAAAAGGTTAAGCTTTCGGAAAACGCCCACTTTGGGAAGCTTTAGGCAAAAGTGAAGGAAAAGTGTCAAATGCAAGCTTCTTATTATTTTCAAGTGAAGGGACGGGGAAAGACTTAATTGTCAGGTTTCTGGGCATGTGCAGAAGAAATTTTTTTAAAAAATAAAAAAAAATTAAATGGCGACACCCAGGCATCGGCAACCGACCGCACCGGTACTGTGACATCATCAACGGGCCGCTACCGGTGCTATAGAGTGGACCGCACCGGTAGGAACCCACCACTGCTTCATATGTTGTTTTTTAATGTGAACTTCTTGTAAACAAATTATGTCTAATTTTAATTTTTCTAGTTTATTAAGGGTCCTTTTCCTTTTTATTACCGACTTCAGTCCATTTATATTAATTTACATTAATTTAATTTCTTCTTCCATGGTTACTTGTAGATGGGTTTTGTTGTTCTCATTGCTCTTATCTCTCTCAGTTCCTTTGCCCCCTCTCTTATTGCTATTTCCTCCCGGTCTCTTTCATCTTCTTTTTGCTGCATATTCCTCTCTTCTATAACTTCTTCTCATAGTTTGACCTCTTATTTTCTACTTATTCTTGTTTTCTCTTATGGTCCAAAATATTGTTCATAGAATTGTTCTGCTTTTTCTATGGAATCCAATCTATGTCTTTGCTCTTCCAAGTCACCAATATGCCCTCTGGAACCAGCCATTTAAAGTTCACTCCATTCTTCATTAATTGTCTTGTCAGGAATTTATATTCTTTCCTTATTTCTCTTACTCTCCTCAGGATCTGTTTTAGTACTAATATTTCCTTCCCCTTATATTTTATAGGCTCATCTCTCACTCTTTGTAGAATCTCTGCCTTTATTGCTTTTTTTGTAAATCTCACATGGACCTCTCTAGGAAGTCTGTGTCTCGCGGCATATCTAGTGTTAACTCTAAATATCTCATCAATATCTGCAAGGATTTTTTCTTTGTCCACCTCTAACGCATCCACCAGCAACTCTACCATTATCTCTGCTGGATTTTCTCCTTTTTCTTCCTCCGTCTTCTGGAACCACAGATAATAATCAACCCTATACATTTCCAGTGATATTATTAGTCTTTCTTAATTTTTATCTGCTAGTATAACTCTATTATCAACTTCATCCACTTTTTTCTTTGTTTGTTCTACTTTTTCTTCTACTTTCTGCATACGTTGTTCATTACTTGCCATCATTTGTTGAACATTCTCTAATTTATCCTCTACTTTCTCTAATTTGTCTTCTACTTTCCCCATTTTTTCTTTAAAATCATTGCGCAGTGCATGGATCAACCCTTTTAATTCTAGCTGCATCACATTGGTCTTCCCTTGTTGTAACATAGCATTCAAGGTCCTCTGCCCAGATGGGCTTGAAGCTGTCAACGATGATGCTGAAGATGGTGCTGATGGTGTTTTCCTCATTTTGAATTGTTTTAGTATTGATAATGCACAAGGAGAAGAAAATGTAATTACCCATTATAATCTGAGAGTTAAAAAGTAAAAAAACAGAGAAAGAACAAAGAACAAAAGGAAAAACAAAAATGGCTTATAATCCAAAAAATTATCAATCTTTTAGTCCCATCCTTCTTATTGCTTTCTTTGGGTACTTCAGATCCTAATCCTTTATTATCCAACAAAAGGGGATAATAAATCAATAAATTGTAATCCACCTTGGCCTGCCAAACCCCAATTATTTTATATTTACTCGTGGAGAATTCACAGAGCAAAAAAAAAGTAATGACTAAGAAAATGAAGCCTTTTGCTGTTTATATTTCCCTTTGAGTTTCAAAAGCTAGTCTATTTAGAAATAAAAAGTCTCAGTATTATGCCCTCTATCTCAGTTATTCAGTCTGACCAACTTATTGCACCAGAGTTGTTTTCTGGCAGGCATTTCTTATCTTTTGTTACACAATCTCAAGGTTATGTACTTTATTTTATTTATTTATTTAAATAGATTTGTATGCTGCCCAACTCCCAGGGGACTCTGGGCGGCTAACAACATGTCAAATCCATTATTGAAATATAAAATCACATAGCAGTTAAAAATTATAAAAGTTAAAAAAAACAACCAACCTTCATGACCAGGGGGAAGACCCAAATATAATCTGATTGGTCTCACTTTCATCCCACCTGCTGGAAGAGCCAAGTTTTTATTGCTTTACGGAAGGCCAGCAGGGTGGGGATAGTCCTGATCTCTGGAGGGAGTTGGTTCCAAAGGGAGGGAGCTCCCACAGAGAAGGCTCTCCCCCTTGGCCCGGCCAACCAGCATTGCTTGGTCGATGGTACCTGGAGGAGACCAACTCTGTGGGACCTAACCGGTCATAGGGAGGTATGCGGCAGGATGCGGTCCTGAAGGTAGCCTGACCCTGAGCCATGTAGGGCTTTAAAGGTCAAAACCAACACCTTAAATTGGGTCCGGAGACTAATGGGCAGCCAATGCAGCTGGCAGAGGATAGGTGTTACGTGGGTGTATCTAGGCACACCCACCACAGCTCGTGCAGCTGCATTTTGCACCAATTGCAGTCTCCAGATACTTTTCAAGGGTAGCCCCATGTAGAGTGCATTGCAGTAAATCAGCCGGGAAGTGATAAGGGCGTGAGTGACTGTGAGTAGAGCCTCCCTCTCCAAGTAGGGTCGCAATTGGTGCACCAGGTGAACCAGTGCAAAGGTCCCCCTAGCAACAGCTGAAAGATGTTGCTCCAATTTTAGCTGTGGATCTAGGAGGACACCCAAATTGTGGACCCGTTCTGAGGGAGTTAATTTCTCCCCCCCAAGAACCAAGGAGGGACAGTTGACAAAATCCTTGGGAGGCAATATCCATAGCCACTCGGTCTTGTCAGGGTTGAGTTTTAGCTGGTTCATTCCCATCCAGATCCTAACATCATCCAGGCAGCGGTCCATTATGTCCACAGCTTCCCTGAATTGAGACGGGGTGGAGATGTACAACTGGATATCATCAGCATACTGCTGATACCTCACCCCGTGTTGTCGGATGATCTCACCCAGCGGCTTCATGTAGATGGTAAACAGGATGGGTGAGAGGACCAAGCCCTTGGGCACCCCACAGAGTAGGGGCCTAGGGCTCGACCTCTGCCCTCCTGTCAACACCGACTGCGTCCTATCAGAGAGGTAGGAGGAGAACCACTGTAAAACAGTACTGTATGAATTCACAGCTCCCAGCTTCCACTTTCCTCACTGTGGCTCTGCTACTCTCTCTTTTATACAATATATTCCATTTTAAATTCCATTAAAAATAAACTAATAATAAAAAACAATAAAGCAAATCTGTATATCTAAATATTGTAGTCTTCAAAGCTTCTGTACTGTCCAATAGTGTATTTGAGGTACCCAGTCCAGCTTTTAATTGGAAAGTATTCTCTAAGCAGTTTCTTAAAAAGTTCTCCAGCTTAACTTCCTGTTCCAAGATGACTCTCAAGCTCTCCTCGCAGCTTCCCAGGGGAGGTGGAGTAGAAAAAATAATTCTACCTCCTCTTTTAGGTCCCAGGTTCACCAGCTATTCTCCAGGGGGGTCTCTTCTCTCCCTTAATATTTTAAAAAATCAGAGTTGGAAAAACTCTCACCCAGCTCGATCACACTGACAGTCAATTCTCCATAGTGGGTGGAGCTAGTCTCCAAGAATGGGTTAAACCTGCCCTCTAGCCAATCAGGACCGAGTCTAAAAAGTATAAATATGACCCCTCTGGTTTAGCACCCCCTCTTTTAACTCGGTCCTTAGCCATAAAAGGACACATGCATTCTACTTCCATCCTGAAGCTTCTCCAGTCATCCAATTTCTCTGAGGTGAATTCTTCGCGTTGCTAAACTTAGGGCAGCTACGGGCTGCCGTTTGCCGGACCTCCAGCCGACGAATTTAAGAGTAAAGAGCTTAGCTCTCCCATTCCAGCTGTCAGAGGCTTATTAATAGGGCCTGTTAAACTAATCGGGCCTACTATACTTCACGGCTACTACCGCTCAAAGGGAGAGATGATCCTGTTCATGAGTGACTTCAAGCCGCAGAAGTTGAGCGCTTGCGCGGCCGCCATTCCTCTCCCTCCATCTGGGGCTGGTGCCCCGATAGCCGGGCCGGCACTTAAAACTCATGCAGCAACAGAGAGGAAGTTAATAGAGCAGTCTTTCTAGATAAGTGACTCGCTGACAGTAGCCTGTCCTGCCGATCGGCCTGGCCATCTCATCGTGCTTGGCGTGAAGGCCCATTGCTGCCCTCTGAGGTAATTCAGTTGTCCATATTGGAAGCATCACTCAAGAGGCCCTGACTTGTCCCGATCGCGGATGCCGGCCTTACTGCACATGTGGTGCTTCATTCCTTGGGGAGGGGCTTCCTTATGGCAACACTCATTAACCTCTGCCCTCCCACAGGATACCCTTGGTGGAGGGAAACAAACACAGAGTAAGGGCCCACAGCTATCGGTCTGCCCCCGTAGCAACTGATGCAGGGGAGATGTTGAATTTTACTTTCTCCCCCTCAGCCACTCATGGCTGGGGCCCAACTGGGCATGGTCCTTCCATCACTCCCAGCTGGCATAAGCCTTCCATGCTCCTGCAGCCTGCAAAACAGCTTGGAGCACGTACAAAAAATAGGCCAGAGCCGATCAGGCCTTGGGGGCGTCAATAAGTGACAGCGAAGCCTGCAAGGGGTTGAGGAGGCTCGAAATCATCGGGTCACAGCCGCGGCCACATCTTGGGCTGGGGGGCAGTCTCATCAAGCCGCCGCTGATCCCCTTTACCACAATGGGTTACACTGCGCTCTGCTCCGTCACTGGCATGCATTGCGTACCACATACTTCCTACGGACGATCGAGCTCAGGGTTTTTTCCCCCTAGCTGCCTTGCAATGCATCAGAGGGCTGGCAGGGGGAGGAGGCTTGCCCGTCATCAGCGTCAATTCTCCACAGCTGCTACGATATTAACGCACCCAGTGCAAGCCAAGCACGCAGCCGCAGACTCCTTCCTGATAATCGGCCAAAGGGCTGTTCCCCTTGACTTGCGGCTGCTTCAAAAGGCTGGCATCGATGCCGTTCCTCCTAGCCGCACTCCAGCAGGGTAATATTACTGGATCCCTGGTGTGCTGCGCGCAGCCGCACTTCAGTCATTACTCGGCCGTGCAGTGCTCTGAACCCATGACGGCAATTATGCTTGCAATGCAGAGTCCAGCAACGCTTCCCTCGGCCACCTATCAGGTTTACTCTAAGCTATCCACCTGGGGTCCTCGAGTGCCAGACCGCCCAGGCAGGGGGACTTTCCTAGGTGGGTGCCCTTCCCAGCTGTAACTGTTACGCACTGACAGGAATTCTTACAGTCAGCTGTGGATGCTGGGGGCTCAAGGCGTTGGGCTCGGCCTCCCATAAGGGTTCCCTGCACTACTTTGACTCACAGCATGAAGTTTCCTCTGCTCTTCTGAAAAAATGGTACTCCTTTTAAAACGCCGCCCTGGGACCCTTTCCAGTCTCCCAATCTGAGCAATTATGATCCTTACAATGGCAGTTTGCCATGCCCACCGCAGAACAGCAGTGAAAGGGGGCCATGTCAGCCGGGGCAACTAAGTGAACATATAAGGCACGGCAGCATGGGAGCCCATATATGTTACAGCAGCTTGGCAGCCCCTATATGTATATGGTACAGCAGTTTGGGAGCCGCTAGGGGTTACAGCAGCTATGGCTGCATCAGGATTAAGGTATTCAACCCTCCTGCAGCACTGCTGTCCGTGCTCCTGTCCCAAGGGCATGACCATATACTGTGCCACTTCTCAATTAAACTTATACTCATCCCGTCCATTCATTTCATTTCTTGGGATCATGATGGGCTCAGAGGCTCCCTCTATGGCTGGGGCCTCACGACAGGTGTCAAGAGATGGAATAAGTATGGGGGATCACGCTGGGTAGCCGCGGGATCAAGTGGACAGTTTTCCTGTCGCTGCTAGCCAAGCACCATTATAAGGATCTCCTGTCTGTTCTCAGTAGCCACCGATTCCAATGTGTAGCGGTGGGGGGCTGTTCAATCTTATGTGCCTCCCCCTGGAAGATGGAAACACCTAGACTACGTCAGAAGACAGCCCTGGCCTTGTCCCTCAATTCCGCAGCCACTGGACCATGGCCTTCAGTAACCACTCAGGCGCCACCCAACCATACGGCGATGATCATACAAGGGGTTGTTAGGCATACACTGCTCAGGGGCTCCACGGCTTTGGTTTTTATACCATTTCAATACTGACAGTGATCACAGTCGCCAATACCTGTCACAAGCTCACAGTACGCCAGGTGACAGTCTAGGATAATGTGATCCCAAGGATCGGAAAGGGGCTGAGAACTGGTGAGTTCGAGGGGGTAAGCATGGTCTAACAAAGCGAGTCTGCCCCAATTTGCATTCTGTGGGTATGGACAGCGGAATAGCTTGATTAGCTCTATACTAGTCTCCCTCTCATTGGGTGGAGTCCGAGCGACAGCCGTCTGGTAGAACACTGGCCTCTCTCACACACCCCATCAGGTTGTCTGGTCCGACTTCTGGTACATGAGGTAGACCTCGCAGTCGCCCGGACTCCTGTGGTCTCAGATCCTGGCCACTCATGCCAGGTCTCCCCCGTTCCGTGGTCCCTAGAACTACTTCCACAGGTCGCGGTAGTGCCTGTGTCCAAACCATCTGCTAGGGTCAGCACGCACCACTGGGTGGCTCCTGGACTTGGGTTCAGTATGTCCTTCATGGTAGGATGACTCTATCACGCAGCCCCTGGTCAGATTATGACAAGTTGGATCCCGACTGCTGATGCCCCAGTGATTTAAAAAGAGAGAGAGGGAGAGGGAGAGGGAGAGGGAGAGAGAGAGAGAGAGAGAGAGAGAGAGAGAGAGAGAGAGAGAGAGAGAGAGAGAGAGAGAGAGAGAGAGAGAGAGAGAGAGAGAGAGAGAGAGAGAGAGAGAGAGAGAGAGAGAGAGAGAGAACAAAACCGCTGCCATGGGCACCTCCAGCAGCAGCAGGGGCGGCAAGGCCATTTACCACCGTGTTCTTATTTGTGCTTGCCAGCTGCAGGACACGCCACTGTCCTCGGACTGCTGGCTGATGTGCGCTCAGAGTTTGAGGGCTGCAGTTCCGCTAATGGCAGATGCCATTGTCCTCACCGGATGGTAGCCAAGGGTCTTCGCATGAGCATTCTGTTGGTCTCCCAGCAATCTACCCTCTGGCCCACTCCGTTCCCCCTTTTTTCCGACATCCCTTGTTCCATACCCCTGGGGTGGTTCCCTCCCCACAGGACCTGGGGGGGTCGGAACGACAGCATAGGTCACGTCAGCACGGGGCGGAAAGGGTTTGTCCTTTACAGGTAAATGGCTTCCTTGAAGATCGACGCCACAATTTAGTCCGCAGCCCCAGTGGGTGCTTTTCGGTGCTCCCCGTCGGAGGCTGGCTGGCCAGATATCTATATACATTTGTATATGGTAAATGGAAGGAGCCCACCATGGAGATTTGGACTCAATGGTCCATTCCAGTTAGTCTTGCTCTGATGCTCTGCCCCACACCCCCGTGGCCTTCTGTACTGTGTCCAGGGTCTCTAACACCAGCCAGGGGGATCCTCATGCAGCCAGATACTTGCCATTGCTACCTACTTACGCCATCAAGGTGGCTCCGGGCGGTCAACGGGGGCACGGCATTCCAAAGTCTGGCCCGTTAGGTCTTTTCTCACCTCTCTAAGAGGCACTAACGATCTACCCTCTTGGTCGACGTTCAGTAGGGCAAACTCCTCGTGTTGTGCGACCTCACTGACCCTGATTTCCATATCATTGCCTCACTTTATTGGCACTATCTGAGTTCAATTTCTTAAGACCTCCTTTTTCAATCCTGGGCCATGTCCATAGATTGTTCAATGATCCCGGGGTCTTCACTTCATGCGGGTCAGCCCTTACAGGTAACCTGACGGGCCACCCCATTCAAATTCACTGTATCTTATTGGTCTTTTGCTCATTGTTGTCCTGTTTTCAGGGACCATATGGACCTGCTGCTTCTATTCAATAGCAGAAGCTTCACGGCTTCTCCAGTACTAGTGAGACAGGTCGCCGGACCCTATCCACGATCCTACTCAGTTCAGGAGCTCTTCTTGTTTAGCCCAGATGGTGTATGCTGGTAACTAGTCACCTGTTGCATTGCCCATCAATTCAGTGCGTCCATTCTGCTGCCACAGGTAGGCCGGGCGCCCTTCCTCCCACACGCTCTGTCGCAATTGGCGGTGTTAGGTCTCTGACCATAACTAATATTGGATAGAACAATATATGTCTAGCTTTTAACAGCTATAAGTCTGTTTAGCTTAGGTGTTGCAGACTGCCACAAGAGGGAGCTAGAGTTCACAGCTTATTTCTATGGGAGTCCCTCTCTGTTTGTCTTTGGTCTCTACTACTGAGTGTAGTCTCTGCTACTCATTAGAGCAAGGCCTAGAGTATGTATGCTCTGCATTTCTCTCTGTGTTGTAGTTATGTATTATAGCTGAAATGTATTTGTACTGGATAATACTTGGATTGTCATTATGACTATTAAGTGTATGACTTTGGACTGTTTATAGGAACATGCTATTTCTTAAAGTAAACTTTAATTCAAGTTAGTATATCTGTGTGTGGCTGAGTACTTATTCACAACTGATCTCAATCTAAACGTTTCTGTATGCACAACCTTGGTAACACAAGGAATACTCTGCTAATACATTAACACTGGTTATGGGCCCAGAGAGATATTGAGAGTTAGTGTGAATATTCAGTTTCATACTCAGACAGCTAACTTGTGGTTTACTGTTAAATTAACAATGGCACAAGAACAGTCAACTAGCTTATCCCTGATAACCAGGTTAGATGGAACTAACTATGTTTCCTGGTCTATGAAGTGCAGCTTACTTTTGCGTAAAGAAGGATTATGGACTGTGGTTAATAATCCACCTGATATAACAGCTTGGGATCCAACAAATGATGAAGATAAGAAGAAAATAGCTGCCTTTAACCGGGATAATGAAAAGGCTCTTAGTATTATTGGACTGACACTGAGT
This sequence comes from Diadophis punctatus similis, assembly GCA_023053685.1. Lineage (NCBI taxonomy): Eukaryota > Metazoa > Chordata > Lepidosauria > Squamata > Dipsadidae > Diadophis > Diadophis punctatus. Next base: position 165,535,864 of record JALIGW010000003.1, read on the forward strand.
GATCAGCAACTGGTCCATATTCATGGTGAAGATTCTGCTGCCAAGTGTTGGAGTACCTTAAAGAGACTTTATGTTCGAGATAGTGTTGGTGCGCACATACACCTTACACGTAAATTGTTCAGAGCACGTTTGTTAAAAGGTGGTGACATGTTAGCTCATTTGGAGTTTATGAAGAGAACATTACAAGAGCTACATGAAAAAGAACTGATTTTCTCAGAGTTGCATCAAGTTTATATTATTCTTTCTTCTTTGGATGACTCTTATGATGATTATGTGTCTTCACTGGAAGTTTTAACCAGAGATGAACTGACATTGACTGGCATAATAGGAAGACTGTTAGAAGAGTCTAGAAGAAGGCAAGATAGAAAACAACTGAGAGAGAAACAACCACAGGAAGAACCACAGAGAGAGAAACAACCACAATCTTCAACTGCCTATATTGTTAGGAAATGTTATTCTTGTGGGGCTAAGGGTCATATAGCCAGATTCTGTAAAATGGGTAAAAAGCAGAATGCTAGTAATATGCAGAGAGCTTATAATGATGTTAGTGTAGCTATATCAAGTACAAATAAAAATGTAAGCCATGATATTTGGATAATAGACAGTGGAGCATCTCAGTGTATAACTAAAAGTAAAGAGAGATTTGTTAATATGACTAAAAGTAACCAACATGTATCATTAGCAAATGGCTGGAAATTGAGAGTATCTGGAGAAGGTAATGCATATTGTTCATGTATTAATGAAAGTTTACCAATGTTATATGTACCTAACCTTATATATAACTTACTATCTGTGAGAGAATTGGTAAAAGCAGGGTTTGTGGTAACTTTTCAGGGAGATAAATGTTTAATTGAAAAACAAGGTAAAAGAGTTACTGCAAGATTGCATGATGGCTTATATATTATCCATGATAGTCCATTAAATAAGGCCAATTCAGTTTATGAAAATAGAAAGCCTCATGATGAATGTATTCATTTGCTCCATAGACGTATGGGACATTTAAATTTCAAAGTTTTAAAGAAAACTGTTGAGTTATCTAATGGTATAAAATTAAAACCTTGTGCAAGATATTTAAATTGTAATGCTTGCAATCAGGAAAAGAGCAAGGTAATTCCTGCAAACAGGTTAAATGGATTTAAAACCAAGGAACCATTAGAGGTTGTATTTGCTGATCTCATTGGCCCTAAGAAAACCAGTTTAGGTGGAGCCTGTTATATATTGAGCATAGTTGATCATTTTTCTAGATATGGTTTCTGTTATCTGATGAAAACAAAAACAGAAACATATCAGCATTTTGTAAACTGGTTAAGGTTTGTTGAACGAAAAATGAAAAAGAAACTGGTTAGTTTAGTAACAGATAATGGTACTGAGTTTACCAATAAGAGATTTGAAGATATGCTAAAGAGAGCTGGTATTGAACATAAGCGTTCTGCTCCTTTTCGGCCGCAACATAATGCACATATTGAAAGAAGAGGTCAGACATTACAGGCTATGTCTAGAACCATGATTTCAGATTCTGGTTTACCAGAGAGGCTCTGGGGTGAAGCTATAATGTGTGCTAACCATGTTTTGAACAATGTAGTGAATGCAACAACTGGTGAATTGCCATTTACCCGTTGGTATGGTAGGAAACCAAATCTTAGTTATTTGCATACATTTGGTGCACCAGCATGGGTGCATATTCCCACACAAGTAAGGCGAAAGGGACAACATAGAGCACGGAAATTATGTTTTGTAGGGTATGAATCTAATCATAGATCATTTAGATTCTGGGAGCCAGGTACTACTAGAGTATATTGTAGTGCAAGTGCTAAATTCCTTGAGCATGTTGGATGGAGTAAACTGGAACAGGAATACAAGGAACAAGATAGTATTGTTGTTGAGGATCCATTGTTTCCTGATGATTCTGATAAGAATAGTACTGATGATAGGATAGTGAAAGAATCCTCAATAGAGGAACCATCTATGGATGATGTAGAAGATACTTCGATAGGGGAGGAAAAGGAAGAGGAAATTCCAACAACTTGTACTAAATTGCCTAGGAGGTCGACTAGGGAGAGACGTCCACCTGATAGATATCAGGCAAGTATTGTATGCCAGATTAATGTGGAACCGTCTAATTATAATGAACTTAAGCTGTATCCAACAAAGGAACAGGTAGCTTGGCAGGAAGCTATGAATAAGGAATTAAAATCTTTAAAGGATCTTGAGGTATATGAAGATGTAAAGTTACCACCAGGTGAGCGTGCAATAGGTTGCAGATGGGTGTATAAATTAAAGGCTGGTGTGGATGGCACTGTTACCCATAAAGCAAGATTAGTTGCTCAGGGATTTGCTCAATCAGATAAGGATTATGATGAGGTATTTGCACCTAGTCTGAGAGCAAATACATTGAGAGGAGCATTAGTTTGGGCAGCTAAAAATAAATGCATAATTAATCATGTAGATGTCGAAACTGCATATCTACATGCACCTTTACAACATACCATTTATATGAGAAAGCCATTAGGTTTAAAAGATGATGGAAAAAATGATTATTGGAAATTAAAGAAAAGTCTTTATGGTTTAAAGCAATCAGGTTATGAATGGAATAAATGCATTGTAAAAGAATTAGTTTCCATGGATTTTAAAGCTGGTATAGCTGATCCTTGTTTATTTAGGAGAGAGAAAGATGGTTTGATTTCTCTGTTGCTATTATTTACAGATGATATAGCGATTATAACAAAGACTGAACAAGAAGCAAATGATATTGTTTCTGAATTACAAAGAAAGTTCAAGATTAGAAATTTAGGAGAAATTAAACATTATTTGGGTCTTGATATAATGAAGACAAATAGAGGATTCAAAATTTCGCAAGCTAAGAAGATTAGCCAATTGTTAAAAAGATATAACCTGGAGAATTGTAAAACTGCTAAGACACCAATGGATCAGGGATTTACAAATAGTGATACTAAATGTCCTGTGTTTGATAAGGAGATATATCAGTCTCTAATTGGTAGTCTCTCATATTTGAGTAATTGGTCTAGACCAGATATATCTTATAGCGTAAATCAACTGGCTAGATATAATGCTGAACCAAATGAAAGGCATTGGCAAGCAGCTAAACGAATACTAAGATACCTAAAGCACACAATACATTATTCTTTATATTTAGAACCGAGAAATGAATTAGTGTTAACTGCATATGCTGATGCAAGTTTTGCTACTGATGCAATGACTCGCAAATCAACATCAGGTATAGTGGTAATGTTGGGTAATGCTTTAATAGGGTGGAAATCTATTAGGCAACAACATATTAGTTTATCCACTATGGAAGCAGAATTCTCGAGTTTATCATTAATGTGTACAGAATTGGTATATTATAAACAATTGTTAAAGGATATAGGAATTACTGTACAGGAGCCATTTATTGTGTATGAAGACAATCAATCTGCCATTAGTATGGCTAATAGTTTAGCTGTGAAAACAAGGTCGAAACATACTGATTTGAGATATCTGAATGTTAGACAATGTGTTCAAAATAAAATGGTTAAGTTGGAATACTGCATGACTGAACAGAATATTGCAGATCATTTCACTAAAGCGCAAGGTGCAATTAAACACAAAGAGTGTTGTGAAAACTATGGTTTAAAGATGTAAGGTATTATATATTGATCTACCCAAAGGGGAGAATGTTAGGTCTCTGACCATAACTAATATTGGATAGAACAATATATGTCTAGCTTTTAACAGCTATAAGTCTGTTTAGCTTAGGTGTTGCAGACTGCCACAAGAGGGAGCTAGAGTTCACAGCTTATTTCTATGGGTGTCCCTCTCTGTTTGTCTTTGGTCTCTACTACTGAGTGTAGTCTCTGCTACTCATTAGAGCAAGGCCTAGAGTATGTATGCTCTGCATTTCTCTCTGTGTTGTAGTTATGTATTATAGCTGAAATGTATTTGTACTGGATAATACTTGGATTGTCATTATGACTATTAAATGTATGACTTTGGACTGTTTATAGGAACATGCTATTTCTTAAAGTAAACTTTAATTCAAGTTAGTATATCTGTGTGTGGCTGAGTACTTATTCACAACTGATCTCAATCTAAACGTTTCTGTATGCACAACCTTGGTAACACAAGGAATACTCTGCTAATACATTAACAGGCGGCTCTTCTGAAGGTGCTCTCATGTCACTCCTTGCAGTCTCTACCAGATCCTCATATGATACCCAGGTTCCTGGTGGAGTCGTTTCATCTATCTCCCCCATAGTTCCCCGGTATCCCATCTGGGATCGGCCCGTTCTCATTACTTCAATCTCAGGGGCGCCCTATGAACCTTGGTAGACTTCGTTGCCCCGCCATTGGATTGTGGTTGGCAACCTTTGCTGACAATTCCTCTGTCCGAGAACCATTGGCACTTGCAGCTTCCCCCGTCAGGGTAGCCCTATGGGTTGGTTCCCCTGGCAGGGTGGTTGTGCGGTTGCAGTGCCCACTTTTGTTCCGGGGTTGATTCCTCTCTTACTTGTGCACCTAGGAAATTGTTCTCCCTGGTTTCTGCCACAATCCACTTCGCGATTCTGAAAGTACGTGGTGTCTGCTGAACATCAGGCGCGCTTTTGGACGTTTACTGGCAACGGCCTCTAGCTTCCGACAGACTGTGGCGCTTGTTGTCTCCTTTCAGCCCTCTTCCGTGGGCCAAAAGGCATCCTCCTCCACAGTGGGTCATTGGCTTCATGCGGCTATTTCTTTGGCCAATGGAGGATTGTCATTACCTCGACCTCCTGGACTGGTGGCTCCTTTCACATGCAGTTTGGCCACCTCCACTGCATGGAATACCCATGCGTCCATCGGGGAGGTTTGCCGTGCAGCCGCCTGTTCTTCCCCGACCCCGTTCGTCTGTCACTGTAATCTGGATATGTTTCACCTCTGAGGAGGGGGCCCTTGGATGAAGGGTATTGCGCCAGGTGGGGCATGACAGTGGGGGGTTCCAGCCAGGTTTAGGTGGCCCGCCCAAGGGACACGGTTACTTTGGTATGTCCCATTCTTGAAGGCTAGCTCCACCCACTATGGAGAAGGGACGTTGGTACTCACCTGATACGTCCTTTCTCGTAGGGTGGAGCTAGCCTCCAAGTCCCGCCCTTATGTTGGGTGTGACTGGCATGTCATTTTTCGTTCCTGTTTATCTGTTGTCATCTTGACTAGTTTTCTTCTTTTCATGTGTTGAGGACTTGACTGGTTTTTCTGGAATGCACGCTAAGTCTGACCTTCGTCCCTCGTTAAAAGAGGGGGTGCTAAACCAGAGAGGTCATATTTACACTTTTTAGACTCGGTCCTGATTAGCTAGAGGGCATATTTAACCCATTCTTGGAGGCTAGCTCCACCCTACAAGAAAGGATGTATCAGGTGAGTACCAACGTTCCTTTTCAATGCTTCCTTCCTGTGGCTGTTCCAGCTTCAGTCCGGCACGCAATGGCCATCTTTTCCTCTCCGTCAGGTTTCAGAGCCTTCTCTGGATCAATCAGGGAGTTAGTGGGTTCCCTGAGATCAGCTCTCTTTGTTCATCACTCCTTTGAGGTGATTTCAGATCTAAATGGACCTCCCGGCGGTCCGAATTTTAGTGCTGTCCTTGGAGTCCCAAGGGATGCGTTGTCTCACCGTGACATCATCCACACACCCCTAGAAGCCCACCATGCATGCTGATTGGTTCTGACTTCTTGCTGGGAAGTGGAGCAAAGCAGGGCACATTCCAGTGGAAAATATTAAAATTTGCTGACAAAGAACACCTATGTAACCACAGCTGAACAACAGACATATATATTCCCTCACATGCAGTGCTCTTCTAGACTTTAGGGACAGTGAAATTTCAAAGGCCAGATGCCACAGCACAAAATACTCTTCTCCTGGGTCCAATCAGATGATATTCCTTTGTGGATAGGATGCACAACATGCCCTTCCTGCATCAGATTCGATAGATCAGATCATAGGTCCCAAAGGGTCTCATGGCCCAGGACTCAGACTCAGATAAATCTGCCTCTGCTGAATCAAGTGGAATGCCATCCTCAGCAGAATACCAAACAGGAATCATCTGAGTTTGATTAAATATAGGTACCATGAGAACATTTAGAGAAAACTAAATGTTCTCATTTCTTAAGCTACTTGTTCTTCAGTTAAAGATGAAAATTGGTTGACATTGACTAAAAGGATGGTTAATTGTAGGTCATAGTTTATTTGAATTGAGTTTGTTCTCACTCCACCCTCTGAGGGAGGAGAACATAACATTTGTTCATTTAAAAATGTATTACATCAGAGTAAAACTGATTTTCCAAGCAAACTGTTTGAAAGAGGTCATGATTCTGGTAGGCAACCAAATTCATCCTCTTTTATTGAATGTGGGGAGGGACTGGAGGGGGCTTTCTATTTTTCTATTTTTAATCAATAATGTTCTGATTGTTTATAAGCATTGGGCTTCTCCATTAATGTTTTGATACTGAATTGAGAGTAATATTTTATTGCGGAAACGTTGGCTGATGAGGGGTTATTAATATATAAGTTACACCTTCATTCTGAAGGAAATTCAGTTGAATTGCCTATTTTCATCAACACTTCTAAGTGACTTAGGGCATCAGATGAACTGCTGTAGAATCATTTTGCAGAAAATTGAATATTATTCCAAGATTTTATGGCTTTTCTGAAGATGCTCCTCAAACACCTGCAAATCTGAAATATTACTGCTATTTTTCTTCCATTTACAGGCAAATTCAAGAAGAGACACTGATAGTGATACCAGTTGTCAGAGTACATGGAATATTCTATTGTTTATATCTGTCTTCTCCTAGTTCTTTGAGCAGGTTAGCTTACAGAAAACAAAGACAGGCAATACGCATTTTATTAGCAGATCAGAGAGTTTCTTAGATTGTGAAACAAGCTATTCTTTCTTTTATTGTGCATTACTCTCTGACGTTGTGGAAAAGGAGCTTTTCCAAGAGGCAACTAGACTTTCTGGTTTTTCTTTGAAGACGTTTCACTTCTTATCCAAGAAGCTTCTTCAGCTCTGTAGACTGTTTATCACCAATGCTCATTTTTAAAAGAATTTTATTAAGTTGAAGTAAAAACACTTGCTATGTTTAAAGTAGCACAATGGAAGTTCTTTGGAGACTGACGTGGTGTGCTTTATTCATCCCTGATATTTTCTCTGTGAAAGAACTACAAGAGGAGTATTTTGAATTTCTTGGTGGTGATGATCTTGAAGTTAATTTGCCAACATTTTAGAAGATTAATGTTTTCAAATAGAACTAGTGCCCTTGCTCCAGTGGTGGGTTCCTACCAGTGCGGTCCACTCTATAGCACCGGTAGCGGTCCACTGGTGACATCACAGTACCGGTGCGGTCGGTTGCCAGTGCTTGGGTGCCGCCATTTTTTTAAAAAAAAAATTTGATTTTTTTAAAAAAAATTTCTTATGCGCATGCCCAAAAGCCGAACTTCGGGCACTGTGTATATGCTGCCTTCCTACCCCACAGTGAGTCCAAGCAGGGGAGGATGGCTGAGGGAGCGCATGAGACGCTGAAAGAACGGGCGGCAGGACCTATCTCAGTTCCCCTCCCTTCAGCAGTCCGAGAAGCCACGAACGCGCGGTGATGATCCCAGGCATTTTCGCATGTTCGAGGCTTCTCGAGCTGCTGAGGGGAGAGGGAACGGGCGGCAACAGCCTAGGATCATCGAATGGGGAGAAGCATTCAGGCCGGATGGAGCCTCCTAGAAGAACTGATGCCGCGGACTTGCTGCTCTCTCTGCGGGGGGCTGCATTGCGGGTGGGCAATGCCCCCTGTTTCTCTGGCCGCTGCCAAGCTCCCGAGGCCCACGCCCACCCGGTCACATGGCTGGCAAGCCACACCCACAAAATAAGCCATGCCCACAGAGTGGTAGTACAAAAATTAGGAACCCGCCCCTGCCTTGCTCTGTTCATCCCAATTAGCCTGCAGATGAAACAGCTGTAGGCTTGGAGAGGCCAATCAATATTGACCAGGTTCTAGCAGAGAGAAAAGGCAAGTGGGGTTCTTGCAAAGAATCTACAGTTGATTTATTTTTAATAAAAATAAAGGGCAGTGAAGTTTAAGGAAAAGAATGGATATCAGCAAAGGGACAAAAGGTTTGCCTGATTTTAAACAGGATGTTCAGAATTATCCTGTGTGCACAATAACCAACAAGTTGTTTCTAAAATCAAGGACCACCTTCTAAATAGACCTCTTTGGCTGGTCATTTAAACCTTTTCTTTCTTGGTTGGTTAAGAAAAAGCCTCCAACCGTGCCAATAATTTTTGATTAAAAGGATCACTAATCTGATTGATTGTACTAAGCCTTGATTTTTTTTAACCATCTTTCAGCACAATCTTATCCACAAGGCTATTTGAAAATGTCATTATCTTGTATGCAGTGCCATCCTAGTATTCTGCTGTTCTCCCAGAGCTCATAATAAAATATGCTTATATGTTTATTTTTCTTTTCCAGGAAGAAATACTTTATTTGTGAATGGATTTCCATTTATATAGTCTGATTTCAAACATGACAGAGGAAAATATATATTATACCTTAGTAAATGAATTTACCATCTGGTCAACTTGCATTTTGGAAGGATGTGCAGGCTTTATTGTATATCCCTTAACTTTGATAGTAATTCTGATAATTTTATATTATCCCCTTGTTTTTGCACTTTTTCTAATGTGTTTCTACAATGCGATACTTTTTGTATGGAAAAAAATTGGCAATCTGCCAGATGATATCGACAGCAAAAAATGGGACAAGCCAAAGCAATTTTTGGCACTGGCAGCTAAGTGGCATGGAAAAATACTGCACAGTAAGTATAACTTAATTCACTCTTTAGGCTGGGATGAGGAACTTACTATCACTCATAGGCAACATTCTTCTGGCCAACCATAACCAGCAGTCATGTGTATCTTGGAGCTGCAACTGAATCTAATAGAATTTGAATGGAAATTTGAATGAGGATGTAAAGTGTCAATTTATGTATAATTCATTTTTGTAAAAATGCTTCAGCAACTACTCAAGAAACTCCCTTATTTCTGTGCTGAAAAACTGGATGAAGAAAGAGTTGACTTAATCCTTTAGTCAGCAGAGTAATTGCAGGCATATTTTTAAAAACTAAAAAGACAAACTTTATATATAACCATAGACTACCAGAAATATTTAGTACATGTTGGGGTCATTATATTCCTAAAATTAATAAATAAAATAAATTATAAAAATAAAAATGAATAATGTTCATGTCTAGTGGTACAAAACATCAAAAAGCAAATATGAACATTCCCGAGAGGAAATGTAAAGTCCAAAGATTTCAGACTTTTCAGTAACTGTTTAAAAGTTGATGCATTTACATTTTATACTAACCCATCATTTATCATGGTTTTGGCATGACACAATATAGACATTATACATTTTATATGTCTGTTAATTATTCTGAAAAAGTAAGCAGAATGCCAAAATTGTCTTTTAAAAATGTTTTACAATGGCCAAAATAACCTAAGATTGTATTGAGATATTTCAGATAAAAGATAAGCTTTTATGTCAGTTTTAATTGGTACGAATCTAAGGGACTTATAGGAAATTAGAAGGAATATGTCGGGTCACAAAGGTAATAATACCCAAATCTCAGGAGATTCTGATTGATGTTGATGTTCTGATTGATCAATGCGACAGCGTATTGTTCTAGAAATGACATATGATTTAAAATATTTAGCTTCACAAGTAAGCTAAGAAAGCTAAGAAAAAAGTGATTTTTCTATATGATCTTCTTTTCTTTTTGAGGAGATCCTTGTGAAAAATATTGAACCCATTTCATTGTTCCACCATTAACAGGTTATGAGGTTTCTGGAGTAGAAAATCTACCAAAAGAACCAGCGATCATTGTTTATTACCATGGAGCCCATCCAATAGACAACTATTTTTTTTCCCAGGAGATTTATAGACTGACTGGGAAATCCTTGTATTGTGTGATAGATCATATTCTTTTTTCTCTACCAGGTAAAAAAAAATACTATATGTTTAGTTTTAATTATTTTCAAAAGATATTGATTCACTGACTTGGGAAGTCCAACTTTTCTTCTTTAAACTCTTAATTGATTAATCATGGTGGGGAAAAACATGTTTTCTTTTACTAGCGACAATTGAATGATTTTTTAGGTCTGCTTTTGCAGGACTAAATCTGTTCCTTGCACTCCATTACGCTGTTCATCCCACAAGAGAAAAGAGTGTAAACCTTCTGAAACAAGGGCACCAGCTGATAGTTGCACCAGGAGGACTGCGAGAGCAGAACTATGGGAATAACCATTACAAACTAATATGGGGAAAACGGAAAGGATTTGCTCATATAGCTATAAATGCAAAAGTGGTGAGTCATTTGTCATTACATCCTTTTCCTAGTGTTGCTGTTAATTGCAATATGTATTGGTAAATGCTATGCTTCAATTTCATATCATGCAATTGTTTTTTACTAGTTTGCAAATGAACAGAAAGGTGAATGCAATCCCCAGTCAAATTTGACAGACCAGGAAATGGCAAATCTGTCCTCTGTAATGCTCCAAAAATTTGGTTTCTTTACACATACTTCTATTATCCATATCTGTCGCTTTCGTATAATATTTATGGATTTTGTTTTGATTGGTGACATTTTCCATTAGTATAGTGTTTCCCTATTCTAATTGCAATATTATTTTCTCTTCTTTTTCTTTTTGTTATTCACATGCTAGCTACATCCCTAGTTCATCTAATTCATTTAAGCTTGTTCACAATTATTTTCACTCAAGAAATAATATTTTGGAATAACTGTTCCTTTTATCTGTATTAAATTTTCTTATATAAACGCTTTCTAACCTTTTGCCAAAAATGTCTAAGTCTTTAAAACCATTTGTATTCCAAACCATATAACACATCAAGTGGGATTTATCTTCTGTGTTCAGAAATTCTCTCTTTAGCTTTAAATAAGTTATATCTGGAATTGGTTAAGAAATGAGATTTGTGTGAACTTTGCATACATATATGATAAATGACGGGTGGTAAGCCTGACTGCATGGTCTCAAATCCCAGCCACTCAGCTCATAAGCCAATCACAAAAGCTTCAGTCCTTGCAGTCTGTTCATAAGAACTAGCTTTCTGGAGTGCAAGTGGCCATCTTGTGATGTCTCCTGTTTCTGGACAATCTTTGCAGCCACAATTTGCCATCTGGTATACATTTGTAGATGAAATATGAAATATACCCTGATTTATTTCTCCTCCATGAAGGAATAACCTATTCCCCACCAAAATCTTAATTAAAAGATGGTCACACTATGTCACTTTCCTAGAATTAACTGTGAAAGAGAAAGGGACAGATGGAAAGTAGATCCATGATGATCCCTCTCCTATAGGAAACAGTGAAACCCAGCATTTGCCAAAGGATGCTGAGTGCGATCAGATGCATGATGTTAGATTGTGGGCAAGGATCACAGGAAACAGACTTCATAACAGCTCTTTTACTCAGCTCACTCAAGTAACCAGCAAAACATGGTCTGACAGCTAGCTCTTTTATAGAGGGCTGTCAGACACAACAACCAATAGTGTATGAGCATTCAAACACATGACCTGGGTGGCAACAGTTCAGGTAGAGTTCAACTAAAAACATAACAACTTACAGTTCAGTCAGATGTTGTCTAGTCAAAACAAGTTTAGGGTTAAGTTAGAGATCAGTCAGAACACAACACATGAGAATTCAGCACTGAAGAAAGAATGAAGGATGACAGTTCAGCATGTCAGAAGCTGAATTCAAACTACATTTAGCAAGGTAGTGCAACTGTTGCAGTGTTTAAAATCTCAGAAGCAAATAGCTGATAGGAAGTTAAAAGATGCAATGATCTTAGCAACATAGATCGTCAATGTTAATTTTTCCAAGTGATCTTTTAATATGTCTAGTTTATGTCCGAACAATACGTTTAATTCCTTTCATGTACAGTGACTAAAATAGTCTCATTATTTGTTTCTTTTGTTTTTTCTAGCCAATCATCCCTGTATTTACACAAAATACTAGAGAAGGATATATAACATATGGAAATATAAGTAAGTAAAACTTTATGTATTCTCAGAAATATTATTATTTTTAGGCTGTTTTTTTTTCAACTGGAAAACCTTTACTTTAGTAAGTTCCAATACTGCTACTAAAAATTGCTAGTATTTAAATAAAGGTTTCTAGAAAGACTAATACATAACTCTTTGCAGGCTGCTAATATGTGTTTCTGAAATTTTCTAAATCTTGTACCCAGGACCAATGAGATGGTTATATGAGCGAACACGATGGTTCACCTTTCCATTATGTGGAATGTTTCCAGTTAAACTTATAACCCATATTGGAAAACCAATTCCATATGATCCAGATATAACTGCTGAAAAATTAGCTGAAAAAGTAAGTTTTATTCCCTATTATAAGGGAATAAAATATACATTCAGATTCCCACTTTGTTCATGAAATTATAACTCTATAGTAACAGTTATTGGAATACACTACTTAGATATGCAGAATTATAGTTGAGTGCTTGGTACCTAACTGTCAATGTAAGACTATCATCCATCCATCACTGTTTAAACATCACTTATTCAAACTATTCAATATGGCTAGCTGCATACTTAAATGAAAACATTTGTCATACTAAAGCCCCAAGAACAGCTACACTTTCTAGGTTGTTTTCAATGGCAGCTTCACATAGAAGTAATGAAAACATTTTGAGAAACGACAAAGGCAGGAATCACTGTCTGAAGACCTAGTCCAAGAATAGGTATAGCTTTCATATCTGTTGAAGACTGTTTAGGGCAAGCTTCAATCTCCTGATCGAGCAGAAGCTGCAGTCCAGAAGTAGCCCAATTGCATACCAACATTTTTTGTATGACTGTAACCATGTCAAGATCAGTAGACAAAATTTTCATGCAATCAGATGATTTAAGTATAATAATAAATCTGCCTTGCTGGGATTCAACTCTTAATTCTTTCCAGTCCTTCACAAATCCAAGCAGCAATCAAGACTTCCATGTATCTCCTGTTCAGCCTGTAATGCTGGTAAACATCACCGCATTAATGATAAGAGTCCCCAGATTGTTGAATGACAAAGTGATTCAACTCAGTCACATTTGTAGCATTTTATAACCCTTAGAGCACCTTTCTATGTGTCCTGTCTCTTTATTTCTCTGATCAATGGAATGGAGTATCATTCCTTAGAGGAAAAATGGGCTGGACACAGAATGCAAGAGGGAAGCTCAGCTGTGAGATTTATAGGGTCACATAGCCTATAAAGCCATAATCAAATTCCTTTGGGATATGCACTTTCTGAAAAACCAGATATTGTGGCATCTAAACTGAGATTCACATATTCAAGTAAATGCTGAGTCCAGACAATTGTGGTTTACTCAACAAGCTACAGTAAGGAGCAAATTAAACAAAAGGCATCCAGGTTCTATTTTCTTTTTTTAATTATACTACTGAATGCAAGCATAGAAGTAGTTCTACATTGTATATACACCATATGATTTAACCCAAAGGAAAAATGTGATTTATCTGATTATGTACAGTATGGCATCAGTAGGAATAGGAAAAAAATTCTTTGCCATAAATTGGAATTTTACATATACAGTATGTTTAAATATGTAGTCTGTTCTATAGAAGAGTAAATATCTTTTAGTTCTGAAATGTTCTCTCTATTGTTCCTGAAACATAAATCTAATTATATCACCTTTTTTCTTTCTTTTCCGCATCCCACCCCACCTCATGCCACTCCACCTTTCCAACAGACTCAAAGGGCAATAGAGGCTTTACGGAACAAACACCAGAAAATCCCAGGAAGCATATTGCATGCTTTTAGGCAACGCTTTGAGATACGTAACAAAGAAAAACAGTGATATAGCAACAATAATCTCTGTAGATAACATATATGTATGTTTAGATAATACATGTGTATGTATAATTTTCTGTTCCGCGAGGCACTTTTGTTAAAATAAATGAAGATGCAAGAATATATGTTTATTTCAATATGTTTAAATTCCCAACAGCAGATTAAATTTCATTTGACAATATCAAAGTTTTACATGATGATCATTCCACAGTCTTATGAATTATGTTTGAATAATCCTTGTCACATCACACTTGTTGAGGAGATTAGTTGAAGAGATCACCGTTGCTCAAGGGATGTCCAGTTGGGGGCTCGTTCATGTTCCTGGTCTCAAATGCAGGCTTGCTAACCTCCAATCCAGTGTCCTAACCATGAGAACCACTCTTTTCCAAGAAATCCCGGTGAACTGCAAATGACTGGAGGAGATCTGTGAGAAAAATAATTAAGCAGGAATCCAGATTAAGAACAACATAAACAGATTTATTATTTCTCTTTGATCAAAGGTCCCCATACTTGGACAGAAGACAGAACTTCTAACACAAATAGAGGCAAAGGCCATTATCCAGAAACATGGATTTATACAGAACTTACTCCTCCCATTCTCCTCACATCATATCATCCAACCTCCCATTATGTAACATCCCAACACAGTGTTTACAACCTAGGAAAAAACACAGAACATCCATCATTCTGACAGCTCCACACTTCCTCTCTCTCTGTGTGAACCTGAGCATTCTCATGAGCTCATTTCCCACATAACAACAAAAGAGAAAAACATTTCCGTATCATCACTTCCTCTCTTCTACATTCCCAGAAAATGGTACAAACATATCCTGTATAAGAGCTGATATACATAAAATACATTTTGTTATACAATATGATTTTCATTACAAATGGATTCAAAATGGTTATGCTATGGCTCTTATTACATGTCTTATTTAACAAGAATAAATTCATATTTCTCACAAGATCTACTGTTATTCCTATCTGCAAAAAGGAAGAAAAGGAAACTGCAAGAAATATAAACCAGTCACTCTGACTTCCATACTCTGGAATTTTTAGACTACATACTGTGAGCATGAAGAGATTTATCATTCAACATAACTACAAGAAACCTGATTTGTCTTGTTTATTTTTTTCAGATAGCAGACTTTAAGAATTTTATAAAGATAATATATCTTGATATTTGTACAAAGCAGCTGACAGAGTATTTCATTCCGACTAGTAGATTACTAATGTATAGGCTGCATAGAGACTAATTGGCTGCATTGCCAACTTGAAAATTGTCCATCACTCATCAAAGTTGAGTGAAAAATTGAGCAACAACATACAAGATTCAATTGAGGCTCCTGTACTTTTCAATGTATTAATGACTTAGATCAGGGGTGTCTAACTCGATTTCATTGAGGGCCGCATCAGGCTTGTGTTTGACCTTGCGGGGCCAGGGGAGCCATGGCCAGGGTGGGCATGGCCAGTTCGATGTCACTTGTGTCAGGGGGTGTCTGTGGTGGCCAGAGCACTCTGCCAGTGAAAACAGGCCCTCGCAAGCTTTGTTTTCGGCTGCAACGGCCTCCTGCAACCCTCTGCCAGCAAAAACGGAGCCTGGGGGGACTGCGCACAGCCCTCCTGAGCTCCATTTTCACTGGCAGAGGCACTGCAGGCAGTCCTTCACTGTTTCTAGGGTGGTCTCAGATTTTAGAGAGCTGTGGGCCGAATCCGGCCCCCAGGCCTTGAGATTGACACCCCTGATTTAGATGAAGAGTGCTTGTCAAATTTACAAATAACCCAAACTGGGTAGGATAATTAATACCTAGAAGACATAAACAAATTTCACAACAATAAGGCACAGAAATAGCTGAAAATGAAATTTAGTAGATATTAATACAAATGTATGCAATAAAGAAACAGAATTCACAATCACCCCAAATAAGGGGTGGGCAGATTCACTTGGTTGCAAACTGACTCTAAGACAAGTTACTGTAAGTTACTTCCTTACAAGAAAGTAACAGGCAGCAGAGAGAAAGAAGAGCTGCTTAACACATTCTTTGCATCGGTCTTCACGCAAAAAGAAACTATATCCCAACCTACCAAAAAACATAAATGTAAAAGACAGACTAGAAATAAAAGTTAAAATAAGCAAAAAAATAGTAAGAGAACACCTGTCTGATCTTGATGAATACAAATCACCGGGACCTGATGGATTACATCCCAGACTTCTAAAGGAGCTAGCAGATGTCATCTCAGAACCACTGTACCAGGTGTAGGTTCTAACTTACCTCGCTTCCGGTTTGCTTCCTCCTGCGCCGTGTGGGCGCACTGCATGGGAGCGCACACGCTTTGGCGAGCGCATGCACAGTGCAAAAAATTCAAAAAATTCAAAAAAACCCAAAACAAGATGGAGACGCATGCACAGTGCCGGAAACTCTGCTTCTGTGCATGCTCAGAAGAAAAAAACCTGGAAAAAAATTCCAGAAAATAATTCGAAAAAAAAATCTGAATTGTTTTTTTAAAAAGATGGCGGCACCCACGGACCGGCACCGACCAAACCGGTTCCTTGACATCACCGTGATGTCTCCAGCGGTTTGCTACCAGTTCGGGTGAACCGGTCTGAACCGGGAGGAACCCACTTCTGCACTGTACCACATATTTCAAAAATCTTGGAGCAATGGAGAACTACCAGAAGAAAAGAGCTGATGTGGTTCCCATCTTCAAAAAAGGGAAGAAACAGACCCAGGACTTTATGGGACAAACACCAGAAAATCCCTGGAAGCATATTGCATGCTCTTAGACAAGACATATAACATAAAGTGATAACAACCACTATCTTAGTAGATAATATATATGTATGTATATTTAACACAACTGCCTTATTATTTAAATTTAAGATGATTTAAAATTTGCACCTCAGCTTTATGGTGTTGACACCAAAACCTGGTTTGAGTAGCTAAGAATGTCTAAAATTATTAAATCTTTTTTTCAAAGTTTTGCATTTCAGCAATGATTAATTAGAACAGAGGTGTCAAACTCAAGGCCTGGGGGCTGGATTTGGCTCGCAGGGTGCTTAGATCTGTGTAGAAATCACAGACACGGAAACATGATTTCTTGAACAAAGCTTGTCCAAATTAGGGATCTCTCTGAGGGAGCAGCTTCATGTTCAGAAGCTCTCCTTTTGGACTTGCAGCTTTATTATTTATAACAAGTTTCTTGTATGTACAAGTATAAAAGATTAACTTTACTAACATAGTTATAATGAATAAATGGTTAATATGTGACACATAGTATACAGACAACATCCTATCAAGGTATGATTGCTAAATAAACAGAAGAGTATCTAATTAGTTTTTTGCCTTAGACAAACAGGAGGGTTTTAATTACCTTAGGTAAACGGAAGCTTGAACTAATACTTATTTCTTTAAACTAATCAAAGGAGTGGGTTGCCTAGTTAAGCACGTAGGCTATATCATATTTTAGCCAAAGGACATTCCACATTCTTGGCATCTGATAGTCCACCCACATTGCACAGGCTATATCATTTTTAGCCAAAGGGCATTCCATATTCTTGGCATCTGATAGTCCACCCACATTCCACTGTCTTTTATTTAATCGAAAGAAATATCTTCACACTCAGATTGTTCATCAATTTGCTCATATTGTTGTAATTGTTTATATAATACATGAGCCTGAGTTTTATGTAAAGTATAATTTTGTTGCTTAGGGGTACAATAAGAAATAATAGAAGGTAGACATTTCATAAAACAGCAAAAGCAAATAAGTATAATAAAAATACCAAGGGCATACTGAACAATAACTCTGATCCATCCAGTTGGAAGCCAGGACCATAAGCCATCCTACCAAGCAGGTAATACATCCTTTCGAATCTGGGAAGCCAATTCTTTTAAGGTATCTAATTGATGTTTTACAATTTGAGATTTATCAGAGATATTAAAACAACACATATGTTTACAGCTTCACAACCCAAGTGGTGTATTAACAATAAAAAATATATAGCAGCTCTATTGTACAGAATTGCATGTCGAAGTTCAACCTGTTCTTGATTTAATGCTGCAATAGCTAAAGATGTAGCATTGATGGTTTTTGCTAAAGAACAGGCAAGGCAGTGAGCAATTCGTTGATTGAGAATTGCTAAGGCAGGCACACCAACTATGGATACAGCAAGGGAAACGTATTTAGCTTCATTGAGAAGAAAGACTTTGCTGTCACATGATTCATCAAGAGGTATAGAAGATCTTCTGGAACGATGAATGATATCTTCCTTTGTAGGTAAAACAGCAGTAAGATGACTTAAACAACACTGGTTTCAGATAAATTAGCAGGAATATAATTAAAAGTCCGTTGGCCACATGTAAAAAACCAACCAGCAGGAAGTATAATATGTGCATAATTAAAAGATATGTTTTAATATTGAGAGCAATTCCATGAAGAAATTCCAGTGGGTATACAGATAGGCTTTGCAGGGGAAGTAGTACAATTCTTAATATGGGCACGTGTAATATTATCTCCACTTGCTACATAAGGTGTAAAAAAGGAGGCAGCGTGAACAGGAAGAATTCTAGTAACAGGACCCCAATTTGTAGAATGTTCGTAATGAATTTGATTACTATCTAAAAACATACTTAGTGATGTTTTCTTAAGAATTACAGAAAGAGGAGTACAAACAGGAATCAAACAATTACCAAGCAGCATATGCATATCTACAGTTTCACTTAAACAAAAGTTAGACACGTTGGCTTGTTTTGCTAGATGTGTCCACAAATTGTATATAAGACGTTGATATAAATCATGGGTTACAACGGGAGGCTCCACTGCTAGTGAAGGAAGGAAAAGAGTGAAAATACAAACAATGAGAAGTGAATTGGCAGTGATAACCGCAAAGATGGCACAGCATAAATTCTTGGGAGTTTCTGATGTGTTCTGTTCCCGTAAGATCTGCTGAGCTTGTGATGTTGTCTTCTTCACTGCTCCCCATGTCACATTGGGTGCTCGAAGGTATCGTGCTGGATGAAGGGGGTGCTCTGCTTTCTGTAGTTCTGGTATCGGATTGCTGGAACTCTAATGCCACACCATCATGTGCTGGATGCACACACTTAGCTGGAACCCACACTGGACCTGTAGGAGTAAGCACAGCTGCAAAACCCTGTCCCCAGGTTATTAATGGTACAGGCCCTAACCAGGTTTTGTCTGGTAGAGCTCAATAATAAACCAATGGTCTGGGCAATGGGCCTTGATGCCTAAAATGATGCTCATAAGCTGTCAAATTGTGAAAAGAAATACTGATTTGATTAAGAGTAAATAAAACTTTACTTACTTGTTGTTGAATATTTGCAAGGCATGGAGTACGGAATTTCACTCCTTTTAATTGTTTTTCTAAATATTGTTTGAAAGTGTGATGAGAGTGTTCAATGATCGCTTGACCAGTAGAATTATAGGGAATACCATGAGCAAGAACAATGTTCCATGTGGAACAAAAATCAAGAAAAGAAGTAGAAGTGTAAGCAGGAGCATTATCAGTTTTAAGACAACGTGGTCTTTCAAGGGCAGTAATGGCAGAATATAGATGTGATATAACATGAGAAGATGTTTCACCATGCTGAGGGGTTGCCCAAAGAACATCAGAATAAGTATCCACAGAAATATGAACATATTTCCACGGAGATAATTGAGGGACATGAGTCATATCCATTTGCCATAAATCATTGGATTGTAAACCTCTAGGATTAACATCAGAATGAGGAATATTAGAAAATCCAGCACAATGGGGACAAGCAGCAACAATTTGTTGTGCTTGTGATAGAGAAATACCACAAGATTGAGCCAAACCTCTAGCATTTTGGTGAAAGAATTGATGGCTTTGAAATGGATCAGTAAAGAGTGAATATAAGGTAGAATGTACAGCACGATCGACATAATTATTACCTTCTGATAGAAATCCTGGTAAGGCAGAATGACTTCAAATATGTGCTATGAAATAAGGGTGCTGTCGCTCCTGAAGAAGTTGTTGAAGAGTGAGGAAAAGAGCCATAAGGTTAGCATCAATCCCAGGTGCTAAGTAAACTCCAGGGAGATTATGAACTAACTGACAAACATAATGAGAATCAGAAATAATATTAACAGCACTAGAAGAAAATTGCTGAAAAGCTAATATGACAGCTGCTAATTCTGAGCGTTGAGGTGTACTTTGAGGAAGAGTGTATTGTGTTTTCCATTCCAAAGAAAAATCATCCTGAAAAGCAATCGCACCTCTAGTTTTTCCTCCATCTGATGGTAGGAGCATTTTTCAAAGGCATAAATGATTGTAAATTAATCAATTGTAAAGGTGCAGAAATAGTTAAAGTAAGACAGGGATCTTTGGGAAGGTGAAAAGTAATTTCTCCTACAAAATCTGCCAAGGCTATTTGAAAAGACAAAACTGTCTGAAATGCAAATTCAAATTCAGATTTAGAAATAGGAAAAATGATTTTTATAAGATCCTGGCCAACTCTAGCGAGTGCTCGTGTGCGACCAATTGCACAGAGCTCAGCTAAAGCCTGAGAATAAGGATAAATATTTTGATGAGAACCATGAGATAAATATAACCATTCTACAAGATAAATTTTTTGTAAAGATAACACAGCCAATACGCCAGTAGGCATTTGGGGTGTTGGCAAAAGTAATAAGCTCAGACCTTGCATATGGGAAGGTATTCTATCTACAAATTGTGTTGTTAATGCTTTATTTATTGTTTGAACAGCTTGACTAGCTTCCTGAGGGATTGAGATGAGATCACTAGGATGTTTAGCTTTAGTCAATAAAGTAAATAATGGACTTAATAGGGAAGTAGGCAATTTAAAGAAACGACGTACCCAATTAATAGTTCCCAGCAATTGTTGTAACTGAATTAAAGTAATAGGAGTTTTGATTTGTAATTGTGGGATAACTGGTGCAGCATAAGATTGAGACATCTTATGTCCTAAGTACAGGCAAGGAGCTTGCAGCTTAATTTTTTCTGGTGCAATGTTTAATCCATAAGGGAGGAGACTATGCACCAAATAAGACATCCAATTAGGTGGAATACTATGAGCAGCTATTAGGATATCATCCATATAATGATATATTAGCGCTTGTGGATGAGTAATGCGAAAATCAGTTAAAGCTTGATCCACATAGAATTGACATAAAGTAGGACTATTTAGCATGCCTTGCGGCAAAACTCTCCACTGATATCGCTGTGTAGGTTGAGAATTATTTAAAACTGGCACTGTAAAAGCAAATTTCTCTTTATCTTTGTCACATAAAGGTATGGTAAAAAAGCAATCTTTCAAATCAACTACCATTAATTGATAATCATTTGGAATCTCCTGTTCCTCGATTAATATCCCTACCCCCTGCAGGGGTGAGATGAGGAATAATTATCAGTAAAGCAGGAGCAGTATTTTTAGATAAAGTTTGAGGCAAATTGGCCCACAATTGTACATATATAACACCTGAATAGTCAGCATCAATTTCACCAGGTATTATTAAAATTCCTTTTCCCCCATACTAGAACGAGGGAGGACTAGTCCAACATAGCCAGGTTTTAAAGGACCAGATAATTGAGTAGGGATAATTTGAACTTCTCCTGGAAATTTAAAGTCAACATCTTATTGAAGATATAAATCCAAGCCTGCACTCAACTTAGTAGCTGCTTTAGTATTATCAATAGTTAATGGCTTGGAGTCTCTGTTTGGACCAGGGCCAGAGACCTGCCCGTCAGACAGTTTCCTAACTGACATTCATTAGCCCAATGAAATCCTTTCCCACATTTTGGACATTTTGTACATGGTCGTGTTTTAACTCCAGACATAGAACTTGTCTGAAAATTACTACCCCCACCAGGAGCTCTACATTCTTTCTTAAAATGCTCCTGTTTACCACAGTTGTAACAATTTCCTTGGGGTCTATTACCTTGCCGCATGGCTGCAGCTAACAATTAGCTTGATAGCTAGGGGAACCTATATCTTGACAAATTTTAATCATTTCAGCCAATTCAGGGTCCTTGCCCAATCCTATGATAGCTTTCCTGTATTCAGATGTGGCATTCTCTTTAGCAAGTTTCATAAGTAATTCAGTTTGTGCCTCTTGGTTATCAATCTGATGCTTTAAAGCATCCTGCAAGCAATTGATAAAGTCAGTGTATGCTTCATTAGGTTTCTGTCGAATGCTTGAAAATGTTTGGGCTGGTTTACCAGCAGATGGGACCTTCTGAAAAGCCTTAAAGGCGCACTCAGAAGAAACTTCCAAAGTTGGTGCAGGAAGAACAATTTGAACATCTACATTAGCAAACTGACCTGACCCATATAATTGATCTGGGGTATAGTGACTTCCTGAGGCTGCTCCTCGGATAAGACATTGATGTCTATATTCACTATCCCAGACTACATATTGAGCTGGCGTAAGAAGCATTCGAATGATAGTTTTCCAATCTTCTGGAGTAAGAATATGATTTCTCATAGTAGCTTCTAACATCCCCTAAACATAACTACTTCCAATACCCATATCCCTTATTCCTTTGCGTAATTCTGTCAAAATTAGGATATGATAAGGGTCGATATTCAACTACATTTCTTCCCTGAGCATCAAGTTGTCCTGTGACATAAACTGGACATACAGCAAGCATTTCAGCAATTTCATGAGGACCACATTGTCCTTTTTCTAATTCTTCCTCTAGCATTTTACAAATCAGACCAGTATTTTTTATTACTGGAGAAGATTCAGGAGATGACATTGGAGCCTTAGGAGGGACAATTTGCAAAGTACTATATGGAGGAGGGGGATCTTTAGTAAGTTCAGCCATCATCTGTTTTACTGGACTAATTTTTTCAATAGCATAATAACATTGATACCAGCAGTGGAGTATTTCTACTGCTGCACGAGGCTCTGAATGAAATGTCTTGCCTATCCTTTCCCAATCTCTGAGCTTTAGAGATCCATTTTCAGGATACTAAGGACATTGTTTTCCTATCTCATTTACTACATTCCTAAGCTGAGTATCAGAAACAGACCTACCTGTTTTCTGTACTAAGTACCTAAGCTCTTGTACATGCTTTTCCTGCATATGAGATAAATTGCAGCCCATACTTACCATGAATTGGGGTCCTTGGAGGACGAGGTGCACCTTTGGGGTCTGTTCCAGATGGATGATAAGCAGGGTGGAGGCTTCTGAAGATGTCCCTGTGACGAGAGCCAGATATAGAAATCACAGACATGGAGACATGATTTCTTGAACAAAGCTTGTCCAAATTAGGGATCTCTCTGAGGGAGCAGCTTCGTGTTCAGAAGCTCTCCTTTTGGACTTGCAGCTTTATTATTTATAACAAGTTTCTTGTGTGTACAAGTATAAAAGATTAACTTTACTAACATAGTTATAATGAATAAATGGTTAATATGTGACACATAGTATACAGACAAAATCCTATCAAGGTATGATTGCTAAATAAACAGAAGAGTATCTAATTAGTTTTTTACCTTAGACAAACAGGAGGGTTCTAATTACCTTAAGTAAATGGAAGCTTGAACTAATAATTATTTCTTTAAACTAATCAAAAGAGTGGGTTGCCTGGTTAAGCACATAGGCCAGCGGTTCCCAAACTTTTTCAGTCCACCGTCCCCTTGGTGCTACAAACTCATCCTCACCACCCCCACCCCCTCAGGTGGGCGTGGCTTAGTGGTCAGGTGACCGGGTGGGCATGGCCAACTTGTAAAGTGTGGTGAAACTCACTTAACAACGCTCTTGCTTAACAACCAAAATGTTAGGCTCAATTGTGGTCATAAGTCTTTCTTCTTTACCTTCCCCCTTCTTTCTTTCTTTTTCTTTCTGTCTTTCTTCCTACCATCTTTCTTTTTCTTTCTTTCCTTTCTTTCTTTCTGTCTGTCTTCCTTCCTACCATCTCTTCTTTCTCTGTCTGTCTGTCTGTTTGTCTTCCTTCCTACCATCTTTTTCTTTCTTTCTTTCTTTCTTTCTCCCTCCCTCCCTCTTTCTTTCCTTTTTCTTTCCTTCTTCCCTCCCTTCTTTCCCTCCTTTCTTTTTATGTCTGTCTTCCTTCCTTTCTACCATCATTCTTTCTCTTTCTTTCTTTCTTTCTTTCTTTCTTTCTTTCTTTCTTTCTGTCTTCCTTCCTTCCTTCCTCCCTCCCTCTCTCTTTCTTTCTTTCCTTTTTCTTTCCTTCTTCCCTCCCTTCCCTTCCCTCCCACCAGCCGTGGCCAGGCCACCGCCGCTCACCCAGGCCGATAGCTTGGTAAGCGTTCTCCAGGTTGTGCACCAGGTCGCAAAGCACCATCAAGGCCGGCTGCCGCATCAGCAGCTCGGGGTACTGCAGCTCTTCATTGAGCTTGGGGAGGCCTCAGCAACCGAAGGCCACAGGCACCTTGGTGGGGTCGATGTTGGGGGGGCAGCTGGGCTGATATTCGCGGGTGCTCCATGCCGAAGGGAAGCCCACCGAATTGCGCTCGCTGGGTTGCTGGGCGGGAAAGTCCATGCATGCACAGGTTCCGCAGCAGGGCCTTCCTGCAGGTCTGCAAGCACTCGCCCGAGCAGCTTCGGGAGCGGTCAGCTGCCCTTGTCGCTGTGCCATGCTCAGTACCTAGCACTTGTAACTCTGTCACATTCCATGCTCTTGGGTGCAGGGCAGCCCATTCTGAAAGAAAACATCTTGCGTTTTCTTTCAGAATGGGCTGCCCTGCACACAAGAACGAGGAACGCGAGGGAGCTTCAAGTGCTAGGTAGGATGCAGTTTGGGGTGACCAGTCATGCGGGACGGGGTGGACCGGAGTGGACCCTGGGCAGGCTGTTTGATGGGCATCATACCTAGCACTTGTAACTCTGTCGCATTCCACGCTCTTGTGTGCAGGGCAGCCCATTCTGAAAGAAAACATCTCGCGTTTTCTTTCAGAATGGGCTGCCCTGCACACAAGAGCGAGGAACGCGAGGGAGCTTCAAGTGCAAAAGCATGGCGAACCACCTACCACCCCCTGGCCCCTCTCACCGCCCCCTGTCACCCCCCTTGCCTCTCACCCCCCCAAGGGTTCCCACCGTCCCCCCAGTGGGGGTGGTACTGCCCACTTTGGGACCCACTGACGTAGGCTATATCATATTTTAGCCAAAGGACATTCCACATTTTTGGCAACTGATAGTCCACCCACATTGCACAGGCTATATCATTTTTAGCCAAAGGGCATTCCATATTCTTGGCATTTGATAGTCCACCCACAGATCTGGCCCATGGGGCCGCCCTGGAAACAGCAAAAGGACCAGCCCGTGGTGCTTCTGCCAAGCAAAAACAGAGCTTGGGAGGGCTTCATGCAGTCCCCCCCCCCCGATATCTGTTTTCACTGGCAGAGGGTTGAAGGAGGCCGTTGCAGCTGGAAATAGAGCTTGGGAGCTCGTTTTCGCTGGCAGAGCACTTGGGCAACCACACCCTGACACAAGTGATGTTGAGCTGGCCACGCCCACCCTGGCCATGCCCACTGCAGCCCCCAAAGTCAAACACAACCCTGATGCGGCCCTCAACGAAATCGAGTTTGACATCCCTGAATTAGAATAACTCTGAAAAAGCTGCAGAAACCAAGTTAATATACTTATTTGGCCATTTATGCCATGTGCTCCATATAGAAAGGTAATGGTAGGTTTTGATGGAGCAAGCAGAATCTCAGTTATATCCCTGGATATTGCATAAACATTGAGATTAATAACTAGATATTTGGAACATGCCCTGCCCCACCATGATGTCCTAATACATTATACATAATGTAAAGGTATGCATTGGGATCTAAAAAAATGTTTATAGAACACAACCTGAGGAATCTAGATGGTAGTGTAATCCTTGGTTTACTTACAACATAACTTCTGTTCTGTGGCTTCATGCTGATCACAGAAACAGTGGTACAGAGGCCAATTCTTCGAGCCATGCCCAAACTGTCCTGGCAAGATGTAGCCTTGGGAAAAGGGTTAACATAATTTAGTGCTGCACAAAAAAGTTAAGTAAAATGGAATCTTAGGAATCGGGTGAGGTCAACAGTGGACAGTCTGAGGGTAATGTTTTGGGGGTTTGGTGACGAAACCACAGAGTCAGGTAGTGAGTTCCAGGCATTTACCACTCTGTTGCTAAAGTCATATTTTCCACAGTTAAGTTTGGAGCGGTTCATTTTGAGTTTGTATCTGTTGTGTGCTCATGTATTGTTGTGGTTGAAGCTGAAGTAGGGGTTGACAGGAAGGATGTTGTAGCAGATAATTTTATGAGCTATGCTTAGGTCGTGCCGAAGGCGATGTAGTTTTAAGCTTTCTAAGCCCAGGATTTCGAGTCTGGTTTCGTAAGGTATTCTGTTTCTAGTAGAGGAGTGGAGGACTCTTCTTGTAAAGTATCTCTGGACACTTTCTAATGTATTTATGTCCGATATGCGGTGTGGGTTCCAGACAGATGAGCTATATTCGAGGATTGGTCTGGCTAATGTTTTGTATGCTCCGGTTAGTAGTGAGATATTACCAGAGAAGAAGCTACGTAAGATTAGCTTAGCAACTCTTGAAGCCTTTTTGGCGATGTTGTTGCAGTGGGCTTTGGTACTTAGGTCATTTGATATGAGTATTCCAAGGTCTTTGACAGAGTGAGGGTCATCTGCAAGGCCTTGTCTATTCAACTTGTATTTAGTGTTCTGGGTTTTTTTGCCAATGTGTAGGACAGAGCATTTGTTGGTTGAGATTTGGAGTTACCAGATGTTTAACCATTCTGACACAGTCAAGGTCTTTTTGGAGGGTAGCAGTTGTTGGTGTTGTTGAAGAGTTTTACATCATTGGCGAAGAGAACGCAGTCGCTTGTAATGTGATCGCAAAGGTCATTTATATAGAGTGTAAAGAATGTAGGTCCTAGTACGCTGCCTTGGGGTACACCACTGTTAACAGGAACGGGATTTGATAGGGCGCTCCCTATTTTGACCACGTTGGCTGTTTGACAGGAACGCAGTTATCCAGTCATGTAGGGGGTCCAGTGATGCCGTAGGATTTCAGTTTCAGAACTAGTTTATCGTGAACCACTGAGTTGAAGGCTTTACAGAAGTCTGTGTAAACTGTGTCTATTGTTTTGCCCTGGTCAAGTTTTGAGATCCATATATTTTTGCAGTGTAGTAGTTGTAGATTGCAGGATAATTTTTTCCTGAAACCAAATTGTTTGTTTGAAAGTAGGTTGTTAGTTTCTAGGTGGAGGGTAATGAATTGGTTTATGATTGATTCCATGACTTTGCATGTGACACAGCATAGAGAGATTAGTTTGTAATTTTCTACTAGACTGGGATCTCCCTTTTTGAAGATGGGGATGACCTTGGCTAATGAACATAGGTTTGGTAGGGAACTAATTTAAGGAAGGGCAACCAATACTGGAAGCTCAATGACCTATGAAATTAAGGTTTCCCAGGCTGAGGCTAACAAGGATGTTTCATTACTGTTGATTGAACTACTACAATATCAGGTGATCATTTTCAGACTAGTTATTTCACTACAAATTAACCTATACTGGTTTGCTTTCAGAAACTTCTAAAACACATATGCAGTAGTTACGGGTAGGAGGAAAAAATTTCCATCCTTCAAACATATCATTAGTATTGTACATTTAATATCTCTGTGGTGAAATTCTTTGCCACAAGGAATAAAAATGATCATTTCCAAATATTGTGGAAGAAGAACACACGAATATTTCATCCAACCAAATAAATAATCTCCTTATTAAATAAAGACTATCAGAAAAAAGATCAAAGTAATAGAAAGGCCACACCTAAACATTTAGGTGTAGAAATCGGGGCCAAGTTACAGATGTTCCTTTTTCAACATTGTGTAACCTAGGTTAGTGTTCACACTCAGTAATTGTTGGGCAGTGTTGGGTAAGTGATCACAGGCAACTAAGTTAGATTGACCTGAGCAGACCAACTTGCCTGTGAAGATGCCAGCCATAGCCATTTTCAACTTCTGAAGATGGTGGTCACAGTTGCCATAGAAATGTCAGGACATTTGTTGTCTAGACCACAGTCGCTAAACCCTGAAATTCAACACTGCTTCGTTTCTGTAACCTAACTCCATACAGTACTCGTTGCAATAAGGCTACAAACTCTGAATCGGTGAAGATATTGCCTTATTCATTATAAGTTGCTACAGGAGTTTAACACCATCTGGAGCTCTGAATTTTTGGGTTGGACCCTGCAGAATAAGTTTTCATTCCTGCTAGTATTAGTTGGATCTTTTTGCTGTTTTCCTTCTGGAGCTGTGTGATTGGTTTGGGACACCACTGACCCACTTGATATTTTCTAAAGATGTTTCATTAGCAGTCTTCTTTTCTTTTCTTCTCATTTCCCCTTTTGCCCCAACAGAGAAACAAAGGCAAATGGAACTGGGTATGCCTGGGAAATTGTCATATGAGGAGGCAGAGACACTTTTCATATCACTTGGGCCAATGTGGCCTAAGCTGTGCTCTTTATAAGGCAGATGTGAAGCTTCATTTTTTTAAATAATAATTTTTATTGACCTTTTTCACATTGAAAACAAACAACATGGAAAACAAACATGGAAATTTATACAATTTCCCTTTTTACATCACTTTCTGCGTTGGTAACAGATTTAAATTTTACAATATTTTCCTCTTCCATTTATCAGTTCTATTATATACATATATTTCACACTTCTATTTTTACATCATATACTTCATATATTAATGTACTTTATTTCTAACCATGTTTTTTATTTTCCTTTTATTTGCTTATTTCTAATACATTCTAATAACTCCTTTATCCTCTTTCTTTTGTATATTTGTCCAGTTATATTGAAAGCAATAATATGTGTATATATATTATTTATATATTTACTTGTTTTTATTCTATTTCTAATTCAATCAATAACCATTCTTATTTCCTACTCCATTTTTTTCTTATTTATTGGTCTTCCTTATTCTCCTTGCATACCTTGTTTCCATTTGTACTTTTTCTTTTAATCCTTCTCTTGCTATCCGTTCTTTTTCTTGTTCTCTCCTTTCTTCTCATTCCTTTTTCTCCTCAATTTGATCTTCCTCCTGACTCCTACTCTCCACTTCTTCCCTCTCCTACCCCTACCCCTTCCTACCTTTGAAGCTTCAAAGGTAGGAAAGCCTTGGAAGTTTGATAATAAACCATGTTTTGAGATTCCTATGACCACTTATGTCAGATTATAGGACTATGAATATGACTAAACTGTAGATCCTAGCTAAGGAAATTTAGAGTTTTCTGTGAATTTTTCCCCTCTTTTTTCCTCTCTCTGTTATATCCTTCTAAAGGAAAACCCAATTTTGTGTGGATAATTTTATGTAGGACAGGAAAAAGTGGGAGGCAGAATTGAAGAATCTGCTGCTGTGTTATTCTTTCTTTCTAATAAGATTGGGGGAGGAAAACAAGGAAAAAAGGCCTCTGCCTCCAAGCAATTTGCCAAACAGCAAACAGCACAGATGATATACACTGTTTGCTGTGTATTTCTGTGCATGTATGCTTGACCCATAGAAATAGTAAAGAATTGGAGAAATGTACATTATGGCAGTATATTAATCCTAGAAAGTTTTCTTAAATGTAATCACACTAACTCCTCCCAATTATTTAAATAGATCTACTCCAGATATGACTAAGTCAGGGTTTAATTCAGCTGCCTTATTTTAATACTAATACTTAATACTAAAACAGGACATTTCAGATTATACTTTTACAGATCTTTAAAATTGATGTGGCTTTCTGGAAGGCTTTCTGCTATTTAAAAGAAGATACAATAGCACTGGGCCACTTCAGAGCAAGAATTTATTTTAAAAAGCTTCTTCATTTTGTTAAGTTGTCTAGAACAATAATAAAGCAGTCTTTAAAAAATAAGTCTTATAATTTGAACACTCTACAAACATTTAACAAAATAACATATTAACAGAATCTGCCTCTACCTAGAATAGAACTCACAACCTCCTGACTGTGAGGCAAGAGCTCTACCTCTAGGCTACAGTAGCTGTAGCTTACTTTCTTGCAATTTCAGTAGTGTAACATTGCCAGCAGTTTATCTCCCAGCATTTTGTCTCATTACAGCCACTGTAGTTAGTTTCATTTTACCACGTGGCTTGCAAGCCTGTCAGCTGTAGGTCGGGAGGCAAATAATCTCTTAGTGTGCTTCTGTTTCTGTTCTGTTTGCTGCAAAGAGGTAAATTGTTGGCAGGCAGAGGCCAAAGGGTGGGGATGGCTGGGTGGGGCTACATTCGGTGTATAAGACGCACCCAAATTTTCATCCTCTTTTTGAAGGTAAAAAGGTGCGTCTTATACTCCGAAAAATATGGTATTTACCAGCAATTAAACCCAGCTGAATGGCTGAGAACCAACTTTTATGAAGGAGGGAAGCTAACAAATAAACAAGCTAAGCAAGTTACAGCTGGAGAAGAGTGTTTGCCCTGAAGTTTCCTAAGTTCTTCTTATGCTAATGCATTTTTGCTCTTTGTTCTATTGTTCTATTGTTCTCATGCTTAACTCAATGGATCTTTGCTTGTAGGATTTCCTCCTTTACTCTGCAGTACCACATGTGGAAGGATGGAGTATTATCTGTCAAATGTTAGGAAATAGAATTCTGTAGTGAAGTTCCTTCTTTTTTTTTCGTCTTTAAAGAAAAAGTCCAGTTCTTTCCATAAATTGTACAAATTCCTTTTATTTCAGTATATATGCAGATATTAGAGGACTGACTATAACAGAGATGGGATTCAGCAAGTTCTGACCAGTTCTGGAGAACTGGTAGTGGAAATTTTGAGTAGTTTGGAGAACCAATGAATACTACCTCTGAGTGGCCCTGCCCCCATCTATTCTCTGCCTCCTGAGTCCCAGCTGATTGGGAGGAAATGGGGATTTTGCAGTAACCTTCCCCTGGAGTGGGGAGGGAATGGAGATTCTACAGTATCCTTCCCATGCCATGCCCACCAAGCCACGCCTACCAAGCCATGCCATGCTCACCAATTACGCCCCAGAACCGGCAGTAAAAAAATGTGAATCCTACCACTGAACTATAACAGGGCGGGTTGCTCTTACCACGTTCCCGGTGCGCTGCACGTGCATCGCCACATTTCGTGCGCATGCACGCTCTCTCGGTGCGCACACCCTCTCGTGTGATTTTGCTTCCTGCGCATGCGTGGAAGCAAATTCTCGTGACGGGACACATGCGACCATACAATTCAGTGATTTTTTGCTTCCGCGCATGTGCAGAAGTAAAAAATCACTGAAATCTTGCGCACGCAAGCGTCCCATCGTGAGATTTTGCTTCCGCGCATGTGCAGGAAGCAAAGAAAGCCCAAAAATTCCCAAGAAAAGATGGCACCGCGTGACGGACCAGGGAGGACGGCACCAGAGCCGTTTCGCAATCCGCCGGCCGCTACCAGTGCCATAAAGAAGACCGCACTGGTAGGAACCCACCCCTAGACTATAACATATATGGGAAAGAGAAACAAGAAAAGGAGACAAACTCAAAAGAAACTAGGAGTATAGGCGGTTAGAGACGGAGTTGCAAAAAGATCCACAAAAAAAGAATATAAAAAATCAAATGGACTTAACAAAA
Organism: Diadophis punctatus similis; assembly: GCA_023053685.1. NCBI lineage: Eukaryota > Metazoa > Chordata > Lepidosauria > Squamata > Dipsadidae > Diadophis > Diadophis punctatus. The sequence continues at coordinate 165,567,366 of JALIGW010000003.1, forward strand.
CATAAGCTGAATTTAATAGATAAAGAATTAACTAGCACAAAAAATTAAAAGTTCTAAACGAAATTTCTTTGAAAATACAAACAAACCAGGAAGATGGTTAGCATATAGTTTGAAAAAGGAGAAAGAAAAGAAACTGATTTATCAACTAACAGATGATGAAGGGACATCTTATTATCAAAATGATGATAAAAATAAAATAATTCATAATTATTATGAAAAACTATATAATCAAGAGATAATTCCAGAAGAAAAAATAAAACAATACTTAGAAAAAGCTGAATTGCCCACAGTACCAGATACAGTTAAAATAGCTTTAAGATAGAAGATAGAATAACAATGATGGAACTAACAGAAGCAATTAAAAGACAAAAGAATGGCAAAACACCAGGCCCAGATAGGCTACCAGCAGAGTTATACAAAACACTACAAGATACAAAAGGTAATTCAATGTTGGAAGTATTCAATGAACTATTGTTAGAGGATAAAGCAGTGTTTCCCAACCTTGGCAACTTGAAGATGTCTGGACTGCAACTCCCAGAATTCCCCAGCCAGCATTCGCTGGCTGGGGAATTCTGGGAGTTGAAGTCCAGACATCTTCAAGTTCCCAAGGTTGGGAAACACTGGGATAAAGTACCAAACTCTTGGGTGGAAGCTTATATTACTCTCATACCAAAAGAAGATGCAGATCTACAAGTGAAATTCCAAAGGATAGATGTCACAACAGAAAATAATCATCCCATCAGATGATATTCCTTTGTGGAATATCAAAAACTGATATTCCCACAACATGCCTTCCTGCATCAGATTAGATTAGTTCATAGGCCCCAAATGGTATCATGGCCCAGGACTCAGACTCAGATAAATCTGCTCCTGCTGATCCAAGTGGAATGTCAGCCTCAGGAAAATACCAAACCAGGAGTCATCTGAGGTTGAATAAACAGAGGCACCATGAGAACAGAGCAGACTTAATGCTCATTTCTTAAGCTGCTTATTCTTCACTTAAAGATGAATGGTAGTTGGCATTGGCTAAAAGGGTGGTTAATTCTAGGTTTGAATTGAGTTTGTTCTCACTCCACCCTCTGAGGGAGGAGAATGTAACATTTGTTCATTTAAAACCATATTTCATCAGAGTAAATTTTATCTTCCAAGCAAGCTGTTCGAAAGAGGTAATGATTGTGTATGTGGGTAAAATTTTTCTCCTTTTTTTTTCCAATACCGGGAGGGGTGGGTCTCTTCTATTTTTAATCAGTAATGTTCTGATTGTTTATAAATGTACAACTTTTCCTTTAAAGTTTTGATACTGACCTCAGTGTCATATTTTCATTGCAGAAAAATTGGATAGTGAGGGGTTGTTAATGTATAAACTACTGTTTCATTCTGAAGGAAATTCAGTTGAATCACCTATTTTCATCACCTCTTCTAAGTGACTTGGGGCATCGGCTAAAGAGTCTTAGAATCATTTTGCAGAAAGATGAATATTATTCCAAGACTTTGTGGTCATTCTGAGGTTGATTCTCAAATATCTGTAGAATCTGAAACATTACTGCTATATCGTTCCATCTATGAACAAAGCCAAGAAGAGAGACTAATAGTGATACCAGCTATCAGAGTGTTCTTTGAGTCGGTTAGCTTACAGAAAACAAAGACAGGAAATATTTAGTATTAGTATTAGTATTAGTATTAATATTAGTATTATTAGTATTATCTCTTTTATTCATTAAACATGAAACTCAGTCAACTGAACATTTTAAAAAGTGTCACAAATACCACTGACTGGTGCTAATGGTTGTATTATTATTATTATTATTAGTAGTAGTAGTAGTAGTAGTAGTAGTAGTAGTAGTAGTAGTAGTAGTAGTAGTAGAAAAAATATATTTATTATTCTAAATAATGAATTTATTATTCATTCTGTCAGTAAATCAGAGAGTTCCCTGCTTAATAGATTGCAAAGGATCGATAGATTGCAAGACAAGATATTTCTTTATCTTGTTCTGCATTATTGTATAGTAGTATAAGGAAATCCTTAAGTGAAGCATGCATGAAGCATTTCTTACTGAACAGTTAAGGGAGTGGAACTTTTTCCACACTTACATGGCTGCTCTGGCATCTGTCCTGGCTGATTCCATACACATTACTTTTTTTCCCTCAAACCCCAATACTCAGAAGCTATAGAATATTTAGATTTATAACCAATGTTTCTTTTTAAAACAGCTATATTAAATGGGAGTAAAGCGCTTGCTACGTTAGAGTAGCACAATGTTTTTATATGCTCTGGGAGACTGGTTTGCTGAGCAACATCCCTGATATTTTAGCTGCAGAACTACAAGAGGAGTATTTTGGAATTTATGGTGATGAGTCTTAAAGCTAAGTTGCCAATTGAAGATTAATGTCCTCAGACACAACACTGTTTTAGTATTTGTTTCTATTAATTGAAGCTAACTTGCCAAATGAAGATTAGTGTCCTCAAACAGAACTACCATCCTAGCTGTCATCCCATTCTGCTTTAGAGAAGATGCCTATCATAATTAACAGGTTCTAGCAGAAGGGAACAGAAGGCGGGTTTCTTGCAAGCAGTCTACAATAAAAATAAAAGAGGGGGTAGAAGCTCAGGGAGAGAATGACATCAGCCAGGAAGAAAAAGTTTCCTAGACAGATTTTTAACAGTCACTCACGTCCTTGTTACCTCACACCTTGACTATTGCAACGCGCTCTACATGGGGCTACCCTTGAGGAACGTGCGGATGCAGCTAGTGCTGAATGCAGCGGCACTTGTGGTGATGGGTGTCCCTAGATACACCCATGTGACACCTATCCTACGTGAGCTGCACTGACTGCCTGTCGGTCTCTGAAAGCAATTCAAGGTGTTGGTGATCACCTTTAAATCCCTACATGGCTTAGGACCAGTATACCTCCGGGACCGCCTTCTTCAGCATACCTCCCTAAGACCGATCATAGCCCACAGAGTTGGTGTGCTAGTTGTCCCATCAGCCAAACAATGCTGGCTGGTGGGCCCACGGGCGAGGGCCTTCTCTGTGGCAGCACCGGCTCCCTGGAATACACTATCCCCCAAGATCCGCATTATTCCCACCCTGCCAGCCTTCAGAAAAGCGCTAAAAATTTGGTTATTTCGACAGGCCTGGGGCCAATGAATTAAACACAACATCGAGAACTCTTGGTCCCATGAATGAATGAATTGCATGGGGTTTTCAAAACTGTTGTTTTTAATGTTTTTAATGCTTTTTTAATGGTTACTGTTTCTAATGTTTTTTGATGTTTATTGTTTGCATGTACTGTAGATTCTTATTGTTGTGAGCCGCCCAGAGTCTCTGTGGAATGGGCGGCATACAAGTGTGAAAAATAAATAAATAAATAAATAAATAAATAAATAAATAAATAAATAAATAAATAAATAAATAAATAAATAAATAAATAAATAAATAAATAAATAAATAAATAAATAAACAAACAAACAAACAAACAAGCAAACAAACAGACAGACAGAGGATTTCCAGTTTTGTCTTGTGTGCACAAAAAACCACAAGTTTTTTTTTTCCAAAAATCAAGGACTCCCTTCTGAAGGGCTGGCCATTCAAACCTTTTATTTTTTGGTTGGTTAAAAGAAAAAAACAAGTTTAGCCTGAGCCTCTAACTATACCAGTAATATTTCATTAAAAGTATCAATAATTTGATTGATTTACTAAGATTTGATTTGTTTTACCATCTCTCAGCCCAATCTTCTCCGTAAGGCTATTTGAAAGTGTCATTACAATGTATTCAGTGCCATTCTGATATTCTGCTGTTTTTTGAAAGCTCAATATTGCAAATAGTAATTATATTAAAGCATGTTTCTATATATTTTTATTTTTCAGGAAGAAAGCATTTTTGGACTTTTATTCATGTAGTCTGAGTTTAAACATGACTGCAGAAAATATATACTATACCCCAGATGGAAAAGAATATTCCATCTGGTCAACTTACATTTTGGAAGAATGTGCAGGCTTTATGGTATATCCCGTAACAGTGTTAGTGATATTGATACTATTATATTATCCAGTTATTTTTGCATTTTCCTTCTTCTATGCCACTAATCTTGTACTTTATGTGTGGGGGAAAATTGGTAATTTGCCAGAAGATACCGATTGCAAACAGTGGGATATGGCAAGGAAAATTTACGCACTGGTGTCAGATTTGTATGGAAAGATACTGCACAGTAAGTAGGTTGTTCTTCATTAATTCTTTAAAGCAGAGATAAGGAATTTATTTTCACTCATAGACATCATTCTTGGGGCCAATCCTTATCTGCAGTCATTTGTGTCTTGGAACCTCATCAGAATGTAGTAGAAAAGAAAGGGAAAACTGAGGCTGCATACTGCCAATTTATATAGAATTCACTTTTTAAAAAATGATTCTGCAATTAGTCAAGAAACTCCCTTAATCTCTAAGGTTGTAGAACGGAATGAAGGAGCTGCCTTAACCTCAATTTAAGAGAATAATTGCAGGTATTACGCACAATATCAAGTTTACTTATGGTCAACCATTTGACTGAGATGTTATAAGTTTCATGCTTTGGCCAGGGGGTTGGAGTAGAAGACCTCCAAGGTCTCTTCTAGCCCTATGATTCTATGATTCCATAATCTGGAAGACCTGATTCCTGGCTTTTTCTCCACACTGCTTATGTGCCTGTTTCATCTTTAGTCTCATACATGCATAATTTTAAAATAATAATAAGATAAATCTTATATGTACTGTAAAACTAACCATAAAATACCAGAAATATTTAGGTTTATACATATTCATATTATTATATTCCTAAAAATTCAGAATTAGAAAAATAAAAAACAATATATAATCATCTTAGGAAAAGTTAAAAAAATCCAAGAGGAAATTGTTCAGCACACTGGAGGAACAAGACCTCATATCTAACAAAAACACTAGCAAATGTTCTCCCTGGTGGGACAGGGAATAGGCCATGGGTCTCCTATGTGTAGTGGAAAGCATGTGCCTCTCATCACCAGTGTAGCAACCTCAAAAAGCCCTGGCCTTCTCCCCAGTGATCTGTTTAATGACTGCAACTTGGAAAGCAGTCATTGAGTGAAGCAGTCATATGGCTTCTCCTATTATTATAGTCACAAGAAGACAACTACCTGTAATATCTTTTGTTCTAAGGTTTCAGTTGCTTAGAAGCACATCGGCTTTACATTTTATGCCAAGACATAATTTGTCCTGGTTTTGACCTGACACAAAATAGACATCCAAACCTAGTAATCTGTAGTTCTAGCCTTTTTGACAATTAAAATAATTTGAATTTTATTTTATATGCAATATAAAAGCCCAATAAGTAGAAGTCTGACAGTAAACAAATTAGATCAGCAATATTTCTGCTAATCCTTGCCTCTACCATGTAGGCACATTTTAATATTAAGGCACAATTTTTCCTGTGCCTTAATATTAAACTCCAAATATGCGGTTTTAATTTAAACTTGTTTTTTCCAAATTGTACTAAGGCTGTTAAACATTACCATTAACTATACATTTGGATAAAGCTGGAAGAAGCTATCTGAAGCCCATATATTCTATATGTTAGTAAGAGTTTTAGAAACTGTCAACAGAATGCCAAAACTGTCTTTTTAAAAATGAGGTTTTTGAATGGACAAAATCTCCAAAGACATAGATATTTGTGGGAAAGGTTTGATGTCACTAAGTAACATGAATCTAAGTAACCTTTAGGAAACTAGACCAAATGTGCGGGATCACAAAAGCAGTAACACTGATTTCTCAGAAGATTCTAATTTTTTTCATTTTTCATTTTTTATTTTGAGGATCAATGTGATAGTTCCAAAAAACACATTTGATTTAAAATATTTAGTTGATAAGAAAAATATGCCATTTCTATGTGATCTTCTATAGGAAACTCTTGTGAGGAAAAAACTGAAGCCATTTCATTGTTCTCCCATTAACAGGTTATGAGATTTCTGGACTAGAAAATTTACCCGAAGGACCAGCGATTGTTGTCTATTATCATGGAGCCTTTCCAATTGATTATCACTGTTTTGTAGAAAGGTTGTATAGACTCACTGGGAGATACTGCTGTTCTGTGATAGATAATTGTATCGTGCGTTTACCAGGTAAAAATTACTATTTTTAGGGATTTTGTGGGGGGGGGGTGTTTAATAAAATTGATTAACTAACCTGTGAAGTCCAATTTTTCTTCTTTAAAGTCTTGTTTTGAGTTATGTCATGATGGAAATGCATGTATTCTGTTTTCTTTTACAAGCAAGAACAGAATGATTTATTAGGTTTGCTTTTGCAGGATTAAAACAATCCGTTTCCTTTCATCACTGTGATTGTTCTACAAGAGAAAAGTGTATAAATGTTCTGAAACAAGGGCACTTACTTGGAATTGCACCAGGAGGAATGCGAGAGGAAAACTATGGAAATAACCAGTATAAAATAATATGGGGAAAACGTAAAGGATTTGCTCATATAGCTATAGATGCCAAAGTGGTAAGCCATTTGTCTTCATATTTTTTGTAGTGATCTTTTAAAGTGGAATATGCATTTGTGAATATCATCTATTTATTTTTAAGCTATTTGCTAATGCACAGGAGGGTGCCTACAACCACAAATCAGATTTGCCAGGCCAGGAAAAGGAAAATCTTATTTTTTTCAGTTCACATAATTCAAATCACTTTTTTATTTTCATCATTTTATTATGCTAAACTATTTAAGACAATGAAAGTATAAATGCATATATTATACATTATGTAGTCATGCATACAAATAGCATAACTACAAAAGTAGTGAAAATAAAAGTAATAATTAAAATAGGAAGGAAGAGTTTTCTTTCCTTTTGCTCTAGTAAAAATGTGTCTATCCAACCCTTAGCAATTCATACAATCCATACAATGGCATCAACTATTAGATATTAAAGGCAGTGCACAGGAAAACAAAGCTTATGACTTATCCATCCATGCCAAATTTGATTATAATCGCCACCTCTCCTGGAAAAAAAGTGAAGAAAATAAAATGATAAATAATACAAGTGTCATAAAATTAGAAATAAAATCATTGCCCTATAAAACTTAAAAATTATGCTTGTCTCCTGCACTCCCCAGAAAAAAAAAGAAAAAAGAAAATCATTAGTACATAAAATTTGGTGCAATGGAATCGGGTAGTTAACTTTTGTTTTCTATGTTAATTCCTTTTATCAGATCTCAAACCAGATGAGTGTGGGTGTGGGTGTGGGTGTGTGTGTGGGTGTGTGTTTTGATTAGTGGGCATATCCATATATGCCTGGTTCACATTCAAAAAAGTTCCATCATTACCTTCCCTTACAAAAGTGAAATTGGTGGCAACTACTGAGAAAATGGCTATGAGAGTGAATATGAAAAAGGGCGTTGTTACTTACCTGAACGCCCATTCTCGTAGGGTGGAGCTAGCCTCCAAGATTGGGAAGACACATTCCATCAGCCAATCAGGACTGAGTCTGACTTCATATAAAAGCTGTCCTCTTACCACACTCCCCCTCTGGAGATGAAGGACTAGGTCAGACCCATAGTGTACTCCCCAGTGAGTTCTACCACAAAACTAAACACAATTATTAGGGAGGGACTTGGAAGCTAGCTCCACCCTACGAGAATGGGCGTTCAGGTAAGTAACAACGCCCTTTCTCCATAGTGGGTGGAGCTAGCCTCAAAGATTGGGACATGCCCAAGCAGTAACGTCCCTAGGGAGGGTCCCGTGACACTAGGTCATTGTCCTCCGGCTGAAGAGCCAACTGAAGAACGCGCCGGCCAAAGTCCGCATCCGCCGAGGCGAAAACGTCCACCTTATAGTGTCTGATAAATGGTAACGGAGTGGACCAGGTGGCCACGTGACACACCTCTTCAATAGAGGCGCGCGTGTTCCAAGCAGCCGTGGTTGCGGCACTGCGCGTGGAGTGAGCCGTCAGACGAGGCGGTCGAGGAAGATGTTGACTGGCGTAAGCATCAGCGATCACAGCGCGAAGCCACCTGCCAATCAGCACCGACGAAGCTTTCCGGCCCTTTGAGACCTGGTGAAACCCAACAAAGAGCGCCTCAGATGGGCGAAAGGAAGCCATTTGCTGGACATATGTCTCAAGTGCCCGGCGAACGTCCAGTGTGTGCTCTTGCTGTTGAGGAGCCGTGGTCGGGCCGGCACCGAAGGAAGGGAGTACCAACTCCTGCACCCGGTAGAAATAGGTATTCACCTTCGGAGTGAAGGTGGGGTCAAGCCGAAGAACAACCCTGTCGGGATAAAACACACAGAGGTCTGCTCTGACGGACAGGGCCGCTAGTTCAGAAATGCGGCGTGCGGAAGTAATCGCTACCAAGAAGGCAACCTTATATGTCAGCAGTTGCAGTGATGTTGTTTGCAACGGCTCGTACGGGTCCCCGGTGAGCGACAGAAGTACCGTCTGCAAGTCCCATGTTGGATATCTATGGACTACAGGGGGGCTGATCTGGGAAGCCGCCCAGAGAAAACGCTGGACCAACGGATGCATCGACAGGGACACCGAAGATTGACACGTTAGGACAGTAGAGAGTGCTGCCACCTGACGCCGTAAGGTGTTGGGCGCCAGAGCTTTGTCAAGGCCGTCCTGCAGGAATTGCAGGATGTTAATGATCGAAGGACCGGACAGAAGGAATGCGTGAAGCACCATGTGCAGAAGGCCCTCCATGTGGCATTGTAGATCCAGACCGTAGAATCTCTCCTGGAGGAGAGAAGGGTGCGGAGGATGGTGTCAGGAACCCCCCGCCGACTCAGGGTTTGCCGCTCAATCGCCAGGCGGTCAGTTGGAACCAGCGCGGGTCCGGATGCCGCACTGACCCCTGGGAGAGCGACAACTCTGTCGGCGGGATCCTCCAGTGGGGTTGGACCGATAATGCCTTGAGGTCCGTGAACCACGCCCGCCGAGGCCAGTTGGGGGAGAGGAGAAGCACTTCTGCCTCCTCGGTCAAAATCTTGCGGATGACGCGAGGGATGAAGGCCAGGGGCGGAAAGGTGTAAAGAAGGCCCCTCGGCCATGGGCAACGCAGCACGTCCGTCCCCTCTGCCCCATATGACTGGTACCTGGTAAAATATCGGGGGAGCTTGGTGTTCTGCGGAGTCGCAAATAGGTCGATGGTCGGACGGCCGAAACGCTCCACTAGCTCCTGGAAGATGTCTGGGTGGAGGCTCCACTCCGCTGAATCCACCTCGTGTCAGCTGAGCCAATCCGCCATATGGTTGGAAACCCCCGATATGTGTTCTGCCCGAAGAGATAGCAGGCGCCTCTCTGCCTAGAGGCCCAGCGCCGTGGCCTCCGAAAGGAGATGACGGGACACCGTCCCCCCTTGCCGATTGACGTGGGCCTTGGTGGTTATGTTGTCCATGAGCAGGAGGACATGCTGACCGGACAGCTCGCGCTGGAAGTGTTGAAGGCCCAGGAACGCCGCTCGTAGTTCCAATAGGTTGATGTTTGAAGAAGCCTCCGCTGTTGACCAGGTGCCCTGCGCCACCAGTGACAGAGTGTGGGCGCCCCAGCCCAGGAGGCTGGCGTCGGTGGTCAAGGTCACTCTCTGGGGCTCGAGGAAGCTGGTGCCCTGGGCAATCGCTCCGGAGTGCCACCACTGGATGGAACGGCGTACAGTGTCCGGAAGCTGGACCTTGCTGGAGGAGTTGCTCCTGCCCGCTCGCTGAAAAGGCAAGAGAAATCATTGGAGGTCTCTGGAGTGCAGTTGTGCCCAAGGGATTATATGGATGGCCGAAATCATTTTTCCCAACAGGGATAACAAAAGGTTCAATGGTACCTGAGAAAGGCCTGTGACCTGTTGGGAGAGGGCCAACAAGCTGTCCTGCCTCTCTTGGGAGAGGTACACCCTGCACTCCAGGGAGTCCACAATGGCCCCCAGATGAGTAATTCTGGTGGTTGGGTCAAGGTGGCTTTTCGGAAAGTTAATGGAAAACCCATGGTATTGTAGAGTCTCTATGGTGGTGCTAAGGTCCAACGCTGCCCAGGAGGGCGAGGTCGACTGGACGAGGATGTCGTCCAGATAGCACTGAAGGTGAATGGGGATTGAGTGAAGGTGAGCTGCAAGAGCCGCTAATATTTTGGTGAAAACCCGAGGGGCTGAGGAAAGGCCGAACGGGAGTGCGGCGTATTGGTAATGCTCATCCAAATAGCAAAAGCAAAGGAATTTTTGATGGGCCGGACGAATTGGGACATGGAGGTAGGCCTCCGTTAAATCAATAGAGGACATAAGGTCCCCTTTTCGAATACCGTCCAGTATCGACTGCAACGTGTGCATCTTGAATTTTCTATAGGTTAAGAATTTATTAAGCCGTTTTAGGTCTAGGACGGCTCTCCACCCACCCGAGGATTTCTCAACGAGGAACAAAATGGAATAGAATCCTTGCCCCCACTGGTCCTCCGGCACCCGCTGTATAGCCTGAATGTCCAGCAGGTGCTGGATAGCGGCCCGCATTAGCGTCCGCTTCCGGGGATTGGAGGATCGGGGGCACCTCATGAAAAATCCCGGGGGGTTGAGATGAATTCTAACGCGAGGCCAGATGAAACGGTCTCGTGGACCCATGCGTCCGTTGTAATGTCCTCCCCACCACCTGGCAAAGAGGCACAGGTGGCCCCCAATGGGAGGGCCCAGGTCATCTATTTGTAGCGGCAGAAGGAGCGACCGCCTGCCCCCCGAAAAGGGCGCCTATTGGATTGGTCGCCTCGCTGCCTCTCCTGCCCCTGGTTCTGTCTCCCGCCGGATCTAGCCCGATTTTGGTTGTAACGGGGGGCCCGGAAGGAGTGCCGGGGAGCAGCGGGTGTGGACATAGAGGGAGCTGCCGCTGCTGCTGCTGGTCTGCTGGGACCCTTGAGTGTACAATTAGGCAGGACCTTCTGCTTATCTTTTGATTCGACCAGATAAGGGTCTAAGGGACTGACCCTGAACCGGGGCAATGGTCAACCGCCACTTGTGGCGCGCGTCGGCCGGCCAGCTCCGCAGCCAGTGCATGTGCCGAGTCACCACGGAGGAGCCCATGGCCCTGGCAGCAAAATGGGCCGCTTGCAGGGTGGCGTCCGATGTAAATTGGGATGCGGCCAGGAGCTTGTTGATGTCCTGTCTGGCTCGGACATCCGATGATGGTAGGTGGTCCTGCAACGCCTTCAGCCAGCGGATGGAGGTCCAGCAGAAAAAGGAGGCGGTGGTCGAAGCCTTCACCGCCCAGGCGGCTGCCTGATGCGTGCGCAGGATAGACTGCTCAGTGCGCCGGTCCTCTGGCCGCAACAGCTCTTCGCTGTCGCCGGGCAGCTGGGTCGAGGAGTAAAGAGCCTTGATTGGGGGGTCGACTGGCGGGACGGGTAGGTGCTGTGCCAGCCCCTGAGCTACGTTTAAAAAAAATTTGGCCAATAGCAATAGCAATAGCACTTTACTTATATACCGCTTCATAGTGCTTTACAGCACTCTCTAAGCGGTTTACAGAGTTCAGCATATTGCCCCCAACAATCTGGGTCCTCATTTTACCCACCTCGGAAGGATGGAAGGCTGAGTCAACCTTGAGCCTAGTGAGATTTGAACAGCTGGACTGCTGAACTAGCAATCAGCTGAAGGTCGCAATGCTGCTTTTAACCACTGCGCTATCTCAGCTCCAAGGTCGAGGGCTGGGCCCCTGAGGCTGGGGCTTGCCACTGTTTGAGGACCGATTCCACAAACAGTTTGGGAGCCAGTACCACTTCGGTTTGTGACATTGCTCTTCACTGGGCTCCTCCCCTGCAGGTGTAGGCTCCGCCGGAGCAAACTTGGCTGCCGCCTTGGCTTTGTGGAGGAGTGACTTAAATAGCCCCGGGTTGAAAAGCCCTGTGGTGGCAGGGGGTTCTGGGGCCATGTCCTCATCAGCAGACATGTCCAGGTCCAAATTTTGGTCCTCCAACTCAGGTGTTGATTCGGGCGAATCTGCTTGGCGCTCCACTTCTGTGTCCAGAGGAAGGTCCAAGGCCGGTGAGGGTGGATCGTGGCCCGCCGTGGCGCAGTGTGTGCCCGCCGAGGAGGTGCTGGGCATGGAGGATGCCATGTGCTGCATGCCTGCCGCGATGCCATCCTGGATGGCGGCCTGGATCATGGCTTGCAGCTCTGGAGAGCGAAACTGGTCTGCGGCCGAAGTGGAGGGTGTTGCCATGGGAGGAGTGCTCGCAGGGTGAGGCTCCTCCTAAATGTCACTGGTGGCCAGGCATAAGTCTGGGTTATCTAGGGAGAGGGCGCCGGACGAGCGGCGTGAGCGGGACACCTGCGCTCCCCCAGAATCCCTTGGGGGCTGAGAAATGGAAGGACCAGAGGATTTGGGCTTGGCAGGCTTGGGGTCAGGGGCCTTGGAGCGATGTCTGGCCTCCCCTGAGCTAGCTCTGCCACCCTCACCCCCACCAGTAGGCCTCATGGGGGACCTGTCCCTATGGGAGGCTGGGGGGGGTAGAAGAAGACCTTGCACGCCCCTCAGAGGCCGGCACGTCCTTATGAGCCTTTGTTTTACTTTTGGACGGCTTATCGGCCATTCTGGTGAGTGAGGGACTGCAAGCAAGGTGACTGGGTTGGAGCTCAGCCGAGCTCTTCTGCAGGTTACAGTGGGCCCGGAGCGGCGAGGAGGTCTTCAGAGCGCCGCGCGCTCGCCCGATCACCGTGGAGCCGGGAATTCCCTTCCGAAGCGGCTTGTGGCTCCGGGGTGACGTTGGCAGCCTCTTCTGCGTGTGTGCGCGCTCTCCGGCTGCCGAGACAGGCGGGGAAGCCCTTCTGAGTGACGTGCGGCTGGGCTGACGTCAGTGGCCTCCTCTGCGCCTGCGCGTGCTCTCCGGCTGCCGAAGTGGAAGGAAAACACCCTGGGCTTCCCTGACGATGACGATGACGAGGTGGGCCTCAGCGCGCATGCGCGGCAATCCCCGCCACACAGATGATGGGCGGAGCGCCCTGCTGTCTCCGGGGAGAAGCGGAGGCCATTGGCGCCAAAAAAATGAGTGCCCCGGAAGGAAGTGCCCGGCCTGGTGGAGGAATTGGGCCTTCTTCGGCATTCCCTCAGGGCGGGTGACAGCGGCAGTAGAAGCAGGAGCGAGCGATCCCTCGGCCACAGAGCCACGCAATCGAGACGAGAGGAGGGAGGACCGCCGCTCAAGCGCTTGGCTTCTGCGGCTGGGCGGACAGTCAAGGTGGTCCCACTCCCTCCTGGTGGTAAGTGGCAGAGCCGCCCTGGCCGGTGGTCACACAAGCGCAGGGCTTCTGTGACTTGCTGGACCCCATGGATGGAAAATAGGCCAGGCCGCGTTGAATCCACTTGACAGGCCACCAAGTGACAGGTGGACAGCTGGCTGTCGGATGGGCTGCGGCCAACCGCCGCGCCTCCCCCCCTGCTGGCTGGTGACAGTGGAGGACGGGAGGAAGGAAACAGGCACTCACAGCAAAAACGATGACAGAAAACAGCTGAAGTTGAAGCGATGACAGTTTAAGGTAGAAGAAAGCACTGGTAGAACTAGGAATATATGAGAACTGGGGAGACACAAGTCCAATGCCTAGGACTGAGTCGAAAGAGGGGGAGTGTGGTAAGAGGACAGCTTTTATATGAAATCAGACTCAGTCCTGATTGGCTGATGGAATGTGTCTTCCCAATCTTGGAGGCTAGCTCCACCCACTATGGAGAACTGTGGAATTTAGCTTTTCAATTGATTGAAAATAAACCCATTCAGCAAATTTTAAACATGAGAATACAAAGGTTTTTCAATCCACAAATCATACATCTCATTTAAAGTACACATCTGTGCTCTAGTAATCAATCTTCAAAGTTTTATTTTAAGAATTAAATATTTTAAGAATTTTCAAGAGGCAACTGGACTTTCTGGATTTTCTTTGAAGATGTTTCGCTTCTTTTGAGAAGCAAAATGTTTTCAAAGAAAAACCAGAAACTCCAATTGCCTCTTGAAAAAGCACCTTTGGGACAACCATGACCTGGATGAATGAGAATCACTATAGATGTGTAAATAGGACATTTTTTCCCCACACTGGAAGATACGATTAATTTCGAATTCTTTCTTTAAATCAATTTTACAAAGTCTTAGCATTTTAAAAACTTTCCAAAAATGACTCTAAAAATCACAGCTTTACTGTATATTGGGGGGGAAATGCAAACAAATAAAGATCTCACAAAGCTGGAAAGAAATATGTTTTTCTTTTTAAACGTATTAAAGATTAACTCATTCAGCAAATGGTAAACTTGAAGTGCTGAAGGATTTTCAATCTTAAAGAAACAATAAACAGTAAAACTCCAAAATGATTAAAAAGAAGAGGTTTCATCAAACCTTGAAGACCCTTAAAGGCTGCGTTACAGCTCAAGTCACTATGGAACCTGTGACTCCCAGTTGATTGCAAGTGAATACAAAAACGACAATTTCTGCCATCTACTCCCAAAAATTAGCTTTATGGTGTACATTTGGGCAAACTCCAGATCTCAATTCCAGACAGAGTTTTGGTGGTCCAGATCTTACATCTAGCTACCTTTTTAACCAAAATGCACCTGCAATGCAGAAAAAAATGGAAATTTTAGTTCATTTCCACCTCATTGGAAGGTTTCTGAATCATCACCTCCCTCAAAGGTAAGGTGACCAGACGTCCTGATTTTGGCGGGACAGACCCGCTTTTTCATCATTTGTCCCGCGTCCCGCCTAAAAAGTCCCGATTTTTTGAAAGAATGCCCGACGAAACAGCGGGACGTCTGGTCACCTTAGCAGTGCTCCCCAACTGGTGTGCCGCGGCACACTGGTGTGCCTTGAGGCCATGCCAAGTGTGCCGCGGCAAAAGGGGCGGGGCAGGGCGGGGCGCGCGTCCTACCTGGGACTTTTCCTGGTAGCTCCAATCGCGTTCCTTGCTAATAGCGCCCAGAGCAGAGCAGCCCCTTCCAAAAGATCGCGAGACGTTATCTTTTGGAAGGGGCTGCTCTGCTCTGGGCGCTTAGCAAGGAACGCGACTGGAGCTACTGGGGAAAGTCCAGGTAGGACGCGCGTCTGTTGCTGGGGGTTGGGCGGGCAGGGCAGGACTGGCGGGCGGGACGGGGTGCGCGTCCTACCTGGGACTTTTCCCAGTAGTTCCAGTCGCGTTCCTTGCTAAGTGCCCAGAGCAGAGCAGCCCCTTCCAAAAGATCGCGAGATGTTATCTTTTGGAAGGGGCTGCTCTGCTCTGGGCGCTTAGCAAGGAACGCGACTGGAGCTACTGGGGAAAGTCCAGGTAGGACGCGCGTCTGTTGCTGGGGGTTGGGCGGGCAGGGCAGGACTGGCGGGCGGGACGGGGGGCGCGTCCTACCTGGGACTTTTCCCAGTAGTTCCAGTCGCGTTCCTTGCTAAGCACCCAGAGCAGAGCAGCCCCTTCCAAAAGATCGCCAGAATGATGGGATTTGCAAATGCCAGAGATCACCATGGCAACCACAAACGGTTGGGGGCGACGCACCCCTTCTAAAGGGCCGGCCCGGGCATCATCTCTGAAGCCTCCCTCCTTCCCACCCCCCACCCCCAACTACCTGAGCGATGGCCGGTTTGGGGCTCGGGGCAGACCCCGGAGGCCCCACCACCCCCGCCGGATCGCACAGAGCAGACATGCAGGCACCGGCCAAGACGCCTAGAAACGGCTAAAAACCCCTTTCCGCCCCCCCCCCCCCGCCACTTGTTTTCCTCTTTTGTGCCTGCGCATGCTGGGCCCGAGCATGGGGGAAGAACTAAAACAGCGCACCGAGAGCGTCACCTGACGGTTATAAGGATCTAGCCAGCCAGCCGAAGGGGAGGCGGGAGGCGAGGAAAGGCCTCCCGCCTCCCCCCCCCATCTGGACACCAACATTTGCCTTCTTTTGCCCTCTGCGCATGCGCAGAGGGCAAAACTCAAATGGAAAAACCCACCCCCGTCAATGGTGTCCCGCTTGAAGAAAAAAAAATCTGGTCACTTTACTCAAAGGTCAGGGGTGTCAAACTCAAGGCCCAGGGCCTGGATCCGGCTCACAGGCTGTTTAGATCTGTCCCACAGGGCTGCCCTGGAAACTGCGAAAGACTTGCCCACAGTGCCTCTGTCAGCGAAAATTGACTTTGTGAGGGCCGTGTGCTGCCCTCCTGAGCTCCGTTTTCATGGCAGAGGGTTGCAGAGGCTGTAGCAGCCAAAAATGAAGCTCAGGAGCCCATTTTCTCTGGCAGAGTGATCAGGCCACCAGAGACGCCCCCGACAAGAGTGATGTCAAACTGGCCACGCCAACTCAGGCCCCTCGAGGTTAAACACAACCCGCTGCTGAAAATAACAGATAGGACATTATAAAAGTACAATGATCTTATACAATATATTGTTCATTTTAGTTTATCAAAATAACCTTTTAATTGACGTATTTTATGTCTAAACAATACATTTAATTCCTTTCATGTACTGCAACTAAAAGAATCTCATTATTTGTTTCTTTTATTTCTTCTAGCCAATCATTCCTTTCTTTACACAAAATATTAGAGAAGGATATATGTCATATGTAAATATAAGTAAGTAAAACTTTATGTATTCTTGGGAATGTTATTTATTTAAGACTATAGGTTTGTACATCTGCATCTTTGCTTACCTTGTTTAATTTGAATGATTCAAGCAAGAATAGCTAAATCTGGGTTCTAAGTAAAATAAATATATAATTGGGGTAGATTAATTTGGGATTGTTTTCTTTTTATTGTTAGGAAAACTGTTTAAGAGGTGGTACATATGAGTTTTCTCCTAGAATGAAAAAAGGCTGTATATGCTCTCTCTTCAGATATCTATCTATATCTATATCTATATCTATATCTATATCTATATCTATATCTATATCTATATCTATATCTATATCTATCTATCTATCTATCTATCTATCTATCTATCTATCTATCTATCTATCTATCTATCATCCTCTCTCTCTCTCTCTCTCTCTCTCTCTCTCTCTCTCTCTCTCTCTCTCTCTCTCTCTCTCTCTCTCTCTCTCTCTCTCTCTCTCTCTCTCTCTCTCTCTCTCTCTGGATAGATAGATAGATATAGATATAGATATACAAATATACACATATATACACATATATACACATATACTGTACATATACATGCATATGTACATACTCCAGAACTCCAGATATTTGGTGGAATAACTGATTTAATACATTTCCCATAACTGATGTGATGCCATGGAATTACAAGGCACAGGGATGACCCAGAAATTATGGAAATTCAGCAAAGTTATCCATGTTATGTAAATGAATTGGTATTTATCCTGGAAAGACTGCCTGTCTTGTCTGTTTATCTATCTACTTATTTATCAGCCTGCTGTCTGTCAGGCTACTTGTATTTGTGTGTCTATTTATGTGTCAGGATTAACTTGCTTCTCCTAACTCTAATTTTGTCATCACTTTTTAATCTACCGTAAATTGTATTTTGCAAACTGTAAGGCTCCAAACATGATGGCTTATTTTCTTGTTTCTGTATACTGCAAAAACATTACATTAGTTGATTCCAGTGCTGGTATTAATTATTGCATTTAAATAGAGGCTTCTAACAAAGTCAAATATGAAACTCTTGGCAATCTGCTAATATGCATATCTGAGATTTTCTAAAACTTGTACCCAGGACCAATGAGATGGTTATATGAGCGAAACCGATGGTTAATGTTTCCAGTATGTGGAATGTTTCCAGTTAAACTTATAACTCATATTGGAAAACCAATTCCATATGATCCAGATATAACTCCTGAAAAATTAGCTGAACAGGTAAGTGTATTTCTATTTTAAGGAGTAAATATCCATTCAAATTAAAACTTCATTCTTTATGAAATTATAAACTCTATAATATTTGCAAACAGTTATTGAAATACATTAAGTAGATGTGCAGAAATATTGTTTGGTACATAAATGTCAATGTAAGATTATCATCCATCCATCCCTTACTGTTTAAACAACACTTATTCAAACTAAACAATATGATTAACAGCATGCGTAAATGAAAATATCCATCAAATATATATCATACTAAAGCTTCACCATAGAGGGCTCAACCTCTTCTTACCAAATAAGTTTATATTTTCAAGTAAAAGGTGAATCCACAGTTAGGAGCAAATTAAATAAGAGGCATCAGCATGCATTCTGCTTTTTAATTACCGCATTTTTCGGAGTATAAGACGCACCTTAGTTTTTGGGGAGGAAAATAGGGGAAAACAATCTGCCTACCAGGTATTCATCTGGCTAGCGTCCTTAGTCTGGTCAGCTTCAGCACATTATTTTATCCCCTGGTTAGGACTTTAAAAAACCTTCTTATGAGAGAGTAACAATGAAAGAACCTGCAAGCCGGTAAGAGCTGGGAAGATAGTTAGCACCTGGTTAGGGCTAGAAAAAAACTTATTCGGAGCAGTTTCAGCACATTATTTTATCTCCTGGTTAGGACTTTAAAAAACCTTCTTCTGAGAGAATAACAATGAAAGAACCTGCAAGCCAATAAGAGCTGGGAAGATCATTAGCACCTGGTTAGGGCTAGAAAAAAACTTATTCGGAGCAAGTAGAGCAATGAAAAAAAATTCTGCAAAGACTTAGGGCTGGAAAAACATTCTTTAGAGAGAGTAACAATGAAAAAGCCTGCAAGGTAAGAGCTGGGAATATCTGTTAGCACCTAGTTAGGGCTGGAAAAAAGCTACATTCGAAGTATAAGTTGCACCCAAATTTTCAGCCACTTTTAGGGAGAAAAAAGGTGCGTCTTATACTCCGAAAAATACGGTATACTACTGTGTGCAGCAGACAGTCTAGCCAAGGTGGTGCAGTTGTTAAATGCAGCACTGCAGGCTGCTAGTTCAGCAGTTCAGCTGTTCAAATCTCACCGGCTCAAGGTTGACTCAGCCTTCCATCCTTCTGAGGTGGGTAAAATGGGGACCCAGATTGTTGGGGGCAATATGCTGAACTCTGTAAACCGCTTAGAGAGGGCTGTAAAGCACTATGAAGCGGTATATAAGTCTAAGCGCTATTGCTAGCCTAGGTCAGGATAAGAGGATGTAGAAGAAGGCTTGAACAACATCTCCAGCCATACTGAAGAATTCCCATATGAATTTACTCTTGGTTAGAGTATAGAAAAAGAGACAGATGGTTGTACACCATATATTTGCAGATTTATAGGAAAATGAGGTTTATCTGATTATGAATTGTATAGCATGAGTAGGAAGAGAGAGAGAAATCTTTGTCATAAGATAAAATCAAAGATATCAAATATATGTAATGAAGAGCAAGTTAAAATTTTATATATACAGTATGTTTAAATATGTGATGTGTTCTAGTAAAGAGTCCATATACTGTATACTTAGTTCTGGAATGTTCTCTCAATAGTTCCTGAACCATAAATCTAAATTAAATCATTCTTTTCTTTTCTTTTCTCCATTCCATCTCACCTATGCCACTCCACTGCTCGAACAGACTCAAAGAGCAATAGAAGATTTACGGGACAAGCACCAGAAAATCCCAGGAAGCATATTGCATGCTCTTAGGCAACGCTTTGATACACATAACAAAGATAAATAGTGATATAACATCAGCAATCTCTGTGGATAATATATGCGTATAAGTAGCTAATATATGTTTATAAGTAACTAATATATGTGTATGTGTAGTGCATGCATTCCATCAGGTACTTTTTTAAAACAAAATGTCAGCAAGATTGAGATGGGATGAAAACATTTATTTCTTCAATGTGTTTAAATCTCCAACACCAGATTAAATTGCATCCTAAAATACCAAATGCATTACATGAATTTTTTTCTAAGCCCTTATGAATTATGTTTGAGAAATCCTGGTGAACTGGCAGATGACTGGATAAGACCAACTGTTATTCTAATCTTCAAAAATGAGGAAAAAGAAAACACAGCAAGATATAGACCAGTTACTCTTGTGTCGATACTCTGAAAAATTTAAGAGTGCATACTGTTATCATAAAAGGATTTATCATTAAACACTTTGAAAACAATTACTAGAAACCTGTCTTGCCTTATCTAATATTTTTTAGATAGCTTCCTTATTTTTTTTTTATTTAAATGGATTTATATGCCGCCCAACTCCCAGGGGACTCTGGGCGGCTCACAACATGTCCAGTCCATTTATCAATATTAAAAAAAGACACAACAATTAAAAACTACAAAAATTAAAAAGAGCATCTAACATTCATAATCAAGTGGGGAGACCCATATCTGGTCTGGTTGGTCTCACTTTCACCCTGCCTGCCGGAAGAGCTAAGTTTTTATTGCTTTACGGAAGGCCAGCAGGGTGGGGATAGTCTGGAGGAAGCTGGTTCCAAAGGGAGGGAGCTCCCACAGAGAAGGCTCTCCCCCTCAGCCCCGCCAACCGGCATTGCTTGGTCGATGGGACCTGGAGGAGACCAACTCTGTGGGCCCTAACCAGTCGTAGGGAGGTATGTGGCAGGATGCGGTCCCGAAGGTAACCTGGCCCTGAGCCATGTAGGACTTTAAAGGTTAAAACCAACACCTTAAATTGGATCCGGAGACTAATGGGCAGCCAATGCAGCTGGCGGAGGATTTATTTATTTATTTATTTATTTATTTATTTATTTATTTATTTATTTATTTATTTATTTATTTATTTATTTATTTATTTATTTATTTATTTATTTATTTATTTATTTATTTATTTATTTATTTAAATTTCTATGCCGCCCAACTCCCGGGGGACTCTGGGCGGCTAACAGCAGGTATAGAAATATAATCAATAAAAAACAATTTTAAAAACATATTAAAATACTATCAATCTTTTAAAAGAACTTTCACTCATACCCCGCCTGCCGGAAGAGCCAAGTTTTTATTGCTTTACGGAAGGCCAGCAGGGTGGGGATAGTCCTGATCTCTGGAGGGAGTTGATTCCAAAGGGAGGGGGCTCCCACAGAGAAGGCTCTCCCCCTTGGCCCCGCCAACCGGCATTGCTTGGTCGATGGGACCTGGAGGAGACCAACTCTGTGGGACCTAACCGGTCGTAGGGAGGTATGCGGCAGGATGCGGTCCCGAAGATAACCCTGGCCCTGAGCCATGTAGGGCTTTAAAGGTAATGACGAACACCTTAAATTGGATCCGGAGACTAATGGGCAGCCAATGCAGCTGGCGGAGGATCGGTGTTACGTGGGTGCATCTGGGTACACCCACCACAGCTCGCGCAGCTGCATTTTGCACCAATTGCAGTCGCGTGGTGCAAATAGATCTACTCCAAACGTGACTAAGTCAGGGTTTAATTCAGCTGCCTTATTTTAATACTAATGCTTAATACTAAAACAGGACATTTCAGATTATACTTTTACAGATCTTTAAAATTGATGTGGCTTTCTGGAAGGCTTTCTGCTATTTAAAAGAAGATACAATAGCACTGGGCCTCTTCAGAGCAAGAATTTATTTTAAAAAGCTTCTTCATTTTGTTAAGTTGTCTAGAACAATAATAAAGCAGTCTTTAAAAAATAAGTCTTATAATTTGAACACTCTACAAACATTTAACAAAATAACATATTAACAGAATCTGCCTCTACCTAGGATAGAACTCACAACCTCCTGACTGTGAGGCAAGAGCTCTACCTCTAGGCTATAGTAGCTGTAGCTTACTTTCTTGCAATTTCAGCAGTGTAACATTGCCAGCAGTTTATCTCCCAGCATTTTGTCTCATTACAGCCACTGTAGTTAGTTTCATTTTACCACGTGGCTTGCAAGCCTGTCAGCTGTAGGTCAAGAGGCAAATAATCTCTTAGTGTGCTAATAAGGCTTCTGTTTCTGTGTTGTTTGCTGCAAAGAGGTAAATTGTTGGCAGGCAGAGGCCAAAGGGTGGGGGTGGCTGGGTGGGGCTACATTTGGTGTATAAGATGCACCCAAATTTTCACCCTTTTTTTGAGGGTAAAAAGGTGCGTCATATACTCCAAAAAATATGGTATTTACCAGCAATTAAACCCAGCTGAATGGCTGAGAACCAACTTTTATGAGGGAGAGAAGCTAACAAATAAACTAGCTAAGCAAGTTACAGCTGGAGAAGAGTGTTTGCCCTGAAGTTTCCTAAGTTCTTCTTATGCTAATGCATTTTTGCTCTTTCTTCTATTGTTCTATTGTTCTCATGCTTAACTCAATGGATCTTTGCTTGTAGGATTTCCTCCTTTACTCTCCAGTACCACATGTGGAAGGATGGAGTATTATATGTCAAATGTTAGGAAATAGAATTCTGTAGTGAAGTTCCTCCTTTTTTTTCCTCTTTAAAGAAAAAGTCCAGTTCTTTCCATAAATTGTACAAATTCCTTTTACTTCAGTATATATGCATATATTAGAGGACTGACTATAACAGAGAAGGGATTCAGCAGGTTCTGACCAGTTCTGGAGAACTGGTAGTGGAAATTTTGAGTAGTTCGGAGAACCAATGAATACTACCTCTGAGTGGCCCCGCCCCCATCTATTCTCTGCCTCCTGAGTCCCAGCTGATCGGGAGGAAATGGGGATTTTGCAGTAACCTTCCCCTGGAGTGGGGAGGGAATGGAGATTTTACAGTCTCCTTCCCCTGGAGTGGGGTGGGAATGGAGATTCTACAGTATCCTTCCCATGCCATGCCCACCAAGCCACGCCTACCAAGCCATGCCATGCTCACCAATTACGCCCACAGAACCGGCAGTAAAAAAATTTGAATCCTACCACTGGACTATAACAGGGCAGGTTGCTCTTACCACGTTACCGGTGCGCTGCGCATGCATTGCCACGTTTCATGCGCATGCATGCTCTCTAGGTGCGCACACCCTCTTGTGTGATTTTGCTTCCTGCACATGCACGGAAGCAAATTCTCGTGACGGGACGCATGCGACCATATAATTCAGTGATTTTTTGCTTCCGCGCATGTGCAGAAGCAAAAAATCACTGAAATCTTGTGCACGCACGCGTCCCCTCATGAGATTTTGCTTCCGCACATGTGCAGGAAGCAAAGGAAGCCCAAAAATTCCCAAGAAAAGATGGCACCGCGTGACGGACCAGGGAGGACGGCACAGGAGCCATTTCGCAATCCGCCGGCCGCTACCAGTGCCATAAAGAAGACCGCACTGGTAGGAACCCACCCCTAGACTATAACATATGTGGGAAAGAGAAACAAGAAAAGGAGACAAACTCAAAAGAAACTAGGAGTATAGGCGGTTAGAGACGGAGTTGCAAAAAGATCCACAAAAAAAGAATATAAAAAATCAAATGGACTTAACAAAACATAAGCTGAATTTAATAGATAAAGAATTAACTAGCACAAAAAATTAAAAGTTCTAAACGAAATTTCTTTGAAAATACAAACAAACCAGGAAGATGGTTAGCATATAGTTTGAAAAAGAGAAAGAAAAGAAACTGATTTATCAACTAACAGATGATGAAGGGACATCTTATTATCAAAATGATGATAAAAAGAAAATAATTCATAATTATTATGAAAAACTATATAATCAAGAGATAATTCCAGAAGAAAAAATAAAACAATACTTAGAAAAAGCTGAATTGCCCACAGTACCAGATACAGTTAAAATAGCTTTAAGATAGAAGATAGAATAACAATGATGGAACTAACAGAAGCAATTAAAAGACAAAAGAATGGCAAAACACCAGGCCCAGATAGGCTACCAGCAGAGTTATACAAAACACTACAAGATACAAAAGGGAATTCAATGTTGGAAGTATTCAATGAACTATTGTTAGAGGATAAAGTACCAAACTCTTGGGTGGAAGCTTACATTACTCTCAAACCAAAAGAAGATGCAGACCTACAATGGATAAAAAACTATAGACCAATATCTTTATTGAATGTGGATTATAAAATATTTGCTTCAATAATAGCAGTCTGCTCCAGCCTTCAGGATAGATGTCACAACAGAAAATAATCATCCTATCAGTTGGCATTGGCTAAAAGGGTGGTTAATTCTAGGTTTGAATTGAGTTTGTTCTCACTCCACCCTCTGAGGGAGGAGAATGTAACATTTGTTCATTTAAAACCATATTTCATCAGAGTAAATTTTATCTTCCAAGCAAGCTGTTCGAAAGAGGTAATGATTGTGTATGTGGGTAAAATTCATCTCCTTTTTTTTCAATACTGGGAGGGGTGGGTCCCTTCTATTTTTAATCAATAATGTTCTGATTGTTTATAAATGTACAACTTTTCCTTTAAAGTTTTGATACTGACCTCAGTGTCATATTTTCATTGCAGAAAAATTGGATAGTGAGGGGTTGTTAATGTATAAACTACTGTTTCATTCTGAAGGAAATTCAGTTGAATAACCTATTTTCATCACCTCTTCTAAGTGACTTGGGGCATCGGATAAAGAGTCTTAGAATCATTTTGCAGAAAGATGAATATTATTCCAAGACTTTGTGGTCATTCTGAGGTTGATTCTCAAATATCTGTAGAATCTGAAACATTACTGCTATATCGTTCCATCTATGAACAAAGCCAAGAAGAGAGACTAATAGTGATACCAGCTATCAGAGTGTTCTTTGAGTCGGTTAGCTTACAGAAAACAAAGACAGGAAATATTTATTTTTATTATTATTATTATTATTATTATTATTATTATTATTATTATTATTATTATTATTATTATTATTATTATTATTATTATTATTATTATTATTATTATTATTATTATTATTATTATTATTATTATTATTATCTCTTTTATTCATTAAACATGAAACTCAGTCAACTGAACATTTTAAAAAGTGTCACAAATACCTGGTGCTAATGGTTGATATTATTATTATTAGTAGTAGTAGTAGTAGTAGTAGTAGTAGTAGTAGTAGTAGTAGTAGTAGTAGTAGTAGTAGTAGTAGTAGTAGTAGTAGAAAAAATATATTTATTATTCTAAATAATGAATTTATTATTCATTCTGTCAGTAAATCAGAGAGTTCCCTGTTTAATAGATTGCAAAGGATCCATAGATTGCAAGACAAGATATTTCTTTATCTTGTTCTGCATTATTGTATAGTGGTATAAGGAAATCCTTAAGTGAAGCATGCATGAAGCATTTCTTATTGAACAGTTAAGGGAGTGGAACTTTTTCCACACTTACATGGCTGCTCTGGCATCTGTCCTGGCTGATTCCATACACATTACTTTTTTTCCCTTGAACCCCAATACTCAGAAGCTATAGAATATTTAGATTTATAACCAATGTTTCTTTTTAAAACAGCTATATTAAATGGGAGTAAAGCGCTTGCTACGTTAGAGTAGCACAATGTTTTTATATGCTCTGGGAGACTGGTTTGCTGAGCAACATCCCTGATATTTTAGCTGCAGAAGAACTACAAGAGGAGTATTTTGGAATTTATGGTGATGAAAGTCTAGAAGCTAAGTTGCCAACTGAAGATTAGTGTCCTCAAACTGAACTACCATCCTAGCTGTCATCCCATTCTGCTTTGGAGAAGATGCCTATCATAATCATAGCAGAAGGGAACAGAAGGCGGGTTTCTTGCAAGCAGTCTACAATAAAAATAAAAGAGGGGGTAGAAGCTCAGGGAGAGAATGACATCAGCCAGGAAGAAAAAGTTTCCTAGACAAATTTTTAACAGTCACTCACACCCTTGTTACCTTGACTATTGCAACGCGCTCTACATGGGGCTACATGGGGCTACCCTTGAGGAACGTGCAGATGCAGCTAGTGCTGAATGCGGCGGCACTTGTGGTGATGGGTGTCCCTAGATACACCCATGTGACACCTATCCTACGCGAGCTGCACTGACTGCCTGTCGGTCTCTGAACACAATTCAAGGTGTTGGTGATCACCTTTAAATCCCTACATGGCTTAGGACCAGTATACCTCCAGGACCGCCTTCTTCAACATACCTACCTAAGACCGATCAGAGCCCACAGAGTTGGTGTACTAGTTGTCCCGTCAGCCAAACAATGCTGGCTGGCGGACCCACGGGCGAGGGCCTTCTCTGTGGCAGCACCGGCTCTCTGGAATACACTATCCCCCAAGATCCGCATTATTCCCACCCTGCCAGCCTTCAGAAAAGCGCTAAAAATTTGGTTATTTCGACAGGCCTGGGGCCAATGAATTAAACACAACATCGAGAACTCTTGATCCCATGAATGAATGAATTGCATGGGGTTTTCAAAACTGTTGTTTTTAATGTTTTTAATGCTTTTTTAATGGTTACTGTTTCTAATGTTTTTTGATGTTTATTGTTTGCATGTACTGTAGATTCTTATTGTTGTGAGCCGCCCAGAGTCTCTGTGGAATGGGCGGCATACAAGTGTGAATAATAAATAAATAAATAAATAAATAAATAAATAAATAAATAAATAAATAAATAAATAAATAAATAAATAAATAAATAAATAAACAAACAAACAAACAAACAAGCAAGCAAGCAAACAAACAAACAAACAAACAAACAAACAAACAAACAGAGGATTTCCAGATTTGTCTTGTGTGCACAAAAAACCACAAGTTTTTTTTTCAAAAATCAAGGACTCCCTTCTGAATAGATACCTTTGGCTGGCCATTCAAACCTTTTATTTTTTGGTTGGTTAAAAGAAAAAACAAGTTTAGCCTGAGCCTCTAACTATACCAGTAATATTTCATTAAAAGTATCAATAATTTGATTGATTTACTAAGCTTTGATTTGTTTTACCATCTCTCAGCCCAATCTTCTCTGTAAGGCTATTTGAAAGTGTCATTACAATGTATTCAGTGCCATTCCGATATTCTGCTGTTTTTTGAAAGCTCAATATTGCAAATAGTAATTATATTAAAGCATGTTTCTATATATTTTTATTTTTCAGGAAGAAAGCATTTTTGGACTTTTATTCATGTAGTCTGAGTTTAAACATGACTGCAGAAAATATATACTATACCCCAGATGGAAAAGAATATTCCATCTGGTCAACTTACATTTTGGAAGAATGTGCAGGCTTTATGGTATATCCCGTAACAGTGTTAGTGATATTGATACTATTATATTATCCAGTTATTTTTGCATTTTCCGTCTTCTATGCCACTAATCTTATACTTTATGTGTGGGGGAAAATTGGTAATTTGCCAGAAGATACCGATTGCAAACAGTGGGATATGCCAAGGAAAATTTACGCACTGGTGTCAGATTTGTTTGGAAAGATACTGCACAGTAAGTAGGATGTTCTTCATTAATTCTTTAAGGCAGAGATAAGGAATTTATTTTCACTCATAGACATCATTCTTGGGGCCAATCTTTATCTGCAGTCATTTGTATCTTGGAACCTCATCAGAATGTAGTAGAAAAGAAAGTGAAAACTGAAGCTGCATACTGCCAATTTATATAGAATTCACTTTTTAAAAAATGATTCTGCAATTAGTCAAGAAACTCCCTTAATCTCTAAGGTTGTAGAACGGAATGAAGGAGCTGCCTTAACCTCAATTTAAGAGAATAATTGCAGGTATTACGCACAATATCAAGTTTACTTATGGTCAACCATTTGACTGAGATGTTATAAGTTTCATGCTTTGGCCAGGGGGTTGGAGTAGAAGACCTCCAAGGTCTCTTCTAGCCCTATGATTCTATGGTTCCATAATCTGGAAGACCTGATTCCTGGCTTTTTCTCCACACTGCTTATGTGCCTGTTTCATCTTTAGTCTCATACATGCATAATTTTAACATAATAAGATAAATCTTATATGTACTGTAAAACTAACCACAAAATACCAGAAATATTTAGGTTTATACATATTCATATTATTATATTCCTAAAAATTCGGAATTAGAAAAATAAAAAACAATATATAATCATCTTAGGAAAAGTTTAAAAAAAATCAGAGAGGAAATTGTTCAGCACACTGGAGGAACAAGACCTCATATCTAGCAAAAACACTAGCAAATGTTCTCCCTGGTGGGACAGGGAATAGACCATGGGTCTCCTATGTGTAGTGGAAAGCATGTGCCTCTCATCACCAGTGTAGCAACCTCAAAAAGCCCTGTCCTTCTCCCCAGTGATCTGTTTAATGACTGCAACTTGGAAAGCAGTCATTGAGTGAAGCGGTCATATGGCTTCTCCTATTATAGTCACAGGAAGACAACTACCTGTAATATCTTTTGTTCTAAGGTTTCAGTTGCTTAGAAGCACATCGGTTTTACATTTTATGCCAAGACATAATTTGTCCTGGTTTTGACCTGACACAAAATAGACATCCAACCTAGTAATCTGTAGTTCTAGCCTTTTTGACAATTAAAATAATTTGAATTTTATTTTATATGCAATATAAAAGCCCAATAAGTAGAAGTCTGACAGTAAACAAATTAGATCAGCAATATTTCTGCTAATCCTTGCCTCTACCATGTAGGCACATTTTAATATTAAGGCACAATTTTTCCTGTGCCTTAATATTAAACTCCAAATATGCAGTTTTAATTTAAACTTGTTTTTTCCAAATTGTACTAAGGCTGTTAAACATTACCATTAACTATACATTTGGATAAAGCTGGAAGAAGTATCTGAAGCCCATACATTCTATATGCTAGTAAGAATTTTAGAAACTGTCAACAGAACACCAAAACTGTCTTTTTAAAAATGAGGTTTTAGAATGGACAAAATCTCCAAAGACATAGATATTTGTGGGAAAGGTTTGATGTCACTAAGTAACATGAATCTAAGTAACCTTTAGGAAACTAGACCAAATGTGCGGGATCACAAAAGCAATAACACTGATTTCTCAGAAGATTCTAATTTTTTTCATTTTTTATTTTTTATTTTGAGGATCAATGTGATAGTTCCAAAAAGCATATTTGATTTAAAATCTTTAGTTGATAAGGAAAATATGCCATTTTTATGTGATCTTCTATAGGAAACTCTTATGAGGAAAAAACTGAAGCCATTTCATTGTTCTCCCATTAACAGGTTATGAGATTTCTGGACTAGAAAATTTACCCGAAGGACCAGCGATTATTGTCTTTTATCATGGAGCCTTTCCAATTGACTATCACTGTTTTGTAGAAAGGTTGTATAGACTCACTGGGAGATACTGCTGTTCTGTGATAGATAATTCTTTCTTGCGTTTACCAGGTAAAAATTACTATGTTTAGGGATTTTGTGGGGGGGGGGGGTGTTTAATAAAATTGATTCACTAACCTGTGAAGTCCAATTTTTCTTCTTTAAAGTCTTGTTTTGAGTTATGTCATGATGGAAATGCATGTATTCTGTTTTCTTTTACAAGCAAGAACAGAATGATTTCTTAGGTTTGCTTTTGCAGGATTAAAACAATCCGTTTCCTTTCATCACTGTGATTGTTCTACAAGAGAAAAGTGTATAAATGTTCTGAAACAAGGGCACTTACTTGGAATTGCACCAGGAGGAATGCGAGAGTTAAACTATGGAAATAACCAGTATAAAATAATATGGGGAAAATGTAAAGGATTTGCTCATATAGCTATAGATGCCAAAGTGGTAAGCCATTTGTCTTCATATTTTTTGTAGTGATCTTTTAAAGTGGAATATGCATTTGTGAATATCATCTATTTATTTTTAAGCTATTTGCTAATGCACAGGAGGGTGCCTACAACCACAAATCAGATTTGCCAGGCCAGGAAAAGGAAAATCTTATTTTTTTCAGTTCACATAATTCAAATCACTTTTTTATTTTCATCATTTTATTATGCTAAACTATTTAAGACAATGAAAGTATAAATGCATATATTATACATTATGTAGTCATGCATACAAATAGCATAACTACAAAAGTAGTGAAAATAAAAGTAATAATTAAAATAGGAAGGAAGAGTTTTCTTTCCTTTTGCTCTAGTAAAATGTGTCTATCCAACCCTTAGCAATTCATACAATCCATACAATGGCATCAACTATTAGATATTAAAGGCAGTGCACAGGAAAACAAAGCTTATGACTTATCCATCCATGCCAAATTTGATTATAATCGCCACCTCTCCTGGAAAAAAAGTGAAGAAAATAAAATGATTAAGAATACAAGTGTCATAAAATTAGAAATAAAATCATTGCCCTATAAAACTTAAAAATTATGCTTGTCTCCTGCACTCTCCAGAAAAAAAAAAGAAAAAAGAAAATCATTAGTACATAAAAGTTGGTGCAATGGAATCAGGCAGTTAACTTTTGTTTTCTATGTTAATTCCTTTTATCAGATCTCATACCAGATGAGTGTGTGTGTGTGTGTGTGTGTGTGTGTGTGTGGTGTGTGTGTGTGTGTGTGTGTGTGTGTGTGTGTGTGTGTGTGTGTGTTTTGATTAGTGGGCATATCCATATATGCCTGGTTCACATTCAAAAAAGTTCCATCATTACCTTCACTTACAAAAGTGAAATTGGTGGCAACTACTGAGAAAATGGCTATGAGAGTGAATATGAAAACTGTGGAATTTAGCTTTTCAATTGATTGAAAATAAACCCATTCAGCAAATTTTAAACATGAGAATACAAAGGTTTTTCAATCCACAAATCATACATCTCTTTAAAGTACACATCTGTGCTCTAGTAATCAATCTTCAAAGTTTTATTTTAAGAATTAAATATAAACATGACATTTTCAAGAGGCAACTGGACTTTCTGGATTTTCTTTGAAGATGTTTCGCTTCTTTTGAGAAGCAAAATGTTTTCAAAGAAAAACCAGAAACTCCAATTGCCTCTTGAAAAAGCACCTTCGGGAGAACCATGACCTGGATGAATGAGAATCACTATAGATGTGTAAATAGGACATTTTTTCCCCACACTGGAAGATATGATTAATATCGAATTCTTTCTTTAAATCAATTTTACAAAGTCTTAGCATTTTAAAAACTTTCCAAAAATGACTCTAAAAATCACAGCTTTACTGTATATTGGCGGGGAAATGCAAACAAATAAAGATCTCACAAAGCTGGAAAGAAATATGTTTTTCTTTTTAAACGTATTAAAGATTAACTCATTCAGCAAATGGTAAACTTGAAGTACTGAAGGATTTTCAATCTTAAAGAAACAATAAACAGTAAAACTCCAAAATGATTTAAAAAAAGAGGTTTCATCAAACCTTGAAGACCCTTAAAGGCTGCGTTACAGCTCAAGTCACTATGGAACCTGTGACTCCCAGTTGATTGCAAGTGGCTACAAAAACGACAATTTCTGCCATCTACTTCCAAAAATTAGCTTTATGGTGTACATTTGGGCAAACTCCAGATCTCAATTCCAGACAGAGTTTTGGCTGTCCAGATCTTACATCTAGCTACCTTTTTAACCATAATGCACCTGCAATGCGGAAAAAAATGGAAATTTTAGTTCATTTCCACCTCATTGGAAGGTTTCTGAATCATCACCTTCCCTCAAAGGTCAGGGGTGTCAAACTCAAGGCCCGGGGCCTGGATCCGGCTCACAGGCTGTTTAGATCTGGCCCGCAGGGCTGCCCTGGAAACTGTGAAAGACTTGCCCACAGTCCCACTGTCAGCGAAAATGGACTTTGTGAGGGCCGTGTGCTGCCCTCCTGAGCTCCGTTTTCACTGGCAGAGGGTTGCAGGAGGCTGTAGCAGCCAAAAATGAAGCTCAGGAGCCCATTTTCTCTGGCAGAGTGCTCAGGCCACCAGAGACGCCCCCGACAAGAGTGATATCAAACTGGCCACGCCCACTCCTGCCCCTCGAGGTTAAACACAACCCGCTGCTGAAAATAACAGATAGGACATTATAAAAGTACAATGATCTTATACAATATATTGTTCATTTTAGTTTATCAAAATAACCTTTTAATTGACGTATTTTATGTCTAAACAATATATTTAATTCCTTTCATGTACTGCAACTAAAAGAATCTCATTATTTGTTTCTTTTATTTCTTCTAGCCAATCATTCCTTTGTTTACACAAAATATTAGAGAAGGATATATGTCATATGTAAATATAAGTAAGTAAAACTTTATTCTTGGGAATGTTATTTATTTAAGACTATAAGCTTGTACATCTGCATCTTTGCTTACCATGTTTAATTTGAATGATTCAAGCAAGAATAGCTAAATCTGGGTTCTAAGTAAAATAAATATATAATTGGGGTAGATTAATTTGGGATTGTTTTCTTTTAATTGTTGGGAAAACTGTTTAAGAGGTGGTACATATAAGTTTTCTCCTAGAATGAGAAAAGACTGTATATGCTCTCTCTTCAGATATCTATCTATATTTATATCTATCTATCTATCTATCTATCTATCTATCTATCTATCTATCTATCTATCTATCTATCATCGTCTGTCTGTCTCTCTCGATAGATAGATAGATAGATAGATAGATAGATAGATAGATAGATAGATAGATAGATAGATAGATAGATAGATAAATATAGATATAGATATAGATATAGATATAGATATAGATATAGATATAGATATAGATATAGATATAGATATAGATATAGATATAGATATACAAATATACACATATATACACATATACTGTACATATACATGCATATGTACATACTCCAGAACTCCAGATATTTGGTGGAAAAACTGATTTAATACATTTCCCATAACTGATGTGATGTCATGGGATTACAAGGCACAGGGATGACCCAGAAATTATGGAAATTCAGCAAAGTTATCCATGTTATGTAAATGAATTGGTATTTATCCTGGAAAGACTGCCTGTCTTGTCTGTTTATCTATCTGCTTATCTATCAGCCTGCTGTCTGTCAGGCTACTTGTATTTGTGTGTCTATTTATGTGTCACGATTAGCTTTCTTCTCCTAACTCTAATTTTGTCATCACTTTTTAATCTACCGTAAATTGTATTTTGCAAACTGTAAGGCTCCAAACATGATGGCTTATTTTCTTGTTTCTGTATACTGCAAAAACATTACATTAGTTGATTCCAGTGCTGGTATTAATTATTGCATTTAAATAGAGGCTTCTAACAAAGTCAAATATGAAACTCTTGGCAATCTGCTAATATGCATATCTGAGATTTTCTAAAACTTGTACCCAGGACCAATGAGATGGTTATATGAGCGAAACCGATGGTTAATGTTTCCAGTATGTGGAATGTTTCCAGTTAAACTTATAACTCATATTGGAAAACCAATTCCATATGATCCAGATATAACTCCTGAAAAATTAGCTGAACAGGTAAGTGTATTTCTATTTTAAGGAGTAAATATCCATTCAAATTAAAACTTCATTCTTTATGAAATTATAAACTCTATAATATTTGCAAACAGTTATTGAAATACATTAAGTAGATGTGCAGAAATATTGTTTGGTACATAAATGTCAATGTAAGATTATCATCCATCCATCCCTTACTGTTTAAACAACACTTATTCAAACTAAACAATATGATTAACAGCATGCGTAAATGAAAATATCCATCAAATATATATCATACTAAAGCTTCACCATAGAGGGCTCAACCTCTTCTTACCAAATAAGTTTATATTTTCAAGTAAAAGGTGAATCCACAGTTAGGAGCAAATTAAATAAGAGGCATCAGCATGCATTCTGCTTTTTAATTATACTACTGTGTGCAACAGACAGTCTAGCCAAGGTGGTGCAGTTGTTAAATGCAGCACTGCAGGCTGCTAGTTCAGCAGTTCAGCTGTTCAAATCTCACCGGCTCAAGGTTGACTCAGCCTTCCATCCTTCTGAGGTCGGTAAAATGAGGACCCAGATTGTTGGGGGCAATATGCTGAACTCTGTAAACCGCTTAGAGAGGGATGTAAAGCACTATGAAGCGGTATATAAGTAAAGTGCTATTGCTAGCCTAGGTCAGGATAAGAGAATGTAGATGAAGGCTTGAACAACATCTCCAGCCATACTGAAGAATTCCCATATGAATTTACTCTTGGTTACAGTATGCAAAAAGAGACAGATGGTTGTACACCATATATTTACAGATTTATAGGAAAATGAGGTTTATCTGATTATGAATTGTATAGCATGAGTAGGAAGAGAGAGAGAAATTTTTGTCATAAGATAAAATCAAAGATATCAAATATATGCTAAAGACTGTAATGAAGAGCAAGTTAAAATTTTATATATACAGTATGTTTAAATATGTGATGTGTTCTAGTAAAGATTCCATATATTGTATATTTTGTTTTGGAATGTTCTCTCAATAGTTCCTGAACCATAAATCTAAATTAAATCATTCTTTTCTTTTCTTTTCTCCATTCCATCTCACCTATGCCACTCCACTGCTCGAACAGACTCAAAGAGCAATAGAAGATTTACGGGACAAACACCAGAAAATCCCAGGAAGCATATTGCATGCTCTTAGGCAACGCTTTGATACACATAACAAAGATAAATAGTGATATAACATCAGCAATCTCTGTGGATAATATATGCGTATAAGTAGCTAATATATGTTTATAAGTAACTAATATATGTGTATGTGTAGTGCATGCATTCCATCAGGTATTTTTTTAAAACAAAATGTCGGCAAGATTGAGATGGGATGAAAACATTTATTTCTTCAATGTGTTTAAATCTCCAACACCAGATTAAATTGCATCCTAAGATACCAAATGCATTACATGGATTTTTTTCTAACCCCTTATGAATTATGTTTGAGAAATCCTGGTGAACTGGCAGATGACTGGATAAGACCAACTGTTATTCTAATCTTCAAAAATGAGGAAAAAGAAAACACAGCAAGATATAGACCAGTTACTCTTGTGTCGATACTCTGAAAAATGTAAGAGTGCATACTGTTATTATAAAAGGATTTATCATTAAACACTTTGAAAACAATTACTAGAAACCTGTCTTGCCTTATCTAATATTTTTAGATAGCTTCCTTATTTATTTATTTATTTATTTATTTATTTATTTATTTAATTTAAATGGATTTATATGCCGCCCAACTCCCAGGGGACTCTGGGCGGCTCACAACATGTCCAGTCCATTTATCAATATAAAAAAAAGACACAACAATTAAAAACTACAAAAATTAAAAAGAGCATCTAACATTCATAATCAAGGGAGGAGACCCATATCTGGTCTGGTTGGTCTCACTTTCACCCCACCTGCCGGAAGAGCCAAGTTTTTATTGCTTTACGGAAGGCCAGCAGGGTGGGGATAGTCCTGATTTCTGGAGGAAGCTGGTTCCAAAGGAAGGGAGCTCCTACAGAGAAGGCTCTCCCCCTCGGCCCCACCAACCGGCATTGCTTGGTCGATGGGACCTGGAGGAGACCAACTCTGTGGGCCCTAACAGGTCGTAGGGAGGTATGCGGCAGGATGCGGTCCCGAAGGTAACCTGGCCCTGAGCCATGTAGGGCTTTAAAGGTTAAAACCAACACCTTAAATTGGATCCGGAGACTAATGGGCAGCCAATGCAGCTGGCGGAGGATAGGTGTTACGTGGGTGTATCTATGTACACTCACCACAGCTCACGCAGCTGCATTTTGCACCAATTGCAGTCGCCGGACACTCTTCAAGGGTAGCCCCATGTAGAGCGCGTTGCAGTAATCCAGCCGGGAGGTGATAAGGGTGTGAGTGACTGTGAGAAGTGCCTCCTTCTCCAAGTAGAGTCGCAATTGGTGCATCAGGCGTACCTGTGCAAAGGTCACCCTAGCCACAGCTGAAAGATGTTGCT
This sequence comes from Diadophis punctatus similis, assembly GCA_023053685.1. Taxonomy (NCBI): domain Eukaryota; kingdom Metazoa; phylum Chordata; class Lepidosauria; order Squamata; family Dipsadidae; genus Diadophis; species Diadophis punctatus. The sequence continues at coordinate 165,602,949 of JALIGW010000003.1, forward strand.
CCAATTTTAGCTGTGGGTCTAGGAGGACACCCAAATTGCGGACCCGTTCTGAGGGAGCTAATTTCTCCCCCCCAAGAACCAAGGAGGGACAATTGATCAAATCCTTAGGAGGCAGTATCCACAGCCACTCAGTCTTGTCAGGGTTAAGTTTTAGCCGGTTCATCCCCATCCAGACCCTAACATCGTCCAGGCAGCGGCCCATTATGTCCACAGCTTCCCTGAATTGAGACGGGGTGGAGATGTACAACTGGGTATCATCAGCATATTGCTGGTACCTCACCCCGTGTTGTCGGATAATCTCACCCAGTGGTTTCATGTAGATGTTAAATAGGATGGGCGAGAGGACCGAGCCCTGCAACACCCCACATAGTAGGGGCCTAGGGCTCGACCTCTGCCCCCCTGTCAAAACCGACTGCGTCCTGTCAGAGAGGAAGGAGAACCACTGCAAAACAGTGTCGCCCACCCCCACCTCTCCGAGACGACGGAGAAGGATACCATGGTCAATGGTATCGAAAGCTGCTGAGAGGTCAAGTAGCACCAGGATAGAGGAATAACCACCATCCCGGGCTCGCCAGAGATCATCCATCAGGGTGACCAAAGCCGTTTCCGTACTGTAGCCGCACCTGAAACCCGATTGAAAGGGATCCAGAAAATCAGTGTCATCCAATAGCCATAGGAGCTGGAGCACCACCACTTTCTCAACAACCTTCCCCGCAAAGGGAAGGTTGGAGACTGGACGGAAGTTCTTTAAATCTGCCAGGTCCAGGGAAGGCTTCTTGAGGAGGGGCCTCACCACCGCAACTTTTAAGGGCTGCGGGACGGACCCCTCTCTCAAAGAAGCATTGACCAATGCCTGGAGCCAGCCACGTGAAACCTCCCTGGTAGCCGAAACCAGCCAGGAAGGACACGGGTCCAATAAACAAATGGCCTTGTCTACATCCTCAGGAGTCACCGGTTCAAACCTATCCCATATAACAGGACTAAGGCCTGCCCCTGTCATCTCAGCCTGTACTGCCCAATTGGAGTCCAGGTCTGTCCAAATCTGAGTGACTTTGTCCGCCAGAAACCGAGCAAATTCCTCAGCTCTGCCCTGCAAGGGATCTTCGCCTCCCTCCTTAGCAAGAAGGGCATGGGTCACCCTAAACAGGGTGACTGGGCAGGAGTCAGCGGACGCAATAAGGGCAGAAAAATGCAAACATTTTGCCGCCCGTATCGCCACTAAGTAAGACTTAATGAAAGTTCTTAAAAGTGTCTGATCAGACTCAGCTTTACTAGATCTCCATCGTCTCTCTAGGCATCTCTTATGGCGCTTCATCTCCCGGAGTTCCTCAGTAAACCAAGGAGCCCTCCTGGATCCGCTTCCATGGAGAGGCCGCAAAGGTGCAATCCGATCCAAAGCCCCCGCTGCTGCCTGGTTCCAGGCCGCAACCAGAGACTCGGATGAATTGTGTACCAGGGATTCAGGTATTTCCCCAAGTTCCCTCTGGAATCCCTCAGGTTCCATTAGGCGCCTGGGGCGGAACCACTTAATCAGTCCCTCCTCCTTGCGGTGGAGGAGTGGTGCCATGAAATCCAACCTCAGAAGGAAATGATCTGACCACGACAAGGGTACTGTGACTAAACCCCTCAGCCTCAGATCATCTCTCCACTGCCCCGAGAGAAACACAAGGTCAAGCGTGTGACCTCCCTCATGAGTCAGACTCTGAACTACTTGGGTCAGGTCTATGGTTGTCATGGAAGCCATGAACTCCTGGACTGCCCCCGAGGCTTCACCGGGCGATGGCAGATTAAACTCCCCCAGCACCATCAACCTGGGGAACTCAATCGCCAGCCCTGCAACCGCCTCGAGCAGAACAGGCAATGCAGCTAGGAGGCAGGTACATTAGCAAAAGGCCCACCTGAACCCCTAAGTCCAACTTCAGAAGGAGCGTCTCACACCCAACAATCTCCGGGGCAAGGCTCCTTCGAGGACAAAGATTCTGGCGTGCTATAATAGCCACTCCTCCACCCCTTCCCTGTGGTCGCGGCTGATGCTGAACCGAGAACCCGTCCGGGCATATCTCAGAAAGGGCCCCCTCCTGGCCCAGCCAGGTCTCGGTAATGCATGCCAGGTCAGCCCCCTCTTCCAGGATTAAATCCCGAACAAGGGGGGCCTTGTTAGTAATCGACCTGGCATTCAACAGCAGCAGCTTGAGCCCAAGGCCCTGAGATCCCTGGTTACCAGGCACTCGGGCTGAGCTAGGTGGAACCAAACCAGAGGGGCCAGAACAAGGAATCGCTTGCAATCAGTGAATTCTCGTTCCCCAGGAGCAGCCTACCCTTCTGCTCCCGCCATACCTACCTCTTCCTGTTAGTAGACTGTAGGAATTTTGTGAAGTTAGTATATCTTGCTTTCTTTACAAAGCAGTTGACAGAGTATTTTATTCTGTGCAGCAGGATATTAGTGTATAGGTTACGTGCACAGGTGGGTTCCTCCTGGTTTGCACCGGTTCTATAAAACCGGTAGTAAACCAGTGGTGACGTCACGGAGCCGGTTCTGTCAGTGCCGGTCTGTGGACACTGCCATCTTTTTTTCCCCTATCTTTTGCTTCTGCGCATGCGCAGAAGCCGAGTTTTCGGCACTGCGCATGCGCCGCCATCTTGTTTTTGGCTCCCCCCCCCTATATTTTGCCTGTTTTTGCTTCTGCGCATGCGCAGAAGCTGAGCCACACAGCGCGCAATGTGCATGCAGCCACGTGGCGTGGGAGGAAGCAAACCAGTGGCGAGGTAAGTTAGAACCCACCCCTGGTTACATGAAGTTTAACTGAGTGCACTGCTGACTTAAAAATTATCCTCAAAGAGTGATCATCATTCATCAAATACAGAGCATCACACAATATTCAGGTGCAAATCCTGTACTCTTCAACAATTTAATTAATAACTTATATGAAGAATATTTTAACAAATTTACAGATATCTCAAGACTGGGTAGGATAATTCATACTTAGAAAACATAAACCAGATTCATAAAAATTTAATAGGGTACGGAAATAGCAGAAAGTGAAAAATTAGCACGTATTAATACAATTGTATGCAATCAAAGATAATTCAGATGCATAAGAATAGGATTATAAAATACCTAGACCAGTAATAGTATTTTAAAAAGTGGGGGATTGAATTGTAGTTAAACAGACTCTGAGACAACAGAAAGCAAATACAATTTTAAGCTGCTTTAACAGAAATATAGTTTCTAAATTGCAGGAAGTAGATTTCCTCTTTGATCCCTCAATTGTCAAGTAAACCTTGTTGACATATCACAGAAATTATATAAATAATGACTTCACTTTGTCAAATATAGTGCTCAAGGTGGATTAGCTAGTGCTAAATGACAACTTGTGACTTCTGGCCTTGTCTTCTTACTGCCCCTACTGGAAAAGTCTATTGTTACCTCAGGAGGAATACCACAATGGAGCCTGAAATTGGGTTGGTGTTCTTGGACGATGAAATTGCTTGAGATTTCTGAGATTTCTGCTGACTCTGAGTTACTGGAGGCCCCTCATTCAATACTCACGTACCAAAGTTATTCACCTCCTCTTTCTTCATTTCTGGAAAGATATGATCTTGATAATGAAAGTATATAAGAATGTCTAAAATGACCAAATAATGTTCACAAAGTTTTGGCAATGATGAATTACAATACTTCTGAAATGGCTGGACAAAACCTATTTGGCTATTTATGCAATGTGCCATAAATGTAATGAAAATAGGATTTGATGGAGCAAGAGTCATTTCAGCTACATCCCTGGATATTGCATAAACCTGGAGATTAATGACTAGATACTTGCAACATGCCCTGCCCCACCTGTTTCCTACTAAATTATGCACTGACTCGACTCACAGCTGTTCATTCAGTGGCCGTTTGAAGTTACAACAGCACTGAAAAACAGTGACTTATGACCATTTTTCGTACTTATGACGGTTGCAGCATTCCCATGGTCACATTCAGATGCTTGACAACTGACTCAAATTTATGGCAGTTGCAGTCTCCTGGAGTCATGTGGAATATAAAAATGTATGTTGCTGTAGGTGTCACAGTTTACTAACTGCAAAGCTAACAAAATATGTGTGGCAAGATATGTGTGGATAAACTTATCTGTACCTTTCAATGTGAAAACTTTATCTATGGATGTGTCAGATTGGTTTAAGGAAGAGTTACTGTTACTGGAAAGTCTGAAGGCCTAAGAAATTAAGGTTTTCCCAGCCTGAGGCTAATTATTCTCAGACTAGTTTTTTTTTTTTACACAAATTAATCTCTCCTGGTTCCCTTTCATGGAGCTTTTAAAATCTGTAAGCAATAGTTACGATTAGGGTTAGGAGGAAAAATGTCCATCATTCGGATTTATCATTAGCAACTTATCATTGGCAACTACCAATCTCTATCAACAAATGCTCAGTTTTACACATTGGCAAAAATAATCAAAACACCAAATACAGACTTAATGATCATGACCTTGATGATGATCCTCACTCAGTAAAGGACCTCGGAGTACTCATCTCAAACGATCTAAGTGCCAGAGCCCACTGCAACTACATAGCAAAGAAGGCTTTAAGAGTGGTTAACCTAATCTTGCGCAGCTTCTTCTCTGGTAACATTGTACTCTTAACCAGAGCATACAAAACATTTGCTAGACCGATCCTTGAATACAGCTCATCAGTCTGGAACCCACACTTCATATCAGACATTAACACTATTGAGAATGTCCAGCGATACTTCACCAGAAGAGTATTACATTCCTTTGTTCACAACAGAATTCCTTATGAAACCAGACTAGAAATTTTGGGACTTCAAAATTTAGAACTCCGCCGCCTTCGATCTGACCTAAGTGTAGCTCACAAAATTATCCGCCTCAATGTCCTACCCATTAACGACTATTTCAGCTTTAACCGCAATAATACACAATCTCATAATAGATACAAACTTAATGTAAACCGCTCCAGATTTGATTGCAAAAAATTCGACTTCAACAACAGAGTTGTCAACACCTGGAACACTTTACCTGACTCAGTAGTTTCTTCCCCAAACCCCAAAAACTTCAACCTCTTATTATCTACCATTGACCTCACCCAATTCCTAAGAGGTCAGTAAGGGGCGTGCATAAGCGCACAATCGTGCCTACCGTTCCTGTCCTAATGTACCCATATATTCATACCTCTTCTACTCTTATTCATGCTTGTAATATTATATATATATTCATTCATGTTTTACTGTTTGTACTTTGCTTATATTCATTTATGCTTGACAAAATAAACAAATACAAATACAAATACAAATTAGTATTACACAATGAATATCTCTGTGCCTGGAAATAAAAGTGATCATTTCTAAATGTGGAACAAGAACACATGAATATTTCATCCTATCAAATAAACAATTTCCCCATTAAAGATTTTCTAATAGATCAAAGATCAAAGCAATAGGAAGGCCACATCTTAATATATTTACTGAGAAATCAGTGCTGAAATACACATTTCCAACATTACGTAACCTTGCTGGTATAGGCTTTCATATTCAGCATCTGTTGGGCAATGTTGGGCAACAAACCACAGGCAACTGAACAGGGACTGAGTTAGATGACAGGAACAGACCAACTTGGCTCTGAAGATGCCAGTCACAATTACCAGAATATAGGTAAGTCCTCGACTTACAATAGTTAAGTGACTGTTACAACTTTAACACTGTTAAAGTTACAATGGCACCGGAAAAAAGTGACTTATGACCGTTGCATCATCATCCCGTGGGTGATCAGGGGATCAAAATACAATTGACTTATCAAAATGGCAATTGAATCATAATTGTGATGGTTGGAGTGTCCCAGAGTCACATGATCACCTTCTGAGAACTTCTGACAAGCAAAGTCAATGGGGAAGCCAGATTCACTTAACAACCATGTTATAACTTAACCACTGCAGTGATTCACTTAACAACTGTGGCAAGAAATGTCATAAAATGGGTCAAAACTCACTTTAAAAATGTCTCACTTAGCAACATAAATTTGGGACTCAATTGTGATCGTAAGTTGAGGGCTACCAGTAATATCAGGAAAAAAAATCTTTTATTTTTATTTTATTTTTTCTCCAAACGTACACAAAAATCCATACATATACCACATTATCAAAACATCCATAATAATATATTTCTATCCAAAATATCCTAGACATATATCCTTAGTTTGCTCCTTTTAATTTATTATCTCCAGTCTGCTTTCCTTCTATATTTCATATTGTAGGAAGTTAGCACCCACCCGTCTCCTAGAAAAATGAAATATCCTAGGAAATATTAAAAGGCAGAATATTATTATTATATAAAATATCCCTGGAAACATGCTTTAGGCAGACAAAAGACTCACACTTAGTAGCCCCCACCCTTAATGGGCCATTAAGGACTAGGCCCAGCTCACACATTCCTCCCACCTAGCCTGGAACAGTCTTCTACATAACAAACAAAGAACCATAATAGGAATCCCAAAGCCCTTTCATTACACTACATGGGACCTGGTAAGATTCCATCAATCATGCCCCTGGGACTTAGGACAGCCCACAAGAGTTGCCCCAGCATGCCCCTGGGAATCTGACAGCCAATGGAATACATTTCTGTATAGGATAAGGTGACCAGACGTCCCGATTTTGGCGGGACAGACCCGCTTTTTAATCATTTGTCCCGCGTCCCGCCCGCCCTCTTAAAAAGTCCCGATTTTTTCAAAGTTTGCCCGACAACAAAAAATTTTTGAAAATAAACAGCAGGGACATCTGGTCACCTTGAAGCCGGCGCTGATTGGTCAGAGCAGAGAGTCTACTCTACTGTTCTGACCAATCAGCGGCAGCTTCACATCAGGCGGGGAGCGTTAAAAGTGCTCCCCGCCACCGCCACCGCCATTTCGCTGCACGCTGCCACCTTGTTGTAGTCGGCTTGAAGTCGGAGAGCTGAGCGAGCCGCCCTCTTTGACCGTTCCTGCCCGCTGCTGGCCGAACCCCCCTGCCGCCTGAAGCCTGCTCCCGGCCGCCGTTGCTGAGCCACCATACGGTAGGATTTTTTTTAAAATTGTTTAAGGCAGGGGGACTTGCCAAGGGGGTGCAAGGCCAAGGGTCTTCCTAGTCATGCTAGTAGCAGTAGCCGAGGTTTTGAGGCGGCATGAAGCGCTTTCTGGAAGGTCGGCTTCACTTCAAGCAGCCGGGGAGGACGGGCCTGAAAGGGGGGCAGAGGCGCGTCCACACGGCACCGTCAAAGAGGGCGGCTCGCTCGGCTCTCCGACTACAAGCCGAGTTAGGTGGGGGAAAAGAGATGAGGAAGGCGAACAAGGGAAGAACCGAGGGCGAGCTACCGGGGGGGTGGGGAGGAAACCTTGCTGCCGCCTTCTGCTTCCCCCGAGATGAGCCCCCTTGCGCATCACAGCGCATTTTCAGCACCAAGAAGCCCCTACCTGGGTCAGGGAGAAATTCAGGGGTGGCCAAACCGTGGCACATGCGCCAAACGTGGCGCATTGGATGATTGCAAGTGGTGCATTGCAATCATCCAAAGGACAGAAGCTTTTCTGCCCGGCGAGCGGGACGGCAGCGCACGCGCAAGGAAAGCCGGAGGACGGCGCTGAGGCTCTCCAGGCAGCGGCAGGTGACAGTGGGCGCCGGCCAAGTCATCTCACAGGCAGCTGCGCTGACCCTGCCTCCGCCGAGGAGGAGGGGGAAAGGAAAGCGCTCCCGCAGAGCATCCCAACTGCAAGTTATCGTCGCCCGTCCTGCCCAAGTGGCCGCGTGACGTGACCCCGGAGCCGGATGGGCACAAGGGCAGGAAGAGAAAAAGAAAGAAAAGGTGATGCCCCGCTCGCTGGGCGCCTCTGCGCCGCGGTCGAAATCACTTCCGTTTGCTAAAACAGCATCACCTTTTCTTTTTCTCTCTCTTCCTGCCCTTGTGCCCATCCGGCTCCGGGGTCGCGTCGCGCGGCCGCTTGGGCAGGACGGGCAACGATAACTTGCAGTTGGGATGCTCACGGGAGCGCTTTCCTTCCCTTTCCCCCTCCTCCTCGGCGGAGGCAGGATCAGCGCGGCTGCCCGTGAGAGCCTCGTGTGCTCGACGCCGTCCTCTGGCATTCCTTCCGCGCGCGCTGCCGTTCCATCCGAGAGCCGCCAAGTGGAGTGCGCTTGATGGGCTAAATCACCATCTTTCTCCTCCTCCTCCCCCCTGGCTGGGCTGACGGCTTCCCGTCTTCCAGGAGCCTTGGTAGGTTGGTTGCTGCTGGATCTTCTTCAGCCAGCTCCTCTCCACAGCCAGGAAGGAAGGAAGGAAGGAAGGAAGGAAGGAAGGAAGGAAGGAAGGAAGGAAGGAAGGAAGGAAGGAAGGAAGGAAGGAAGGAAGGAAGGAAGGAAGGAAGGAAGGAAGGAAGGAAGAAGAAGAAAGAAGAAGGAGGAGAGAGAGAGAGGGGGGGGTTAGGAAGGCAGAAAGACAGAAAGAAAGAAAAAGATGTTAGGAAAGAAGAAAGATGAAGGAAGGAAGGAAGGAAGGAAGGAAGAAGAAAGAAGAGACAGAAAGAAAGAAAGAAAAGTTAGGAAGGAAGGAAGACAGAAAGAAAGAAAAGTTAGGAAGGAAGGAAGGAAGACAGAAAGAAAGAAAGAAATGTAATGCTGATTAATGATTAATGACAATGACTCTACTGGACTGAACAGTGAAAATAGAGATAAAGATAACAGTGATAATGATAACAGAGATAAAGATATCAAGAATAATTATGTTCAGATTGATGATAAGGATTTTGAGATATATAAAATGAAAAAAGGAATGAAGAAAATTAAATATATACAGAAAGTAAAATTAAGAGAGAGGAAAAGAGTGTGGGGAAAGAGAACTTATTGGTACAAAATTAAAAGAAAGATGAAAAAAAAATTAAGCAGATGGGGTGGAGGAAATATATATATATAAACAAAGTAGTTGAGAAACTAAAAGGGAATGGATGATGATATTGGAATATTATAGAAATGTTTTTTTAATTTAAAATTATCTTATTAAGAGAAAAAAATTTCTGTTTTTTTATATACAGATTAATATTGTTTAACAAATTAAAAGATTTGATATTTTAGATATAACAAAGTTAATTAAGATGAGAAGTGTGAATGATAAATATAAGTATTAGAGCTCAAAAGATGTATTATGATTGTGTATTTTTTTTCATTTATTTCAATTTATTTTTTCACATATGAAATTTGTTCAAATGAAAAAATCTTAAAGGGGAAAAATGTATTATTTTAAGAGTTGAATATGTAATTGAATAAATTTAGAAAGAATTTTGATGATTAGTAAATGAAACGATATATTATGATTGTGTATAATTAATATAACGTTAGACATTCAAAGATTTTTTTTCTTCTCTTTCGTTGTTTTTATAAAGATTAATAATGTTTAATCTTTTGGAATAATGTGGATAAAACAATGACAATAAGAGAAATATGGAATAAATATGATCACTAGAATTTAAGGGAAATTACTTAAATATTAAATAATGAACAGGAAATATGAATGTTAATTACTTTAAAATTTATTAAACTGAGAGTTGATAAGTTAATTGATTTGGATTTTTTCCTTTCCTTTTTATATTTTATTTTTTCTTTACTACTTGTTGAATATTTATAGAGTGGATAAAATTAGACAGAATTTTGATGATTAATATGAGAAATTAAAAGAATAATTGGGCATTTAGTTTTTTGATAGAACAAAGGATAAAAAACAGAAGCGATGAATAAAGAGATTAAAGAATTAAAGGAAGCAATTTGGCTTAAAATTAAAAAACAGGAGACAGTAACTATCTTGGAAAGTTAAGCGAATAGCGATCTATTTGGATGAAAATTTGGAATTAACTGGTGCATATCCCAGATGACAAAACTAGAAATTAGATTTTTTTTTTCTTTTTTCTTTTTTTGGGGAGGTAAGATGGAAATAGCAGCACGTACCTAGAAGAGAGTATAACATAAAAAATAATAATATAACTATAATGATGGTTTTTTTTAAAAAAAAGAGATATGATTAGTTTAAAATTGGGATTAGCATCAGTCTGCCAAATATAAAATGAGTTTAGTATAAAAGCACTCCAGGAAAGGCAAAGAAAATGAAAGAGAAAGTAGAAGGGGAGGAAGAGAAGGTGTAGAGAGGGTTGAGGAGGAGGGAAGGAGTTAGAAAGTAGGAGGAGAAGTTGGAGATAGAGAGAGGGGAGTGTAATGGAATAAAGTAGAACAGACTGATGACTGATGAGGCAAGTGTTGAATAAGATACTGACTTTTGAATAATTGATTATATTGAACAAATATGTATTTTTATTGTAATATTTTAAGGTACATGTGTATTGAATTGTATATAAAGTGATGGAGAAAATAAAAAAATTTGAAAAAGAAAGAAAGAAAGTTGTATGGCCGCCCTGAGTCCTACGGGAGTGGGGCGGCGTACAAAAACGACCAAAAAAATAAATAAATAATAAATGGCGGATTGGAACTCGTCTGCGAAAAAAATTGGCGGATGGTATGCTTAAGGTTGGCCACCACTGCTCCATATAGAACAAAATTAAAAATATATATATTACAATACTATTTTTGCGTTCTATGAAATTTTTTGTTGCTCCATATAGACCAAATTTTTAATCAGGAACACCCCCCCCTCAGGAACCCACCCCTCAGGAACCCACCCCTCAGGAACCCACCTGACCGACACCCCCCCCGGTCAATGGTGTCCCTCTTTAGCAATTTTAAAATCTGGTCACCTTAGTATAGGAACAGGAAACAGTTAGGGAGGAGCCCAAGAGAGAGTATAAAGCAAGGAACTCCCAGCATTTTGGCTCTTCTTTTTCTCTGGACCCAACACCTGAAAAAGGGCGTTGTTACTTACCTGAACGCCCATTCTCGTAGGGTGGCGCTAGCCTCCAAGATTGGGATGACCTCATCCATCAGCCAATCAGGACTGAGTCTGACCTCATATAAAAGCTGTCACTGTGCCACAATCCCCCTCTTGAGACGAAGGAGTAGGTCAGACCCATAGTTTATCCCCACGCACACCTTCAGAATGTACAATACCCAATAGGGAGGGACTTGGAGGCTAGCGCCACCCTACGAGAATGGGCGTTCAGGTAAGTAACAACGCCCTTTCTCCATAGTGGGTGGCGCTAGCCTCCATGATTGGGACGTACCAAAGCCGTGTCGTCCCCTAGGGAGGGTTGTCACCATAGTCTAAGACCCCGTCAGGCGACCCTATAGTCTGCAAGACCCTGCGCCCAAAATCCGCCTCAGCCGAGGCAAAGGAGTCTACTTTATAATGTCTGATAAAGGGCAATGGGGAAGACCACGTTGCCGCTCGGCATAGTTCCTCCAAGGAGGCATTAGTAGTCCAAGCCGCCGTGGTGGCGGCACTGCGCGTCGAGTGCGCTGTCAGATGTGGCGGGCGAGGCAGGTCCTGCTGTCGGTAAACGTCCGCGATGACTGCACGTATCCAGCGACCAACCATCGCCGCTGAAGCCTTGCGACCCATGGATGAGGCGTGGAATCCCACGAACAAGGACTCTGAGCGGCGGAATGCAGCCGTGCGGACATTGTAGATTTTTATCGCCCGCCGGACATCGACAGCGTGCCATTTGCGCTCGGTCGGCGTAGTAGGCGGAGAGCAGAAGGAAGGAAGAACCACTTCCTGCGCCCTGTGGAAGTATGTATTGACCTTGGGCAGGAACGTGGGGTCAAGGCGAAGCACCACCCGGTCCGGATGAAAAATACAGAGATCGTCCCGGACGGATAGGGCTGCCAGTTCGGATATTCTCCGGGCTGAAGTGATCGCTACCAAAAAGGCAACCTTATGCATAAGGTGCTGAAGCGAAACTGTCCGGAGGGGCTCGTAGGGGGCCTCGGTCAGCGCCAACAGAACCTTCTGCAGGTCCCAGGTGGGGTACCTATGTACCACGGGAGGCGAGATAATGACCGCCGCCTTCAAGAAGCGAACGACTAAGGGATGCGTTGACAAAGGTGCAGAAGAGTGGCAGGAGAGGACCGTTGAGAGCGCTGCCACCTGACGCCGCAAGGTGCTGGGTGAGAGACCCTTGTTGAGGCCCGCTTGCAGAAATTGGAGGACCTGTATGACCGAAAGGTCGATCGGGTTGAAGCCGGCGCCGACACACCAATCGTGAAACGTCCTCCAGGTGGAGTTGTAGATGCGTATGGTGGAGGCCCGGCGGGAGGAAAGCAAGGTGCGGATAATGCCCTCGGGAACCCCGCGAAGAACTAGGGTGCGCTGCTCAAGCGCCAGGCGGTCAGTTGGAGCCACTGCGGATCCGGGTGCTGAACTGACCCCTGGGAGAACGACGATGCGGTCTGCGGGATCCGCCAGGATGGGCCGGTCGAGAGCGACCTGAGGTCCGCAAACCATGCCCGTCGCGGCCAATGGGGGGCCAATAAGATCAGTTCCGCCTGCTTGTCTAGCATCTTCCTGATAACTTGTGGAATGAGTGGAAGGGGCGGAAATGCGTAGAGCAGGCCCGTGGGCCACGGGCAATGGAGGGCGTCCGTGTCCATTGCGCCGGGTGTCCGATACCGCGTGATGAAGCGCGGGAGCTTGGCATTCAGCGGGGTCGCAAAGAGGTCGACCACCGGGTTGCCAAACCGGGCAGTCAGCTCCCGAAAAATGTCCGGGTGCAGGGCCCACTCTGCCGTGTCGACGTCGTGGCGGCTGAGCCAGTCCACTGTGCGGTACGACACCCCCGAAATGTGCTCCGCCCGGAGCGAGAGGAGGTGCCGTTCCGCCCAGAGGCCCAACTCCTTGGCCTCGGAGAGCAGACGGCGCGAGACAGTCCCACCTTGCCTGTTGACATGTGCTTTGGTGGTCACGTTGTCCGTCAACAGGAGGACGTGTTGGCCAGTCAGGAGATGCTGGAATTGCCGGAGGCCCAGGGATGCCGCTCGCAGCTCCAGGAGGTTGATGCTGGCCGTTGACTCCGCTGCGGTCCAGGTGCCCTGCGCCACGTGAGATGATGTGTGAGCGCCCCATCCGTAGAGGCTGGCATCCGACGTCACCGTCACCCGGCGAGGCTCGAGGAAGCTGGAACCCTTGCTGATCGCCAGGGACCGCCACCAATGCAGGGACCGCCGGACCGCCGTCGGGAGCTGGACCCTGGCCGATGAGTTGGACTTGTTCGCCCGCTGAAACGGCAAAAGAAACCATTGTAGGTCTCTGGAGTGCAGTTGTGCCCAAGGTGTTATATGTATAGCGGATATCATCTTTCCCAACAGGGAGGACAGGAGGTTCAGCGGAACCCGCCCCTGTCCAAGAACCTGTTGAGTCAGAGAGGAAAGGCTGAGTTGTCTTTCCTCCGACAGATACACCCTGCACTCCAGAGAATCCACAATGGCCCCTAAGTGAGTGATGCGAGTGGAGGGGTTCAAGTGGCTCTTCTCCAGGTTGAGGGAGAAGCCATGGTCTTGTAGAACGTCCATGGTGGTCTGCAGGTCCTGCTCTGCCCGTGCCAGGGAGGACGACTGAATTAAAATGTCATCGAGGTAACACTGTATTCGAATCAGCACTGCCCTTAAGTGAGCTGCAAGGCGGCCAGAATCTTTGTGAAGGCCCTGGGTGCCGAGGAGAGGCCGAATGGAAGGGCCGAATACTGATAGTGTTCGTTGTCATATGAGAACCTCAGGAACTTTTGGTGGGAAGGCCGAATCGGGACATGCAAATATGCCTCAGTGAGGTCGATAGAGCACATAAAGTCACCCTTACGGATGCCGTCCAATATGGACTGTAGAGTATGCATCTTAAATTTCTTGTATACCAAGAATTTATTCAGGCGCTTGAGATCCAAGACCGCTCTCCACCCACCCGACGACTTCTCCACGAGGAACAAATTGGAATAGAATCCTTGCCCCTGCTGGTCCTCCGGGACCCGCTGGATGGCCTCAATCTCCAGCAGATGCTGGATGGCTGCAAGCATCTGGGCTCGTTTCAGCGGGTTGGAGGACTGGGAGCACCTCATGAAGGAGTCGGGGGGAGTGGCGAGGAGATCTAAGGCGAGTCCGAGTGTTAGGGTCTCGCGAACCCAAGCATCCGTAGTAATCTCCTCCCACCGCCTAGCGAAAAAACGCAGGCGACCCCCAATGGGAGAAGCTGGATCCACTACTTGTAGCGGCGGTAGGGGCGACCACCTGCCTTCCGAAAAGGGCGCTTGGTGGTTTGGGTGGTGTTGTTCCTATCCTGCCCCTGATTCTGCCGTGCCCCAGCCCGCCGTCTACCCTGGTTGTAGGTGGGGGCCCGGAACGGGCGCCTAGGGAACATGGCTGCGGGGGGTTCAGGTGGTTTGCTCTGGGCCTTCCTGGTGGCGTTGGGCAATGCCTTCCTCTTATCCTTGGTTTCGATAAGATAAGGGTCCAGAGCCTCACCAAAGAGTGATTGGTTCTTGACCGGAGCCCCCGCAAGACGCCATTTGTGACGGCAGTCGGCGGGCCAACTGCGCAGCCAGTGCATCCGGCGCGCCACCACGGAGGACCCCATGGCCCTGGCAGCGAACCGTGTGGCCTGTAGCGTGGCGTCCGAGGTAAACTGCGAGGCCGCTATTAGCTTGTTAATGTCCTGCCTGGCCCGGACGTCGGATGGGGGCAGGTGCTCCTGCAAAGCCTTTAGCCAGCGGATGGACGTCCGGCAAAAAAAGGATGCGGTTGCAGAAGCCTTGACTGCCCATGCGGCAGACTGGTGAGTCTTCTGAAGCGCCTGCTCTGTGCGCCTGTCCTCCGGCCGGAGGAGCTCCTCCGAGTCGCCCGGCATCTGCGCAGCTGAGTACAACGCCTTAATTGCGGGGTCTACCGGAGGCACTGGAAGATGTTGTGCCAGTGCGGTGGAGACATTAAAAAACCTCTTGTCCGTTGCGGAAGGTGTGACGCCGGCGGTTGGGGAGGCCCACTGTTTGAGGACCGAGTCCACAAACAGCTTGGGCACTGGCACCACCTCCACCTGCGAAGTGGTCTCCTCAAACAGGGGGTCCTCTGGTTCGTCCCCAGCCGGCGCCTGTTCCTTTGAGGAGAATTTGGCCGTGGCCCAGGCCTTGTGGAGGAGGGACTTGAATAATGAGGGGTTAAAGAGCCCGGAGACGACTGGTGCCTCTGGGGCGAGGTCCTCGTCCTCAGAAAGTTCCAAGTCCCGTGCTTGGTCCTCCTGCCCGTGGAGAGACAAGGGAGACCCTGGGTCCGCTTCGGTTGTCAGTGCAGACTGGTCAACGGGCGGCGTGGCTTGAGGGCGGAGGCTGGGCTGCTGGATGGCCACGGGAGCAGTAGGTGTCACAGTGGCGACGTGTCTCATGCCGGCCTCGATACCCTGTGCAATGGCCGCCTGAATCAAGGCCTGCACCTCAGGGGTGTAGAACTGGGAATGAGCGGCAGGGGGCAAAGGAGTCTGAGTCACGCTGCCACTGGGCCTGGGGTCCTCCCAGATGTCCCCTTCCTCTAGGCACAAGTCTGGGTTATCCAGGGAAAGAGTGCCAGAGGAGCGTCTGTCCCTCTGGTATGAAGTGCCAGAGGGCTCATGTTGCGCAGGTGAGCTGGAGGCTGCAGGGGGCAGTGTGGAGCGATCCGGCGTTTTGGCCTTACTCCTGTCAGTCTGGGCTCCTTTGGTGGAAGCCTTGGCCTTCTCAGAGGTGGGCTTGGCCTTATCATTGGGTGCCTTGGCCCTGTCTGAAGATGCCCTGGCCTTGTCAGAAGAGGCCCTTAAGGGGGAGCGGTCCCGATGGCCAGATCGATGGGGGGGTGATTTGTTGGCCCCACCCTCCTGGTCTTTGGCCTGCCTGGGCTTATTTCTGCCCGAGGTGGCCTTATCTGCCATGCCTGCTGGCCCCACACACTTTCAAAGACGGAAGGAAAAACACTTCCTGAGTCCGGCTGCAAGGTGCGCTTTTACGGCACCAAATGCAGGAGCTGCAGCTGCTGGCGAAGTCCGCTCTGGACGGCAGGAGATTCCAAAGCTACTGGGGGGGCCTGTGCTTTCCAAGGCAGCCCCGAGCTCGCCGGTGTCGCTTTGAGCAGGCAAACGGCTGCGGCGGCGCTCCGATCCTCACAGAAGCCGCGGAGCAGCTGGGGAGGAGGCGCGTCACCGGGAAACCCCCCCGGTGACATCAGCGGTGATCTGCGGCTGCACGGAAGTTCGCCGGGCCGCGTCTCAGCTGACGATCGGGAGGCGGTCTCTGACGTCCCGACGAATGCGGCTGCGCGAAGACGAGGCTCTGAGGCAGCTGAGGGGCGGGGGGAAACGCTCCACCACGCGCCAAATGTAGCGAAGAAGAAGGGGGCGGTCTCGCAGCCGAAGTGCTGCCGAGGAGGCCGCCCGACACCGCCGAGGCCTAAATTGAGGCTGGGGAGCCGACCCAGGGGCGATCGAAGGCCAAAAACAGGCTCGCCGGGTCCAGGCAGTCCCAAAAAGAGGGGGGGCGGTCGCGCAGGCCGGCCTGCCTGCCGAATGGACCGCCGATGCTCTCCCTCACGGCGGTGGGCTCCCTGGGGGCAGATAATATGCGAAGGCCCAAGGGAAGGGAGCAGTAAAGAAGAGAGGCCCGGCCGCTCAAGCGCTAGGCTTCTGCGGGTAGATGACACCGAATGAAGGCCTCTCTTCGGCGGAAGTGGTAAAAAACCACCCTGGCTGCAGGTCACGCAAGCGCTAGGCTTCTGTGACAGGTGGTTATCAGCAGTGCCAGGCCGCAAGGTGCGAGTGATAGCCAGCCACCAAAGGTGGACAGCAGGCCGTGGGCTAGGCCGAAGCCTGACCCAAAGTTTCCAACACCCCCGATGGAAAGGGAAGGTGGGGAATACACTCACATGTAATAAAAAATCGTTGATAGGAGATCTGGTGCTTGATCAGAGAAGGTGATGATATAATGCAAAGTGGGGAGAAACAATCCTAGGCTTAGGACTGAGTCGAAAGAGGGGGATTGTGGCACAGTGACAGCTTTTATATGAGGTCAGACTCAGTCCTGATTGGCTGATGGATGAGGTCATCCCAATCTTGGAGGCTAGCGCCACCCACTATGGAGAACATGTGATCCACCTTTTCTGTTCAGGAGCTCATGCCATGTGTTCCTGTTCCTTTGTTCTCCATTAAACCTTCTTTCCAAGCAACTTCCATGAATCCAGTGTTCTTTTTCCCCACTTGGAACTGAACCCAGAAGACTATTACTTCCAACAATTGGTGACCCAGATGAAGAATATTACTTCCAACAATACTACTCTCCTCCCTCTATCTCCCTCTCTCCCCTCTACCTTCTTCTGCCCTCTCTACCTCTTTCCTACTTCCCTCCTCTCTCTCTCCCTTTCCTTTCTACTTCCTCTTTCTCCCTCTTATCCTTCCCTATGTCAGAAAATTTGTTGTTCAGGCCAAGTCACTAAAATCTGAAGCCCAATGCTACCTTACATTCTGTAACCTAATTCCTAACCCATTGCCATAAGGCAGTGGTTCCCAACCTGTGGTACGTGTACCACTAGTGGTACGCGAGGGCCTTCCAGGTGGTACGCGAACACTTTTGGGGTCATGAACGATTTTTTAGTTAGTTATTTTTTACTTCACAAAAATGTTTACTGCCTAACACAAGATAATCTGGCAACGATTTGCAACTGTTGCCACACGCCACCCACCTGGTCCCAGCGGCCCGAGAATCCAGTTGCTGGATGTGCGGGGCCAATAAAGGAATGGTACAATTATGGAAATAAAGTGATATCTGATCGAATCTAGTTTCTCTGGAACCAGGTGGTACGTGGCGACTGTACGGGACCTCCAAGTGGTACTCGATCACAAAAAGGTTGGGAACCACTGCCATAAGGCTATGAACTCTGAATTGGTGAATATATTACCATAGTCTATGTGCTTCATTAGTAGTCTCCTTTTCATCTCTTTTTCCTTTCTGATCGAAAAGGGGAACAAAGACAAATGCCACTGGATATGCATAGGAAATAAAAGGAATCTTAACCTGCACTCTTTAAAATGAAGATTTCAAACATAGTAATGCCTTGAGACTTTTATCATAACTCAGGTTTTGATATTGCTTTTTCACATCACTTATGTCAGGAGGTTATTGGTATCACCAAGGTGTACATCCCAACTAAGGAAATTTAGACTTTTCTGTGAAATGCTTTTTCGCCATTAGCTGAAGAGTTTAGTTTGCTTCTGTTATTTAATTCTCTTTAGAAATCTCACTCTCTAGTGATAAACACATACGGGACTTCAATATGCAAAATAACTGCATCTGCTGAAACACACTTTTTCTCTATAAAATGTTTAGTGATTTACCATATCCTTCAAAAGGGAAATGAGTTTTGTATCAATAAGTTTGTGTAGGATAGGAAAAAGAAGTGGGAGGTGGATTTGAAGAATCTGCTCCTATGTTTTGTATATTTCATATTGAATTTATTCTAATAAAACTGGAATCTTAGACAATATTATGGGTACTAAATCTACTAGAATCATTTCTAAGTAGGCCTACAGAGAGAAGGTTATGAAATTGATTTTGTTGCTTCATTTTGAAGAGGCATTTAAGAAAAAGGTTCCTAGATGATCAAGTTCAATGGAACAGAAACTATGATTTAACTATGAGAAGCACTCTACATGGGGCTACCCTTGAAGAACGTTCAGAAACTGCAGCTAGTGCAGAATGCGGCGGCGCGTGTTGTGATGGGTGTCTCTAGATACACCCATGTGACACACATCCTTTGCGAACTGCACTGGCTGCCTATAGGTCTCCGAGCGCAATTCAAGGAGTTGGTGATTATCTTTAAAGCCCTATATGGCTTAGGACCAGTTTACCTCTGAGACCACCTTCTCCAACATACCTCCCTAAGACCGATTAGAGCCCACAGAGTTGGTCTGCTGATGGTCCCGTCAGCCAAACAATGTCGGCTGGCAGGCCCACGAACAAGGGCCTTCTCTGTGGCAGCACCAGCTCTCTGGAATACACTACCTCCCGAGATCCGCATTATTCCCACCCTGCCAGCCTTCAGAAAAGCAGTAAAAACATGGCTTTGTCAACAGGCCTGGGGCCAATGATTTTAATACAACACTGATAACTCTTGGCCCCATGAATGATTTATTGTATGGGTTTTTAAATTGTAGTTTTTAATGTTTTTAAATGTTTTAATATCTATTGTTTTTAATGCTTTTTATATTTGATGTTTCATGTGAATTTTTACTGTTGTGAGCCGCCCAGAGTATTTGTGGAGTGAGCAGCATACAAATGCAAATAATAATAATAATAATAATAATAATAATAATAATAATAATAATGATGATGATGATGATGATGATGATGATGATGATGATGATGATGATGATGATGATGATGATGATGATGATGATGATTTTCAACCCACGTAGTGGATTTGGAAATTTTATCCTTGCTTCTGGTCTTAGTACGGGGGTGATGATAGTTGTAATTGCACTTATGATAACTATGTATTCACCAGCAATCAAGCTCAGCTTAATGGCTGAGAGCCAACTTTAGGAGGCAAGGAAGCAAACCAACAAGCCTAGCAAGAAAAACTGGTTGCAGTTGTAGAAGATCATTTGCCCTGAATTCTCTTAAGTTCTCAGGCTAATGGATTTTTGCTATGAGCATAAGCGTTCCTGTCCTAGTCTCATACTTAACAGATTTTTGTTCATAAGATTGAGGGCATTTTCTCCATCTATGTGGAAGGATGGAGTTGTACAATATTTGCAAATGTTAGAAAGTACAATGTAATAGACTTTGTAAGGGATTGGACTTTAAGTTTAAGCTGGATTCCTTTTCTTTCCATAAATTTTCTCTTAAACCCTTGTACTCACATGTGTACATTGTGAGCCCTGAGTTTTTATTCTTGTAAGCAAGTGTGACTTAGATAGGGTAAGTTTGGGGTCCTTGGTGCTCTCTGAGCTTGATTGATTTCTTGCGGATGTTTCATTACCAAACTAGGTAATTTCATCAGTACTAGATGATAGTGGTGTTTGCTCCCATTTTATGTACTAGTGGCTTGCTCTGTCAGCACTGAGGACGGATACAACAAATTGATATATTTAACCATAGTTTCAACTGTGAACATCCTAGACCAAGACATGTCCAGAAATGCTACAGAATGCCTAGAAGCTTGTCACTCAGACAGATTGGCCATAAACAGGCACATAAAGATAAGCAACATTTACATACCATTTCCTATCATAAACTATTAATTCTTGTAAGGATACACCTCTTGCTAACCAAAATTGGGACACTATTCACTCTTGTTGCAGAGATCACATGGAATTTCATTTGAAGACATGTAGAATACAGAGGTGAGATCACTAAAAAAGGAAAACAACTGATGTTATAATTAAAGGGGGGAAGACATCTTATTAATTGAAGCCTGTATTGAATAGTCATGAGTTCTGTCATCTTGGTTTATGGAATGAAATGCAGTTGGTTGAATTTTCTAACCACAATTGCCCTACTAGGTCTGTTATAGTTTATGTAATATGTAAACCTGGCTATTGCATTTCATGTCTTGAACATCTGATGTTTAGATCACTTTTAACTTCTTATGCTTTTGATTTTGTAAAACAGTCATATTGTTACAATGAAAAGCATAACTTATTAAGAGAACCATAATAGCGTATTAGAACTAGTTGGGTGCAGTGGTGAAGATGCTGGGCAAGAAAGCAGAGATTGTGAGATCATCTTAGGCATAAAAGCAGTCAGGATGATTTGGGGTCAGTCACTTTCTTTCTGTCACCCTCTGAGCCCATCTCTCGGAGTGGTTGTTTTGGGGGAAATATGAGGCAGGCAAACAAAACCCACCCTCTTGAAACTGCCTATATTCTTAGATGTTACCTTAATAATTCTTAGTTCTTGGTTAGGACTTGAAGACTTACACTAGTCTTAGACTGTGAATCTAACTGTAATTAACCATATACAACAACAACAACAACAACAACAACAACAAGAAGAAGAAGAAGAAGAAGAAGAAGAAGAAGAAGAAGAAGAAGAAGAAGAAGAAGAAGAAGAAGAAGAAGAAGAAGAAGAAGAAGAAGAAGAAGAAGAAGAAGAAGAAGAAGAAGAAGAAGGGAGAAGAAGGGAGAAGAAGGGAGAAGGAGAAGGGAGAAGGGAGACGGGAGAAGGGAGAAGGGAGAAGGGAGACGGGAGAAGGGAGAAGGGAGAAGGGAGAAGTTGAAGGAGAGGGAGAGGGAGAGGGAGGAGGAGGAGGAGGAAGAGGAGAAGGAGAAGGAGAAGGAGAAGGAGAAGGAGAAGGAGAGGGAAGGAGAAGAGGAAGAGGAAGAGGAGGAGGAGGAGGAGGAGGAGGAAGAAGAAGAAGAAGAAGAAGAAGAAGAAGAAGAAGAAGAAGAAGAAGAAGAAGAAGAAGAAGAAGAAGAAGAAGAAGAAGAAGAAGAAGAAGAAGAAGAAGAAGAAACCTTAACTGATTATTGTTATCCCATTGTTATCAGTGCACGGAGGGCCATATCAAAAAAATCTCAGGCCTTGACTAGGATTCTAATTTCAGGATTTAAAATCATGACTGATTTTAATGATGCCTCTGCTATTGCCATAGAATTACCAATTTCATTGGGACTGCTATCTCTGCAGCTAACTTTGCAGTCTTGGCCTATTTCATGAATATTTAGGCTAATTGACCCTGGAGAAGTCCAAACCAATAGTAAAAGAGGGAATCAGGGACATTGATCATCAAAATGAAATCTCCAGTGCCCCTGAACACAATCACCAAATGTAAGGTGATCAGAGGCCTTCTACTGCAGGGTTCCTTAACTAGGCAAATACAGATGGGCATTTTCCATAGCCCATTATGATGCCTCCCATCACCTCTACTAGTGGGAAGATTTCATGGAACTCTTATTTGCAAAGATTTTGCCTTTGTGGATACAAAATAGAAATTCTCATTCATGTTGTCATACGGGGTCCTTTCTATGATGCCCCAAGGTGTGCTCTGAACACCTCAATCATCTTAAAATATGAAGGCCACATAGATAAATTTTATGTCTATTTTATTGTTTATTTTTAAGGAATGCTAACCTTACATTCATATATCAATGGACAAATATCTTCACCGTGTTATACAACTGTGCAAATCTTTTAATTTGATACTGTATATTGTTTTATTGCCCTACTGTTTTTCCCTTCCTCAATTTTTATTTGTTTATTTATAATTTATTGGTCATCCATTTACCATAGGGTGACTTTGTGTGGCTTATAGTTACATCTAAGCTAAAACATAAAAAGTTAAAAACAAACATTAAAACCAAAGACACATGGGGAGAGCAGGGACGAAGTGGGGGGTGAAGTGCAATCTGGTATTACTCCATCAACCAGCATCCCAAGCAGGGGTGAAATCCAGCAGGTTCTGACAGGTTCTGGAGAACCGGTAGCGGAATTTTTGAGTAGTTCAGGGAACCGGAAAATACCACCTCTGGCTGGCCCCAGAGTGGGGTGGGAATGGAGATTTTGCAATATCCTTCCCCGGGGAATGGGGATTTTGCAGTATCCTACCCCTGGAGTAGGGTGAGAAGGGAGATTTTGCAGTATCCTTCCCCTGCCACGCCCACCAAGCCACGCCCACAGAACCGGTAGTAAAAAAAATTGGATTTCACCACTGATCCCAAGCCAACTGGCAAAGCCACATCTGTAAGGCTCTTACTAAAAGATAGGAGGGTTGGGGCCAACCTCACATGGGGGAAGGGGACAAGATGTTTCAGAGGACCAGTCAGAATAATAGAATAGAATAGAATAGAATTCTTTATTGGCCAAGTGTGATTGGACATACAAGGAATTTGTCTTTGGTGCATATACTCTCAGTGTACATAAAATAAAAGATACATTTGTCAAGAATCATGAGGTACAACATTTAATGATTGTCATAGGGTGCAAATAAGCAATCAGTAAACAATCAATATTAATATAAATCATAAGGATACAAGCAACAAGTTACAGTCATACAGTCATAAGTGGGAGGAGATGGGCGATAGGAACGATGAAAAGACTAATAGTAATAGTAATGCAGCCTTAGTGAATAGTTTGACAGTGGTGAGGGAATTATTTGTTTAGCAGAGTGATGGCTTTTGGGAAAAAACTGTTTTTGTGTCTAGTTGTCTTGGTGTGCAGTGCTCTATAGCATCGTTTTGAGGGTAGGAGTTGAAATAATGTATGTCCAGGATGCGAGGGGTCAGTAAATATTTTCACGGCCCTCTTTTTGACTCGTGCAGTATACAGGTCCTCAATGGAAGGCAGGTGGCAGTAATTGTTTTTTCTGCAGTTCTGATTATCCTCTGAAGTCTGTGTCTGTCTTGTTGGGTTGCAGAACCGAACCAGACAGTTATAGAGGTGCAGATGACAGACAGATAATTGAACTGATGGAACGCGCAGCATGCCTCCTGCCGACACACGTGGTACAGGCCAATCCCAATAGGGTGAGGTCCCTGAAGTAATCTGGACCCATGCCATGAAGGGCTTTAAAAGGGTGATCACCAACATCTTGAATTGCTCATGGAAGCAGATCAATGCAGCTCGTGGGGCAGTGGTGTTACAGGGGCTATTCTTGGGGCACACGAAACTATCTACACTGCTGCACTCTGCACCAGTTATAACTTCCAAATAATAAATAGTTGTGTCAAACTATTTCTGTTTCTACTGTATTCTTTTTACTACAAAAGCTAGTCAAAGATCATAATAAAGATATTTTATTTTGATTTATTATACTGATAAATTATGATTTCCTAGGTCCTTGGGAAGAACTTGATGTTATGAAGGTCAACACAAACTGAAGAACTAGCAGCTGTGATTTCACATTTTTGGATAAATAATAACATTCTCCCAGAGAGACACAAACATGATGTGGTTATGGAGCTTGTTTGCTCTGACAAACATGAGAGCTATGTCAGGCGTTCAACCGTCCTGGACCGGTGTCCTCAGAGAAGACAGATGAAAAGTGTCTCTCCCATAAACTATATGGTAAGATATAATTTACAGAAACATATTTAGCATCTATATTCATCTTCATACATCTATATTCATATTCATACATCATCTTCAAAGAGAATAAATCATAATTTGTTGGCTAGGACACAATTGTGTCCTAGAGTTCAATATACAATACTGAACTCTAGTGGATGGGTATGGATATTACAGTTTCTGAAAACAGATAAACCACATTACACTTTAACACTAATGTGAATAGGAGCCCTCTGCATGACATGGAAATACAGAGATAGTTGTGTTGCAATATATGGGTATACTGTGTATATACGTACAATGGCAATAAAGTATTATTATTATTATTATTATTATTATTATTATTATTATTATTATTAGTATTAGTATTAGTATTAGTATTAGTATTAGTATTAGTATTAGTATTAGTATTAGTATTAGTATTAGTATTAGTATTAGTATTAGTATTAGTATTATTAGTATTAGTATTAGTATTATTAGTATTAGTATTAGTATTAGTATTAGTATTAGTATTAGTATTAGTATTAGTATTAGTATTATTAGTATTAGTATTAGTATTAGTATTAGTATTAGTATTAATTAGTATTAGTATCCTGATCTAGCAATGAACAAAAAAGAAATAAAAGTGCATAGCAGTAAATAGTTAGGACCCCTTTTATGCCCCCAAAGTCCTTGCTTTGTTGAAGGTAGGGAAGGGAATAATACATATAACTCACACAAACAAAAACTCTTTTGGGTTGTGTGAAGGGTTCCTGGGAGAAAAAAAAAGTTTAAGAAATACTCTTCTAAATAAATCTTGCATTGATCAGATAATCTTTTAACTTACTTTCAACTTTTATGATCCAGCAAGTTAGAATAGCCTTATTCAGGTTGGTGCGCTGACAATCAGTGGTGGGTTGCTACCAGTTCGCACCCGTTTGGGAGAAATGGTAGTGGTGATTTGGCCAGGGTTGCTGAACAGGTAGCGACCCCTGGCTGGCCACGCCCCCAAACTGGTCCCCACTCCTACACTTGCCCTGCCTCGCCTTCACCACATGCATCCATAGAACTGCTGCCTCCTGCCTACACAGTACACACAGGTAAGCATTCGCACTAGCCTCCCCTCCCTTCCCGCCAGGCCAGTATCTCCTGAATCCACCGGCATTGCAGCTGTGGCGAGGACAGGGGGGCAGCCTGGCAAGCTTTGCAGCCACGTGGCTATGAAGCTTGCCAGGCCAGGAAGCCCCCTCCCTGACTGCCAGAGTCTCCCGAAGCCGCTGCCATTGCAGCTGCAGTCGGGGGGCAGCCCGGGAAGCTTTGTAACCACGTGGCTGCGAAGCTTGCCAGGCTGCCACCCCCCTGTCCCTGCTGGGCTAGTATCTCCCAAAGCTGCAGGCATTGCAGCCGCAGTGGGGACGGGGGAGGCCCAGCGTGAAGGGCCCAGGCAGCTGTGTCCTGTTCTGTGGCGAGCTGGAGGTGGTGGCCTTGGGCCACCGTGAGCACCCCATCTGCTACCAATGGTCTGTGCAGATGCAGGTGCTCTGCAGGTTCCACTATTGCATTGTCTGCCGAGAGGAGCTGGCCCAGGTGAGCAGTGCCCGCTGGGGAGAGAGAGCAGGGAGCGGAACCACCAGGCCAACCATGACTCCCATGGGCCTTGGCAGGGGAGCACTGAGTGCTGGGGCCGCTGCCGAGGAGGCAGCTGGAGTGGAGAGCCTCCTCCTCTGGCCGCAGTCTACCCAGGTAGCCTCTGCAGCCAGGTGGCCTTGGGGACAGCGGGGCGTCTTGGAAGGCCTCCCCACGCCTGCTGGTGGCACTTCACATGGCTGCAAAGCTTGCCAGGCTGCATGCCCCCTCCCCGCCGGGCTAGCGTCTCCCGTAGTCACCGGCATTGCATGTAGCCGCTGCGCTGAGGCTGAGAGGTACAGCAGCAGCCCTCTCTCGTCTTTCGTCAGCTGGGCAGGGAAAAAAAGGAGGGAGACTTCACAAACAAAAGAGAATTCTTTCTTCTGACACAGGAGCGAAAGCCAAAAGAAACTGGTGGGGAGAAAAAGAGGGGGGGTAGGAATGGGGGAAGGACAATTTTCCCGTCATTTCAACTCCATAGCAACATCCTTCCCAGCTACTCCTTTCTCTGCTCAGTGGCAGTGCTTTTTTTTGAGGTTAATCCCCTTCTTCCCAGTAGAGAGAAGAGCGGGGGAGGGGAGAGAAAAAGAATGTGGCGCGGGATAATGGGGAGTGGGAGCGGGGGTTGTCTTAGACCCGGCCGGTTGCTGCTTCCTTGGGTCCCCTCAATTTTTCAGTCCCAGAAAGCGGCTGAAAAATCCCTCCTCCTGTTCTGCACCCGTGCACCATTTTCTGTCCTTGCCTCGTCTTTCCCTAAAAATGGAGCTCTTGGTCCAATGCGGGTGGGTTGAATCCCTCTTGCCCCAGAGCTGGGCCAGTAATGGCTGGAGGGAAAGAGAAGGAGGGTTGCGAGCTTTTTCACGGCTCAGAAGACAAGAAGACTCGCCGAGCTCTCCTGCGACAAAACCAATGGCACGCTCGGGAAGGCTCTTGGGTGCCCCACTTGCCACGGCCTCGGCATGAAATGAAAGCAAGATTTAAAGGAAACAAAGTTGAGCTAGTTTGTAAGGAAAACAAGTACTATCAAGGTACCCAAGGTTTTGTTGTATTGTTTCCATTGTTGCTTTGTGTCCATTTTAGTGTTTTGATTTTTAAAGGAGATGTGTACACTAAGATTGCACTAAAAAGAGCTGTGATGGCAAAGGGTTTAGGAACTCTTGCTTTAAAACCTTTCAAAAAGCAAGCAGTGCCAGTCTGAGGAGAATGATGTCCCAAAGGATGTGGGCTGTGAGAGAAAAGGCCTGTCTAAAATGATTCATAATACATCCTTTCTGCCAGATCTGATGGGATGGGTACATATAACCAGAGATATTGTAGGCCCTCAAATTATCCAGACCTATGACATAAAGAACTATTATTCGCATCTTCAACTGAGCCTGAAAGTAAACTGGTAACCAACACAGCTCACAGAGCAGGGGTGTAATGTGTAGAGGTGTAATTCAGGAGCACATCTGAATGTTGTGCCCATGCATTTTGCACATGCTGCACCTCACAGATGCTCTTCAAGGATAACTCATTTAGAGCAGAGGTCATCAACAGGTGGTTCACGACAAAATTTTGGTGGTCCGCAACGCACCCGGGTGGAGGAGCTGCTCCGGGATAACCAATGGACCAGTCCTGTGACTATAGCTCTGGAATATGGGACCGGCCAGACAGCTCATGGTGGGGCTGGAAATCTCCGCCGTAGAGGGTGGTACGTGCAACATGTAACTTTGCAGGTGGTGCAACGTGCAAGGAGTAGCACAGCCCTCGTCGGCCGGAATGAGGTAATGCTGTTGTGGCAAGGGGGAGTGGCGGCGCAGGTGGGCCAAAGCAATGGATGTCAGCAACCCACAGCTCTTTCATCCCCCTGCTGTGGCTTTTTGTCGGCTGAACCCATCACTGGCTGGCCACACCCCATGCCCACCCCTCCCACTCACTCCTCACCTGGCCTGAGAAGGGAAAGGCGGGGGATGGAGATTCGCTCCATATTCCAGGGTGGGAGCGAAGCTTCATCTCTTGCTGGGTCTCACGTGCATTTCCAGCCCTTTTTGGTGCTGTGTGACTGGGAGACGTGCGACTTCCTCTCCGCCCCGAGACACTGGCTGGCCCGTGAGATGAAAGAGAGATGAGAGATGAGAGAAAGAGAGAGATGAGAGATATGAGAGAGAGAGAGAGATGAGAGAGAGATGAGAAAAGAGAGAGAGAGATGAGAGAGAGATACAGAGAGAGATGAGATACAGATAAAGAGGAGAGGAGAAAGAGAGAGGAGAGAGGAAGAGAGATACAGAGAGAGATGAGATACAGAGAGAGATGAGATGAGAGATGAGAGATACAGAGAGAGATGAGAGAGATAGAGAGAGATGAGAGAGATAGAGAGAGATGAGAGAGAGATGAAAGGGAGAGGAGAAAGAGGGAGATGAGATAGAGAGAGATGAGAAAGAGAGAAAGAGATAGAGAGAGATGAGAGAAAGATGAGAGAGAGAGAGAGAAAGAGAGATATACAGAGAGAGAGGAGAGAGGGGAAG